>OX638095.1:20762358-21402599 GCA_951804965.1 Horisme vitalbata
TAGGTCACTCGAGCAATATTTATTAATATCACCGCGAAGCGGATTAGCTAATGATATTGTCTAATGAGGCTAATCAGCTGATAGAGGTATTAGGTAACATTTGTTGTTTTCAATCAGTAGATCTGTCTAGTTCCTCGCTTTGTTCACTAAATCTACGTTTAGTCACAGAATACAGAGAGGACAGAAGCTTCACTCCGCGCAATCATTTAAATAAATAGCGACTTTAGCTGCTACGCAATAAAGTGCTATTCAGCTCGCACCGAACTCAGTGCCTAACATTTATATTAACCTACACCTTGCATCCCTTTCTATCGTATAGCTCTATCTCTACTGACGTGGCACGTGTAACGTTAGGGTTGTCTTGAGAATTATTCTGTGACGAATAATAATAACCTGGCCGCCGACGGGCAGCAGCGTCGGCGGCGCGAGAAGCTGTACCTGCGATCCCCAACCCGCATGCCCAGCGTGGGGATTATGGGCATATCCCCCTTCTTATAGGGGAGGCCTATGTCCACTGCTGGACATAGGCCTCCCCTATAGGCTGTTGTTGTTGAACATTTTACTATCCAGTTACCTAGCCACCTATTTCTTTTTAGGAACAATGATAATTCAAATAATATCTACCTACCTAGTATTAGATCAGAAAACTATTTTACACTGGCTGGATGCATTAAGAGCTCAGAAAATAGGCATACCTACTAGGTAGGTACTTCGGTCCTTAACACTTACTTAAGTGTTTAGGTGTCTTGTGTACGAAAACTGAATAATCACTGTTTAAGGTAGGTACATCATGCTAAATCTTAAGAGAAATTTTAGTAGGTAGGTACCTACCTAGATATTTGCAAGAGAAAAAAACAACATTTGGTTTGTAGGTAACCTAGGTATCTAGTTTTAGTTGTTAGTACACCTACCTTTAGGTAACTTACCACAACGATTTGTCTACCTACACCTACCTACCCGACTGTATTTAAGAAGATAACCTACACTGCCTACTTAAAGTCAAACCAAATAAAAATGTACCCAGCTTGGGTTTCTAATCTTGCTCTCAGTCTACATAATCAAAATCATAATACTTACTTACTAAAGCACTATGTAGGCCTACCTATACCTACCAATGGCACAAAAATTGTCTATGAAAAAATACCTACATAATAATATTACGTTTATTTATGTAGGTAGGTACCGCATTCAAATAGAACTTGTACCTAAGTACCTACCTACTTAAGTAAATACGGGAGACTTTGATATCTAACCAACGCATTATTTGGTGGAAAAACTTTCAGTTCTGTACCTACTATTGGTATTATTTACATTTTCTTATTATTATTCAGGCAACAAAATGCTGTGTAGTATTTTTTTGCCTTCATTTGGCGAAAAATATAGGTACATTAACAAAAACAAACTAAAATGCCGCGGCTGCTCAAGGACACTTTCGTTCCGGGCAGAACGCGGCAACCGACGTAACGAACCACGCTCGCAAGGCCGGCGATGCGTAGGTATATTTTTATACCTATTCTGCGGAGTGAAAGAGGCCTGGTTTAGTGAAGGTTGTTTCAGCGTAAAATTTGGGCCCCTCCAATACCTTAAAATAAGTTTTTCCAATCACCACACTTGGCAGACATGTTTAGAGATCGCAGCATTGTTTTTGTACCTATCACGAATTGGAGGGGCCCAAATTCTTCGCCTATATCTTCATCAAACTTAGATAAAGAGCTACCAGTAGACATCCCAAATAGGGAGAGGTCTGTTCCACTACTTCACCAATATCTGACTTTTATAGACAGCTGAAAAAGGAGGTTTGTCTGCCTTCATAGCTCAATTAGCTATGCCATGCTAGTATGCTAGTAGATCTGCCTCTTCATCAAACGTAGATGAAGAGCTACCAGTAGGGACCTACCCATGCCAAAAAGGGAGAGGTCTGTTCTACTACTTCACCAATATCTGACTTTTATAGACAGCTGAAAAAGGATTAGGTTTGTCTGTCCTCATAGCTTAATTAGCTATGCCATGCTAGTAGATCTGCCTTCTGAGATGCAGGCGGCGGGTTCGAATGCCGGCAAACATTTGTGTGATGAACATAGATGTTTGTTCTGTGTGTCATAAGAGTATCTATGTATGTTTATCAGTCTCTGGTATATAAAGTACAGGCTCAGCCTAGTTTGGGATCAGTTAACCATGTATGAAGTATCCCGTTATTTATTTAAAAAAAGATCAGTATGGTGGTAAAACATACTGAAACTCCCCAATGATTAATGGATTTGTAAAGCAAGTAGCAACCAATATCTGTTATCGTGAACCACGTTTGATATCATGATGAGAGTTGATTGATCACTTGAAAATGGCACGTCGGTTCGCTGAGAGTGTTGAGAGCTCAATTTCCTCTGAGTTACAGTGCTTGCGACATAAAACCTTGGAGAGGCGCCATCTAAATTCAATACTGACTACGCTTTAAACTCGGTTCATGTGCAGTTCAACTCGCACTTTGCAACTGTATCTACAAAGGAAATATAGGAATGAACGTTCTTGAATTTAACCACATGCTGTTACAAATAGATTTTATTTTATTATCTCTCTTACGTGACATTTGATTGGAAGATAAAATACAGGTACAGATAGTAAAGTTCCTAAATCAATTCGTTAAGTATAGGCACATATACTTAAAAAAACGCAGGATATAGGTATTTCACACGACACTTACGGTACTACGTGACTGATATACTACTTACATACATTTTTAATAATAATATATTTGAAAGACTAGACTAACGCTTAGCTTAAGCGCTGAAACAGTTAGATTTAAATAAATTGTGTCAGCTGCTATTGTTGTCTGGAAGAGATCGCTGTAAGTGATAAGATTGTACTTTCATTATTTTTGTTGTCTGTTTTGTTCTGTATGTTTATCTTTAAGTGAGTATAATAAAGAGTTTCCTATCCATCTGTCTATTAAGAGAGCAATAAAGCCCTATTTATCTTAGCTGCTTTGAAGAGTCAGAGGTTCCTCAAAAGTTTCATCAAAGTAAAAATCTCAGTGGTTGGCACTCTGCCCCGACTCAAGAGAGCTCTTCCACTGTCCACTTCACTTGCTTCTTCACGATTTTGTGGCCTTTTTCTCTTGACATTGAGTTACTTGTAATTTACACCTGTTTTTGGCATTTTCTAAAAGCTGTTGAGGGTAGTTGGAATATTTCGCATTCGAGAAACCGGCTGCGTTTCCCTAAAACTTTTTCTCAGCTGAATTGCTCTTCAGTTCTTGACTGCGATAATTTACCACGACCTCCTTTCGCAGCCGCCTGTTTAATTAAGCGAGGAAGCAGACTCTTAATTATTTCAAACTGCTGTAACACTTGTAATAGTTCGTTCTCGCATTTCGATTATTCGTTGTCGTGTCTCAATTAAAACATGCACGGCAATTCGAATAACAACGTCTCACCACACCACAATGCCATTGTGTGCACGAGGCGCGCTCTATAGAATCTATTCAAAGACATAGTGCTACGCAATATTCGTTGTAAATTTTATAATCTAAAGCAGGTATTGCCATATAATTTGCTTGTTTTATTCGGTTAATGAAAACAGTAAATGAATAAACGTTTATTTCAGCTTTAAGAACATGAAAAAAGATAATATTTATACTTAAACTTATTCACCTAAGTGTTTGTGTTGTTAGGGCTACTTAACTTAATTATAATTTTATAATTAGGATTATCTATGGTATTTACACTAGGCTAGCCTGTATGGTGAAGACCAGTCTACGATTTACAATTTTGTAAAATAATATCGGATATAATAATATTTAAAATGTTTATTAAATGATAAGAGAGCGTGTTTAAAATGTACTGTATGCGGTAAAAGATCAAATTAGTATCTATTATAATAGTATTAATTTGATCTTTGAAAAATTGCAGATAATTCCTCCAATGATTTAAAAATTATATCTACATGATGCTGTGTGAGATAACGTCCAGCATTATTTATTATTATTTTATTATCTGTGCACGAATCGGATATATCTTCTCTGTACTGTTAAACATTAATTCACACTAAAAATCATCAATGATCGTAAACTAACCTATGTGCAAAACGTAAGCCTAACGTAGCATAAACTCAACAAGCCAATTAACCATTACTGTTTGTAATAGAATAATAGAATCGTGGGATATAAAATGGCTTCATCTTCGATTCTCGGTATTACAAATCTGAGATGAATAACTGCTTATTGGATTCCATTTATAGGGTTACAATACAAGGTTCTGCGAGATAGACTGCTGATATTAAACCTTAATAGAAGGTCATAAATCTATTAGGTCGACGCCTTACACCAGACTGATACAATATGCGAACATTGCATTTATTTTGAATATCCCGCTTGGGCCTGTCGAGCCATAGACTTCACGGGCCGAACCGGGAATAACACGAACTGCTAATCTTTGTAACTCTTAACCGGCCTCTGTCTTTCGTGATAACTATAATCAGGGACTCTTTGAGTATATAGTGAATAGGTTTCTTCTGGACCTTCGTGCTCCATCTTAGAACACAACGTTATTTAACATCGGTTGAGATCGTGGTCAAACGAAAGCTTATCCAATGTAAAAAAAGTTGCAAAAATATTAAATATAGAATGTTATTGAAAATTTGTGGTTTTCTTAGACTTTATTCCTTGAACCATAATTCAAGGAATAAACAGATTATGCTTTCCCTTTTGCTTTCTTCCTGTTATGAGCCACCTGAAGGCCTCTGAAATGGTTCGACGACTGAAAAAGCCGGAACATCCATGTACGTGCCTCCCGAAGCACTCAGCGTTAAGATCACAGATGCCACTAAACGGTCACCCATCTCACTAGTGACCGGGTGGAGTGTTGCTTAACTAAGATGATCTGCTAAGAACACACAAGAAGCTCATACCAAGAAAAAAAGGGATTACACTTTTAAATACTAGGTATTCTTAAGTAGTCTCTTTATTGTCTCTTTAATATACAAGTTTTTTTTTAAATAAGCTTTTCATAGTTTCGATTTGCGGAAACTTAGTCAATAGTTGCATTTATAGAATATTAATTATTAATATCAACGGGATATTTACCATGATTTGTGAGTTCTGTTGTTCTGAGAAAGAGGGTAGATCGTTTCGTCTGCCAGTAACTACCCACTCGCACAGACTTCAGTTCTCCCGTGATCATGGCGCATGCAACTGCGTCGAAATATCGGGAAATAACAGAACTCACAAATCATGGTAAATATCCCGTTGATATTAATAATTATGTTCTCAACCATGATAGTTTTAAAAGTTTTATAGAATATTGTTTAGATTTTAAGTACTGTTTGTTTTCCAAATAAATAAAAATAAATAAATCTATCGAGCTTATAATCGAACTTAACTCAGTGTTGCTAAACACAGATGCTCGCTAAAAACACCGAAGTGAGCCACGACACGGGCGCTTCGCTCTCCTTTTTGAAGATAGCCTTTAAGATCACCCCAAACTCTACCCTTACTCGTTGAAAAGGGGCCCTGAAGTCAACGGCTCGTTAGGTATGAATGTCAAAAGTGCGTAACCATCACCCCGTGCAGACGAGCGGGTAAGTAGGTCACAGACAGGAGCACGATCGATCGCCACGCAATGAGACTTTGTTATTGCACTTGTAATTCAATCGATGTTATACTCGAACTAATATATTGTACAAAATTTCATTTTAAAACTATCTAAGCAGATTGACAGGCTTTTCCAGATTTGGCATGGGAAAAAGGTAAAGTTCAGATTATTAATAAATATACAAAAATTGCCAGATATTTTCACGTAGCATAATTATAGCCCCAAAGTAAGTATATTATCATAGCAGATCATACAAATATTTGTCTCGTGGCGGGAATCGAACCCACAACCTTCTGCGTCTCAGGCGGGCTTTCCCCTACTGCAACACAGAAGATTTTCCAGATTATTTTGTTAAACCAATGTAAATTTGTCTTATAAGTCGCCAAATATTGACAGGTTTTCCAGTTTTTTTTTTAAATCAATGTAAATTCGTCGTATAAATCGTAAAATGTCGATAGATTTTCCAGATTATTTCATAAACGAATGTCAGTCGTCAAATATTGACAGTTTTCCAGTGTTTTTTTTCTAAAAACAATGTAAATTCGTCGTATAAGTCGTCAAATATTGACAGATTTTCTAGATTTTTTTGTTAAACTAATGTAATTTCGTCGTATAAGTCGTCAAATATTGACAGGTTTTCCAGATTATTTCTTTTTTTTATGTGTCGTTTATGTCGTAAAATGTTGACAGATTTTCCAGATTATTTCTTAAACTAATGTAAATTCGTAATTATAAGTCGTCAAATATCGATACAGGTCTCCAGAATATTTTCTAAACCAATTAAAATTTGGTTAAAAAAAAGCTATATTTTAAAATGGATGTTATTAAATATTCAGGTGTAAGGTCTGTATCTGTAACAAAACGTAGTTGTAATCTGGGTTAAGCTTGTCTTTTCAAACCTACACTGTATTTGTTTAGTTCGGAACTAGATTTCTCCCTTTTCCCTTGCGGTTGTTTTCTACATAAAAACAAACAACTTTGTGGACGTTTGGGTAACTGGATTAACTTTAACGGGTCTATATCTACATAATATTTAGAATTATAAAGGCATGGGCATATAAAAAGGCAATGCGTATTACGTATCTTTTTCATTTTATTAGTTTGCGATTTTGTTATCTGAATTGAGCACATCGTGTTGTCACATCATTTGAATAACATTTTTTTTTATGATACCTGAAAATGGAATTATTACATGACCCACCTGATATTGAGTGGTAATCTATAGCAAAGCATTGCATCGTAGGTCAAATTTGTTTGGAACTGTCCCTATGATGCAACGCCCCGCGCCCATCAACTTGAGGCATGAGGTGTTTCTGTAATTTCACCGGCACCCACACCCTTCAAATCGAAACAATGATACTGCTTCATGGCAGAAATAGGTATGGTGGTAATACTTCCCAGGAGGAGCCCTTCACAAAGAACTCTACTACTTCTAATAGGTACATGTTATTTTCTCTTTTATTTTCTTCTTGCTTTTTATAATTTTAAATAGGATGATTTTCTAAGTAATACTCATTGTTGGATTATTTTGCGTATGGAGTTCAATTCGGTAAACAGTTACCAGACGTCAAACCTTTCAGATTGCCGCAAACAGTAACGTTATCTATACAAATTGATAACCCACTTAGTGGAACCCAAATTTGGAGATTGCCAGTGCCGTTCAAACATTTACTGTTTACTCGGACGACCCAATCGTGGTAAGTGGTCAGGTGTACCCGCGTAGCTGTAGAATCAGACAGGGTCTTAACCACAAGTGTCTACAAGAGCTCTTCCCTGTCTTCCCCTTAGGTTGGGGTTGTGGAGTAAGCTTAAGAGAGACTGCTGCGAATTTATTCAAACTAAGCTATGTTGTGATATTAAAACTGCTATAATAATTGGGGTGAAGGAAGTCACCAACTATGTATATTCCAATTTCGTCCAAATCCGTTCTGTCTTATGGAATTGAAGGGGAACAACATATACACAAACTGTTGCATTTATAATAATATAATGCAGATTTATTTTTTAGTAAAAAAATATGTTTTATCTATTCAATGTCTGTGGGTTAAATTTTAAAAACTTTTCGTTGCTGGGAATAAATTGATTAGAGATCCTATTTATCTTTAAATTCAGCACATCACACACAAGACAGGAGCAAAACGTAGTGTGATATTTTTTATTTGAAAAGTGCTGTTACGTGTGGTAAAAGAAAAAAACATAAGGCGAAAGGATGTAACGCAGAATAGAGCCTTTTATGCTATAAAATTTATGGAGTAATTTTCTGCTTGGCGGAATCGGAAATTTGAAGCATGGGCACATGATACAAATGCATTGTGCAAAATTGGGCAAGAGCCAATAGTTAGTTCATTCCGCTCTCAAACTATTAAAAAAGAATCTCTGTTAAAAACTGTAGAAAGCGGCCTTTTGTTGCGAATATGTAAACTCTGTGTAATTGTGAGATATTTCAATGTTCCTAGACGTATTAGAAAGTGAACTCCAGCAAGTTTTTTTTTGTTTTGAGGTCACATTAATTTCTACTTATAATTTATTAGCAACAATGTCCTACTTCGTGACTGCTTTGCTGCAAAAAAACGCCAACCACCCACAGAGGAATGCTTTTAACTAAGTGTAATGAAGTACTTTCTTTGCTATGTAGGTGTAAGTACAGTATCGGCCTCCATTTCACTTTTAATTGTGACCCACTTCGAACCAGTCGGGTATTATGAAAGAGTGGAGGACGATGCAAATAAAAATCACGCGGTAGAGATTACTAAGATTGAAGAAATAAAATATAACAGCCAGAATGAGTAACATACAAGGTTGCCTGGAAGAAATCGCTTTCAGCGATAAGTCCGCTCATTGTAAATTTTTTAATGTAATTGTGTTTTGTTATATGTTTCACGTAATAAAGTTTTCATTCATTCATTCACACAAATATATTAGCAAAAATATATATTGCATTCTCGTAACGACTAATGAAACCGGAACATCTTAACGTGTCTTCCGAAGCACGAAACGGAAACACTCTGGTGCCATGTCACAACTTAAATTGGAACATTATTGTTATCAAAAACATCAGTCCAGTAACCCAAACAGTAGTCGGCAAACAAAACGGTTTCAATGCCATACTTTATTCTTGAACTGTTGCAGTAACATTGCGTACGAGTTACCGCGCTTTTTTTTTCTTTTTAAATTTAGAACGGCCTCCCACGGGTGTTAGATGTGGGTTAATGCCAAACCCACACGACCTGTGCCCCGTGGTTGAGTGACACGCGTTTCGAGCCCTATTGTTGTCTTTTTTGCTCTTACGAGATTAAGCAAAGGCGAGTGAAAGAGGCTGTGATGTAACCCGGACGTGAAATGAGGCCAATGACAAGCCTCGATCAGTTTAGCCTAGGTCACAGATTAGCTACCTAGGTTTCAGATCTATCAGCGCGAGTTTTTTATGTGTAGATCTGTATCTCAATGTCTTTCAAATCTTTATTTTGTTTCGTGGAATTTTCTGGATCTAACTGATTGCTCGGTAGACGATGTTAATTGTATGAATAATGGATTAATTCTAGGAGCTTCGGTCTGTTTGTCCTAAAGGACGATTGTTCGGCGGAATATATTTGCTAACTTGAGATCTGCCTATGTTAACACATCTTTAGCAAGTCAAACCCATATCATACTTGAGTAAAGTAATAAATAGGTTTTAACTAACCTAAAAGATAGGAAAGAAGATCTCTAACTAGAGAATTAGTTGCACACAAAACAATAAAGTTGCAAAAAATTACTCTAAACAAAACTTGCGTGGGCGCCTGTAAGTTTTATAATTTGAACGCGAGTTGCTTCTCAAAGAGCCGTTAATTGGCCTGGTCCCGTTCTCATGCATACAATCATATAAGTAACTGATTTGAATGATGCATTTCATTCTTATTCGAGATATCGCGACGTTGCACCGAAACTTTAGGTAACTTTAAATAAACACCCAATAGTCACATAGGTGGTGAGCGGTGACCTCCATAGCACAAACGACACTCGGATGGATGCATTTGAAATTGTGCTTTTTGATGTCTAAAACACGTTGTCTCTCTCCGTCTCGGCCTTCGATCTGTCTGTACTTATACCAAGACTTGGTAGAAGAGCGGGCTCCATGATAGTTCAAACGTTGCTTTAATTTTTCATTGTACACCGAAAATTAAATTTAAAAGAATTCAACTTATAAGCTTTGTAGGTCTAAAGACGAGTTTACAATGAGAGAGGTTTTCTTTCATCAAACCTTTGGGTATAATAATAATAAGTTATGTTGGGATAGATTTACCTACATAACATAAAAGAAATTGAGAATTAACCTATGTACATAAAACGATTACAAAAACGTACATAACATAAATTTCTCTATTAACCTATTTAAAAAATACTAAATAAGTACTATACCTACCTTTAAGCTATATTAATTAATATATATTTAAGCGAAGGACTATCACGGATAGTATGGGTTTATAGTTTCTTCATAAAAGAAGCTAAAACTTACCGCCCCTACCAAAAAGACAAAATAACAAATAACACTTGCGTTCAATACTAAATATTCTTTGTCCCTATGTTTGAATAGAATTGAAACAGCACCTCCAAATATGATCACTAACCCTTTCTGGCCTAACGAGGTTACAGACAACCCAGCAGTTACTTCCTCCACTAATTGACGTGTACACGCACATGCCCAAAACATTCTTCCTACTCTATATTTGGCTTCTCAAATAGCTTCGAACCGTCAATAATTGAAAACCACAATTCAATGGCCAATGCTTATTTATTATTAGGTATAGTCACGATCATACTCAAGGTCCTGTCTGAATAATCAGAAACGTAATTGTGGTTCGTGTAAAAACTGGTGGAACTCAGAATTAAGAGCATGGAATTATCATCAAGATTGAATCTGTATTGCACTTGATCGAGACGTGATTTCTGAGACCGTGGCATTATTTTACAAGAATACTTTTTATAATCATAAAATAATACGTAAGTATAAATAAGAGTATGTTTTTTTTTAAACGTGATCTACGATGCAATGATTTTTTGCATTGATAGGTAATGGTTACCACTTAACATCAGGTGGACCATATGTTTGGTCCATCTTCAAGTACCATAAAAAAAAATGCAAAAAAAATGTGTACTGCTGGTTCGGCCCCAGCTTCTGATAGTATCTTCGATAATTTATTTAAAACATGTCAAAATACGAGTATAACTCAAAACTAAATTGCTCTTAGATGGCGCTTTTAGGATCAGAGGCTTGATCACGGCTAGCGAAAATGTATTCGTATCGTAGACGCAAATTTTTGGCCTATGAGGAAGCGTAGATTAAAAATAACGCTTCGTCATTGCGTTTTTTTTTGTAACGCTTTCGATACGTCATTTTGAAATATTCGCTCAAAAGAAGAATATGTTTTAAGCGTTCGAAACGCTGGCAGCAAAATTTTGGTGTCTACTTCAGTAATTAATTGAAAACCTCCTCCTTTGAAGTTGTTTAAAAAAAATCTTCAATCAATGCAAAATGATACCCTGTTAGTTGTCATAGCACTCAATTTACAACGGAGCCATTTCAAGTGAATCAATAACAGGTCCAACGTTCATGGTGCAATAGCTCATTGCTCTTCAAAGTTCAAACGATTCGTTAAGCTAGGGTTACATTTGGTCTCAGCTTGCATAAATATCCAAGGAATAAGACAGACACTACGTAATGGCGTATGGCGACTAGCCATGTACGTAAATTGCTTTTCATAAAATAATGACTAAGCAAGTTATTGTTCATATCCTGAGCTAGTAATATTGTGGTCAGGTTATGGATTTTAGGAAGCCAAGCCAAGCATAGAAAATCATGTATTTAAAAGTGATAAATACATGATTTTCTTGAGTTCTTGAATTTTTGTCGCTGCTTTGGAAAATAATGATCTCGGATGAGCAGTTTTATAGAGTAAAATGAGTAATTTATTCCACTGAATAAATTACTAGCAATTTCACTTGCACTTGTAAAGGACTATATGTTCTGGCATGCGAATTAGTAGCTACTTGCACGAAACATGTGAACTTGGCTTTATCCGCGACCGTTCACTTACATCTCAATTGACCACTTGTCTGTCTGTCAGTTGGAATCAGAGAGCATTCACTTAGCAATTTTAATTTCAAATACTGAATAAATTATGAATATTCATAGAAACTGGCGGGAGAGGAAAGAGGAGTTCTCGTATAAGTCTCGTATAAAATAACCATAAAACCGCTGATAATTAATTCGCTTGGTATATTTAAGTCTTCATAAAGTTCAATGAACAGGATTTATTTTTGCGCCGACGCTGCCGCCTGTGAACAGCAGCGTCGGTGGTGCGAGAGATCCCCAATCCGTATGCCCAGCGTGAGGATTAGGGGCATCATCATCATCCGGACCCCGACTTCACCCACTGCTGAGTAAAGGCCTCCTTTTGCTCTTGCCACATGCCACTGGTCATCCACTGGCAGCCCACGACACAAAAAGTGCTTATCCCCCTTTATAAGGGGAAGCCTATGTCCAACAGTCGACTGATAATAAGCTGGAATGGTGGTGGAGGATTTAGTTTTGAACAATCCTACATACGGTGTTGGTGCATAAACCATCGACCGATGTATGCTGTGGAACAGTTGACTTAAATACATTTTTTCAAAATAGCCTGAACCGTCGACATTCTCAAGTTTTCTGATCAAAAATACTTCCTATTCTATCTTCTTCAGCTAGTAAAAATATAAATCATCTGCAGGATATAGGCTTTTCCTTAGGATGTTTGCCATATCATTCTTTTGCTGAATTTCACTGAATTTCGGAAAAAAATCTACGTTATCAAGTGCTCGTAACATTTTAGTTGGAGCACTCATCTGTTCCTCTATGTAATATTCAAAGCCATTGCGTCTCGAGCAGCGATTTCTTTGCTATCTTTTGAAAAAGACAGCCAAAACCCTCATGGGAGTGATTGCTCCTACGGTTTGTCGGCAACTGTACACTTTCTGAAAGCAAGTTAAATGTATTATGAAACTAAATGAACCCGAGGTTAAGAAATGCTCAACCACAATTGTGGCTAACGACCGTCTCGGGGTGAGAAGCGATAACGTTATTCCAGAAGTTTCACTAGCTTATAGTCACGGATGGCGATAGTCAATAATTTTAGGGGTCTAAACAATGATATTGAAAGAAAAAAATCCAATTCGTTTTTTTTATTAATCAACATACATTAACACTAAAATTTATGTTAGCCAATAACAGGGATGTACAGAGTCCTAGAGAATAAATTCAGATTGACATTAAAATAAACTTATACTACACCAGCTTGATCGTCTGGGGATTTAGAAATAAAATACTTTAATTTCTATTTAGTATCTCATTAATTTTTTTACTCAATGGCATCTGGAATTTCACAACGATTACCGGACTGGACTGTATTTGCAAACTTTCACATTTGATCTGTCAAAATTCAAGCAGCGTCAATCGACAAACTGACAAAGTTAGTAAACACAGGATCGGCTAATCATTACAGTGGGCAACTGAGGTACTAAATAGACCCTCAGGACCAAACATTATCAGAACAATACCCTCTGGTGGTGTGTACGAAATAGCGGTTGTTTCTGGAATTACAAGTCACAACTAATGCATGTGGCAGTTGGGAGTTGGGAGGGAAGAAGGTACCATAGAAGTAGCCTTTATAGAAGTATGTTGTTTGACATTTTAACTGAACTTAAAGTCAAAATGATGACATCAAAAATCAATTTAGAATGACTCAATTCTGCCTGGGTGAGAGTCATACAATCATTGGGAATTTATTACGTAAATAGCTTGATTTATTCCGTTGTGCTGTCTATCAGACTACAATGCAAATCATTATTGGCAAATGCTAACAAGATTATGGTCTAAAGCTCTTGAAGTTCCGTTAGTTTGTTTTGCATTCTGATTTGGACTCTATTAACTATTTAACTTTAGGAACTTTCAATTATTGTCGTTGAATTATCTTTATTCAGCTAACGTAGACAATGGTGTTCTTTCCACGACAGTGGCACCAGTAACGAAGGTATGATGTATTGATGGTAACTACTGGTACTTTCGGGGTACATTTTAATGTATATCTTTGGAACCCAAGCCAACCTCATCTCACCTGCACGTGGTGCACCCTGCTAACTAACAAACGGGGCTGCAGGCTAACAGTGGTATAGCGCAGCCTAACACCAGCACTACTAAACCCCCCGATCGCCAACGACCAGCAGCGTCGGCTGTGCGAGATTATTTGTCCTGCTATCCTCAACCCGCATGCCCAAAGTGGGAATAACGTTCACATGCCCCGTCTTATATTAGGGGGTGATCATTTCTGGTAGTAGACTGACATTATAACCTGTTGTAGTTGTTGTCGGGTTGTCTTTGGGCTAGGTTTACACCTAACATTAGGTAAGATCTAATTGAAATTATACGCGCTATCCTCTCTGGGTAATTTATTTAAAAAATCTGAACTGAGTATGATCATATTCCACAGTGGAAAACTCCTTATCTCTTGCTTTTTTTAAGATTCAGTTCGCTAAAATAGCCAATTCTGTATCTATTCTATGATGGATAGAAGAATCTATATTGGACAGAATTCAATGTAGATAGGCGGACTTACACCACAGCTCTGGTCGTGAAAGAAATAAAGGGGTTTAGGAGGCGTTTGCCCTGCAGTGGGACGCAGTAGACTGAAAATAATAATAAAAACAATAGGCAAACTTAATGTGGATTCAAAGTTTGATCGTCAATTATGTCAATATCGTATTAAATTAAAATGTTTAAGGTCCGGACTGCACGTGACGTCAGCGACTTTGAGTTACAAGTTACTTCCTGTCATTGTCCGGGTCGCTTCTCCGGACATACAGACAATCGCCGGAATAGTATTAGTTAATGTTTACTATTGTTTAGATATCCTGCTGTGAATGCTCTTCGTATAGTCATTGAAGCGGTCATGGAGTTGCGTTGTTATCATGACCGCTTATTTACGCTATTGGATCGTTATCATCATCAATAGCCTGTTCATCGACCGGTTCAGCAACCGCGCTTGGAGTTTCGAGTGGGCTCTTCGGGTGGCCACTCAGTTTATCTAAGGGTGGATTTCATCGTACTCTACATCTTCCGTGTTGTGTTTCCCTACGGTTGTGTCAACGGTCACCGGTCATACCTACCAACATGACCTACACATTCGGCTTGCTAATCCTATGTGCTATGATAGTGGAACTAGAAACCTCAAATAGTTACGTGTCCCTAGCCCTGTTATGAGGTGGAGCGTAACGCGGTGCATAGCGTTGGTAAGATGCTACATTACGCGAGTTGATCGACTTGTACTGGCCAGTTTTGTAAGTTTAACTTTCGATTACGGCTATTGTGTGGTGACTTGAGTTCTAAACATTGAGTCTTTTCGGACGAGCAGGGGTATTTTTAAACGTTAAAGAATCCGGCAGTTTTAGTTCGATTCAAGATGAATATTCTGCTACGAAACGATGATGGCTCGCCACAACACGCACGACACACTCCGATACAATGATACGGCTAATCGTCACTATTGGATTCGTTTCTGAAACGTTAACGTTTAAAAATACTGCTGCAGGAGTGCTCTGCACATCAGGTCGAGGTTCCTCTGTGATTCTTGGACTAAGTTCTGATGCTACGTTCCACAGTTAGTCTTTAAGGCCACTAAGAAGTAAGAACTGAAGTTCGTGAATGGCGATTCAGAAAAACGTGGGTTATGGAAGGTGGTGGGGCTTCCTTCCAATCCTGATAGCATTGTGCCTTGATATAGCTTCATGGCGTGTTGCAGTGGCCTTTGTAGGTGGCATATGTTTTATTCAAGATCTAGTCTAGTGTTGTTCATCGTTCATCCAAACGTAATCCTTCGTGTACGGGTACGTCGCAAGACAATAGATTTTCCGGCATACCATTTATATTGTTTTAATAGTTCTAAGCAAATTATCTCACAATTGAATCAAGAATTCGGATTTCGAATTAATTCATCTCAAGCAACGAGCACGTGTGCCAGTTAACATGACCTAGAACAAGCAATCATCGATAAAACGTGATGTTTACTTCCTCCTGTCGACACGCCATGAAGTTAGGCGTACAATGTAGGAAGACATGCGAATGCCCATCGATCAATGTCCGTGGAGACAGGGAAGCCAAGGAACAATCCTTTCACAGAAATTATGACGCATGGTTAAACAGTTAGACGCTATATTCATCTTGGTGTTTTCGCTAAAAAAATCGGAGACGTGACTCGATTCTCATTAGGTAACATCTGCAAGCGCTTCGGTGCTTCGGAAGGCACGTTAAGTTGGTCCATGTTTATCAGGTTGTCTTCAGATGTTTTATAAAATTCCGAGATCAGAGTTGACAGAAGAATAGTAAGCACGTGATACATTCTACTATTTTACCTGTAATGACAGCGACCTGCGGGGTGATTGGCTATCTCTGTTGCAAACAAATATGATTGACACCGATCCTGTTTTAACAAACTGTGACAGTTTGTCAATTGACGTTCATTGAATTTCGACGGATGAAATGTCAAAGTATGTAAAAACAGGATCGGTTTCAATCATTTCTGTTTGCAACAGAGTTAGCCGATCACCCCGCTGATATATTTTCCTACTATTCTCAATTTGCAAAAATACTGATTGAATTCCTCGAGCGAGTGGGTACACTTGTGTTCAGTCGATGGTTGGCACTTTCCCTTTATAATGCTTACGTGCGAAGTGCAGACTATTCCACTTCACGCGGTCTAGATTTTAAAACCAAAATATACAATCTTACGTTACTGGCACTGCCAATGAACGCCAAATATCATCAAAATCTGTTCAGTTACCGATTGAGACAAATTCATTACAACAAATACTGTAATAATAATAACTTATAATGCGTAGACTGATATTAAAAGGCTTTAATAATCATTTCAATAACTATAAACTATAGGAATTTAAAATATCGAAAGAGTTAAGTAATTGAAACAGAAGTCAATGCCTCGGTCCGTTGACCGAATATAAAACCATGGAACGCGTTCAATGACTTTTCGTTTCAGGTCAAATTCAGTGAAAATATTTACGACTTGCGTCACGAACGAAGGTTTTCCTGAATCGACTATCGTATTGAAATCAAATAAATAAAAATACAAAAACAGGCACGTAAGGCATTGGTATGCTGCTAGTTGCAGCATCTCCTCTGGTATTGAAGGTATTCATGGGCAGTGACCATCAGATAACAAGTATATAAAAAGCTGTTATATATGCGTAACTAGCTTTTAACAGAGAGGCTTCGCTTGCTCTTATTTTGATTTTTTAAAATCCTTCAAATTATTTTTCTATCCCTCGAGAACAGTACATCCTAATCCATAATGATTCATAATAATTTATTTGCAACGAACATGGGCATTACAACAAATCAACAGTTATTATGTCATTCTCAACAGTTCTGCTATATTCTACTATCAAGATCAATTTTCAGGATGAAAAGTAGGTACCCTATGTTTTTTTATCCCAGCCGTGTACGCGAAATTTCATGTTGATCAGTTAAGTACTTAAGGCGTGAAAAAGTATCAAACAAACACACTTTCGCATTTACATCTTTCCTTAAGAACGATAGTAAGGAAGTAAGGATTTCAATTTACTTATCTGTTTGTTGACCTTGGCTTTTTACCATTCAGATACGCGCGATATTCGCCGTCGCGCGCGGTAATGGCATATGCTGTTTCATTTATGGCCGGTTTCTATAATATACCGTTACCGATAACGCTTCGTTTTCCCCTGAAAAACTGTCAAAAATTAAGAACGAGGCGTCGTAAATTTGACAGTTTTTTCAAAGGAAAACGAAGCGTCATCGGTAGCGGTATATTATAGGAACCGGCAGTTAGATAAGCGGCTCCTGCAATTCTTCCATCCTTGTCACCAACAACGGCGCGGTAGCGACTCGCTCAATCTGAATAACAAAGAGTTTGGATTTTCTTTTTTAAAGAGATACAAACAATGATGGCTATAATGAATCATTCCATGAGAGGAAAAGAGAAAGACTATGATTGAATAGATGACCTTTCGATCGTGTTCACGTGCATACTCACCTTTCTTCTGTCGATGGACCGACAGCAGACGGAGAGCGCTCGTTGTATTGTCTATCGTCACAAACAATTGTATCCAAATCGTTAAAAAAATAAATGAGGCAAACAGAGTTTCTTGTCAATACTTCTCAGTTTGCACATCTCTGTCGCGTCTCAAATTAGTGTAAATAAAAACAAAGTCTTAAAGGAGAATGCCGTCTGATGTATGGCGCTCGGTACCAAGACTAAAGTGAGTGCGTTCTAAAAATATCCAATAAGTTTTTAGTCGGTTCTACTGTCAAAATAATTAAAAAATACAACCGAATTGAGAACCTCCTCCTTTTTTTTGAAGTCGGTTAAAAATGAGGGTTATTGTCATAGTAACACTTTACATGAATGTTTATTGCCATAGCAACGTGCAACGTATATATCATTGGTTGTTGCAGTCTAATTGCGGCGTGCAACGGATACCAAATCAACAAAATATTTTTTTACTTGATTATTAATCGAGTCGGTGTGTAAAAATAAAGAAAATGTTAATGTCATTTATAAAATATAATAAATTTTATGGGATACGTTCGGTTTTGACGCAATTGGGTACGGGTTCTCGGCATTCTCCTTTCCCTAAGGTACTGATAAATAGATTGTAACTCTTGACAGACTACAGCTATTGTCTATATGTGAACTCTTACTGTTATGATGACACACGATGTGTCCTAAGACTATGTAAGCCCACTAAATACCGTTGATGGCTCTACCCTTCATCGATTAACACGAGCAAGGTACTCGTGTCTCTATAACAATTAAGATTTAAGATAAAGAGTTATTTGGCCAGACCAATTTATTGGCAGTATCTTACTAGGTTAATGGACATTCGTAATGACCTTACCTACTGATTGTAACCTGCTTCGCTGATTGTCTCGAAAGCGTTGGCAATGAACTAATGATCTTATTTGTGCGCTTATAATTATCTTTTCGTGGGCGTAAAATTAAAGACGTAAGACTTAATTATTGATTCGAAATACTTGCTTCTTTTAGGTTTAAGTTATTAATTTGTGTGGGTTTGTTCGGTTTGAAGTCATCATCTTCCTGCCTTTATTCTACGTTAAGTGACCCCAGCATGCACACGTGTGTTCTTTCTCTATTCAATAAAAATCCTACTTATATTTTAAGACAAAAAGATAAAAAGTTCGAAAGGTATGTGCTAGGTTAGTGTTCCAATAAAAAGCGGCGATGGGCTTGCAACCTGTCACGTGGAATGCTAGCTACTTGCAAAAACTGGGCATGTATGGAATGTAATGTTTGGACTTGCCTCTGACTACCCCCGTTAAGGTATCCTCAATAGATTTGCGTACTGAGCAATATCTGAAGATATCCATAATGGGGAAAAAGTCTTTTGTTTTGTTTTGTTTATATTTTAAGTGTTGAAGTTTGTGAGAATGGAATGAATGGATGGATGAATGAATGTTTGTTACTCTTTCACGCAAAAGATACTGAACGAAAAGATTTTGATGAAACTTAGAATAGACATAGATTGTAACCTGGATTAACACAGTCTATTATTTATACGGGTACCATGCGAGCGAAGCCGTGGGCGGAAGCTATTACATAATATTTATTATACATATAACATAAGTAGCCCATATCTAGATTTTTGTTTGCCTGTTACTGTGTTTTTCTTTTTTGTTTAAGAAATAATTTTAACGGCCTCCTATACAGGCACGTCTCGCACGGAGACCTTCAATACCTCTATTTGGATTAGGCTTTTCGGTAAATAAACTTTTTAATTGTATCTATTTCTCTTTGCCACTCGTCATCTCAACACACTCCTTTCTTACTCATGTTACTTCCTTCCACATGCATATCTAACACTCTTCTCGTTACAGTCTTTGTAGTATACTTTGTAATGAGTGACACATCAGTCTCCTCTCTACGAAAGTTTCTCTCTTTGATCAAATTAAGGTCTCATTTGTCTACAAAGTTAGAAAATACTGTGACGACAGTCGTGCCTACCCTAGAATATATTTTAGGTTTATCTGTATGGAAACATTTTGAAATACAGTTATGTGAAATTTTAAGTCGTGGATATATTGTTCTAATGATATTTTCTTTTTTACAGGTAAACAAAACACTATTATCCAGGAGAACACACTAAATAAAGGTACTTTGAAGTATTTTTGACTTTAGGTAAAAGTGATGTTTTGATTATTCAGTCTTTAAATCGTCCTTTATATTTTAAATAAAGCGCTGACAGAGTGCTGGACCAGCTTGTTTTCAGAACATACAAACATGTGTCCCCTGCCGGGAGTCGAATCTGCAACGTTCAGGGCACTATGACGATGATAATGATGATGAAATCGATCTTTTTATTCGACTTTTCCGTATTTTCAGTCAATGGTCTTCTCCAAATCCTTGTTCCAGTTTAGAGATATTATTATGAGCTTCATAAATTTTTACATAGCAACAAATTAAGTGCGATTTTGCAAAGGCCATTATTCCTTAGACGGCATCTCTCGAATGTAGTCTAGACAAGACGTGTTCGTCGCCCCGTCGAAGTATATACCGGTCTAGACGAGACGACTCTTAGTGCTTATATCAAGTTCATTTCTTTACTAGGGCATTAGGGTTTCTGTGTTTGAACTGAATTTTATTTATTTTATTTTTTATTATGAGCCTGAATTGTTCCACTGCAGGGACAAGGCCTGACTCCTTTTAACTCAAAAGAAGATAAAATGCTTCTGAAATGCAGTGTCTTTATTCCTCCCTTCTTCGTATGAAACGTGGAAAATCTGGTGTCGTAGTTTTTAGGTCCCCGAAGGCTTTTTCAGTCGTTAAGCTATCCGGCTTAACGACTAAAATAGCCGGAACCATCTCAACGTGCCTGCCGATGCATGGAAGCCCTAAGTTCTAAGTGACACTAAACGGCCGAGATGATCTGCTAGGAACGCAGATGTTAACCACGCCAGGAGCGTTCATGTTAAGCCATGTCGGAGGCCTTCGGGCGGCCTAAAAACTCCGACACCAGAGTTGGCCACTTGCTCATACGAAGAAGAAGAATAAGGAGCGTTCATTGCGTGTTCCACGTTACGTTCCATCATCTTGTAAAATATATTTGCTGTAAAATCTAGTTTAGCTTCATAATAAACTTTCTGGCGGTTGTCCCCGTGAATTGCAAATGACACGGCGGCGAGACGGCGTCTTGCTAAAACCGGCTATTAGCCGCTTAATTTACCTGCCATTTCAAAATCTTGAATTCATTTAACGCCCTCCGTTGGATTTCTTAATGTATGATTTATTATATTTTCCCGGTCCGTTAAAGTTACATAATTTATATGTATTATCGTCATCAAAAGCTGGAGGCGTCGAGCTGAAGACAATGGCGCTCATTGGGGGAGGCCTATGTGGTCTGTATAGGCTACTGATGATGATTATTATTATCATTTGCTTTAAAAAATCCCTTTTTAGTATTCCATAACGCAATGATGGGATTGAAATCTCCTTTTTGGAGTGTTGCTTTAAATTCTAATGGAATTTAGTTATGACTGATGGAGAGCTTTACAATTAGTTGAAAAGGTGTCGCGCTAAAAGGTGTATTTATATAATAACACATCATTCATTATAATATTTTAAATTTCCTTTCATGGCATCCGAAAAGGCGCGTGCGGAAGCCTGCAACCGGCCTAAAACCTACAAAACTAGGGTAGGTCAGTCATCACCATTCTCCTGCCTTTGTAGGGTCACAATATGATTTCTTCTTCCACTCTAGAGTTGATCACTACCCCATACGAAAAAATCCTAGAGCTAAACCAAACCAGGACATGTGCAATACAAGTCATATTTTGGCCTGTCTCGCCAGCCTCCAGTCACAAGATGTATGTGATTATGAATCATTTAAACCACTTTTACTGTACCGTTTAATAATTTTATTTATAGGTCCGCTGCGTTTGAGCAAGCATTGCGTGACATTTTGACGTACACGTACAAAAATAGTGGTCTACGCCCTATTTTATACAGCGCTTGGGCACTTCGGTGTTTGGGTGTCGTTAACTCTCCGGTCACGGGTTTTTCGTCAGAAATTATGTACTTTTAAATGTACTTTAGGGTTATTTGTATTGCCACATTTATGATTCATCATCATCAGCCTTAAGCAGGCCACTGCTGCACATAGGCCTTCCCATTACGGCGTGTCCTCAGCTCGACGCATCCGGCTTCTACCAGCAGCCTCTCGCAGATCATCACTCCATATAGCCGGAGGGCGTCCTACACTACTTTTGCCGAGACTCTTTCTCCACTCAAGAACTTGTTTACTTGATATTTTTTTATTGTTTATTTTATTTATTGCGTTTTGTGATTGCAATTTTATTTGATGCGTCGGTTATGAATGCTCATTATATTCGGTTATCACACGAGTCAAATTAGAGCAGAAATCCAAAATGGCGGCTTAGCCCCACAAGATACAAAAAAGTGACTGGAATAAGACGAGCTACCGGCCATAACCAGTGCTTAGTAACCTCGCCGTAAACTGCCCATTCGAGTTCTATTTTAGTCGATTATACAAAAGAGGACTCGATGCAAAAAATAACCTTTTTTATTTTGTTGTTACTATGAGCAGACTTTCGATCCGAGGTCGTGGATATATCCAGATCATAGATGGATAACTTCCTAACAGATTCTATAGACCATCATTAATTCATGAGACAAACACTTTTTAGGATGCCGAACTGTTCTATGGATTTCATTGGTCCATTGTGCTAGCACATACGTAGACCCCTCATACTATGGGCTTTTCTCCTGTCGTTAGTATTAGGAACTATGGGTACACTAGTATTAGGAACAAGTATTTGCAGATCATTCAAATATTGTCCGTGTGTAGCCAACCCGCAACCTTTGTGTTTCAACTGGTTATTTGCCTGTTGTGTCAGCTCTATGTAACACTTTGACTGCTGGGACAGCTGGTTTGAAGATAGATGTGGTGTGTACTCTCGCAATGGAGCCAAAAGTCGAAATATGTAGGCTACAGCTCTAACTAACAGTTTGACTACTGGCACAGTTGGTTTTAAGATAGGTGCGGAGCGCTCGCGCAGCCTTAAACAGTTGTTAATTAATCATGATCGGCCTATATAGGTATAGTTGGACGTAGATATCCCCCAAAGCGTGCCATTGCGCCCTTTTATCTAGACGCATCCATTTTTAGCTAGCAGACTTTCTTTCGTCTTCACTTACACTACGTTTGCCCGGCCTCCACTCCAGAACAGCTGTGTTAGTTGCGCCTTCTAACTCGATCACTTGGTCACCTGATTTCTTCTCTTTTTGTTACAGCTAATTGATAGTTGAAACTGTGTTATCAGCGACAATAACACGAAACGATTATTGTAATTGTTCGCTGATTGCTCATGTATGTAAGTGCATGGTTGAATGGATAGGTAATTAATACAGCTTTTTCATCTCGAAATAGTCCATAAAACCAAGCTGGATAAGTACTAGACGTAGATTGAATCAATAACGGAAAAGTAGATCCGGATATTGGTTGAATAGGTAATCGTGTGTACCTACTTATTGACCTATTTTATGCATACTAAGTTCGTACCAAGCTTTGAACCGTGGGGATTGCTATAGAAAGGGAGGCCTATACCCAGCAGTGTGCGAAGTTGGGCTGCGACTAGTGGCTGCACATTCCATAATAATTTGGTTTCTTTATGTCATGTGGTAGGAGGTATCGAGAATATCCACGAATAAATTCTGAAATCAAACTAGCACCTCTTGCATTTCAGTCCGCTTACGCCCACTACGCCACGATAGACAGGAGCTAGTGAAGTGAAACGAAGGATGCGTATTTTGCATGGCTCCAAGGCTCTTTAATCATCTACAGCTAATTAGCTTCCTCCAATGACGTTTAAATTAAAAGTCGAAAAAATGTTCATAGATTTACGAAGTATAAAAATGAATATCTTAGTGATAAACTTTCTTGACCTAATGTTTAATTACTGACCTCATATACTTAATAAGACATTATAACTACGTACTATTATTGTTTTCTTGTTATTTGACATTGAATACTTATTTTGTTTTATTATATTCATGCGCGACGCATGCTATGCGCGATGCATGATAGCTGCATACCTATTCATTTATTTACTTAATTAACTAGAACGGCTTGCACCAATTATTCTAATTATAAATATTAGCATAGGTTAGTTGAATGTTACATAAGTAGTACAAAGTCAGAATTGATTTGGTAGATAATAAGTATTTCAGAATTCAATATAAATAATGATGTCAATAGTTCCAAACTCAAGAGTAGTTAAAGTCAAAACACATGTCAAACTTAAAATAGAATTCAATAACACTTCTCACAGGGATTCAAGCACTCAGACAAAAAAATAAGAAATTTAATATGCTACACAAGCTGATCATAGCTGAACTTATACATTTTTCACATCGCTGTACCCACGTTGCCTCCAATAAATGATTATGATTATGATTACGAATCACATTATTCAGTTTTACCATCTTCTTTACTTTTACTACTTACGTTACTTCATCCGTTTAGGATGAATATCAGTACAACCAGAAAATAGAATTACAGACACTTCTCACAGGAATTCAATAGGAATTCTCCAGGAATGCACTGAGTCCAAAAAAGTATAAATTTAACATGCTACACAAGCTGGTCATGGCTGAACTTACTGTATACTGAGATGCAGAAGGTTGCGGGTTTGATTCCCGCTGTGGGACAAATGTAAGCATGTCCCGCAGGTATTTGTCTCGGGTCTGGGTGTTTTCTATGTATAATATGTATGTATTTACGAAAAAAAAAATATGTAGTATATCAATCATGTGGTTTCCATAATACAAGCTCTGCTTAGTTTGGGGTTCTACATGATGCTGTGTGATAACGTCCAGCATTATTTATTATTTTTATTATTATAGATTTATATCAGATCTCAATATCTATGTTGCCTTATAAATAAATGATTATGATTACGAATAACATTATACAGTTTCACCAGCTTCTTTGCAAGAAGGGGTAAACTAAAAAATACCTGAATATCAGTCTCGCGTGCAAGCGCTCATGAATTCTGGAAACAAACAGATTTAGCTGGAAAAACGAATTTACGATAATGAATATTCGATACCGCTTGTTTACGTGCATCGAACGTCATTAATGTACATGAGTGTTAGATATTGATTGTAGAATCAAGGTTGGATATGAGATAAATTGGCTTGAATGGACGTGAAGTATAAACAAACGGTGAGAAATAAAGGTCTTTGAATGGCAGTCCGAATAAAGGTGCCTTTCCGGTTCATTTTTGTATGAGCGAGTGATCAACATTCATGTCCTAGCATCATTTTTCGCATAAAAATTTAGTCAGCGGTTTAGGCGTGAAAACGTTACAGAAAGAGTTACGTTCGCATTTATAACGTTAGTTAGGATTCGTCGTAAAACACGAAATTAACTAGTTTGCTTCTGCAAGCTATTTTGCGCCATAAACACAAAGTCAGGTGATGGCTAGAAACTAATAAATTGAGCCTTAGGCACCCCCATTTACATAAACTTTCACACCTGACCGCAACCACAGCGTTTCTAGACAATGCACAATTGTTGCTACTAGCAGGCTTTACAAGCTGAGATCCATCAATTTGTGGTGCCGTAAAAGCAGCTTTGTAGCTTTCGCTTGATATGGAGTGGAGAATATATAAATCTCATCCATCTCACATACGGTCGATTAGTTCCAAACGAGGCAGAGCCTGTACTCATCATTCGACTGCCCATATCACGATCTAGGTGGGGGTCAGCACATGTTTTTTTCTCTTTTAAGATTCGTTTCACACATATCAGTGAAGCCACAGTTCCGACACAGTACTGGCACAGTGCGAAATATCATTCACTATGAACGCATCCCCACCCACTTGTCAGTGTCAGTGCCGACACCGGCAATCAGGGAAGTATTCGTTACTGAGTACTGACATGTGAATTAAATTACTGACGCAACACAGTAGCACTGATACTGAACTGAGCGGACACTGCCGGAACTGTGAATTTACTGATATGTGTGAATCGACCTTTACTCCTATCAGCCGTCAACTCTGTATACACTCCTATCACCTTGATATCCTCTTTCACACAATCCATCTATCTCTTATTTGGCCTCCCTCTCGTACATCCAGTCACATTCCTACTTATCAATCTTTTGTTCATATTTCTTTCATCCTTCCTCAACACATGCTTATCTACAAATCCTCACCTTATCTGCCACAGGTGTCACTTTCAAGCTTCCCCTGATTAGTCGTTTCTTATTTTATCCATGTATAGTACAGGCAGAGCCTGGACTTGGCCATGGAGTGATAAAGATACATACATACTTATAAAGTTCATAAAACACCCAGACCCAGAACAAACATCTATGTTCACAATGTTTGTCCTGGGCTGGGATCCTGAACTTGGCTATGAGGGCAGAAGAACTAGGCGTAAAGCCGAGGAAGAGCGTCGCGTTCACTCACCCTAGTGAAGACTCTGGTGGCGGTTCTTGAAAATTCCAATTTTTCAGTATGAAGGATGCTAAAAACCTTTAATTTTTTTTACCCATTATTCCAGAATCCAGATACGTTTAGTCCAAGCTCTACTGAATGGGATGATGTGAGACAAATACAAATAACATTCAGCACCTATAACAATAATAATCTCAACCTTTAATTATTCGAATTATTACACAGGAATGTTCAATATATATTGAGCAGCCAAATCCATGGCTTTCCTCGCGATGTTTTTAATTTGGAACCATATTTTATGCTTCTTTCCATAAATACTCCATTCGATTCACCAATTTGTTCGCAATATATTCTTTTATATTCAACCACGCAAGAACCCTATCAATCATGCCTTGATAAATAAACCAATCGTTATCAATTCGCCCTTTCCGCTGGCCTCTGTGGGTCAATGTAAACGAAGTATGTACATTACATAAACTGTTCAATCATTGTTGAATAATTGAGTAAAGTTTTTTTTATAACAACCGTATGTATATGTTATTTAAAGAAAGAAAGAAAGAATGTATTTATTTGACACACAAAAAGGAAGGTTCACAAACAAAATAATGATTGTGTAAGCTAACAAAACGGTTAAGACATAATAAAAAACACACAACACACATACCTACAATCATTTTAGCCCCTCCCTGTTGCGGCCAAACAGGCTTAGTCTCAGCGAAATGCTGCCACCTAACATGGGATGTAAGGTGGCAGCGCTGGTTTTCAGACCTGGTTTTAACCTGTTTAAAAAAACAATAGGTTATTGTAGGAAATCTTTGTTATTTTATTTTGTGTTCAGAACTGTCATAGTGCTTATTATCATCATCTTTAGCCTATAGCTGTCCACTGCTGGACATAGGCCTCGCCAAATGAGCGATATTGCCACCAAAGTAAAATAACTCATTGAGTTAAATTGTTTTATTGTTACAGATTCTTTGATTCAAAATATAAAAACCGATATCAAGTCCAGGCAAGACTTGAAAAAACAATTTGGGAGTACAATAATCATGTAGTTTGTCCAAGGTCCTTAACATCGATCCTATATAAACATTACAGGAACTCTGAAACGTCATAACATAATTTATAATATCTCACAATCAGTTTTAAGTATTCACGAGCTTAGTTTTCTTTGTGAAACCATCACAATGCGTAATTTCATTCTCATTCTTACACAAGTAACTCACAAAACTATATTTCATAACCCACGCCTTTCATCAAAACCATTGTCTGAATCGCACAAAAACTGTTGATCAAAATTAGGTACACTTTCACGGAATGTCCACGTCCATTCTTCAGACTTAACAATACACCTTAATAACCATAACGTAACGCGAAGATGTTACGTCTTCTTTTGGTATTGTATGGGCATTTCACGCATGGGGTTATTGATGGATGATGTCAGTGTGTGGTATTCTTATGTCTTGTTCATTTCTCACTGCTTGCCCACGATGACTCGTGAGGATTACACCAAAAGAGCAGCAAATAGTATTTTTTTAGTTTTTGTTAGTTTGATAAATAATAAACGGGGCGGTGGAAGATTGCGGGATAGCGCAACTCCCTGGACGCCAATGGGCAACAGCGTCATAGTCGCGACGGTGTGTCCTGCGATCGCCAACCTGCATGCCCAGCGTGGGGATTACGAACCTTCTTATTAGGGGAGGCCTATGTTTAAGGTGACTATACGGGTCAAACCTTCCTTTCGCTCGCACTATTCAACATTTTTGAAGATATAAAATCACTGAATGTAGTTATGCAAAATAGCAAACCTTCACGGCCTAGAAAATAACAATACAAATGTTCAGCAATAGTATCATATTGATTCTATCACGTTTTCTTACCAAAAAACTTCGTTTGACATGTATCGTCGCCTTAACAGTGGACTGATAGTGGTGAGCTCATGTTGCTAAGTATACTTATTTGTGTTATTTGATCACAGAAAGCATTTCGTATGCATTATTTGTGCATAATTTAAATTATTGCATTTAAATATATTGGTCAAGCTTTTGTTATAAAAATCTTGTGTAACAATAATATATTATATCATTTGCGACCCGTCCCGCTTCGCACGTGTAGTAGAGCATATTATGCCTACATGTTTTTTTTCTGTTTTTATTTTAGGGATTAGGCAGCGTTTTCGATGAAAGCTTCCAGACTTCTAGACCTTTTCCGACATTTTCAACCAATAATCGTCATATTCCAACCATTTTTCAACAAAACCTGAAAACCACGTTTTAGAATTTTTTTCTGCTTCAGCTTCCACATGAATCATTCTGTCTATTGGTTAAAACCGTATGAAAACCCGTTCAGTAGTTTTTGAGTTGATCGCAAACAAACAGACGACAGACACGGCGGAGGAGTTTTTTTTTATTATATGTACTGAAGCATGACATGATGGTTCACGAAAGTGAATTGGAGACAAAGGCGCGGACGAGACAGATTTCGCTTTTTACAACGTAAAAAATCACATGAAATTTACAATGATTTAGAGACGTCAGGACAAATGGTCCAACACCAGACAATATTCAAAAGACTTGCCAGTGAAAGTGTTAACTGACACAGATTTGAACGAACAGAATACGGATTTCGTTTTTATTATCGTTAAAAATCGCATGGGCAAGGTCACGTGTGACATTCTCAAGATAGGATATCTGAGCTTCGTTAATAGCTCTTATATAACTATTGACTGTATATTGGCAGCATAAGATCAATATCGAGCTATCTAATCATCTTCTTATACTGGGACTTTACATATTGCCATCCGTATTCTGTTATTGCTCGAAAACTGAAACGCTACTCAACCATTTGAGATCGTAACAACCATTTTAGACGCGCTATCCTTCAGATGCTCTTTTGAAACGTCAATTATCACTTGGTGACGTTGATCACTTCAAAGTTCAAATATTTGAGTTGTGTTTCAGTATTACGGTAAAAATCTTGCTAGTACATTTTGTATTGTTCAATGATCATGATCAGGAGAGCTTAAACTTAAAATAAAAGATTCCAACCCTACTTAATATATAGTTCGCCTTGTACCTATCTAAATAAAAAAGATTTTTAATTTGATTCACTGACGGTATGTGATTTATTTAAATTTTGTATTAATAAATAATAAATTTGTTTATACCTTAGTGGAGACCGCGGCTCGGCATACGTAGTGTAAGACGCCCTCCGGTCAGGTGGTGTGACGATCTGCGAAAGGCTGCTGGTAGAAGCTGGATGCGTCGAGCTCAGGACAGGGCGCAATGGCGCTCATTAGGGGAGGCCTATGTCCAGCAGTAGACTGCTATAGGCTGATGATGATGATGATTATGACGATACCTTCTTAGTGACTGTTGTTCTTAGTTTATAGGATACACTTATAATATGTAAATCTCTTATTGGCTATAAGTCTTATCTTAAGTTTTGTATGTGTTGTACTTAAGAGCTGTGGATTTTGTTAAATAAAATAAAATAAAAATAATATCATCATCAACCTACAGTGATCCACTACTGGACGTAGTTATGCCACTCAGCCCGATCCACGGCTTTTCTCATCCACTGTTCCATAGATAGTCACTCTATCTTGCTAAGTGGCGTCCTTCACTACGTTTACCTTAACGCTGTCCACTGCAATACCCGCTTGGTCCAACCAGCCCTCCTTTACTAACTCAGATACACACCAAAATGATCGGCACCGTGCCTTTATTTGCAAACTTTGACATTACATCTGTAGAAATTCCAAGAATGTCAATTGAAGAGCTGTCAAAGTTTGTAAAAACAGGACTGGTGCTTATCAGTTCGCATGCAACTAAGTTAGTAAATGAGGCCTGTAGTCCAACGGTTGTTGCTTATCCTAAATATTAGCAATTTTCAAAAATATCTTCTAATATTAAGCATCTAAAGTATCCGACGAACGTGGTCGATCAGAAGTTCTCAGAGTCACTTTTATGGCCTTAAAGTGTAGTCGTGCGACAAGGTCACATGAGGCTTGACATTCATGAATATGAACACTTAATAACAGACTTTTCCCTTCCCTCTAAATGGAAATTTATGAGTTCGAGATTCATTTTAATAAATCACTACGAGAATATATTAATTTGATCGTTCGCCCGAACTGCTATTGATTAATTCGAAATTTTTCCGTTTTGAGTGGCTTTCTCCAATATTTTTTTATTTTGTTGACATAATATTATACACTCTGAATATTATATCAATGTATCACTGCTTTCTCTTGTGAGTTTGTTTAAAATATTGAATGATATCGTGATGGAAAAATGTGTTTTCTCACTTTCTTCTGAAGTAAAAACAATAAAACACACGAATCATTTTAAGTAGCACGTAATAAGGGAAAGTCTAAGTAATTGCATCCATTTTGTCCTAGAATTTTAGTGAATTTACCGTTTAGTTTCTAATAATAGCTTACGCTTGACGGTATAACATAACCATTTTTTGTCAGCTTTTTTGCAACTAGGCCTATTTGCAAAAACGTTTTCGATTACGTCAATGTATTGTAAATTCAATCTGTCATAAAGCACGGTGAAAGCCTTTGATTTGCCTCGTTACTTCGAATGACTAACACTTTCGATGTTTTTTGCAAATCTCATTATTGGCAATTTCACTCAATAAAGTCTAGCATTAAATATGTCATTCTGCCAGCGTATAGAAGCGCAACTCCATTTGTGCAGAGTTAGCTGTGTTATAAGATGAGATTTGTCACAAATACTGTACTATGCTCACAATCAATTTCGTCGAAGATATGATCTCTGATTAGCTTAAAAGCAAAGAGCCGGATGGAATTCACGAAAAAGCTGAAAGTAAAGTACCAAAGTATAGCAAATACAAAACTAAACATACGGCCGAATTCCGAAAGGTCTCCATATACATTGCCACCTATATCTAGGTGGCAATGTATATGGATGATACCTCTGCCAATGTCGAGCTTAAACACCAGCAGCACCAGCAGCCTGGCTAGATCAAATGTGTTCAGCACTCAAAGCGTCATACATTCGGCAGTTACACTTCTATAAGATTTTATGAGTAGGGTGCTGAGATTTCAAAGTCAAACCCTGTTATTTCATTCGTTCAACAAACAAGTCTCGAGTAGACTACTTCAATAAATTGGCCTTTGTATTTGAAAGGTCATTTTACTAAACCAAAATGTTCTTTCTATACATAGATTTATGTTTATGAACTTAAGATTAAAAATGCTCATAACTTTTCCGACGCTCGCTTCGCAACGGGCGAAGGTCCGCCTGAGACGCAGAAGGTTGCGGGTTCAATTCCCGCTGCGAGACAAATGTTTTAATTCTGCAAATATTTGTCTCGGTCTAGGTGTTTTCCGTGTATAATATTCTATGTATGTATGTACAAAAAAGTATTTAAGCAGTTCAGTCACCTGATTCGCAATATACCTACAAGCTCTGCTTAGTTTGGGACCATACGATGCTGTGAAAAGGAAAAAAAAAGCACAATTTAAAAAGAAAGTTTCCCTGGATTCTACCCCTGAAGGGCTGAAGGGGGAAAAAAACTTCTACGTGGACGAAATCGCAGTGCGCCCAATAGTGATGTATATCCGTTTCTGTGCTTCGGAAGGCACGTTATGATGTTGGTTCCTGCTTTTTCAATCGTTTAGCCATGTCGGGCGTAAAAGCAGCCTGAAAACTCAGACAGCAGAATTGGCCACTAGCTCATACAAAGAAGTGCTATTTTCGAAACCAAGCCCTAAAGAACAGCAAGAACTTAGCAACTTCTACATAATCTTATTCCAGCAACACTATCTGATCTAGACGCGCTATTAGCATGCCAACTAAGTTGTGAACTAATTAAATTCCTTGCAAGCATCATCTTGCATTATTAGCATCATACAACATAAGTGCAAGCTTAGATAGAGCATATTGTATGCGTAAATAGAGTCAACTAATAATGTAAATAAGTCATCTTCATTAATATGAAGAGCTCAGCTCATGCTAGTCGCCAACTCGTGTGGAGTTTTTGCCGCGTGAAAGCTTCCTTGTGATGATGTCATCGTCATCGTCATTTCAGCTATTTTCTGCCCAGGTAGACAACAACACCAGCCTCTGGCAGTCCATTGTTGGGCATACGCCTCCTCTAATATGCCCATAATCCTCATGATGGGCATGGGGGTTGAGGATCACAGGGCACAGCTTCTCGCACCGATGACATGTAGCTGTACCGGTGTTATGCTGCGCTATGCCGTAGTCAGCCGCCGCCAGAGCCTCGTTTGTTAGTTAGAATGGTGCACCACGGGCAGGGGAGGTAAGCTTGTGTTTTGAAGAGCTTAGAACTACTATCACCCCTTCCCAAGACTGCTTCGCATAATGTTTTTAAATTTCGTTCTTCTGTGCTCAAAACTATGCAACCCGCCACAACAATTTTATGTTAAAAATGTTGTTCTTTTGTGCTCAAAACTATGCAACCCGCCCCAACAACTTAGTGTTTAAAATTTTGTTCTTCTGTGCTCAAAACTATGCAACTTGCCGCAACAATTTAATATTTAACATTTTGTTCTTCTGTGCTCAAAACTATGCAACCCACCCCAACAATTTAAACCAATAACATTTACGGCGCAGCTGTACCGGACACGGCGTGCATTACGGCTCACTGTTTCTAATGTATCCGGAATTCTATTACATTCATTATGACATGCTTTTAGCATTATTATGCTCTGGGGAAAATATGGGAATTTGGCTAGGAATAAAAGTTGGTTTGCATGTTCGATCCCTGCTGTTTTACTTTGGATTGCAAATTACACTTTGATGTTAGTTTTCATGGGAAAAATCTAAGCAAACGAACTTTTACTTTAGGCTCGAACTATATGCATCCGGAATACAGAATAACGGTTAAAAATTGCATATTTACTTACTTATTCTGTGCTCAAACTGGCTGAGTATGTAAGATAACTGTTACGCTTAATATAATTTTTACCCGTTATTCTTTATATAGTCTGAGCTTTAATAAAAAGTTAAAAAGTTCATTATATGTTAATCGTTATAAATAAAGTTTTATCCCTTTGGTCGAAGCCTAAATGACTTACTGGAATCGAAGCTTTAATAAAAAGTTAAAAAGTTCATTATATGTTAATCGTTATAAATAAAGTTTTATCCCTTTGGTCGAAGCCTAAATGACTTACTGGAATCGAAGCATAACCCATAATTCCTTGAGATAACCCTCGCCCTCTACATGAGATAACCCTCGCCCTCTACATGCCTTAAAACTTTTATAATAAACTCAATTAAAACTAAAATGTATATGAATATTGTTCAGGATACTCAATCAGAATATTCAGAGAATCCTAAAATAATTAACAAAAAATATCCACCAATCAAAGCGCAGCTTTACACCAGCTGCCGACTGACGTACAATCGAACAGTTAATTGTTTCATCGAGAATACAAATAGGTTTTATTTTGAACGTTCCGTTAAACTTTTTTTATTTTTACCATGCACACTCGATAACACATTTTAACATTATGAAAATAAAGACTTAGGTAGGTATATGTATACACTGTACAGTATGCTAACTTATGGACTATGTTATATTTATGTCATCATCAGCACCAGCCTGTATTAATATATTTATTTATATTGAACTATAAGACAAACGCATCCAATCAGGTAGGTTTTTACAATTTTTTATGCTTTTTCACAATGTAAATTCAATAAAGCGAAGATAATTAGATTTGATCATTAATAAATGTAGAGCAGTTCTGCTTTCCAATTCGATATTTTAAGGAAAAACGATTGTTACAATTATGCCCGAATAACTTCAAGTGCTCTGAGAAGTGTGTGTGGTGTGACTTTGAGAGATACGAGTGCGGGAATAGTATGATAAAAGAGCAATGTGGAGTGAATGAAGGTATAGCGACAAGGATTAAGAAAGGTATGCTGAGGTGGTTTGGGCATGTAGACAGAATGGATGTAAGAAGATTGCCGAAAAAAGTATATGAAGCGAGTGTGAATGAGACAGTTGAAAGGCAAGACCCTGACGTACGTTCTGCGGAGAACGTGAGAAAGACGTGCTGGAAAAGGCCAGATCAAGAGTACCCTAAACCGACGAGCATGTATGAAGAATTTAATGAGAGTTATAAAAGCAAATAGATATGCCTGGATCACAGCAAGTGGAGATACGTGGTCTCTGCCTACCCCTCTGGGAAAAGGCGTGACTGTATGTATATCTTCGAGTTAGATCGATTAGACTTCGATATATCTACAGAATAGAAAATGATAAAAAAAACTGTTCAAAATGATTTTACTTAGTAGACAAGTGTAAAATAAACAGTTTTTCCCTTCAACGAGGCAATTACTTAGTTATTTACATGTTTTTACTCTAGACGGAAAACGAGTATTATCCCCGCCCTTATATCTTAGCCTTGTACGCAGGAAGTCTTAATTATAGCATTAATTAAACCAGTTCTGACTAAAATGATTACTGGGACCTTTGTTCATACGGAGATACTACTTTTTTCTGGTTTTGGACCATCTTGGTTTTGTACTGAAGATATATATTCGTAGCGGATTTGATTGAATACAAAACACGCAAGGCACAAGTTTGTGAAATGTGAACAGTTTGTCCTTCACGCCAAAACTACTGAGCGGATTGAGCTGAAATGTTGCATACATATGTGCGTTCAATATTCATAATTTTTATTCCCAAAACTAAACTAAAGTGTAGTGAATGATCTAAATGATAAACATTAAAACCTAGAATAACTTAAAGGCTTTTTATCCGGGTAAAACGCGAGCGAAGCTGTAACTAGTTTTAATAAAATCTGCTCTACGAATTCACAAGTTGCGATATTGTCGACGACAAAGTGCGCTTCGCCGGGCGTTCGTGGATGCGACTAGCACAACTGGTGGAAGGCCTTTATCCAGCAGTGGATGAAGTCAGGCTATGGATGATGATGATTATGAAAGAGTTTTTTTTACTTATAATATTTCTTGTTATTTTGGCAACATTGACCACCATTGCAGAAAGAACAGAATGTTAAAAACAGCATGAATTGTCACAATTAAATTCTAAAAGGCACCTAGATCTGGATCAGTGAATCAAACAGGAATTACTTTCAATAAAAAAAAAACAAAGCGATTGCTACGGTTTTAAATTAAAAAAAAAAATATGTATTCATCCAAACGGACACCGCTTCTTACCTTTCTTAATCGTTTCGAATTAAGAGTTGGAAAATAAGGTCAATACTCTATAAATATACATTACACACACACAAATATACCGAAATTCTATGTACTCCTCCTCACCTCCTGGCGTAGTCAAGTGAAAATACAGAATATTTGACAATACTTCCCAATTCCTAATCTTAGCGGATTGACATAGTATTTTGTTGAAGTTGAATAAAGCCGCTAACATTGTCCGCTTTATGTGCATGCGATGTACTCGAGCAAGTATCAAGATTGAAGAATAACGAAAATCATCAGTTTTTAAATCATTAAGTTCCTTGAACTTGTTTGTTTATTAATCGGTTTCTTCCTATTACGGTTGTTTCGATTAAGCTTCTTGATTCGAATATTAATTATTCAGTAGCATTATAGGAAGCAATTATGTTGTGTTTAATATTGATGGCAGTATTATGCAGGTCGGTGACCTAATTTGAGAGAATCATTCATGATTCTCTGTCGGGATTCGCGACTTCATTTTTATATTGTAGCAATGATTATTTATCACAGTTATCACATCATACTATGATATATTTGACAAACTCGCTCTCTGAGGTTTATAAAACTTATGAATTGGACGGGACGGGAATATACATAGTTTGGGACCTGGAATCACATTTTATCCGGGAATCACAATGAAGCCGCGGACGTTTGGCTTTTCTATATAAATAAATAAATAAATAATGCTGGACTATTACAGAGCATCATGTAGCCCCAAACTAAGCAGAGCTTGTGTTATTGGAACCACATCATTGATATATTACATATACACATTTTTGTTTAAATACGTACATATCATACATAGAAAACACCCAGACCTGAGACAAATATCTGCAGAACATGCAAACATTTGTCCCACGGCGGGATTCGAACCCGCAACCTTCTGCCTCTCAGGAGGCAGTGAGCGAAGGTCCGTACCTTCGCCTGCTGCGCCACAGAGGTCGTATAAAAATCCATAGCCATTTTGTTGATAATATTTTCAATCAAACATACTTTTTGTTAAATGATATATTCATTACTTTTTATAGCATTGATTTTTTACTTCATCAACGTTTAATAGTTCAGCGCTAATCATCATTATAATACAAAATGAATGGACATTTCATTTTCAGGTCAGAAATTTCTATCTATTTTATTCTGAGCGCTTCCACTGCTTTCCCTCTGATAATAATCATATTCCGTACAGCGTGAAAAGCAATCGACACCATATCAGTCACCGTCAGATGAAATTCATCATTTTTGTTGTTCGCATAAAGTTGGAAATTGCTTGACGTGTCTTGCATGGTTATAATAGAGTTAGCAGCGAAAAACTCATGTTTCGACGCTCTGATGCACTTGGGCATGTCTGTATCACTCAAAAATGTGGAAAATATTTTTCTAGCATGAGCTTTCATGAAAAATCTATCCTCAAAACAAGGATTAACGCATAGAACATAACAGATTGTTTACAGACTGTCAGCACACGGCCCACCTGATGTTAAGTGGTAACCATTAGCAATCACGGCCTCTATGGCGCAGTGGGCGAAGGTCCGCCTGAGACGCAGAAGGTTGCGGGTTCGATTCCCGCTGCGGGACAAATGTTTGCATGTTCTGTAGATATTTGTCTCGGGTCGGGGTGTTTTCTATGTATGATATGTATGTATTTACAAATATATATATGTAGTATATCAATCATGTGGTTCCCATAATACAAGCTCTGCTCAGTTTGGGGCTGCATGATGCTGTGTGATTACGTCCCGCATTATTTATTATTTATTTATTTATCACAAAGCATTACATCGTAGATCAAGTTTGTTTGGATCGTTTCGTTTCGTCTATCAATTTGACGCTTGAAAGTGTTATGTCTCATATGTCTGTAATTTTACCGGTACACACCCATCAAACCGAAAAACAGAAATGCTGCTTCACGGTAGAAATAGGCATAGTGGTAGTACTTCCTTGGACGAGCCTTTGACAAAGTACTTACTAGTTCTGAAAAGTATAAAGTAAAGTTCTAGGCATAGCATAAGATATAAAGTCATCGAAGTGATGCTTAAGTATGCTAGTATCTCTAATTCTGTGACTCGCGCCAGTAATTTTATCAGAACGGATCTTGGATACGTGTAAGTTATTCACGACGGCAACTTAGTTGTGGGTTGTGGGCTGAACTGGTTTATTAAGGTTTCCCAGAGATTTCCGATATTCTGAAATGATCTGTGAATTCTGTTCACGTAAATTTTGTATGCATACAAAAGTCAGGTCTTGAATTTAATCTAGGCCTCGAAGACATTGCTGTTACCTAGCAGACTCCCATTTTATGTAATGAATGCAAAAGTTTAACTGTTTGTCGTATGTTTGTTACTTGTTACGACTTTAGATTTCGATGAAAATATTAAGGATAAATAATATTTTTATTGGAGCAGTACGAAGAAGAACGATGTACGATGACGAAGAAGTATAAGTTCTTTGTTGCCTTTTGTAGGCTTTACGTACAAGGGATATAAATTTTAAAAATGTTTTCTGCAAGGCGTTTTCAGTACACCTTTTTTTTCCAAAATTCTATAAAGTATTTGAATTTACACTGTTAAAGGTAGCAGCTTTATTTAGGTACTATGTAATCATCATTGTTGAATATCATCAATATCTGCCTACGCATCCGTGAAACAGGAGTGACTTTATGTATGTCTTTTCCTTGCTGCTTCTGCTGATAATCACAATATCGGGCCAAAAATAGCACAAAGCCTTATAGCTTTTTAATTCGCCTTCTGACGATATCCGGCTTGCGCAATGCATTTGGCCGCTTGTCTTGTAAGTTATAGTCAGATCATCTGTTCATTGTGCACTAGAAAGTGGGCGGTTATCGTCTGTCTGTTTCATGAAGGAATTCCGATACTTACTGTACCTAAGTAAAGGATTGCCAGAATTATTTGCGTCGTAATTGTCGCCTTATTTTTCTAGGTATAGCAAAATCCTTGTAAAGGCGAATACCGAGAACCCGTACCATTTGCGTCAAAGCGAACGTATCCCATAAAATTTATTATATTTTATAAATGTCAATAATATTTTCTTTAGTTTTACACACCGACGGGATTAATAATCAAGTAAAAAAATATTTCGTTTGTTTGGTTTCCGCCGCACGCCGCCATTAGACTACAACAACCAATGATATATACGTTACTATGGCAACAAACAATGATGTAAAGTGTTACTATGGAAATAATCCTCATTTTTAATTATTTTGTCAGTAGAATCGACTAAAAACTTATTGGAGATTTTTTTGACGCACTCACTTTAGTCTTGGTACCGAGCGCCATACATCAGACGGCATTCTCCTTTTATAAACACCTATAATTTTGACTATTGTGATTACTATTGTGATGGTGGGTGTATCAGCAGTCACGTCGACGTTTCGAAATGTATTAGTTATGTTATTGAATTAAAAAAATATATATTAATCTTAGTGTTAGTGGCATTTACAACTTGGCGCTTCTGTACTTCGGAAGGCACGTTGTTGATGCGGGATTTTTCAGTCGGTAGGCAAATCGGAGGCTTCCGGGCGGCAAAACTGACACTAGATTTTTTTTAATTGACCTCTATCGAATCGTACTGGAATTTGTTATTGTTTCGGGGTGTATCGTGTTGTGATGCGCCATCGTGTCGTAGTGGTCTTTACAATCTTCATTAGTTGCCCTTGAGATCCTGGAGATCTGTCCTAGTAATCGATATCGAATCGGTCCAAGACTGTCTGATCCATTTTTCATTGCATTTATTCATAACAATTTCATTACTAATCGTATTGGATTATCTAATTAAAAAGTGAATTAAAATTATAATTTTTACTAAAATCAAAAAATCTACGAAAGGAAAAAAGTCCTACATAATAAATAACCAACCTTAATGTTACGTAACGTGTGGACCTATGCCTACAACTAAGTCTGATTAAAATACACCTGCTAACAATTAGATCAATTAAATTATTAAAACCGTTCTGCAACACAAGACAGCAGAAGTAAAACAAACATTAATCCAAATTCCAAGCCTATTATCACTCAAAGTATGCAGCACATTAAAACACAAACAAACGCTCGAAATTGAGGCTTACAGATGAAAATGCTTGGAAAAAATTGCCCATGCATAATAATTAATGGCGGACAATGGAAATAATGTAAATGAGCATTCGCCAGACGGACTGGTATGATCATCGATCCGTTACCCGCTGAGAAGAACGAGTAAGCTTAGTATGACCACCGCAGTTTAGTGTCGAAAGAATAAATAACATTATAAAAAATAAAAAAAATTACATAAACAATAAGTTTTTAAAGTACCTAGTTTACATAATGTTGTGTGAAAATGTCTGGAATTAGTTATTATTGCATAATAAGTAAAATATCATAGCGTCAAGACCGTCTGATTATTTATGTATACTGTGATGTAAGGTCACACAAAGTTTTTAAGTTTTAAGTAACTATTTAGTTAGATAAGTAGATACGCAAAACATGCATAGAAAATAAGTGTTATTTAGCTCTAGTGAGTGTTTAGAAGCACTTAGACAAACCTGTAGCAGGTTTATTTATACTGTTTTTATAAATAAAGGTTACAGTAACGTTTTGATTATGAAATAGATAGAACTATAAATTTATTACAATTACAAATTTTATCAGTGATATGGTTCCTATAACACAAACTCTGTTTATTTTGGGGCTAAATGATGTGTGAAATTACTCATGTTTTGAGAGCGTTGTATAAAAGGCAAAGAGGCGATTGGGAAAAATAGTCATGCAAGGTACGAAAGGAGATCCAATCCGAAAGACCACGCCTCTTGCTTATTTCATTTGTCATTCACTCGCATTTATGTTGCCGTGATGATTACAGTCCACCACCACCAACCTATTTGCGTCCACTGCTGGACATAGGCCTCCCCTAATAAGAAGGGAGATATGCCTATAATCCCAATGCTAGGCATGCGAGTTGGGGATCGCAGAGCGTAGAATCTCGCACCGCCGACGCTGCTTCCCGTAGGCGGTCAGGGAATTCAGCTGTGGACAATCATATTAATTCCAACCATTCAAGCAAACGTAGCTTAAACTTTTGGCCAACGTAGCTTAAACTTTTGGCCAAATGTTAATTACACAAAACGATTTCAAAGCGTTTTGCTATTTCAGCCCTTGACGGAAAATCTGTAAAACGTTAAACTAAAACAGAAATCCTACATATATAACGGGTGGCGCAAAAGTACTGGCACTAAAGAAAATACTTATTTTTTTTTTATATGACATTTTCTGTCATTCTGTTGTTGAAAATTGTGTAGTGAACAAATGTAAAATACACTGAAAATAAACATGGACCGTTTTACTCCCCAAGAACGTGGAATAATTGTCTCAATGTTCTTACGGAATAATTCATCAGTGATAAGAACACAACGTGAATTTCGTCGACGATTTCCCTACCGTCCGGCACCGATTGGTCGCACAATTCGACGCTTTGCCACACGCCTTGAAGCAACTGGCTCAACATTGGATAGACCTAAGTCTGGGAGACCAAGAACAGGCCGTTCAGCTGAAAATATCGATGCTGTGCGCGAAGATGTGGAAGAGTGTCCAGAAACATCAACGAGGCGACGTGCCACGCAATTGGGCATTTCCAGACGGACCCTGCAGCGTATTTTGGTGAAAGACTTAAAGATGTTCCCGTATAAAACTCAAATGACTCATCAGCTGCTGCCTGCTGACCACCGAGCTCGTCTAGATTACTGCCAGCGCGTCATAAACCTCAACCTTGAAGAGGATGATTTTCCTTCAAAATTGGTTATGAGTGACGAAGCGCATTTCCATCTCTCAGGGCATGTCAATAAGCAGAATACTCGGTTCTGGGGCACTGATAATCCGCGCATTATTCAAGAAACACCTCTACACCCACTAAAAGTTACTGTATGGTGTGGCATCTGTGTTGACAGAGTGATCGGACCCTATTTTTTCGAAGACGCTGGAGGCAATGCGATAACTGTCACTGGAGAACGCTACAGAACCATGTTACGTGAGTTTTTGATACCCAGTTTGGACGAATTGGGGCTGGAGCACATCTGGTTTCAACAAGACGGCGCTACGGCACACACAGCGCGCGACACTATGGACTTAGTGAGGGACGCTTTTCCAGGCCGAGTTATCTCTCGTTTTGGCGATTTGCCTTGGCCTGCAAGATCACCCGATCTGACCAGTCCAGACTTCTTTCTTTGGGGTTTTTTGAAATCTCGGGTGTATGTGAACAAGCCACAGACTCTCGCAGCTCTAAAAGAAAACATTCGTCAAGAAATAACGAACATATCGCAGGAAGTGTTACGGCAAGTTATGCAAAATGTCATAAATAGGGCTCAAATGTGTATCAACTCTGGAGGTCACCATTTAAAAGACATCATCTTTAAATCCTAATGGTACGAAATTTAATGGCACAAATATACATTTAAAAAAATCTAAATCTAGTTTTCTAATTTAGAAAAAATGTTATAGCTGAACCAAATAGGGTCTTTACTTTTGCGCCACCCAGTATAATCTATCCCCTTCAATGAGATCAGGTTATCCGGACGGTCATCAAAGATCTAGATCTGAACCCTTTATCCGGAGGCTGCTGGGCAATTTATTAAATTACGAAACCCTTCTCGGAGAAATAAAATCATTCCTATCTGAAAATGGGTAGGGATGTTTCTAGGTCGAGCTATTTTAGACACAGTTACTATGTTACATGAGAATGTTTAAAAATTTAAAGGTGTCTGAACAGAATAAAATATTAAGGCAGCTCTCTTTATTGGCATTTATATTGGTCTTAAGCGTTGTAACATAATAATCGATTATGAATAAGGCTCTTCGTTGGAGAAAGCATCCTATGCAAATGCATCACAAAATAATCAGAAATTTTATTACTTCAACTTTATTATTCAAATAGTTTTAGCACGTCACTAGAGATTTGAAACTCCTCATGCAATATCAAGTTTCTCTGTCAATACAATAATACATTTTCATTATATTTACAGTAAATAAATGCCAATACAAACAAATCGTTTTAGTTTAAATAAATAATGAGGAAACCAGTCGTATTATCATTATTGTTAGTGCAAATACAAACATGTGGTATTTTCCTGGTATTTCTAGGAAACCATAAAAACAACTATTTGACTGTTTCAAGGATTCTATTGGAAAATCTGAGGTTGTAAGGTCGAATACATGCGCATATTATACTACTATGTAAATACTACCTTACTTTTTTATGTTATGATAAATTATTTATATTTTTGTTTTTCTTTTTAGGTATGTGCTGTGTACTTCTGAAACGGGAATTTGGGTAATTATTCTCATAATTTTTATCCTTCTACACTAATATTATAAAGAGGATTTTTTTTATTTTTCTGTGTGTGTATGTTTGTAATGAATAAACTCAAAAAATACAGTGCCGATTTCAAAAATTATTTCACCATTGGAAAGCTACATTCATCCTGAGTAAAACTTAAGTAACGTAACCCAAGGTGTAAAAAAAGTGCCCTAACCCGTGTGAAGCCGGGACGGGCCACTAGTCTTCTATATTCTTGTCATTTGCTGACGCATCAACAATGATTTCCACGAAGAACGGTCTTGAGCCCTTCGCAAGCACTGATTCTTGCAATCTCGACGATATCGTTGGTCTATCTGGTAAGGGGTCTCGCTACACTCTGTCTTACAGATCGCGGTCGCTATTCAAGAACATATATTAGAAAATGCTAATCCATTAAATAAATTTGGTTGTTGGCTCTGTGAGTCAGCATTTTTTTTTTGAGGCAATTCACTCAAAATATTCCTTGAAAATGGTTATCCAATAAAATTTAACAAAACTCTTTATCACTGACAATGAAAACTGATAACGTATCGGCTGTATCAGTACGCCTTCAATTACGAATTAACAAAACAATATTTGGTAACGTTAAACAGATTAACTGTAAACAGTTTTGATTTTCGACGACATGGTTATACCGCTTTGAATTCTGAATACGCTTTGAACCCTAGGATGAGAAAAATCATCCCAATCATTATTGCCCCCTCGACAAAAATTAAGTATTTTTCTCGAAGATTGCCGCTTTGAATTTAATCATTACAAAGTAACCTATCTATCATTATCATATCTTTCTGTTTTGTTTATCCTTTGACACATGCTACTCGTAGCGAGTCGCTTCCTAACACGTTTGAACAACTTGATTTCTAAACAACTAGAGATAGGCATAATGTAATTTGCAAAAGATGATTCGCCATCTATTGATCAAGGGCAGAACTGCATTATGGCATCATTATAGCAAGTACCGAGTACTGACTCAGCAATGGTATGTATGTGGCAATGACAAGTGAAAAGGTTAGATGCTTCCGCGTACGTATACGTCGTTTGATAATTCAAAGTAATGACATTCTAGTTTTGCTGATGCATCATCACCAGACCGGCCTATATCAATCAGTTCACTGCAGGACATAGGCCTCCTCTAATAAAGGGAGGGACCTATAATCCTTACGCTGCCTGGTCATACGGTTTCGGGATCGCAGGACTCAACTTTTCGCACCGCCAATGCTTCTGCCCGTCCCAGGTCCGGGAAAGCTGTGCCCGTATTAGGCTGTGTTATGCCAAAATCAGTCGATGTTATGTTACTATCAGCCACCAGAGCCTCGTTTGTTAAACAGTAGGGTGCACTGACAATGAAAACTGATAACGTATCGGCTGTATCAGTACGCCTTCAATTACGAATTAACAAAACAATATTTGGTAACGTTAAACAGATTAACTGTAAACAGTTTTGATTTTCGACGACATGGTTATACCGCTTTGAATTCTGAATACGCTTTGAACCCTAGGATGAGAAAAATCATCCCAATCATTATTGCCCCCTCGACAAAAATTAAGTATTTTTCTCGAAGATTGCCCCTTTGAATTTAATCATTACAAAGTAACCTATCTATCATTATCATATCTTTCTGTTTTGTTTATCCTTTGACACATGCTACTCGTAGCGAGTCGCTTCCTAACACGTTTGAACAACTTGATTTCTAAACAACTAGAGATAGGCATAATGTAATTTGCAAAAGATGATTCGCCATCTATTGATCAAGGGCAGAACTGCATTATGGCATCATTATAGCAAGTACCGAGTACTGACTCAGCAATGGTATGTATGTGGCAATGACAAGTGAAAAGGTTAGATGCTTCCGCGTACGTATACGTCGTTTGATAATTCAAAGTAATGACATTCTAGTTTTGCTGATGCATCATCACCAGACCGGCCTATATCAATCAGTTCACTGCAGGACATAGGCCTCCTCTAATAAAGGGAGGGACCTATAATCCTTACGCTGCCTGGTCATACGGTTTCGGGATCGCAGGACTCAACTTTTCGCACTGCCAATGCTTCTGCCCGTCCCAGGTCCGGGAAAGCTGTGCCCGTATTAGGCTGTGTTATGCCAAAATCAGTCGATGTTATGTTACTATCAGCCACCAGAGCCTCGTTTGTTAAACAGTAGGGTGCACCACGGGTAGGTGGAGTTGGGAATTTAGCTGTGCCCGTATGAGCCCGTGTTATGCCACAATCAGCTGGGGTTATGTCATAATCAGCCGCCAGAGCCCCGATTGTTAGACAGCAGGGTGCACTACGGTTATGTGGGTGGAGTTGGTTAAGATTCCGAAGAAGGATGTTGGAACCCCTTACCCACCACTCACTGACATGACAATGGTAGTTATGTGGCAATGACAAGTGAAAAGGTTAGATGTAAATGCTTCCGCGTAATTTGAGTAGTAACTTAAACCAGTAGTTACTGCTGATAGCCATATCGTAAAGGTGACGCAAGTCGCTTATGACTGTTTTGTGACAAAAAACTGCATAAAGACGTGACAAGCCCTTGTCTTGTAAAATACTGACTCAATGAACCACTCAAGTAAAACCCCAAGGTCGGACATTTTTTATAATACTAGAAGATGGAAGAAGCGCATGACCAACCTGATGTTAAGTGGATTTAGTGCCAGATAATTTTGACGAGGTGTTGAGTTCGTACGCTGAGAGGTGCAACCGCGAGATTGCGATTGCGTCTAACTCTAGGATGATGGAGATGACACTCAAGCAGAGACAAACTATGACAAGAGACGGGGTAATCTTTATTTTTATGATACCTAATCACGGAACTAGAACTTGGCTAATCTGATGTTAAGTGGTAACCATTAATTATAATATAACAAAGTATTGCAGCGTAGGTCACGCATGTTTGGAATGATTAAAATAGAAAATGAAAATAGAGTTAGATCTCTACCTCCTGTGGTAGCTAGAGTGGGCTATGTTACACGATATATAGGACGATAGATTCTTCCCAAATGAGGTACCAAGATTCTTTCAAAATCATCTTTGAAGATGGTGCAAAAGGCACTTAGTCATATAAACTGTCAAGCATGTTCAGGCCACGTTTGCAAGTGCAAATCTGGGCATGACCTATCTGTCATTAGTTCCGTGTCTCGGCAATCTATTGCAACTGCGCTGCTATCTGTAATGCACAGCTGTGAGTTATCCACGAGGTGGTCAACGTGATTTGTGGAACCTGCCTAACTTTTGAGCTGTTGTTACTGATTTAGAATATATATCATAAGTTGGTCATTTGATTTACTGGAGAATAATAATGCTGGACAAAATTACATAGCATCATCTAGCCACAGAGGTCGTCGAAGTCAATTTGGCGTACTTATTGTTCTAGCAAGCTGGCATGTGCGTTCGAATGCATCTTTCCATGAAATCTTCTTGCTCTAAAGGACAACATCTAAAAAAATTTTCGTGTAGAGTTATTTGTGAAGGGCTCATCAGGGGAAGAACTACCACCATGCCTATTTCTGCTATGAAGCATGCTGTGTTTTGGTTTAAAGGGTGCTCTATGGTCAAACATTATAAAAAAAACATGATTTTCTTTTGTATTCTTCCGTCGTCAATACGCCTTCTTGGTGACCACTTTAAGCCTAATTTTGTATTCGGTTTTCTGCATTCTGTAACATGAGATACTAATATCCGTGAGTTATTTATTACCGTACCTAGGAGTATCTACACATCGTTGCTTGCAAAATGATTCACTTCACGAGATATGAGTAATTATAAGTGGAAGTCGTGATAGCGATTGGCAATATCCGGTAATCTTGAAGTTTCTCCTAGGTTTTAGAATAAAAACATAAAAGTTAGTCAGAGTCATCGTTATCAAGAACTGATAATCTCAGCTGATATAACGACTGGGGATTATTGAAATATTTCCTAGAATGGACTTGCATCAAGAAAATGTGCTGTTGAAGAAAATATTTTGAATGTTTAGGTTATGTAACATTTTGTCAAGAAATAACTCGTCCTGAAGTTGGTTCGCACAGGATTCAGTGATCACACTAGGATTCAGTTATCATCAGCGCAAACTTCATTTATTGCAAAAGTCCAAGCTTACAACTTCATAAAACGCCAAAAGCAGTACGTACTCTGGAAGCAAGAGCTGCTTCCATAGCGACATCGTTGATTTGATGTTTCAATCGATATAATGTTTTTTTACAATCGATGCATGAAGTAAGACGTATATATATGACAATTGTAACATTTTGCAAAGTTTCTTCAAGCTGGGAAACTAAATATCTCGTTACTTATCGATAGTAACTGTATATTGTATAAAATATCGATGATTCTGTTTCTGAAACATATTCTCACGTTTAGTGAAAAAGCGTTTGTAACCTAAAGTGATACTGTCAGGCTCATAAGTAGGTTATGCAAGCAATAATATACATTGATAGTACGAATATTCGCCTGTCTGAGTATCAAGATAACCAGACGATAAAATTTTATTACGTTCCGTGACACAGTTATCGGTATCATCGACAATCAATAATTCTGTCGTGTTCGGCGCTTAGACATCATAACATGGCGGTACAGATGTTTAGAACATACTTAATTTTATATAGCTTTTTCCCCCAGCTTCGTTTTCCATGTTAATATTTTCGAACTATTAGTAGGTACACCGCGTTTTTTCGATTTCTCGGCTGCTCCTTAGGTTTTTCTTAACTTTGTTACGTAGTATTGAACCGAATAAACAAAAAAAATGTAGAGCTAGTGATTATTTATTTTTTCACTTCTCTTGCTCAAAAAGTGTATCATAATAGTGTAGCTTAGCGGGCCTAAAACTCGAGTTTAATACCTCGGGCTAAAAAGCATTTTTTCTTTTTAATTTTTGTCTAAAATCATCAGCCCGTACAAAGCATTCGTTCTCTTACATAAAAACTCGACTTCTTGGTGCTCCATCAATCTTTTTTTTTGAAAATAGAACCGTCTTGGTGATGTTTTATGAAGGTTGATTAATTTTTAATAACATTTCTGAAAATTGTCTAATTTTGAATTGTTTTATTTTCTCGCAATCGAAGTGAAAAGTAGAGTGTTTTACTCGGGCCAAAACCACCCATCATAACTCGGTCTTGTCATCCTCCCTCGCTACGCTCGGGAGTATAACAACCTCGTATATAATGGGATGGTTTAGTCCCTTGTAAAACAATCTACTATTTTATTTATTTACTTCTTAAATCCAAACCTACTGAACAGATTAAGCTGTTTCGCACCTTTTTACTTCTAGACCAGGAATAACAAATATATGGCCTCAGCGCAGTGGATGAAGGCCCAGCCTGAGACGCAGAAGGTTGCGGGATCGATTCCCGCCGCGAGAAAAATGTTTGTAAGATAAGTCAGGGTGCTTCCTATTTATAATGTGTTTGACGATGTTGTGTGATTGTGTGAAAGAGGATATGAGAGTGAAAGAAGTGAATACAGAGTTGACAGTCGATAGGAGTGAATGGAGAAAGAAAAGATATTGTGCCGACCCCATCTAGAGTGGGAATGGCAGGGAAATTAAATGATGATGTTGTGTGGTAATATCTAACATTATATATTTTTAAGACTTTATTATATTAAATAACGTATTCATTTTTCCTAGTCCGCGATGGATTATGAAATTTATGTGTTTATTGATATCACACCATCGTCTGCAACAGTCTTTTAAATCAAGTCCATCCAAAGGTTGTCTGGAAGAGATCGCTCTAAGCGATAAGTTCGCCCATTGTACTTTCATTATTGTTACTGTTTATAGTTATATTTGTCTATGTTGATGTGAGTACAATAAAGAGTTTTCTATCTATCTATATATCTATCCGGGTAACACGAGTAAAGCCGCGAGCGGAAGCTAGTTTTGTATCTTATAGACTAGATGCAAAAGGATAAATCACCGTTCAGATACATTGTTGTTTTTCTGGTCCTAATATTACTTGAAGCGTTATCGTTTTGCGCTATCAGTATCGCCGCAGAGTGACCTAAAATCAGCGGTAAGTTATCTGTTGTCTTGGTCTACTTATTTGCTACAAGCTTTTACTATCTTGTTGAGTGATTGAACGTTTCCGGTGACAGTTTTTTTTTCAAGGCTCTTGAAACAGCCTTTCCTAGAGTTTTTAAAATTTGTCATCAGGCTTGTTTATTGTTGTTTATTGACTTAATAACTAGAACGGCTTGCGCCAATTACTCTAATTATAAAAATTTGGTTGAGTTTACATCTATACATCTCTACATAGTCAAAATTCAATAAAAATAGTCAGTAATAACAAATTCAATAGGTAGTCAAATAATCAATCAATATCTTACTTACACACACACTATCAATAAACTCATACACACTTCTGTCAGAATTAAATTAGTAGATATTTAGTACATAGTCAATAATAATAATAATAATGTCAGTAATTATAAATTCCAATACTTAATAGTCAAATCACAAGTCGAACAAAAAAAATAAAATAAAATAAAGCAGATAAAAATCCTACACACACTTCTCACAAAAGTTCAGGCAGTCAGTCAAAATCACCTTCCATCCGTTCGCAAATACATCAGAGTCAGGGCTTGCGTCCAGGAGTGGCTAGTGGCTAGTTAAAACCCTAACTGCTGAAAAAGTAAGTGCTTATGAGAAATAAACTGAGTCAGCTAGTCAGCAAGTAATTGTACACAGAAAAATAAATGCGAAAGTTTGTGGGTATGGATGTATGGATGGATGAATGGATGAATGTTTGTTACTCTTTCACGCAAAAACTACTGAATGGATTTAGATGAAACTTGGAATGTACATAGTTTGTGACCTGGATAAACACAGGCATACTACTTTTTTAATTTTATTACCACCACGCGAGCGAAGCCCCGGGGCGGAAGCTAGTCCTAACTAATATTATAAATGCAAAAACGTTTATTTGTTTGTTTGTTATGCTTTCACGCTTTTATTACTCAACCGATCATCATGAAATTTAGCATACACGTTGTTAGAGGTACAGAAAAGGACACAGGCTCCCTTCATGCAGAAAAAAAATCCCGAGGGATATAAATAAAATAACTTTAACGGGAGCGAAGCTCCGGGCGGAAGTTAGTAACAAATAAATTTACGTAAACGCTGCGTATTATAAAAGTGAGCTTAACCATGTAATAGTTTTTTTAGAGCAAACCAATAAGTATTTAAAAATAAGTTACAATGAGAAGTTAGATAAATGATTACAACAAATCTCTTGTAACAATCATAAATAAGAAAAAATCACGAAAATAATAAAGGGCATTTAATATTTATAACGCATTGAGTGCTGAAAACACACATACTCTATCCGGGCTGCTGCTTGCTATTCGGGTATGACGCGTAGCGTTAAGTCCAAGGCTCGCAATCAACGTGTTAATACATATACATAAACGACACAAATTCAAGTTCGATAGCTGACTGTGCATCATTAATATTCTCTAATCTCCCTGTTACACATAGTTAAGTGCGTATAGTTTGAGTGTCCTTTTAGACCGACCTCCATTATCCCCCATAATCCAACAAGCATTTAATTACCTTAAACTTCTCGATCTCATAATCCCATGGTCGATCTGCGGGGTGATCGACTAACTCTGTTACAAACAGAAATGTTGCAAGATGATTGACACCGATCCTGTTTTTACAAACTTTGACAATTCATCCGTGGAAATGCAATGGACATCAATTGACCAACTGTCACAGTTTGTTAAAACAGGATCGGTTTCAGTAATTTCTGTTTGCAACAGAGTTAGCCGATCACCCCGCAGTACTTTATACCATTCATCAGCATTGGCTGTCAGCGCTTTAACTTAAAGCTTTTGGGTTGGTGAAACGTCAGCATTTTTCAAATTACTGTAAATTTTACACTTACAGAACATATATATATATAAACCTGATGCGAAATTTTGCTTTAAATTCTTAATCGTCTTCTTAATCCCTTTGCATTGCTTTAAAAGGCATTTTCACCGAGGCGCGAGGAGCTTGCTTGGCGTATCTGTGTTGAACGCAGAGCGACTAGAACTCAAAACGACTAGCTTTGCCAAATTCAGAGATATCCAAATGACTAAATCTCATTAGGATCGCAGAATGTCTGCTCCGTACCACTCGAGAGGCACTCATTGATGTAACAGTACAAATCGATGGAGGCAGTTAATCGCATTTCATAGGAAACAAGCGTACACACAATCAGAACCTTGACCTCGTCATGACAGACAGAAACTGGGTCGAAACAACGGTCTATTTCATCCTCATTTCACTGCCCTCTGAATCATTAGACCGCCCACATTAGATATAATCCACTGGCCCCATTTCGAGATCGTCAGCACAATCAATTCGTCATTATACGACAACGTGCGAATAAAAAATGACGCCTACAGACACACGAATACGGCTCGAAGGAACAATGGTGTCCTGTGCCTTTTGCATTGTTTAATGGCGGGAAACAAAATATGTGCCAGGCAAGCTTTGTGTCGTCACACGTCATTGTCTGTCTGGCTTACTCTCGATTTGGGCGGGATCTCTATTGATGGAGTAAAAGCTTTTGTGGCTAAAACAAAGTAGCTACGCATTTTTTATTGTGTTAGCTGCGGGAGTGCTACGAAGACTATATATGGAAAGTCATTTGTCATTGTGTGTTGAAACGTTTATAGAAATAACTAGGTATTTTTTGTCCAGTTTCAAAATTATTTGCTCATAAATAAATAATTAATAAATAAATAATGCGGGACGTAATCACACAGCATCATGTAGCCCCAAACTAAGCAGAGCTTGTATTATGGGAACCACATGATTGATATACTACATAAATACATTTTTTTTTTTTTTGTAAATATATACATAAAGAATGTACTGTCCTGATTGTGGTTAATTCACCTTTTGTTTCACGCAACAAAAGGTAAATTAGAGAGAGAGATTTAAGAAAACTGTCTATTATTTATAGGCGAAATTTTGTGGTATGTATAGATGCATGTTTGTTCTTCGTTCACGCCAAAACGATTATAGATTGAACTGATTTTTTTCACATAAGTAGTTCTAGAACTACGAATAAAAATAAGCCTTTATATGTTATTCCTAGTCTAGACTAAAAATAAGAGGCTAATTTTTATCCGTGTAATACGTGAGAGAAGCCGCAATGCGGAAGCTAGTTTATAACTCAGCGGATTTACACATGCTGGAGATGATGATGACAATGATGAAACAAAGGCTACTCTTAAACTATCAAGACTGAGATAAAGCTGCAGCCAAGACCAGGGGGCCGAATGAAGTCAGACTTTCTCGAGCCAGCGTTCGAAACTTTGACTTAGTCTCGAATATTCTAGATCTTTCGAAACAGTTGATCCACAAGTTCTGTCCAGCCTAGCTTCGAAGCATTGTGTAGTTTCTAATCTGTTAAAAACGCTAGTGAAATATGTTCATTGCGTAATAAAACTATTTTATGCATCACTAGTTTCCGCTGGTTTTAGTAGTAAATCGGAAGCCGCAGCCGCATTTAAATAATCCATTTATCATTTTAATTTAGTTCATATTCGTGATAAAACAAAATCATCAGCACTTTATTCGCATGATTGGCTTGATATATGCGGGTTTGTTTATAAATTCGTTGCTATACTTCTCTACAATAAAGTGTCGGACAGTCGGTTTTTTATCAATGCTGAAACCTGAATCGAATATGCGACTTCCCGAGAATCAGGCCCCAGGTCGACTACGAATGTTAGGTCTTTTTGAACATCCTATCCTAATATATATTAGAGGCATTCAATTTCCTACTCAGAAAAAGTAAATTAGTACACACATACTTCATACCTCAAATAGGTTACCTCATTCCTTCGCCCTTGCGTGGTAAACCACTTCAATTCTTTGGTGTGGTCTATGCTCTATCATAAATATTTACGTACAGTTAGTGACAAATCCACTGTACTAAGTACTTAAGTACAGCCTGATTAGAATAATGCAATCTTCTTTGTAAAGATAAACCTCGTATGAACCATATAATATACCTGATAAAGAACGTATAATTTAGCATAATTGCATACGCCCGCAATAAACTCAAAAGGATCATTAAAACGAAACTTCTTAGAAGACAAGTTGCAGGGATTGACAGGGGTGTAGCCAGAAAGGCTTAAAAAGGGGTTAACCATCTTATTGCAAAATTACAGTTTATCGTCCACCTACTAGGGCGACCAAATTTCAACCTTTCAACCATCGTAAGCGTAATAAAAAATTGTGACCAATGACAGAGCGTTCTTTTGAATCTACGCTTTCTCATTGGTCAAAGTTTTACGTCTACGATACGAATACTGTTTTCGCTTGTCTTTTGATTTGTTATTCTGCTTTAGAAATCAGATACGCTTCTCTTACGTAGCCGCGGGCAAAAGCTAGTATATATAATAAAAACCCCTGAACTCAAATCCTGACCACGTATCTGTTGTTGTAACGGTAATAATTTGCGGTCCAGGCCCTGGGCGCATGCGTAATGAGCGCAAAGGTGGTGAGGTGTGTTTTTAGCATTTTTATCATGCCGGAGCCCATCTGTATGCAGAACCGAGATGGAGAGATTGTGGCTACGTTTCACGTGAAAATTCAACGTTTCAAAAACACTTTGCGGGAACCAGACATTTTAAACTCCGCTTCTTTGCGAGGTGTGCGGATGATGCTTTTAAAACTTCATTTTATCGCCTTCACGTTAAAGAATATTCATAAAATGGGAAGTTTTTGACCGAAAATTTAAAGTGACTGAACTAATAACTCCCACGAGTTGGTTATTTATTTTCATTAACAAATCTAAAACATAGCTGGTTCAACATGGCGAGACAACTTTCAAAAACGAGAACGAATTTCAAGATCAAAAACATTCACCGATTGAAATTATAGACTTGTTTTTAAAATGTCCAATAAATTGTGTATCGGCTTGATAGACAGATTTATTATCCACTCGAACGGCTAAAAAGATTTGATGCCCAGGAGTTGCGGAACATCGCGAATATCCGTTCGGGTCAACGCACTGTAGTTTTAAAATGGCGCTGACACACTGATTGAAATAAATGGTTCACATGCGAGTCTGTTGACGGAATAAGTGTCGATTTTCCATTGATAGACCGCCAAGATTTAAGAGATCAATCTGCTCTTTAATGGGTCATTAAATCGTTAACCTAGTCAAGTAGTTTAAGATGTCATCGATCTACAGTTGAACATTGGTTTGATTTAGTTTTTAGCTGGTTCTTTACTAGAGTTCAGCATGAACATCCTATATTAACCAGCAATTTTGTTTGTGTTATGATTTATAGGTTTTCTGTATATTTTTTACCCCTTTCGTGTTGATAGCTATCAGATGTTCATTAACTCAGTTAATGGACCGAAGTGATCAACGTCTACTTCATTTTGTAACGGAAACATTTGATGGTAAATATTCTAGAAGTTACCTTAATATTATTTACTTTACTGATGCCAAGATCATCAAGATTGCAGGTAATCGACCAATCTTCGTGCAGCAGATGTATTGTGTTCGTTGGGCTTCTGCTGCCCAACGATCACAATACACCTGCTGCACGAAGATTGGTTGAGTAAATACAAGTTGCCCATTAGATTTGGCTATTATATTGTTACCATGAAGCGAGCACCCAGCCTTTCCACTTTCAGTAAAGTCCATCCCACAGTGTTGTTTTAGTGCTTCATAATTATAAAGTTATAAATATTATTTGTAAAACTAACAAGGGTTTTCAATGTATGTAAAATCGAAAAATGGATGGAATGAAACTGAACTTAAAAAACATGGACCTATTAAGGGTGACTGAATACAGTTAGTAGTTAAATCGAAGAAGAATAGAAGATATTCTTAAGTTAAAGATTTTAGCAGTAGCACATATACATATAAAATTCGGAGTACAATAAAAAAAATCAGAAGCATATGTATACGGTAATATAAATGGCGTCCAAGAACCGGGTACAGAAATGTCGGTGGTCCAGATGGGCGGACGATATTGCATCAATCGTGAGCCGAAACTGGATGAGATGAGCTTTGAACCGTGAGGATTGGCACGTACAAAGGTATTTTTAGTATATACCTATGTATGTGCCAATTTATTATACCCAGCAGTGGGCTAAGTCGGGCTGTGGATGATGATGAATATACCATAACATGTTTGCGGTAATACAAAAAACACACCAAAACGAGAACCCATTTTCTAGGTAGTCACTTAAGTAGCTATGAGCCGATACAGCATCCTTATCATAAAGACGTTACCAGGTTAAAGGAAAGCAAGCCGTAAAAGTACAGACATAGATCACAAAATAGACATTGATCTTGCGGGCAAGTCTGCCTACATTTTAGCGCTCTTTATGCCCCGATTCAGGGTCAAGCATTAGCTCAGGCTTAATCTAGAGGTCAAGATTCAGTGAATTACCAATTATTGAACTCACCTAATTCTGAATTGTCGTTAGTCACCGGTCAAACACCTTCCTTTGAAGCCATGAAGCGTGGTAAGTAAGTACTTGAACTTTCCTTGAGGGTTTATTACCACGTGTGGCCAAGCCTTCGACAGGCGAGATGTTTTCGAACTCTAGTAATGATTAATGAACCGTTGATTTGATTTGAAGATTCCTTATATTGAATGTATATGTGAACACTTATAATGTTTAATCTACTGTATAAATCTTTTAAACAGCTGCTTTCTGCCGTATTTTCTCCTAGAAATTCTTAGTACAAAATACAATTGAAATGCTATAGCTCTAAAAACAATAGATCTTCCCTATAATGTATTAGAGATCTCGTGAAAATTCATATTATTGGACATCTTAACAAAAGGTGGCTTATAAAATAACTGCGTTAACGCAGTTATTCTAGTGTTGATGATGAAGGACGCTTACATGTTACTACAAGTCTGGCAAAGGTCAAGATCCTTTGTACTACACTCGTGACGAATGATTGGAGTCACCTAATTCACAAACGTGATTCAGGTGGAGTGTGAAAAGGAAACTGCTATAAACCACTCATTTGCATAAACGGCATTTTGAGCCTTTGTTTAGTTTCCTTACAAATCACGTCGGTAAACTTTGTCTTGAATCGAGATTTATGCAGGTGTGAATATTGACTTACACGGCAAATATTTACAAACATATACTGAGGTTGGACACGTGTGTAGTGCTTTAGATTCCATTCTGATTCTTCTATATGACATAGTATTTTTACAAAGATCGTAATTTTTATCGATTTTTTTTAAAGAAAGCCTTTGCCCAGCGTAAATTGCTAGGCTAGGATATACAAGTTTTGGATCGTTACATATTTGACCCATCCTTAAAATTGTTACATCATCATCATTATTATGAGCGTATATCGGTTCACTGCTGGATATAGTTCTTCTCGCTTCGAATTTTCAATTACGAATTTCTCATTCAATGACCATTTTTTCTATAATCAGATAACATCAGATTTTTTAATTTTCCATCCTAGAGATAAGGTGGTTGGCAAGGTCTTTGAATTATCTTTGTTACTGTCTGATCACTGTACATTAGTTAAGGCGTGAGCTTGACAGGTAGAGCGCTAAGTCAAAGCAAGAGTGGAGTAACATTCATTTTGTGTCTTCTTTCGTAAAAGTTGCTAATTGCGACTAATTTTCTTTACATCATTAATCATTTGAACAAATTCTCGGAACCACTGAGAATTGTAATGACGCTGACTGATGTTACTTTATGGAGCATTCGTAAATAAAATATGCATGCGCGTGCCAATTTCGCGCAGAATAATTACAGGAAATATGGTAATGAATTCCATTCTTTGTTAGCACTACGGCGATGGACAAAAGAGGAAAATTAACGAGCTAAGTGGGTAGTCAGCCTTAGCATTTACACGCGTCGAAGTCTATTTTGGTAGCAGTTTTTAATTTCAACGCGGGAGCCTTATTATCACGTGTTTCTTTATTGTGCTTGTCTGTCATACTAATATGTACCAAGACGATGCTGGAATAAAGTTGTGTGTAATACACAAATAAATAAAGTAAATGTATCTGTTCGCTCATATAATCAGCCTATCAGATATCACTGCAGCGAAGAATAAAGCCCTTTTCTCCATTCTATGCTGTTACTAGATCTGAGGATCTATTCGCTACACCATTTATCTGTCGAAAGATGAACAACGTTTGAGTGGAAAACTAAATTGTGAATAGACCTGTTGATCTTCACGGTCTTACATCCTTTCTATTCTAGAAGTTGTTCTTTATCTTCGTATCCTAGCGACACATTTACCTATTTTATAGCTATTGTTTTGCCTCAGTTATATATTTGTCTAAGGTGAAAAACTAACTGAGGACATGAAAATCCGTTGATAGTAGAGACTTTTCCTTAAAATCCTTAAAAGGATTTTCTTGTATATGGCCCGTTTCATCATAGTACAGTCTATAGTAGTCCACTGCTGGACAGAAGCCTCCCATGAGGCCTCCCTCCCAATACTAACCAACAATTAATATACATTCCTTGAGTACATCTGAAACCATACCATGGAACAATTGTATTCGATAGCGACGGCGTGACCAGTGGAAAATATATTTATAAATAATAATAATACAGAAGATTACTAGGGATTTACATTACCCTTTGTTTAGCTATTAATATATCTACCAGGAAATCCAGGAGTCTATATGACGCATATGTATATAGGAATAAACCACTGAAACAAGTATACAAGCATATACATAACAATTTGCGGTCGGTTATTGATAACCCGAGCGTTTTCAATTGCAACAATTGTTAACGATAATGTTTTTACTGTTATTGCTACAGGAGCTGTGAATTGATATTTATAACATGAGATTGAATGATGTCTTATTGGTCGATACCTCCTCCTCCTCAATCTTTCCCCCGTGGCTGAGCCGTGCAAGGGTTATTAATATTTTCTTCCATCTGCCAAAGTCTTCGGCTTGATAACCCGTGACGATTATTGGAGATTCCAGCGGTTCATCGTACACTTGCTCCTCCTCAATCATTCCCCCATAGTTGAGCCGTGCAAGGCTACTAATTATAGTTTTCCTCCATCTGCCAAGGTCTTCGACTTGATAGAGCGCGACGTTAACTGGAGTTTTCAGTTGCTCCAGAAACCTAGTCAGGCCAGCTTCGGGTTCCTCCCTCTCGTTCTTTGGCCTTTATTTTACCCATTACAACCATCCTTTTCATATTACTGAGGTATCTGCTCGTGATATTTATGTCCTAAATATTGAAGTACTCGATGAAGATTAGATAGATTCACAAGTGGTAAAAAATAAGTAATCATTAATCGTTACCATTTTGAAGGCCTTCGGATGTTCGTTCCTCTACTGGGGAAAAAGGTCTCTTCCAAATCCTTATAATTTTTTTTCTTTGCTAATTCCCACCAATCTTAAGCGAATGATTCATTACGAAAATATAAAATCTATACAATACGTAAGATCCTAGAATCACTGACGTATATCTAGGTCTACCACTTACTAGGCGTCCGCCCGCGGCTTCGCTCGCATAGTATATAACCTACAGGGATAAAAAGTAATCCAGTGTTTATTTACGTTTATTAACCATACAAATCTGTTCAGATAATAGTAGTAGGATAAAAGATCAAACTCAGAGCCTGACATAGTACATACAGAATTACAGAAACTGCCATAAAAAAACCATCGTTTGCATTGACCCGAACTTACACAGTTAAATAAAAGCTTGTGAAATCGTTCCAAATAAATCTGTTTGTTCAAAAATGTTCCCGCTTTTGCATTTTGCCGGGCCATTATCATTAAAAGCAATAGGGTTGGGTTGTTTGCATCCGCGGAAATTGCGGTTGTTAACCTTTTTATACCATACGGCACGATATCGCTTCGATTAATTCCATATTTAATGTGAATTTAGACGTATAAAGTCTCGTTGGTCTCGCAAGACGGAGAATTTTCACACGGTGCTAAATTTATGCAAGTGTTGGTATCCAAAACGGTTTAATTTGGTACATACTTGCACAGGTAGACATAGATCTGTTTTTGAATATGGCTTATTTCAAAGTAGCAAAGTGAGGGCGGCAGACAGTATTAACGCACTAATGTTTCCTGGCCCAGGGCTATCCCCCGACTTCTGATCTGGAGGTCATAACATCCTGAAGTCAGCTTCACACGTATTGAGTAAAGCCAACTAGGCCGAGAGGATGGTATACATTGCTGGGAAAGTATATAACCATGTCCCACGCACTACAGCATCCAACCTGGAATAGACTTAAGTTTTTAATGTTCATCCGATTACGTACTCATGCCGTCACGACGTAGGACCGGATGCTATGAAGACGCTCATAGACGTTCCTAAGTAGATCGGGTACTCGCTAGGAGTGATTGGTTGTTGTGATGTAGTGTACTTGATGGGAAGTCGATAGGTCAAGTGCTGCTTTGACTTCCTGTTACCGGCTTCTCTGCTATAGAAATTTGATTGAGCTATTACGGATGGCAAGAATATAAGAGGTTGTAAGATAAATATACAGTTTATGTTTTATAGTTATACATAATAGAATTTTTTTTAATATACTGTATTGATTGGATTTCAAAGAAATAAATATGCAGTACACATTGATTTCAGACTATGATTGTTACAATACCTTTGATTTAAGCAAATAAATTGATTTGACTTTAAATAAGCCTAATTGTGTAATCCCTTGCATTTGCTAAAACAAATGTATTTTAATAACAATAATGGTCTGAAAATCTAAGTTTAAACACTGCTGTTTATTTTCTTTGAGCATTACAGACAGATTCAATAAACCTACTCCGTTTACGTTTATGTTTTTTTTCTACGTTTTAGCATTATTTATATACTAGCTTCTGCCCGCGACTTCGCTCGCGTGGCACCGCGATAAAAAGTTACGTACGTGTTAATCCAGGTCACAAACTATGTATATTCCAAGTTTCATCCAAATTCGTTCAGTAGTTTTTACGTGAAAGAGTAACAAACATTCATCCATTCATCCATCCATACATCCATTCATACATCCATACTCACTAACTTTCGCATTTATAATATTAGTAGGAGTAGGATTGTCGATGTATTTGATCGGTAGCCCATTCATTAGGCTAGTTGAGGCAAGTCAAGGAAGATATACATTTCAGAACTCGGACTCCAAATCCAAACGAATTATTAGCCTAAAATCCAAACTTACGAACAACCCAAAATTCAAACTTAAAAAAAAAATTTGACCAACTGTGATTTCTCATTTTCAAATTTCTTTGATAATAACATCCGTCGCTACCACAAATCATTACCAAGATAGAAAGTGTTTGTCATCAGCGGTCGATCATCGCGGCTTCCGCGAGGCTATACTTAGATATCGAAGTATTAACTGCTCACGGAACTATGTGATGGATGAGCGCTCCAACAAGTTTGTAATAAGCTTGGCTGTATCGGCAGTTATAGCATTTCCAATAGTCGAAACGCTTGTGGCGTCGCTGACTTCGGTGTTTTTTAGCAGATCATCTTGGTTAAGCAACACTCCGTACTACTACTTGGATGGGTGATAGTTAGTGGTATTTATACCTGAGCTCTTCTGTGCTTCGTAAGGCACGTTAAGCTGTTGGTCTGGTCTGAACAGCTTTTGGTGCAACTAGTTGGTGTTCAGACAGGCTAATAAGATAAGATAAGATAAGATAAGTTGGTGTTGCTACTTTGTCAATGAAGAGGTTTTTATCCGCTGCACCCTTTCAAAGGTCAATCATACTAGAAACTCTTTCTTAGTGCTGTTTTTCGACTTTTCCTTATCATTTAATATCTGGGACCTTTAATCACGACTGAGACTATGCGCTGATTGTCAGTGAGTAGCTTCATTACCCGACTGCAAATAAGGAGGGTCAACCTAATTTAATTACAGTTTTCTTTAATTAGATTTAACAATGTGCACTGTGAGGTTCCAGAGGAATTTCCTCCTGCGAGCAGTCAAGCTGCGGAATGGTTTCCCTGCTGAGGTTTTCCGCAGGGACCACAATATAAAGCGATTCAAAAAGGGCAAAATCTAAAATAAATAAATAACGTAGTGTAGGATGACCTCCCGCTAGGTGGAGTGACGATCTGCGAAAGGCTGGTGGGGAAACTGGATGCGTCGAGCTGAAGACAGGCCGCAATAGCGCACATTAAGGGTGGCCTATGTCCAGCAGTACTGCTATAGACTGATGTTAATAATGAATAAACATCTAAACACACTCGCATTTATATTGTTTGATATTATGACGACACGTACAACACCTATACGTCATGTTGACATAATAATCAGCTGAGATTCTGGGGTCGGCAACCGACCTACATCACCTTATCAAACAAAGACTTGTTTGCTAAACAAAGTGCGCAATTTTCATAGTTGCTTTTGAATAACGAGTGCTTTGGAAAACATCGTAATATTACGTATATATGCAAATACCTACCTAAGTTGAATTTAACGCAATCTAAGTTGAATGCCTCGTTATCGATATTAAAAGCAAAATAAACAAACATCTTAACGACTTTTTCACAATAGATATATTGCTTGGTTCGCAAATCTATTAAGGATACCATATAGGCAACTCCAAACATTATTTAGTAGAGTATGCCAGTTACATTACAATGTTTTCCTGCACCGATTCGAGCACATGGTGCATAACAAAAAATCCCGGCCGGGGTTCGAACCCTTGACCTCCGGGTCGAAAGTCAGTAGTTCTAGGTAGTAGAGTTCTTTGTGGAGGACTCGTCTGGGGAGTTACTGCCACCATGCCTATTTCTGCCGTGAAGCAGCTGAGCTGTGTTTTGGTTTGAAGGGTATTGGGTTTTGGTATTTGGATTGAAGGTGCCGGTGAAATTACAGGCATCTTCATGCCTCAAGGTGATGTAGGGCTTTGCATCGTAGAGCACGTTCCGGAAAAACGTGATGTAGGATGCAATGCTTTGTGATAGGTAATGATTACCTTTTAACATCAAGTGGGCCATGTTTTTGTTCTATCTTCAAGTAGTATAAAAAAAAGTTGATCAATTAATTAATGAATTAATGAAAAATATTCGATAATAGTAAGTAGCGGTCTACCTACCCCTCCGTAACAGTCGTGACTTTGTGCAATACTACGATCTAACAATTGCCGAAACACAATAGCTATGTGTACAGTAATGAAATTCAGTGCAACAATGACAGAAGCCGGAACTAAATAACGGTAGTTGATTTCCCACCGTGTGATAATGTTAGTGAAATCACTGACCCATATTCACACAATTAACTGTAAATAAATATGCGAAATTCATTTATCTACTAGCTATCGCCCGCGATTTCACTTGCGTGGTACTTTGATTAAAAGTCTGTTAATCCAGGTCATAATATCCCAACTGGGAACAAATATCACACACACACACACACAAACTTTCTCAATAATATATTTTAGTGTAGTGTGATGATGATTTACTTGTAGTTCGTGCCCGGCATCGCCCGGCTGAATTTCATGTATTTACCTTAAGAAATTTATTTCTTACAAACCTTGTTCTGACAATCAATAACACAAAAAATCTGTCAAATAGGTCGAACCATTCTCAAGTGATGACCTTTCTGCATGTGGACGTTGATTTTAATTTTTCACCTTGCTTCCGCACGCTGGTATCCGTTGGTATTGAGATATAAAGAAGCCTGTTCGTCCCCCTGTTCGTCTACTGAAGATCGGGCACATCCCCTAATGAGTATTGTCACGCTTGCTGGTTCCAAGAACACCCACCTAATGAGCCCCTCATTAGAGGAGACCTATGTCCGACAGTGGACTACTAGGCTGATGATGATGATGATGATGCAAATGTTCGTCCCTAGAGCTAGAAACCCTGACTTGGTGGGTGTACTTTGAACCAGCAAGCGTGACAATACCCAATAATATGAAGCTCAAAGAAGCACGATTTCTATATTATTGTTTTTTCAAACTTCCTGAAAATATCAACATTTTTTTCAATGCGATATCAAATTATGACCTGGTAACCGCTAAGGCCTTGCGCTGCACATGCACAGTTCTGAGAAACAAAGTAGGTCAGAATAGTTTAACTAATTTGCATTCCCCTATTTATTTTGCAAGGAAAAACAATACACAATGTCAATATACTAGTAATAGCCCTGACGGGGAATAGGTAAAGTTAGGGATATAATTTTTGATCGAACTCTCGTAGGTTCAAATCGGTGAGAAGCACAAAAAAATTACAGCTCTCGTCTATTATTTCAAAGATCCCCATTGAGTCTTCCATATTAATGGGTATAATGTCTATAAGGAAAAACCTCCAGGGTCCGTTTTTTTAGTACGAGCTAGTAGCCAACTCTGTTGTCGGAGATTTTAGACCACCACAAAACCTTCGACATGGCATAACAAGTGAAAAAGTTGGGACATCTTTACGTGCCTTATGAAACACGGAAAGGCTCGGATGGTGACCGGGCGGAGGGTTGCTTACTCAGATTATCTGATACTCAGCCGATTGGGGACACATTTCTAAGCCTGGTCAACCTACCTTAAAGTGCTAGAACATAAGGAGGGCTTTTCACAAAATTTGCCTGGCGTCTTTGCTGCGTGGATCAAAATTTTGCCCTTATCGCTCAACGGCCGGCTTTTGAGAGAATCACCTGAGTTGCTAAAAACATCGCAATAAGCCAAGCTATAAGTAGCGGCGCGAAGCTCTAGCGCTGACCGTTATTGCGCAGAAGTCAAAAGTAAGGTATCTTATGGGAGCTAGAGGCGAGAGAGAGCGAGAGACCCATATGCAGAAATTTCGTTCAGCGCTAGACTTACGTGCCGCTAGTTTTACCAGCGTGAGTATCTGTAAAGACATTTCGTAATCGAAAGTAGAACATCAAAAGTACAAACTTTATGTCTGTACTTCCGGTACGCCCTGCTTTATATTTATAACCCGTGACGTAACCTAACCAAGCTCTGAAACGGCGTCTGAAGGTCTTCTACAATATAAAAATCGTATCCACTCAATTTATTACAATGATGAGCTGCTTGAGTTTTCCTCTTTTCTATTTTGGAAGTTTTCATGAAGCATTATTGGTGTAGAAACTGCCAAAAAGGAAGCGATAAGGTGAGTACTGATTTGAAAATGTATAACTGGGGCCTACGCTGAAAAGCAAAATAGTCTAATATCTACCGATGACTTAAAATTATTATGTTACTAACTGAGACTACTTTTTTTGGTTATTTTACGCGGAACCCAATAAAAATAAAATAAGTAAAAAAGAATTGCAGGTTAACGGTTTTATTGAAAAGAAGTACCAGTCATCACACCACTCTCCTCATCAATCTAGGACATTGATCAGACTCAAAAATAACAGCCTAAGTTAAACGCTGATAATGTAGCTTTCTATATGTGAAAGAATTCCATTAGAAACAAACATACATAAAATCAAATCATCGAATCTTCTCTTAATTTGTAGTGTAGAAAATTGTAGAATAAAGGTTAATAATGAAATTGAACTGGGGCAAAAAGTAATTAATTACTAGATATTTTCCATGATGGCACTTGAAAAAAGGTGTAAATCTGACCACTAAGTCTTGTACAGAGTGAAATTATGCTCTTATGAAAATGTCTATTCTGAGTCTTAACCCAAGTTCAGTCTTTATCTCGCTCGCACGTTCGATTCTACGATGTTCTTGAACCAAGCCCGTTAAACTTGATCATTGAATCATCGCCTCCGGGGATACTGAGACCTCAAAATCATTAGCAGATTGATCTCCAATTAATATATCAGGTAATATATCAATAATAATAATGATGACTAGTATAATTATGGCTCCTTTGAGTTCATCGTAATTCCTTGACTTTTAAACAGTTCAGTATATCGCAAATCGCAAGATCACGGACACGCGCCAAAACGAAAATAGTACGACACAACGTGCGCGCCATTGTTGCGTAACAAACATTTATGTTCACTTGTTTATAAAATCACTAGTGTAGTGACTAGTGACCCCAGATTCTAAGATCGTATGTGCACATTTTGTATCAACAACTCATATCAAATTTGTGCGCATATTGTATCAACAAGAACATAAACAACCGCGTAAGCTGCTGTTTGTGTCACTCTGTCAATCAGTCCACTACTGGGCATAGCCCTCCCTTATTTAAGAATTTCTTATTAATTTCTGATTCTTGGGGATGGGGCTCGCAGTGCACAGCGTCTCGCGTCTGTCGCACACCAGATCCCCGTATATATTTATCAGGGTGTACCATGAGGTTGGTTTCGGTTCTGAATACGGAGATTGGGAGAAGCCCGGGTATGAAAAAATGGGTCCGAATTAAAATCTCTTAAATTCGAAGGCTATAACGAGCCTAAGGCATTGAATTTTTGGCCATCATTGTTATACTATTAGTTATTCCGCTGTTGTGCGCACTAAATCTTTTCTCACCGCTTGATACCTAGGCCCATAAACTAAATGATGATCAAGAAAGATTCAGACACGGAAAAATACCTAGATCGTATTTTCAAAATAAGTGGGTAGTTGTATAGTTTCTAAAAAGGTGTTATTACAAGTTTATTATGGTAACGTAGCATTAGATCTATAAAAGAAGGAAATAATGACCTCAAATGACTTGAAATATTCTGAATCTCAGGTGCAAAACTTGATCGAATCTTGACTTGCAGAGGAATAAAAAAAAAAATTATCTTTAATATTTTGTTGCAGGCTTTAAGTTGCACAGGCGAAGCTTTTGGTTTTACATTGTATTGTAACGTTATAATGCGTTATGTCTATTCTCCCTATCCTTTAACTATTTGAGATGGTTGCATTTGCATAGGTAGATTAGTACTTATTTGCAATCAAATGACAACTAATTGCGTCAAGTAGTACATCCTAAGGGTACGTTAGTTATTAGCTTTGGCTGCAACGTTGGTCCTCTATCACACCGAATCAATCTAAACCATTTTTGCGCACCACATGAATATTATATTAACGTTTTGTGTTTTATCAAATAACAAATTAAATTTATACGGAGCTCAAATAATATCCACGACCTCATCTTACTTTCAGATAATGATAGGTACTTTTCTATATAATGATTGACAAAAAACATCGTGTAGGTTGCGCTTAATGTTTGTTGGCCAAACAATGTTCATGTTTTTTGTCAGCTCAATTGTGTCTTCGACGAAACCCGATATTACCGCTACACTGCTACCGAATTGAACAATTAAGCAGAAAAATCAACATCTCAAATTTTCATTGTGGGTGTGTAACGGTTTGTACGAATATTGAGCTGATGTAATCAGGAAAGGGGCGATGTCCCAATCTTAAAAAACGTTATAGACATAAAAATATTGTTTATTGGAAACCATAATTAATAATTCGTAATTGCTGCTAGCCGTTCTAAGTATTGAGTAAATAAATAAAATAAATAAATTAATTGATAGTAAAAGAAGGACAAAAGAAATCTATATAAAATCAATCTTTCAAATTAACCTATTTAGAAAAATATTAGATTATAATCATCGCCGTGAGTGTCACGCAAAGGCTTGACAACGGCTCGACCGATTAGAATGTGTTTTTTTATGTTTTGTGCGCCTTGATTTAGGGGTGGCTAAGAAAAAAAAATTAGGATAAACGAATTAAATGGAAACAATGGAAATGGAAAAAAACAGGAAAAACTGAAGTGTTTTTTTCGATGGGGCTTTTGTATGAGCTGTAGAATTTTGGCACGACAACGTCTGTTGGGTTAGCTAGTTAATAAATAAATAATACGGGACATGTTTGACACAGCTTCATCTAACCTAGCTAGAGCTTGGAACCTAGCTAGAGTTTCATAGGTACAAAGTGTTTTTTTTACTTATATGACTGTAAAATTAGTTTTCAGCATAAAAACAAGGAACCGAAACCGACTTCATTCACTCGTAACAAGCAGGACCTGATTCATTGCTTACTCTAAGACTATTTGCTTTATTTCTCCATTATTTTGCCTAAGATTACTTTAAATCACCTGAGTTCCATCCTGTCGTATGTACATGACGTCATGACCCACATGCGATCGGTCGATGTCCGTCGCACACCGCTTCAGATAGTTCACGAAGTTCGAGAGGATACGCTACGCACGTACCAACTCGGCGACTGACACACTGGCATGACGCGATTTATTGGACAGTCACATCAGTTTGGCCTTTTAATTGACGGATGACATGTTTATAGTGACCTCAATATCTAGCGACAGTCGTTAGCTTGATACTAATTACAGATATTTTCACTGAGGGTTTGTCTGTAAGGAGGTAAAAATAGCTGCAATCAGTGGCATATGCACAACTTTAACCCCACGCAAGGAGTCACTGCACCGTGACTGTGCGAGGGCGATGGTCCATGCTGGTCGATTATCGCGTCTGTTACACCATCTAACATTCGTGTGAGTGAGATAGAAGGAAAATCGATGTGAGTGACAGAGCTGACGATGAAAGACAGTGATTATTGTTAACTGCTAGAGTCAGGCGCTTCTGCCACAAGGACCTACTTAGAACCAAAAGATCAGTTGTTAACTTTTATGCAAGACTCTTTCACTGCTCTTCATAGAAGATTGTCCTTTTTGCAAGACCGGTTCAGCTTTTCTCAAATATTTGTATAGCAGATTACATAAAATCTCATGTACTGTATTGTGTACACAATACATTAGAAAGAATAATGTGGTAGTAACTACCCCTAGTACGAGTAGTTGCACAATACGAAAACATTATGTTATATATATATATTGTATTATATTTGTTTTTGAGCTCATTTTTAAACTTACTTTACTGGGAATCAATCTACTAGTTTTAAATAGAAACTGATCGAATAACGTCGGTAATTTAATCTTCTTACTGATTGCAATGTTAATCACTCAAAACAGTTATGGTTATATTTTAAATTACCTTTGAGCTCGAAAACGTAAGCTATGAAAGTTACTAGTACTAAAGGTACTGAATGCTAGACACAATTTCGTCTTGACTCAAGTCGAAAGTAACAGATTGCAATAAAATTACTATTGCGTCATACAAATACAAAACTATTTCAATAATTTCTCCCGCGTCAGCTTCGCGTCATTCAGAGGGCCCGAAACATTAGCACTTACAATAAATTAAGTGAGAGTCTTAGATAGAACTTCCTAACAAAAGGGACCTTGACATCGGTCATGTTAATACAAAGTGAAATCATACGCAAATTATGTCGTTAATAACTCAAAATGATATATGCTCCGTGATAATTCTTCCGATAATTTGTGAGTCACAGCTAGGTAGGCTACCTCGTTCAATCTTTGTTCTCGGAAACTGGGTGCCAGTAAGGTCAAAACTTCGACCTTTACCGGAAAACAAATTTATTAGCGCTTAAGTTTTATTTTTATCTTTGTCTTTGAGCCTCGCAAAACTATAAAAATACTTTTTCAAAAGCAAAAGTGTGAGGATACAAATAAGTCTTTGTAAACTAGTAGTTTTTATCATCGTTTTAACAGTAGAATTTGAGTGTTTGCGGGACTTTATTTACGTTATTTCTCATGTTTTGTTATTTCAATTCAATAGATTTATTCCAGGATTTATAAGCTCTAGACCCTGTATGGACTTCTCAAAATACTATAATATCGTTTTTTTTTACTTAGGATTGGGCCTTTGTTTGACCACGAACTCACCTGATGGTGCTTGCATATTGAGAACATGAAGAATAATGCTTTACCAGATCAAGTATAAGTCACAGTGTGTTAAGTTTGTGGTTAGGTTTATGTTAAAGGATCTGATAGCTTTGTGTGTTTATAAAAAAAGATAATATTTCTACAATTGCAGAACGGACCCTGACATTACGGAGGCCATTACGGTTGCACTATTATCCAGTGATTCAGTGGTCTGTGAATCATGGCATGGCATTTGCGGAATTGAGGAGGCAGATCGATGCCCTATCATAATGACCTCAGTTCGCAGACGGGTCTGGACGAGAAAAACAAAAGGGTGGCGATGTTTTTATAATCTCGGTTTGTTTGTTGGCACGTCGGCTGCTTGTGTTGTATGTTATAAAATTGATGATATGCTATGTGTGGTACACGAAATCTTTAGAATTTAGAATAAACAACGAATAATGAATAAAATTAAATGAAATTGTACTACTTGGAGATTTTATCATCAGTAACAGTAGCCGCGAAATTTTGATAATTTTAAAATTCTCTCCATTCTAAGGTTGTCTGGAAGAAACCTCTTCGCTGACTTTACTTACATAAAATGTTTCATTTATCTGTTCTTGTAAGTTTTATTGGTTTTGTGTGTAATAAAGAGTTTATCTATCTATCTTTTCTTATTATCTATATTATTCTTGATTTTGCGCTATTTTATAAGTTCAATCCCGACATGTACAGATTACATATTTAAAAAAAATTGCAACGCATTTTTTTTAAATATTTTGTTTCGCATTATGTGATAAGCAGCTTCTTTTCTGATTCACGAACATATTCCAACCAATTACCATTCCAACCGAAATTGCCAAGAACACCAGGCGGTCACACACACCACCAGCTCCCTAACAGTATCAAAATTGATTGCTAGAAACCCTACACGCCAGCAGGGTTCAAAGTAAATTGCTGTAAAATTCGATCGCCCATTTTCTCGTCCAGTCTCCGGAATTCATGCCGAATTTGCTGGTGGAGCGAGGGGACTAATTGGATCCACTGGGACCTATCGTGTGCTCGTGTGGAGTTCACTTTGTGAATCTTTAACTGAACCTGTGAGCCGCTTGAGGATCAGCTAGCTATAAAGTCTGTTCTCTGATGAAATTGGTATGAGTTTTGTTTTTTACGCTGGTTCAAAAGATTGTATTTTGATTAATCTTTTGTGTCAACCGTTGGGATACTGAGATACTGAGATGTATACCTGCTAGCTCTATGGAGTCTACCTATAAATAAATAATAATGCTGAAAACTATCACATAGCATCATGTAGCCCCAAACTAAGCAGAGCTCCTATTATGGGAATCACATGACTTAAACTACTATAATTTTATTTTATTGTATGGGCGATTCTCTGTAAACTCGTAATGGCCCATACAAAATCTGTCCTGGCATATTTTTCTTTCATTGTCGTGAAAATATAATAGTATTGCTTAGGAAAGTAACTATTAATTTTAGTACATAAGAGAGCCAATTGAATTTATATGTATTTTTAGAGTTATTTAAGATTTTCTGAAAAATTGCGACAGGGGACTGTTAGGTGCAACAGGGGACTGTTATGTACATGAAAGTGGACTGTTTTATGTAGAAATAGAAGTCATATTATTGGTATTAATAATTTATTATTTTATACGATATATACGCATCAACATAAAACGTTTATATTTCAAAAAATTCTTAAGAAAAAGAACCAAAAACAAAGCTCTTCTAACAAAATAAAAACTTCAATGTCAAAAACATGGTACTAGAAACATTTTGTACCTGAGATCAACTCAGATGAATACTAATAACAGTTATTAAACTTACGCAGTCTTTTATAAAGTACTACTATTAAAATCATAACAAAGATGTCTTTCCTCTTAACAATAATAGTAAACTAGTTATAATTCAAGTAATTTGAAATGAGATCTATAAAAAGTCCTTTTCTTAAAACTAATAAGGCACATACATAATCACAATGAGTTTAGTTTGACATTAGAGCAATTGACATTAGCGCTCGAAAATATTTACTGGAGTAGTGTAAAATTGGTGCAATCTAGAAATATAGGTCATAATTTAAGTGCCAAAAAACTTCGGAGCTACAGCTTAAAACTATGTGTATGCCAGAGTGATGGGTCTCCAGCTTGCACATATGAAACCAGCAAACGGCAGAAGCGAGTGTTATGAATTATTGCCCCTGATTTAGTGACGTTAGACGTATAGCGTGACGAGCATGTGAGAGCGTAACGAACAGTGTATGCTGACGACATGGGTGGCGACCCATGTCGTCAGCATACTATATATATATAAAGGGTTCTAAGGAATTGCCTAGGGTTTAGTGCCATGTAAGTTAGCTAGGCACCAAATATTAACGTATTAGTAACGCTGTTCAGTCTCTTAGCTTAGATCGGTATACAGTGTAGTGTTCTTTCCACGTCTTTACGTCGTGTTTACGTCGTGTCATATCTTTCACTAATTTTCTCAACCTTTTTCTTTCTTTCTCTGATATTTTAACCTCTCCTTTTCTTTCATCACTTCTCTCTTTAGAGAATATTTTTTTTTACGTATATATCTTATTCTCTCTGCTTGTCTGTTTTTCTCCAATAATTCCTCTTGCGATAAGTTTTTTTTTTTAGGAGCCATCTTGAGTTTACACGGTCAGCCTGTAACATAATTAACGTCCAGTGAGGTAAATTAATGCAAAACATATTTGTGAAGACTCCTATGTTCCTTATATTAATAAATCTTCGACAAGTGAACTAATTTATGTCAACAAAACCTTTTAATTATTACCAATTTAATAAGATACACAGTCCCCTGACACATAGAACAGTCCCTTGTCATATTACCAAGCAGGGGACTGTTGCTAGGGGACTGTGTATTTTGGTTTAGTTTCAAAATATTTACAAAACTATTTAAACATGATTCGATACGAAGCTACCGACAAATATAGACACAAACCACAGACATAATAAACAATTTATATAAATATTTAATCTAATTAATATTATTAAAATCACTTACCAGAGGACTGTCATCACAACGACTAACACGCGTACTCACACCACAAAATGCGCTCGGAGACTAAACAAATGGCGGCCTGACGCCGTTCTCGGCCATAATGTTACAACTTCACATTGGTTGTGTTTCGTTTCTCGCAAAAAAACGTTTGTATACATAATAGATTTTTTTTATTTTAGCTTTAAATTTTTGACAGGGGACTGTCTAAGAAAACTTCGGACAACAATAACATGAGATTATTACAGTTAAAAAATAAGAAATTAGACCTTGATAAATGTCATAAATATGTATTAATTATTTTATTTAAAGATAATAACTGCAAATTTTATTTAACTTTCATTGTTTTTTTTTTAAATACACTCGAGAGCAATGAATCCGGGTCACTCAAAGAATCCAAAAAATCTCGGAAAGTAAGAATGCTAGGTTAATGCAATAAATTGTATTTAATAGACAATTTAATACTCCTTAAATGAAAGTATTAAAACTTCTTAGTTATTGTAAAGTTATATCATAAAAAAAACAAATTTGAAAAGGGAACACTGTCGAAGATGGAACTACGAAATTACAGGATTTGTTTTTGCTTTTGTTTGTAATCTGTCATTTATGTTGGTACATAAACCAGGTTGATAGTGCTCAATATTCATTATTCAAGCTGAAATCATGTCGCTTACACTTGAAGAATGCACCAGAATACTTACATTGGTGGAAACCGGCCGGAGTCAGCGCGATACAGCCAGGACTGTCGGTGTGTCGCTGTCAACAGTACAAAGAGTTCTCCGACGTTACGAAGAAACTGGTTCTAACCTACGCAGACCAGGAACGGGCAGAACTAGGTGTACCACAGCACGAGAAGACCGATACTTGGTGAACACCATGCTTCGAAATCGCTTTCTCACAGGAACTGAACTCACAAATCAGTTTCGACGCCTCGGAGGAAGTAACCCAAGTGCATGGACAGTAAGACGTCGGCTTGCTGAATCTAACTTAAAACCCCTTAGACCTGCAAACGGCCCTAAACTGGAGCGTGGCCATCGTATTTCAAGACTAAGATATGCCCAGAACCACGTAAATTGGAGTATTGAAGATTGGTCGAAAGTTATGTTCTCCGACGAATCAAAATTTATGCTCTACAAGCACGATGGAAGACACAGAGTGTATAGAAGACCAGGGGAAAGATTCAAGCAAGCATGCATCGAAGAAAAAGTAGCCTACGGTGGTGGGTCTGTACTTGTGTGGGCCGGAATTTCCTCTGAAAGTCGCACAGAGCTGGTGATCATAGAAAACGGCTCTTTAACTAGCGTAAGATATGTGGAAGAAATCCTCAACGAACACGTTGGTCCATTTATGGTCAATTTGGGTGAGGATGCTATATTTATGCATGACAATGCCCGACCTCATACAGGTAGGATTGTGAATGACTACCTTCAAGAGATGAACATTACTTGTATGGAGTGGCCAGCGCGCAGCCCGGATATCAACCCGATCGAGCATGCTTGGGACGAGCTAGGGAGATGCGTAAAACAACGAAACCCTCCCCCAATCACGCTTCCTGAGCTCAAAATTGCTCTCACAGAGGAATGGGAGAATATTCCCCAAAATCGTATAAGGAACTTGGTGTACAGCATGCCAAACCGCGTAAACGCAGTAATGGAAGCACGAGGAGGTAATACGAAGTATTGAAATTCAAGAAAATCGTCATAAAGTTCAAAAATTTCATGTTTCCTATTTTTGTTTTAAGGAGAGATCAGCAGTTTTTTTTCTTTATGTAATTTTGTGTAAATAAAATGTATGGTGACTCATATTTTTTTAACTTTCATTTAAGGAGTATTAAATTGTCTATTAAATACAATTTATTGCATTAACCTAGCATTCTTACTTTCCGAGATTTTTTGGATTCTTTGAGTGACCCGGATTCATTGCTCTCGAGGGTATTATCTTAACGTGGAAATCCGGGAAAAAGGACACCCAGGGGACTGTGTTTTTTGGCCTTTAATATTTTTTAGAAAAAAAAGTAAAAATGTTATAAATATAAATGTAATAGGTCTATAAAGTTCAGCGTTAGATTGAAATTATGAGGCATGGTTATATTTCTATACTTTATTTTTTTGGCTTAAATTTGGTCCGGACAGCCGTTTACGAGTTTACAGAGAATCGCCCGTATATATAATGCAAATATTTGTCCCGCCCCGGAAACGAACCCGCAACCCTCAGGTGGCATCACTGCACCACAGAGTTCGTCAACTTTCTAGACTGCAACCTGTAATTATACGTTTACTAGTTTTGCCAAGAATGAGGAATAAGTACACAGAAGATTAAATCTTTACAAACTTTCACCTTTATACCAATTAAAATTAATAACTAAAGACGTAAAAATAAAAATAAATTGAAGTATGACTTTTGTTGTTTATTTTGTATGATAAACACAAGTGTCCTATTTCTGTAGATTACTGAATTCAGTAGTCCTTCTCACACATACAGTCGTTTTGATTCTTGACGTATCTCAAATCAAATCTTCAAATTTGGATGCAATGTAGATAATGGTGTAATACCATCTAGCATAGAGATGGTTTTCTTCTGAGTAGTTTTCCTACATGACAAAATATTTAGTACAAATCCGCTAGTCTTCTGTGACGAGTTCAATAAAATGCATACGTGACGTGACATACGCTCCACCTCCGCCCGCAGATTCAAATGCCAATCAGAGAAAGAACAATCGAACAATCAATTAATAAATTAATTTGAACTAATCAAATAAATTTTGACGGCCTCTGTGGCGAAGTGGGCGAAGCTCCGCCTGAGACGCAGAAGGTTGCAGGTTCGATTTTTATTATATTTTATTATATTTTATTATTTATTATAAATGCAACCGTCTACTTACTCTTTCACGAAACAAACAGTGTGGTGACTGGGAATGTTAACGAGAGATAATAGGTCATTGCTATGTATGTTACCTTGCGGGTTCAGTTGCTTTATATCCAAGTTGGTAATAACTCTGCCTTCTGCGCTGTACTTCGAAGGTTTGATCCCCAGAACAAACATTTGTGTCGTGAACGTAGGCTTAAACTGTGTTTGGGGGTTCTGTAGTTATGTGTCTCGGGTCTGGGTGTTTTCTATGTATGATAAGTATGTATTTTCCAAAAAAAATAATTATTTAAGTAATATATCAATCATGTGGTTCCCATAATACAAGCTCTGCTTAGTTTGGGGCTACGTGATGCTGTGTGATTACGCCCTGCATTATTTATTTATTTATTATTTCATTTCATTTATTACTCATTAAAACATAACATTAGAAAGAAGTTAATAGGTACACAGATAGTAAGCGTAAAAGAACATCTCAAAAGAAAAATATAAACTTCAAAAGTTCAAACCTAAAAAAAACAGTTAGAACCTTAACTTAGGAACACTGAATCGTCAACTTTTTAATTTACACCAATTCGTAACGCGACCAAACAGACAGAAGAATTGGCTAGAAACTCTACTACGCCTATAGTTATTTTCAAGTCTTTGATACAATCACTGTTCTAAATTATTACATGGTTTTTTAGGTAGTTGGAGACAGTTTCATTCCAAGCTTTTTTGTTACCTTTAATTTAATAATATCCTATATTACATAGAATACGTTTAATAAGTGAGTGCGTCAAAAAAATCTCCAATAAGTTTTTAGTCGATTCTACTGTCCAAATAATTAAAAATGAGGGTTATTGCTATAGTAACACTTTATATCAATGTTTGTTGCCATAGTATAACGTATATATCATTGGTTGTTGCAGTCTAATGGTGGCGTGCGGCGGAAACCAAACCAACAAAATATTTTTTTACTTAATAATTAATCCCGTCGGTGTCTAAAACTAAAAAAAAATTTAATGTATTTTATAAAATATAATACATTTTATGGGTTTTGACGCAGTTGGTACGGGTTCTCGGCATTCTCCTTTCATAATATCCTTTATTTTATTACATAGAATACGTTTAACAACATTTTTGAATTTAATTACAGATAATTAAGCACGTCACGGGAGATGTGTTTATGTATCTTTATCAGTCTGTGGTACCCATAGTACAGGTTCTGCCTAGTTTGGGATCATTCTATCGCGTGTGAGACTTCCTGTTTATTTATTTAATTTTAAAACTGGTAAAAGAACGATTGTAATAAAAGGTTTAATTATTTCCTGCAGTGCTTCCAAGCAAAGATTTGATCTAACCTGTTGATTTGAAATCCATCGGTTTCGCCTCTGTTTGATCGGAGCTTTAAAGTTTATTAAGTGGACTTAAATAATTCTTGTGACTCAATAATTTCCGTTTTACAGTCCATATTGTATTACCAATTCCATATTGTAAGATAGCATAATGTTTTGCAAATGCAAACTCGAACCGGTTTAGATATTTTATCACACCATCTACCGGATTGCTTTACAAATGGATAAATTGTTATATGATAATACTTGCATTGCCTTGCGTCAGTGCATAATTTTCTCGTTTATCGCAATCGCAAATAATCGCAATGCCCTGTTCTATGTTACATCTATTCTGATTACAATGTAAAATCGACTTTAGTTCAATGGTTTTGAATGCGAATTCGCTCAGCTGTGATTGAAGTTACATGCTGGTTTTTCACCGGGATAGTACATTAATTTTGACATTTTAAATACTATAACCTAGCCACCTCTAGACTGCTATCCGATATAGTGACTATCTCATATTAGCTTAAAATTATAGCTTATTTATGCGATTATTAAGAAGGCAGTAGCGAGATGGGTCGACGACATAGTGAGACATGTGGCGTGGTTTACTTCGGTGTTCTCAGCAGATCATTTTGGTTAAGCAACACTCCGCCCGGTCAATAGGTAATTGGGTGACCGATTAGTGGTATTTTGATCTAAGCGGTTCCGTGCTTTGGAAAGCACGTTAAGATTCTGATCCCAACTTTACCAGTCGTAAAGCTATGTTGGTTTTTTAATTTTGCCGAGAATTGATTACAGAAATAGGGGCCGTCCTTGAGCGAGATAGGTTGACGATTAAGAAAGACCGTGGGCAGCACCTGGTTTGGACTAGCGCAGGATCGAGGCAACTGGCTTAATTAAAAGGAGGCATATGCCCAGCAGTGGGTCGATAACGTTTGAAATTATGATGATGATGAAGCCATGTCGGAGGCTTTCTGGCGGACAAAAAACTCCGACAACAGAGTTAGCTTATACTAAGAAGGAAGTAGAATTAGTAAGATACTATGTATTAAAACTTTGAATATGCTGTTATCCGATTTGATCAAAGTGATGTTATCATGTTGTAACGTTGCGATTTCTCAATCGTCAACTGCATTACAGCGTGGGACGAAAAGAAATCCGAAATCCAAATTATTTGGCCTCCAAACAATTACCACATTTGTTTATTGATTGCTCGCTGTTGTTTTTTTTCATGGTAGTCCGTATAATAAACAATCAGTGAGTTTTCACAGATTTTTTCAACGTTTTCTCTCGATGGTCACAAAACGTATTTTTTTTATTTTGATTACTTCAGGACCTAATCAAATTAGAGTCAAATCAAAGACACGTAAGTCAAAGTAACACGATTGTCTAAACTTTTTTTAATAGATTTTAACTTTTAATACAACTTGTTGGACAATCATAGTCTTATTTAAGACAGAATTGATTTTAGTTTGATAGATTCGGAGGTTTTTAAAAACAGCTTATTTTTATTGAGTTTGGTGCAGCGTTAACATCATACCGCGCTCTATATTCAACTTTAGCTTAAATAGCGCGTATTTTAGAAATGATGTAATTTTAATGTATAAACAATGTCTATTTATAAATATCTCTGCTAAGAACTTCATGACATTATCCCTGAATTCACTTTTAAATTTTTAGGGATTGTCTATCGTATTATCCTTGTTTCTTTACATTTCTCCAGATGGTTTGGGTTTAATAATTACTAAGCAATATTAAAGGGCCTCAAAATTCAAACCCTACATACATCCTACGCAGTATTTATTATTACTGTACTAAAGCGTCCGCCCGTGGCTCCGCTCGCGTGGTACTGGGACAAAAAGTGGCCTAATATTTCGAATTACATACAAATCCGTTTAGAGTTGAGTGCTAGTGGGAATAAACATACTAACACACAAACACAAAAACTTTTGCATTTATATTATTAGCGAGATGTGTATTATGTATACATTAAAAAATATATATACTTAGTGAGACGTACATCTTGAACAATAACTATAAGATTAGACACACATTGATCGCTCCTAACCTAAAATAGTTATTTTTATGTTCTCCTTTACGCGTACTGATATCGACCCTGTCACAAAACATTATCAGTCAGCCACCTATCGCTTACGCGGAAATATTTCCAAGTCGTTACCCCGTCATCATAATAGTCGTTACCATAACGTCGTCAGTCACTCAGTCAGTCGGTCAGCGAACTCATTTAATTCTTAGTTCCATTAATAATGATAAATGCTACCCAAAAGTTTTATCTATTTTAGAAGTAGTAGAGTTCTTTGTGAATGCTTATTTCGGTCGTGGAGCAGCAATACTGTGTTTCGGTTTGAAGAATGTGGGTACCGGTAAACTTACAGGCTACCTTTATGCCTCAAGTTGATGGCTTCTTCGCGTTTTTTATTTTTATTTTCCCAACATTTCGACCGTGTTGCAACGACCGTGGTCACGGGATGACTGAAGTACCGGAGCTACCGCCGAGAAACGCAAGCAGTTGCCGAAACTACCCGCATTTCATCATCAGACTCAGAAATGTCTGCGTTCACACTACGACACACCACACTAACTGTATCCACAGTACGCAAAGATCGATCACGGCGTGTACATTTAACTATAACGGGGTTCCAATTCGGAGAGAGTCTGAACCCATCTTGGAAGTAGGGCTGTCAGGGCCCGTACTAAACATGCGTGACCTACGAAGCTATATTTTTTTGTAGGAAATCGTTACCACTTAACATTAGGTGGGCCATGTGCTAGTTACATCTTCAGGTATCATAAAATCTAAATTTCGCTAAGAGAACTAACTTCCCAAGGCATAACAGCAAGATTTTGCTCCATAATTTTTCAGTTATGTACTCGTGTCTATCTGAAAGGTTGTCGGGTAGCTTATGCTAATAGGCTTAGACTCCAGAATCAGCTGATAATAAAGCATAAAAACTTCATGATAAATAATATCTATAAGCCATAGTCCTGTCCCCTACATTTGGCTTATTTCTGTTGTGAGTGTTAGAAAAAACGAGTACTTCGATATCATGTTAATAAAAACAAAAAATTATAGAGCCGTTATTATTTTTATTAAAGCAGTTTCGGTCAATCACACGAAAGGGGTTCATTGATATCCGTTCGTTATGGAAAACTTTGGACCTATGTTTGGAGGTTCACATAACATTCAACAATAACAAAAACACCAGCCTATTTCAGTCCACTGTCGGATATAGGTTCCCCTTATAAAGAAGGACCTATAACTGCCACGCTGGACATGCGGTCTGGGCATCGCAGGGTACAGTTTCCCGCACCGCCGACGCTTCTGCCAGTCGGCGGCCAAGGGATGGAGCTGTGTCGGTGTGACTGTGCTATGCCGCAATCAGACGGCCGCCAGAGCCCCGTTTGTTAGTCAGCAGGGAGATCCACTTAAATTATGTTAATAGAATTTTATCGATAAAGTCGATGATCTACGCGTAGTTGGTCTTCAGCCCACCGCATTGATTGGAATACAATTTATTCAAACTGTACGCTTTTTGTCTCAGTTACAATGGGACAAAGTAAAGTGAACCGATAGATATTGCGCCTACGCATAGATTCCACGTTATTAACTGTTATTGTTGCTTTTTGCTTCAAGTACCCGGTATCTCACTTATGTATATGTATGTTATGATGGATCTGTGTCAATAGTTAATCGTTTTTGTGTTGTGTTAAATTTTTTCTCTAGCTATAATCAGATGATGATTAACAAAGTCTGTTCAAAATAGCTCAGTCGATTTTATTAATCGTATTTAGGTATACTTTCGTAGGTGAAAATTTCTGAACATTTGAGCAAAACTGTTTAGAAATTACTCACTTGGAATGACAACAGGGAGCCCCTTGTCAAATCTTTTAGTAGACTACACATTTTTACCATAATACAAATACAAAAAATAATAAATAGACAGAGGATATGAAAGCATAAGGTTTCTCTGACGTAGGTACTGGTTCTTTAGCTTCATCATCGCATTGAAGCGCAGTTAAGGTTCTAAGACCTGGGACTGCTTCCAGATGAGTATTCACAAGCGCGTGATTGACCTCCTTTCCCCCTTCGAGATAGTGAAGCAGATCAACTTCACCAACTTCGAGCCAGGTATGAACGTTAAAGTTATCATTGCTGACGCGTAGGCACAACTGTCAATAAATACTTGAATACATTCTGATTTAAGATTTCTCATTTTGTTCGAAGGTTCACTGACATATTTCGGAAATATTGAAAACTAGTACTTCAGGCTTGGATAGGTCTACACTTGTCTATAAGCACCGCGGGTCATCGAACCCCCCGCGGGTGACCTTACCTTACCTTGCTCTGTAATTTTCTACTATATCATAGTTTATGGCTGCCACGTCGATACGGTAATGCAGTTCTTGATAAAATAATCTATCGTCAGCCAATCTTTTCTGAGGTTCCGTTACCAGAAGGTAAAAAGGGAATTTATCATGTTATGTTAAAAGTATATGACAGACTTTAGTGGTAACAAACAATTCGTTTGTGTGTAATTAAGAATAAGAGTTCCTATTTTCCGAATCTGGCTTGGAACACTAAAATACACAGACCCAGCTAAAACGTTTGAAGATCATGCAAATATTTTGTCCCACCGGAGAATTAAAACACCCTTTGATATGTCAAAGCGCCGCTCATTACGCCATAGTATAATTTACGACATTGTTTTATTAATAACATAACGACAAAGTAATCGTTGACGCCATGATATTTTCAATCTCGTATTCCGTTTATACATAAACTTCCCATTAAACATACAGTACAAGTACATAAAACCTGCGAACATCAAACGAATCAGATCCCAAACCATAAAAGTGTGCCGTCAATTTGGCCGGACATTTGCACCGGAAAGCTGGGCTAATGGACCACTTGATGTCAGCCCCATTACGAATGCAGGCGGTGTCGACCTCTGACATTTGATGATGGAAACCACGCCGGACTCGATGTTTTGGAAACGAGTTCTAACATCGATTTTAAAATTTGAAATTTACTATTATATCCTATTTGGATTTGAAAATCAGTGCTGTTTTTAGGGTGACGTTACCGAACCTGTCAAACGAACCCTTATGGTGCCGCTTTGTCAGTCTGTCCGTCCGTCCGTCTGTCACAGCTGATTATTTCAGGAACTACAAAAGCTACCGACATGAAATTTATATAGATTTAAAATGCAATCACTGAATAAGCCAAGAATAGCCCAATTTTAAAGCAGTTTTTTTTAATACGGTGCATGGTTTTCATTTTATGATCAAAACTGTCCAAAAAATGACCATAACATAAGTCCCAACCTAAAATAGTTTGTGCGTTCTTTTTGTGCCTTAGGTATCTTCTTTCGTTGTGCGTTGTTATTGTGTTGTGCTGTCAAATAAATGTATTTCTAATCTATTTATCTAAACTTGAAATTTAACGGGCCCAGTAAGTTTTTGTTGGTTTTCGTCAGAGAACCTTTGGCAACAACTGCTCAGTGATCGTTACAATTAGTGGATGCTATCAAATCTCATCATCATCCCGAGTCATAGGATGTTCGTAGGCCTCTCCGATTTTCTTGATGAAGGTATGAAGCCTCATGTACCTGTAATTTCACCGGCACCCACACTCTTCAAACCGAAACATAGCAATGCTGCACAGCAGAAATAGGTATGGTGGTAGTACTTCCCCGGTTTAGCCGTTCACAATGAACTCTACTACTTCCAAAAACAGTTCTCTACAGGATTTCGACGACCTGTTTTACAGTTGGTTCAAAAAATGCAAGCTTGACCCATGCCTTAGCGGTATTGCATCACACTGTTGGCTAACCTGCGGTCAGGTTCGGTGTCCTGTCTGCGCATGCAATTCATTGTCCTTTTTGCTTTAGTTTTTATTGTATTGCGAATCCAACGTTTTCCTGTATCATCTGACCGTGTTCTCCGTATTCTGATTCAGTAATTAAAATGTTGATAGCATACGTAGGTAACAAAAAAGTTTTGAATAGTCTCCAATCTGGCTCGACCAATCTAAAGCTGATCCATGAAGCTTGCTGACTGACTGACTGACAGCTTAAACGATAAGTCCTAGAAACTTGAAATTGGGAGGGTGTGATCCTTGTATAGTGTAGGTGGAAGGATTTTATTAAGTTAAGGGGTGGAGGGGCAGTTGGAAAAATCCTATACGATGATGAATTTGCGGGACCACTAGTCAGTCAATCTATACTTCCATCTATCTATACCACCAATACTATGAATAAGATAGTTATTCTGTATGTTTGTATTGTACACCATACAGCTAAACAGCTGAACCTAGTTTGATGAAATTTTGTATGGAGATATGGAAAAGACAATAACACAGATAATAGACAGACTTTTATTTGTTGCTTTAACAAACAGAAAAATAGTAGGAATAAATAGAATCAATGAAAGACAGTAGGTAAGCTACGGTAGGTAAGATAACCTACCGTAGCTTACCTACTGTCTTTCATTGATTCTATTCATTAGTACTATAAGAACATAGGCTTCTTTATTAATCAAACTCAAGGGGGATGAAATGGGGGTTGTAAAAATTACCACCAGTATTAATAAATCAGCATTTTCCCTATTACAACCAAAATTCTAACAAGAGAGTTCGTAAATGGGATAACTTTAAAAGTCACACAAAATTATTATTACGCTATTAGAAAACTTGTCCCAACTTTTGGGATGTCCAATCTAGAAACTATTTTATGCTTCAGTTTATTCTGTGGTTAATTATAATCCCTTGAGAACATGCTTCCATAGTACGTTGTAGACTCGTTTAGCTATAAAATATTAATCAATGCCGACAAAAACTTATCGTATCTAATACGCCAAACGATAACCATTGTATGTTTTTTGTTGCAGGTAAACGAACTTGGAGGTTTTTATGAAGCTAATCACGTCATATTATCGTAAGTAAGTAATTGTTACGATGTAAAAATAAACGATCAGCATAAGTCGTTCGATCTTATGGTGACGTGACCCAATCATAAAACTATCGGCGACGCCACAAGACTGCGATGCGACGCAAAAATCTACGATAACGGCGCGACGAGAACGTAGAAATCTTTGAAATTTTGTCGTCGTTTTTGCGATGCGACTTCGCAACGGAGTGTTGTGGACTCGCCGTATGGCCAATGACGGTCTCTCTAGCGCATTGGGCGAGGGCCCGCCTGAGACGCAGAATGTTTCGGGTTCGATTCCCGCCGCGAGACAAATGTTAGTATGATCTGCAAATATTTTTCTCGGGTGTTTTCTATGTATGCTATGTTCACCCACTGCGCCACAGAGGTCGTCAATGTACTCAAAATATATCACAAATAAAGACATTACATTGGTTTTTTTCTTCAGTTCTTTTTTTTTGTTTAAAAAAATAAACTATTTAAAAAAAAATACATTGGTAATCCATTTTAAAGTAAAAGAGAATGGTTTTCGTAATGACATAGTTGTGAAACCATACCTCATCTGTATATCTAGCAGTCACAAACATTGACATAAACGTTGTAATGAATTGGATGATTTTAAAATTACTGTCCATCATAACATCTTGAGTTTTTTACAACCAATAAAGTTGTTTTTATTGTGATTACATAATATGGACAAAACAGATAACGGAGAGGTTATCAAATATGGTCTGGATGCATTCTTTTAATAAATTAATATCACAACTTGAATAATAAAACTTCATTCGTTTAAAACTTTACTATTCTCTAACCGGATATATGGGTATAGTGAAATCCTACTAATATTATAGGTGCGACAGTTTTTTTCGATGTCTCTTTGTTACCATTCACGCCATTTGTGTAATGTGTTATAATTTTTTAACGTGTTTTTTATTAAAGTTATTGAGCAGAAGTTATCACTGAGTAAATCCATTCATCATCATCAGGTTTTAGCAGGCCACAACTGGACATTTTTTACGTATTTTCACGACCAAATTATGTATTTTCCGTAATTTCAGTGTGTGTTTTTTTTCCTAAACAATTATTCTCATTTCAGCCATTTTATTTAAAAATGACCATCTCTCGGCGACCACTCGGTTACGCTTTTATCGTACTGTCGACTAATCGAAGAGTCCCAAAATTAGCTTAATTTGTTTGTTCCATATGTTTCCATTGACAAGACCTTTCTATACAGTTTTAAATCTTCTGGCCCCTTGAAAGATTTATTTAAGTCTAGGTTTAAGATACCAATATTCTTCAGAGTAATTGTGATTCATGACGATTTCATTAAGCTTCCAGTGTTAGAAACAAAAACTCGTCTATTCCCTTATTTTGTATCAGGTTTTTGATGAGAAAAGTTGTTCTAAAGGCAGGTTAGGTCAATCAATCTTGTCAGTCTAACTACTCTAGATAAAGGCACCATATGAGGACAAGTTCTGATCGCACAGCGGTCAATATCTACTTTCTCTTGATATTGCGCGTTTGATTAGGTTAGTAGTATCAAAACCGATGTAAGCTTTCTTAAGACTCTTATCTTAGTGTTTTACTGCTGCTTATCTACTTTCGAGCTACTTTTAAGAACTGGCATTACATAATCTAAAAGCCAGTCGCAATGTACATACCTTATGTTCATTTGTTTGTATGATTTAAATTACACTACTTTACAAGGTTTTACCCCAAGGTGAAACTGATATGTGTCGATAGAGTTATAAACCCTTACTCAAAAACTGAAGTTGAAAAAAAATTAGGACGTCCGATTTTGTAAATATTTATTATATTATTTTTTTATCATTTTCTTACATTTATCTCAAAAACAAATCAAAAATGTGTCGTGTTACTCCTTCTTTTGTACTGATTAGTATCAGTTTCCCTAATTATACACCAGCAGTAATCCGATAACATAATTTTATCCCAAAATCCTTGGTATCTTTCCTCAAAAATCTTCAAATCCTGGTGAAAACGTTCGCCATGCTCATCACTCACACTTCCCAGGTTCTCAGGAAATAAATCCAGTTGAAAATGTAAAAAATGAATTTGTAACGACGTATTCACTCCCATTCAGAAATTGTTTCCAATTTATTGAGAAACGCATAATTTCTGCATAATTCTCAGATTAATTGTGTCCCAAGAAATTTTTCATTACTAAATACCAAGCATCTTTTTCGACACTGCATAAGTATCCATCAAAATTTTCATTCTTTAATATATTCCTTATTTGGGGTCCCACAAAGATTCCTTCTTTGAATTTTGCATCAGACAAACTAGGAAAAACGGTTTTTAAATACTTAAAACCTGTAGTTTCAGTGAGGCAGAAGTAACGGATTTGATGGTTCTCTCCATATCATTGGAATGCCGAATCGTAAATGTTTTCTTTTTCCTGCAGCCCAGTTCAATAATATACTTCTGCAATTTTCGCACACTACACCAGGAACCCATTTTTTGTCAAAGTTTGGTACCGAGATTTGAAAGTAATGGAAATAGGCTCGTTTTACGGCCTCTGTGATTGGTCTTTTCTTTTTTGATAAAATAATTTGACCACAAACATAGCATAAGTTATTTGGGTTTAATTTACACTGCCTTGATGACATTTTAAAACAAATTAAAAATGTTTAAATAATACTTAAACTCAATAAAAACATGCAATAAACACAGACACGGCTAACAAGATAGCTTACTTAAGTAGGGTAAGGATGAATCAAAAATTTGACGTGATAAAAATATGAGGCATATATTTTTGTAGTAAGGGGATATGTAGAAAACACATCCAATATGAATTATCTTTGGGTAAAAGAAAAACTTTTTTTTTAAAGTAGTGGTAATTATTATTTATATGAATATGACTGGATGCACTAGAAGAAGGAGATCGAAGAAGAGATGGATGGATTGTGTGAAAAATAATATGAGTGTGAAACAAGTGGGTACAGATTTGACTTGGTAGAGGTGAGTGGAAGAAGAAAACATGTCGTGCCGATCCCACCTAGCGTGGGACAAAAGCAAGAGGTAAAATGAGACATATGTCGCAAGAAGAGAGGATCCTTAAATAATTTTATCTAGTTTATCTTTGCATATCTGAGTTATAGAATAAATTATCAGTAGTAGTCTTCTACTAAACCTATGAGTACATTCGTTGTGATTGATTACGTAGAGAGCAAATTGTTCAGGATCTTTCATTTGATCATTCCATACCCGAACCAATTCAATTTATCCTGCCAGTTTCAGATTACACAGAATTACGTTTCTCTTTCAATATTGCGTAACAAATAATCAATCTGGATCAGCCAACACAATGAGCCGATATTGGATACCAAAACCAACATATTAAAACGCTGAGAGACCTACTAACTGTCCTACTATCTGTGGCTTAACAACCGTTTCACAGCAAACACTAAACAGTTACCCAAACATTTAGACTGGCCCAAATACAGTTGCCAAAAGCCATTCGCATTCATCAAGTATCAAATCTCACTCGTGGTAGATTTTATCTCGATTAGATCGCCCAAACAGACGGCTGCTCTTCAGGAGCGCATAGCGTCGACTGACGTTAAATTTAGACTTTAGTGGTGTGCGGTAGCTGAATAATTTCGGGATAATCGATTAATAAAAATCGATTTTTGATAGTTGATTATTAATATTGGTATCAATAGAGAATACAAGAAGAATATCAAGCCAACAACCTTTTAAAGATATTAATTGAGATCTCTTAATCTATGTAAACCTATGTACATAAATGCATACATTATTTATGCATATATTCTACCTTAACCTAAAGCCTGGTCTATAACTAAATGTTTTCGACATCAAACATTATCGACTCCACAAAATTCAAGATATTGATTATTCTACAAGAGCTATCACGTGCGTTGTTAAAAAACAAAAAATATTTTTAATCATCATCATAACATCTTTAAACAGCTATGTAAAAGTTCTGCGAAGATACAAGTGACCTAAATTTGTATCGTAAAGCAGATTTTATAATCGCTTGTTACTTGCAAATAAAGTAATAAACCGCTTTATTTCTACCATTATGGGTCACCCCTTCTTAACAGCGCCACGTCATTTTCTCATTTTTATTACGGTCGCAGTACTGCTTTCTCTGCTCTAATGCATGACCTATTTTTTCTTTCATTGCTTGATACTAAAACCTGAAGATTATGTATTGTACTTGACCCCTCGGCTACGCCACGCCACAATTGGCGAGGTTGCAATTTACTTTGTATTTTATGCTAACTCGCTATAAAACTGTCAGAGTGTAGGTTTTACTTAAATAATTTTGAGGTGAAAATCGACAAAAGCATGTATGTTTTTAATAAACTGCTGAGTTTTTAAATATACATATATTATGCTGGAGAATAAATTAGCTGTTTATTGTGTGATGGTGAATCGATATAGTTTCGATATTGAATCGAATTTGTAATCGCATATACATCACTAAAAATTGATCTATTTTCGCACGTCGCGAGTCTCGTGTTGCGCCCGCGCAGGCATTATAAATAGAGCGCGTAAAATCGCGTGTAGTAAATATGCTGTGTTCAGTCTTACTCGATATATAGAGGAAACCACACGCTTTACAAGAATATAAATTGTATTGCCATTGGAATTGCAGGTGGACATGAGCGACGGTGACCTTTTTTCATCAGGTGCCCCATTTGTACAAAAAAACCACAGATTCTGAATTTAAAAAATGCAATGAATTTTAATGTTTTACTTCGTTACGGTATTTCGAAGGGGTATTTCTTTATCCATTGGACATCTGGGCTGTCGATGACGATAAGCACAAACACCATCCATTCATCATAATTGTTTGTCTGTTTGTTTATTTATACAAATTAACTTCCAGGCATTAATTGTAGACATAGAACTAAAGTTGCGACATAGCTCAGAGAATTAGTAAGCTGAAGGGCAGTGGGCTGGCCATATTTGCCGAAGAACCGATAACCGTTGGTGTAAACAAGTTCTTGGGTGGAGACCACGGCTCGTCAAAAGTAGTGTAGGGACACCCTCTGGCGAGGTGGAGTGACGATTTGCGAAAGGCTGCTGATAGAAACTGGATGCGACGAGCTCAGAACAGAGCGCAATGGCGCTCATTAGGTGAGGCCTATTTCCGAGAGTGGATAGGTTGATGATGATAACGATGATGATGATTAATTGTAGAGATCTGTCTATACAGTATTATGTTAGTATTAAATATTTTTTATTAGTAGTGTAGGACGCCCTTCATCATGGTGGAGTGAGGATCTGCGACAGCCTGCTGTTAGAAGATGGATGCGTCGTGAGGAGGTCTCATAATAGGAGCCCTGTTTCAAGCAGTGGACTGCTATAGGCTTCCTTAATTCTTCGTATGAGTTAGAGAACCAGAGTTCGATGATGTCGGATTGTTTAGGTCGCCCGAGGGTCAAAGACATGGCTAAAAGACTGAAAAAGCCGGGAACAGCACCATAACGTGCCTTCCGAAGCACGGAAGTGGTCAGATCTATAGAACTTTATTGATGATGATGACTTTTTCACTCGTCAAGTCATGTCGGAGGCTTTTGGGTGACCTAAAAACTGTGGCACCGGAGTTCGCCACTGGCTCACCGAATAAGAATAATCAGGTTGACTTGAGTTTCAAGTAAATAATGTGAATTATTTGAATAACACAAGTGCAATATGCATGTTGGAACCATTCGTGACTACGCACTTGAAGCCCATCGATCATACCACCCCATGTTAGGGCGTGCAAACCCTATTACTGTTTGCAATCCATTAATGAGGGGTTCGACCGTGTCCATTCTCACCCAGGGAGTTCTGACATGATTTCTCTTAATGAAATAGGGTTTTTTGAAATTGTTTGTATACTCCGGCACTAGAGTTTGCCACTACATCATACGGTATGAAGTGTTTTAGGTTCTCTATCATTAGCGTAGTCCGATTTCATAAGTAAAAAATTATAAAATTAAATGGGTCCATCAAGTTTGTCTTGAAGAGATTGCCCTAAGCGATAAGACCGCCCTTTGTACTTTTATTATTGTTATCGTCCGTTTGGTTCTATCTATCTATCTATCTATCTTATTACACGAAGCGGCACGAAACTCTATCATATGGGAGCTTGAGGCGAGAGAGAGTCAGAGAGCAATGCCCATGCGCAGAAGTTTCGTTCACCGCTACACTTACGTGCCGCTAGCTATAACTATTTACATTTATTTAGATTTCTTCTTTTTCGTATGAGCTAGTGACAAAATCTGGTGTCGGAGTTTTTAGGCCGCCCCAAGATCCCCGACGTAAAAACTTAACGACTGAAAGAGCCGGGACTTACATCGCAACGTACCGAAGCTCTGAAGCGCTCATATCTAAATTTCACTGTACGATCTCCCATCCAATTGACCGGGCGAAGTATTGCTTTTTATTGGTGATCTGCTAAAACATCGAAGTAGCGCTTCATTTGATAGGATTTATGCTAAAAATAAGTATCTAGGGATCGATTCTTCGACCTTCCCCTTGATACATAAGATTAGATAGTAAGTGGTCATACGAATGATGATATTAATGTAGTATCCAAATGCTCGGAATCTCCGACGGATCCTTTCGCTTATGCGAAACATATACTAAAGTTAGTTTTCTATATATACTTCAAGTAAGATATTTCTTCAAACTTCAGTCGCGAAGTGCACTTTTAAATCCCGCAGATGCAATTTAACGAGATCTGTTTACCAAAAAGTACTCTTTTCCAAAAGGTAATCTTACAAAAGATCTCGGCGTTTTCTTTTTACGCGGCAACGACCTTTCCCGACCCGCGTTCGTCGCCTATTCCTTTCTTCCCGCAGGAGTCCTATATCACCGTCCTTGTCTAAACCAATTCCGTGTCTTGACAGAAATCGATTTGTCTCGCTCCAACCCGCGGGAATGATACGGCTATCTCGTTCTTTTTAAACCTGTCTTGCCAGATTTAATTTTGCCTTTTTTGCGGCTGCACTAAGCCGCCGTTTTGAGTGCTTTGGAATTATGCAGCGGATTTTCTTGCATCATATGTTCGGAACTGGTTTAGGCGGCTTCTGAATTAGATTACCACTAAATACATTTGATTTGATTATTATTTATCTAAGAATACAGACATCTACAATTTCACTTAACAAGCTGTTCAGTTGAAATGATGATCTAGTGGTAATTGACCAATTGAGTGGTGATTTCGTCGTTTGGATTTGGATAAACGTTAAGCGTTTCTGTTAGATAAATATTCTATTTTTATTTATAAAACTTTACTTTTCTTATTCATCTCATTATTTGTTAAGGTTAATGACAGTCTAAAAGCCATATCGGTCCTAAAACTATTGAAATAAAATAAAAATATTAGCTATCTATACTCATGTCTCATTTTACTTGAATATTTCGAAGCTTAATATCGTGGCAACGTTAGGATAGCCTGGTTCATCGATTTCATTGACTGCGACCGTAGTTATTTTTAGTCCCTAATATGTCTAGCCAGACCAACTATCACATGAATTACAATAGAATTGACCTTCAGAAGTGTAGGAAGTATAACATGTATGTAGCTACATTAACGTACTCTTTCAAATTAGAGGAACTCGTCGCCAAAAACTAGTTCCATTATAAAAAGACTGTTATTTGATGTTTACCAACATAATCTCACATGTGGTGCTATCGTTTTACGAGACACACATGGTAGGGAACAGCTGTCTGAAAGAAACATCCTTGTTAACATATACACATACACAACGTCGATTTGACAGCTTCAGTAATAAATAACTGACCTTTCCTTTCCGGTCATCATTTGGATAGGGAAGGATGATTAAAATTGGTATTATTATTGTTCCAAAGGTTGTCTGGAAGAGATAGCTCTAAGCGATAATATTACTTTCATGGTATTGTTTGTTCGTTTTGTTCTGTATGTCGTATGTTGGTGTTGGTACAATAAATGGTCAATCTATCTATCCAAAGCCCTGATGACATGTCTCTACTTTTTCAGTGACTAGGGCCCAGATCAGTTGTATATTTATCCCTGAGAAGTGATCTTAGATTTGTATCGATGATTGTCATAAAGTTGCGCTTGAGTCATTCCCTTTTGAGTTATTCAGTTTGAACTTCTTTCTTGCACATAAAGACATCTTAGGCTTGTAAGGGGTTCCAACCTCCATCTTTAGAATCCAAGCTAAAGCTCATCTGCCTCATCTGCTCTGGTGCACCCTATAACAAACGGGGCTCTGGCGGCGGCTAACTGCGGCTACCTTACACCAACACAGCTAAATCCCCTGACAGCCGACGAGCAGAAGCGTCTGCGGTGCGTAGAAGCTATGCCCTGCGATCCCCAACACGCAGGCCGAGCGTTGGGATTGTTAGCATATTACCTGTTTACTTATGTCCGGCTGTGGACTGATAAAAGGCTGTATGGTGTGGAAGATATCTGATGCCTTCGGGTGGCCAAACAGCCAAACAGCTCGCACGATAAGCTTTGCGATTAATTTAAAACAAAAATACTGAGTAAGAAGTCTGCTGCAATTCGAAAGAAACCCTTGACGTGGGGTAGGTTTCGTTATAAAGGGTGGGTTAGGTTTCCCAGTTTTAAATAAAAGATTCCCAGTAAAAGGGCGATCTAGATTGCATAGGGGAATATTGCGAAGGGGAAAAGCGCAGTTTACATTTTGTAGGGCATTTGACAGGTTTTTGCTCCCTAAAATCTAAAAGCATACAAATACAAACCGTGATTATTTGTTATTGACACAGGACCTGTGTATATAAATATAAATATTAAAGCATTTTCCACTTTGATATCCTCATTGATTGCTTAATCCTCTTCAATATCCTTTTTGATTGCTTTTTCCATTTCGATATATTTTTTTAATGTTTCTTTAACTTCGATACCCTCTTTGAGACAGGACAACGTCTTTCGGGTCAGCTAGACACATAATAAATACCTACTGATTTCAGTAAAAAAATATTTACAATTACTGATATAAGGAATTTATTCGGGGCCTAAGCCCTACCTACCACTTGGACAGAGGTGTTGCGCAGAGACAGGTAATATGTAATGTAACTTTTCCGATGCAGACATCGAAGAGAAAAATATATAGAGGCTGTGGTCAGCCCCATGTGGGCTATAAAGCCAGGAAGAGAGAGGAAGAGTAGTTCATGCGAGAGAGTTACTTATGTAAGCCAAATTAAGCGAATGCTTCGGAAGGTACGTTAAGATGTTGGTCCCGGCTATTAGAGTCGCTAAGCCATGTCGGAGGCCTTCGGGCGGCCTAAAAACTCCAACACTAGAGTCGGCCACTAACTCATACGAAGAAGAAGAAGACTCATTGGATTCACTAAAAAACTCGCGTCTTTAAAAGATCATCTTGGTTAAGCACTCCTCTTCTCTACTATTCGATGGGTGACCAGACTACTTAGACATTTAGATCTGAGTGCTTAGTCCTAGCTTTTTCAGTCGTCAAGCTCGGTGGTCGTCGGGTAAGACAAATGTTTGCATAATCTGCAAATATTTTGAGAGTAAGTGTTGAGATATATGGTATAATCGTATTTCCTAATACCCACAACACAAGTGAGAATTCCAGTGAGGGGTTATAGATAACATGCAAGCGAAATGGCTGACAACATCTAGTTTTGACGATTTCTCTTTATGTTAAGTGCGTTTAATTTTACTTTATTATTATAAATTGTAGTTTATTCATAAGAGGATGTTTAACTGTAAGCACGTGAAGTGAAAGGAGTTAGCTAATTTATTTTTATGTTAAATGCAAACTGCCTATTTTTATTAATATTTTTATTTTAATCGCGTTGTGTAATTAAAGTTTTTGCGTTGAATTTATATGTTAAATCCAACATCCTCAGTCACATTCACATACATAGACCTAAGGATTTTCTTCTGTGTCGTGGGTATTAGGATCTATGAGTACACCATGGAAACATAACACCCAGATTCGAAACGGATCAACAGAAAATGCAAATTTTGCTTCGTAGTTGTTCTTTTTCTTTGCTTTAGTTAGTGGTCAACTTTGGTGGCCTTCGGGTTGGCCTAACGACGAATTTGAGACCAACATCTTACCGTGCACGAAAGTGCTCAGATACGTCACGAGCGCTTCCCCGCAGGGGTAATCGTACCCACACTTCTTGAGTCCCATTCGGCCATAAGCCCATTGCGGATATTTTGCTTCTTCGAGAACTATCGAGTAAGACGTCCACGTGTGAACACGTTCTAAGTCCAACATTGCTGACGCACCTCAGCCTCGCCATCAGCAACGTCCAGCCACCATTGCAGACAACCTCTGTGGCATAGTGGGCGAACGCCCGCCTAAGGCACAGAAGGTTGCGGGTTTCATTCCCCCCGCAAGACACATGTTTATATTCTGAAGTATATTAAGTCATGCGGTTCCCATATTATAAATTCTGCTTGGTTTGGGGCCATATATTTATGTATGATGCTGTGTGATGGTGTCCAGTATTATTCATTTATATTTATTCCTGTGGCTACAGCAGTGAATTAAACGTTACGGTCCAATAATTTCGTCAACCTTGTAAAAACCAGGTTATACCGGAACTGCTTAAACAGTCATGCTGGTACTCCTTCAGGAAACGGCTAATGTGTGGTGTGCACTATGCAATGAGGGCGGGAGGTGGGAGGCAACTCGAGCGCAACATGGCGCAATGCACTTCCGTAGCTGATAATAGGGCCTTCCTTTTACGTAATGAGGTAATGGCAGGTTACGGGAGCTTTGATTTACCATTAGCTTTTTACTTAGAAGTTTAATATTAAGTCTACTACCTCCGTAATGGACTACCTCCGATCCAATTAACTATAAATGTCAATTTTCATTAAAAAAAGTGTGCTGCTGGTTGCAGCCAGCGCAGATGTGATGATTAGTTATCTTCAGCGCAGATGCATAGATTTATTTATTTATTTAGCTTTGATTAAAACATTTACATAACCAATTACATGCATTCGTGATAAAAACGTAAGAAATAGATAATAATAAGAACTTCTTATATTTTTGGTTGTTTTTAGAATCCTATAGTTTGGCTTATTGAAGCTTGCTTTGTAGACATTTCTGGCAGATTTTTTATTCATCACGTCATCATTCATCATTTATCTATGATATCTGAAGATGAAACTTAGCACATGGCCCACCGAATGTTAAGTGGTAACCATTACTTAAAACAAAATATTGCTGCGTAGGTAGGTTAGGTTTAAAGAACTTTATTCTCATATAAACACAATATGGTTCACTTAAAATGAGATACATAAGAAACAATTTAATCTAGGTTTAACAATTTTTAAACTTACCTCTGGTACCCAAATATAACTAAATATTAGTATCTTTAAATAAATATTGTGTAACTAAATATTATGTAAAAAATATTCTAACAGCTAGTTCTTAATTATAACAGCTAGTACTTAATTTATTATGGAACAGGTAGGCCTGCATATATTTTGGTGTACGAAATATTAGATAAGTAAGGTTTTCTACTCGTAAATTGTTACAGGGTACGCACATGTAATCCAAGTTTATTTTTGAAGGCATTCAAATCATCACATTCTTTTACCTTGTTTGGCTAACCGTTAAATAATTTAGCTCCGTATGATAATATTGTTTTTTTACCATAGTTAGTACGTGTTTTAGTTAGTTGTATTTTTATTTTATTTCTGAGATTGTGTTTATTTTCTTTTAGCTGCAATTTAATGTTTGATCAAATAGTGTTTGAATTTTTTTTTTTTTTATTAAAATGCATGTATTAGGTCACTCATATTTGGAACTTGCCCTACGATGCAATGACCTGCGTCTATCAATTAGCCAGAGGCATGAAGGTTTATAGTAGTATATTTGTTTATTGCATCATGTACAGTGAAGCGCTCGCGGCGTGGTTCACTTCGGTGTTCTTAGCAGATCACCTTGGTTAAGCAACACTCCGCCCGGTCATTACTTGGATGGGTGACCGTTTAGTGACATTTAGATTTGAGCGCTTCCGTGCTTCGGAAGGCACGTTAAGATGTTGGCCCCGGCTTTTCAGTCGTTAAGCCATGCGGAGGTCTTCGGGCGGCCTAAGAACTTCGACACCAAAGTTGGTCACTAGCTCATACGAAGAAGAATCATGTACAGTACAGTTTTGTATTCGATCGTAGTAATATAGTAGGTAATTATTGATAGGTAAATACATGGACCCTGTAAGGGTTTCACACGTACGTGTATCAATGTAACCTTATGAAATATGTGGTCCTTCTAGCTAGAGAAATGATTTTCTTTACGTATGTACTAAGTTTTAAGCAGTTTCTTTCTGATTTTCACTCCGGGAATTTGGTCTCCTAAAGTTACACTTCTCAATTTCCTCAATGTTTGTTTTGTTTGTTTCAGGTACGGATGCTTCGTCTACTTACCCAGAATACTTCGTCTTAGTAAAGTATCAACGTATGTGAGCATTTATAAATTAACTATTGAGTGGTCCACGTTAAAGTTTTTGCCCGCTGCACACCATAAATTAAAAAAAAAATGTTTTGAACTTTCAATTTCAGAAAATCCTTTCTTAGACCACCCTACACTTTGCAAGGAAGATATCTCCAAATTTCAAATCTCTCGGACTTCCGTTGGTTTAGGCTTTACGTTGATTTTCCGTCAGTTCCATCATAATTTTATATACTTATTTAGATCGATTGTGAATATCGAGGAAGGTGAGGTCGTGGTCGGCCAAAAAAGCGTTAGTGGAACGAACTAGAAGCCTTCGAGAGAGAATGGTGGGATATCTCATAGAGATGGTTGGCGGAATTTAAGGGAGACCTTTGCCGAGCAGTGGGACTATGTAGATTGATAAAAAAATTAATATAATGAATTGAAGTCTATTTCATCCAGAACGCCTGTTCATGTTTGTATGTTGTATAAAGTGAAAGGGCGGTCAAACACCGACCTATCTTTAAAACTCGCCTTGTTACCATCACTTAGTGCGCTGCAAATAAGGACTTAACTCGCTTTACTAGCTTTCTTCATTCAATTTAATTCGTGCAGAGCGTATTTGCCCTTATTTACAGTGCTTTAGTCACCACAATCGTCTGTAATTGTGTAACTACCCGCATTTGTAGAGTTCCGCATGCTAAAGTTACTGTTATGTCAAAATGCTTAAAATAGGCGCGTGACATGCGAGTAGGATGGAAAATGGAAATGAGGACTCATCACGTTAACTACATAAATAATTAGTAGTAAGTGGAGAGGTCTGTTCATTACAGTGACAAAGAATATGCCCGTGCGAAAGATGTGTTTACCGTAATGATAGAGTTCACCGGAAAATTTAAGACCATAGAGATATTAATTTACGTATGTAATGGCCTAGGACGATTGGTTAAATCGTCCTAGGTAATGTACTACATGGTCACAAACAGATCATAAGCGTTGATTGGAGGTACGGAAAAGAGTATTCATTAGCTTTAGGGCCGTCAACGCATCAGTTTAGCCTCTGGTGATGCAGGTGTCCATGGGCGGCGGTGACTACCCCATTAGGTGGCCCGTCTGTTCGTCTGGCCTTCTTTGGCATAATAAAAAGAATAGGGGTCATCCATTGATGGATCGAGATTGTTAAAAGAGAAGTGTTGTATTCATGCAATGGTTATACTTCGAACCTCGATGGGGATCAACTGACCATGTTCGAGACATCTCGAACATGGTCAGTTGATCCCAAGGCAGAATCTCTACTATGGGTACCAGAGATTGATAAAACACCCACACAAAGAACATGACATCTATGTTCACCACATAATGATTGTCCTGGGCGTGGATCGAATCCGTGACCTACAGCGCAAAAGGCAGAGTACTACCAACTTAGCTATGAGGCCAATCTTGGGATTTATGGTTACAATGTTGTATGTAGGAGGCAGGCATTCAAAAATAATGACCACGCCAACATACAATTGGCGACATTAGTGTAACGGAAACCATTTTACAAGGATGTAGGGACCGGAAAGGACACCACGCTAAACACGACACGCACCTAGCTAAATGTAAGGCTAAATGCCTTCAACTGAGCGCTTCCGTGATACATAAGATGCACGATAAGCTTTCGGTCCTCGATATAAGCTGAAAAGGGATTTACGAAAACAAAAAGCTAGCATACAGATTGTTGTAAGTAACTACGAAAATATAATAAAAAAACCATCCAGTCTCTTAAGACGTTGGCTGCTGGCCTCAGAAATGCCGATGGTGATGACGTGCTCAACCGCCCGCAGTCAACGAGTTTAACAGGGTGCCTAGTGCGAGTTTTTTACCAGCTCGATCGCGTTTGCGTTTACGCAAATTTATATGGAATCGAGGTAGCGCCATCTAGTGAGAAACACGTGGCACTGACTCCTTTTCTTTGAGTAAACGCAAACGCGATCGAGCTGGTAAAAAAACGCGCACTAGGCACCCAGGTCACCGTGAAAATATTTTTAAAACCATTTTGTAGGTAAGGCAACTAACTGACTTCGGTACTCAGATCAGACATGTTTCATATTATAATAAAATACATAATTATGTAAATACTTGAGATATGTGTTTCGTAGGCCGCAACTGGCTCAGACAAGCGCGAGATCGAGCCGAATGGCAGTGACAAAAGAAAGCCTATGCCGAACAGTGGATTGAAAATGGCGATGATGAGATACTTTTTGCGCCATGCCTGGGGTAATTTTTCATGGGGCTTGAGCATTCCTTTTCGGCCCAAGCATGGTGGCACAAGAATCCAGGCATGCGTTCTAAACGGCAGTCAATTACCACCGTTATTCAACCTCAAAAGTTTTGAAGGGCGATAAATTGCAGGCACTTACTATTTACTCGTCTCGAAGTCTAGCAAGATTGATATTTTATTACGTAGAAAGCTGAATTATAGGCGTCTAGCTACAGCCCGCGGTTTCACTTAGGTTATGGGTTAGCTGGGAAATAACTATAAATTGAATTTTCTTAGAACTACCTCGTATAACTTAGTAGTTCTAGTATGACTTAGTTTCACTGTTTTACTGAAAACATAGTAGATGACATCAAATAGGCTCAGCCTTTTTTGTTTGATTGCGAAGAAAATTATCAGAATTTGTAATATCATTGTAATCATGTCTCATGCCTATTGCGATCCACTGCTGGCACAGGTCTCCTCTAATGAGCATCATTGCGCCTTGTCTTTACATAGACGCATCCATGGATTTTTTGTAAATTATCCGGAGGCTATTCTTATTAGAAAACATATAATACAATACTAGCTTCTGCTAGAGGCTTCGCTCGCGTGGTACCTAAATAAAAGTAGCCTGTTATTCCTGGCCTAGAACTACATCTAAGCAAATTTCAGCTTGATCTGTTCAGTAGTCTGGTCGAATAATTCACAAACTTTCGCCTTTATAATATTAGGAAGTACAATAGGATACGTACTAATTAAATTCCCCATTCCCAACATTTGCGTAATATATTTTGAGCTCTAAAAAGTATTTTCGTTGTTTATCATTCTTTTTTAACCCTTGAGTTGCCGGTGGAAATAGTTCGGTGTCCTATCGGCCAGTCCAGGCCACCACCACCACACCAGCCTGCTGGACATGGGCTTCCCCTGATAAAGGGGGATATGGCAATAATTCCCACGCTGGGCATGCCAATTTATATTAAAACATTTAACTCGGTCCTGATTTCTCAATTTGGAAAGTAGTTTTAGTTACAACGATAAATCAAACCGATGTCCATACACCATTTTATCAAAATTAAAAAGTCAACGTATAATGGAATTTCAAAAAGCATCATTGATTAATTTAGTTCTAAAAAGCCTTTATTGGTAAGGCCTAGCTACAATCCATCAAAATTCTATCCATACCTACAATTAACGAAATTAAAATATCTCCTTTTGGAAACAATCGATGTATAGAAGAAACTGGTTTTGACTTCTCTGGTCATTATAACAGCCAAAATAGACAATTTCTACCAATTAATAAAGTGGGTGTCTGCTCGTCAACAATTTATGAGTGTTTTGACTCGTGAAACGCCCCGGCTCTGTCTAAGAGATTCAATTTTCATAGCATACTTCTTTTCTTATTATCATCTCATGAGTCTGGACACTATCACACAGCATCATATAGCCCCAAACTAAGCGGAGCTTTTACTATGGGAAACCATAATAATATGTGGGAATACCACATGACTGATGTTCTTTTTATAGAGCAAGTACATGGACAGTGAACTGACAGTATGTGAGGTAGTGTGCAGGATAATTCATTTGTAAGCGGATTTGTAGGTAGGATGATTGCTACCTTGAATCATATCGGCTATTTACTTAACTGAATTACCTTATTATTTTCTTATGGTTATGTGGTTTATGTGGATACGACTAGCACAAGACCGTGGTGGATGGTACAAACTCCGGAAGGCGTATATCCAGCAGTGGATAAAGTCGGGCTGTGGATGATGATGATGATGATGATGTGTGATTGCTAACTTGGACATGTTCTTACCTATTACCTACCTACCTAAGCACCTATATATCCGTCTTGTAAAATTTTCCAGCCTTTTTTTTTGTTACTTTATTATGCTGTGTTGTGGTTTCTAAAAAAAAATATTTCTATTTCTATACTTATCCGTCTCTGGTCCCCATTGCACAGACTCTGCGTAGTTTGGGTTTAGTTGTACGTGAGTGGGCTGTCCCGTATATTATCATTACAAATCTACTCTAAACAACACATGCTCTGCGTTGACACTTGATAAGTCAGTCAGACACTAACAGCATCTATTTAGATAAATAGCCAATTTGCGTTTGATTAAACAAGTCTCCCCTAATTAAACCAGCTCTGAGAGTTGTTAACTTTTAGTGTCATAAACAGCTGACGAGGTCAACGACCCGGCCGTTGACTTCATATTACTGGTACGTCAACAATCTGACTGATCGATTGGTATTTAATAAAACTAGTGAAGCTGTGGTTGGATTAACTGGTTCTTTCTATGTTTCCCTTGCTTAACATTGTTCAATATATATTTGTTACAAAATATATTTTTATTTTGTGGAAAAAAATCTGAGGAGATTTTAGCAGCTAGATTTAGATACATGGATAGGAAATAAATATTTAATTTCGTATTAAATAGGTAAAGAGTTAACTATAATTATACATGGATAGGAAATAAATATTTAATTTCGTATTAAATAAGTAAAAAGTGGACTATAATTTGACGATCTACGAAAGGCTGCTGGTCGAAGCTGGACGCGTCGAGCTCAGGGCAGGGCGAAATGGCGCTCATTGGAGGAGACCTGTGTCCAGCAGTTGACTTCTATAGGCTGATGTTGATGATGATAATTAACAAGACGAAACCTTAACTTGGCTCGCGTAGGCCTGGACCGGACCTGGTCCCGGCAACTCAGGTGGTTAAGCAAGTGGCCATCCGTAATCTCTATAATCTCCCTTCTGCAAAAGTGGGAAATAGGTATCTTTATGTATACATATGTAAATCGGTCAGAATTTTACTACATTTGATTAACTTTGCCGCACTAACAATTAGTTAAATCTCGAAGTTTAAAAGTGACATTATATTACCCTAAAGAACCACAGAACCAGAAAATTAAGGAATTATGTGGGACTCATTAGCTGAGGACAGGGCGTAAGGGTGCTAATTAGGGCAAGCCAATGATACTGTTTTTTAGGGTTCCGTACCCAAAGGGTTAAATCGGAACCCTATTACTGAGACTTCTGTTTGTCTGTCACCAGGCTGTATCTCATGAACCGTGATAGCTAGACAGTTGAATTTTTCACTGATGATGTATTTCTGTTGCCGTTACAACAAATACTAAAAACAGAATAAAATAAATATTTAAGTCGGGCTCCCATACAACGGAACGGGACCCTTCGTTCGCGAGCCTAACTCGCACTTGTCCGGTATTTAACTTTTATTTGTTTACATGATAATATTTTAAATAGTAAACACACAGATCTGAGAAACTGAAGACAAAGAGATTTTGCAAGTTTCACGTCATAAATTTACAGATTTACAAACATTTGTCACGCGGCGGGAATCGAAACCGCAACCTAATCAAAGGGAGGCTTAGACCCAGCTGTGGGCTGAAAATGGCTGAAATGATGATGATGATGTGAAACTTGGAAAATCTCTTTGTATTCCATGATTTCCCGACACAATTCCGAATTGTATCTAGGAAGCCAGAAACAAGCCAGAAACAAATTAAAATGTAATTTCGCTTCAAACCTGGGGAATACAGGATCATAAGCAGAATTATGTATCGTCCACTACGCTTGTGACCATTTCGGCCTTATCTACATACATTAGGGTCTTTCTGTATTGTTCGTTGTACCAGAGGTGAACTCAGAACGTGTCAATGGGGCATAGATGAGGAACTTAATTTCGCGTGGCACTTCTAGCATTATGGCCCAACTCCTTTATCATTTCGACTACACCCACTGAGTTCGCCCTATTGATGAGAATTTCATGTTCTGCCTATTAAGATATTTTTAATATACTCGTTACTCACATCGGCAATTACATTTCACCGTACAACTTAGGGCGGTTTCGCACTACGTCCGGTCCGTATCCGTGAAAATACGGATATATAAATCTCTCACCCATATTCGGATATTGCTTACGCACTAGTCCGATCTCTGATTCTTTGATTTGGGTTCGGATCGGACGTAGTGCGAAAACGCCCTTAAACTCCCCAATAGATAGATTACTACGATTGACGGTCGATCTTGACTGTCACAAAAATTGTACTATCATTTTATGTAGAAGTTTTTATACAAGTGCTGTCAACTTCTTTGAAAGCTTCCGTTTTTTCAGTGCATTTACTTTAGTATTAAACCTTATTCAAGCTCCTAACTTACTCCGAATTCCCAAGTTTACTGGTCACATTAGTGGCGGAGCAACGTCACAAAAAATAAATCTGTTTTTTAACCGAGAGGCTGTCTATTTCTGTTCAACGATAATTCTTTATGGCATCATTCGATTCCAAAGATTTTATTTTGGGTCGGACTTTGCGGAACCCGATTTGTTCGGGAGAGTAAAAGTCGTCAACCCTTCGAGTTGGTCACTACTCTCGAAAACAGCTTATGTGGTAAACGTGGCTCAGCAACGAAATGAGCGTAATTCTTCAGAAGGGTGTTCCCTTCTTGAAAACAAGTCTTTTCGACCGTATTATAGCCAGATGGAATTATACAGCTTAGGAGCTCTGATTTAATTCCGATGATGCTGCAAATGGCAACTAAGTATTTTAGCATCATGATCATTCCCTACACTTAGTTTTCTTGAGCCACTTTTATCCCACATCGTGAAAAAGTGCCTTTCCATTGCCACAAATTAGAGGGGAAGTGGACCTGTAGTCCACATGGATGACGTATGCTCGTAACATAAGGATATAAAAAATCTTGACCTTACAACAGATGATACGAAACAGCGGAATACTTGGCGCCGCAAAGCGGAACCCGCGTATCGGAAAAGAGCGAGAACAAAAAAGACTTGCCCCACATACCCCTAAAGTACGTTCATGTGTCTCGCATTGTTAGCTTGCAATATAGTCCAATTACCGGGTGACGGGCCAATGTCCTGCGGTTTGCGGCCTAGCATTGTGTTCAACTGTCTCTTGTGTCGCTCTACCTCTTATTAGGAATTTATGAATCATATTTACTTTGCCGTAACCATAAGTTATGTAAGAGGTTTTCCTAGGAATATTATGATAAAACGAGTTTTTGAGATATCATATTCCGGCGAAATTGATACTATTGTTTGGTAGAGAACAAATCTTCAAAGCAAATCCTATTACTACTCGTAAATGACACGTGTAATCTACCAGTCATATAATAATTATGGTTGACCAAAATCGATAGAAGTAATATCTAGTGAAGGCAACATACTTGATCCTTCTTCTTCTTCGTATTAGCTAGTGGGTAACTCTGTTGTCGGAGTTTTTAGACCGCCCGCGGGACTCCGACATGGCCTACTGACAGAAAAAATCGGGAACAACATCTTAACGTGCCTTCTGAATCACGGAAGCGCTTAAATCTAAATGCCAGTAAACGGTCACCCATCCAAGTAGTGACCTGGCGGAGTGTTGCTTAACCAAGGTTATCTGCTAAGAACACAGAAGTAAGCCACGCCGTTTGTGCCTCATAATTGACGAAAGAAGATAATGAGTCCTTATGATAGGTAAGTATACTTACTATCAGTTGCGATACCAGATATAAATCATCAACAATTACATATTAACAACATTATTATGAAAATGAAGTGGTAATTTTTACACTGGTGTATAATGCTTTGTGAGCTGAAAACACAACTCCATGCTCTGCAGCGACACGTGACATTTTGTCATAAAGGATAAATATTTTTAACGCTATCCTATAGTCTGCTTGACGCTTAAGTACTCAATGTCTTCGTATCAGCTGATGTGAACAAAGGACAACTTAGCTCAAAGGTTAAGCGTTGAACTTTGACTTTAGCTTCTATTCAAACTGTTTCTGAATACGCCGAGTTCCGAAAATCTTTGGCAAATTTTGATCTGCCTTCCCCAATTTACAAGTAGAAATTGAATAGTATGACAGCAGAGTTCTAGAAAAATACGGCTTATATTATTCCCAATAATACAAAATAAGATTTGTTGACGTTTTGTAGGGCTTCTGGAATATTATTCAAAGCAAAATCTGGATCAGAATGTTAAAGGTTTCACAAAATCTAGTATCGTCTCTCACGTATTTCGTCGGTGCTGATACGTAAGCAAATAAACGAGATATAGGTCCAAACAAAATGTAATACAAAAGCCAAATACAGCGCAAGAGGCCGCTCCAGAAAATGGTGTACCTCTTTCATTGTATTTTGAAAATTAACACGGAAAAAAGCTCCAGTTTTTCCAAGAAAACATATCCCGTACGATAAATTCAGGGTCGAGACAACAAAGGGAGATAGGTCTCACAAATTAAGTGGTCGTGTATTGACCCCGGTACGCTGGCTAAGCAGGACCTATCGTATGTGGGCGGATTAGGGTACTTGCTCCCAGACTCCGTTGAATAGCTAATAGTTAGCTATGGAGGCTGGTCTGGGATTAGCTAGCTTGAGATAAGATCAAAGGAAATGTAATATGCGTATTTAGAGGCTTGTCTTGTTTGGAATTTTACTGAGCTGTCGAGTCTTACACAATTGCAGATATTTTTGTTGGATGTGTCTGTGTAAAGATGATTATCTTCGTTTCTTTCACTTCGTTCTCGTAGGCCCGTTTTTAGAACAGTATTTAAAACAAAAAAAAATTTTTTTTTGAGTTATTCATGGATAAATTGGACTCTGAGCATGGTTCTTAAACGTAGTCTTCCTGGTGCATTTATGCCGTGAACTGTACAGTACCTTAGCTACCAATAAATTTTTAAAGGGTCGTTGATAACTCTTGGTGTTACAGGCGTTCAAGATACGGGAACCGCTTACGATCAGGAGGACCGTATGCCTGTGTGCTAACTCAGTAGAGTGGTATAACAGTGATTGTGGTAATACTGAGGAGATTTCCGTCGCTATGCTCACATGCCTGCAGTTTTTAGGCCGCCCGGAGGCAACTTACACAGTCATTCAGTCAGTTTATAAGAAGAAGAAGAAGTAAGGGGGTAATTGTTCAATTGACAAAATAAAAAAATACGTGTCCAATCAATTTTTAAACCAAACGTCATTTACATTATCAAAGAGTATTTTTTTATAATGTAAATGACGGACTAATTAAAATTTTTCAGTCGTCATCTCTGTTGTAAGCAACGTAACGCAGCTAAAATTCAATTTCCTGAATCGACAATATTTTCCCCTATTCCGCCTAATCTAATCTGGTGCCAATAAATCCTTTAGAGGTAGCGCGACGAGCAATAGGCAAGTTAACAGGACGTCCTCGTTAATCGGGACAATGCTTTGCAACTTGCAACTTACAGCTTAATTTGTGTCGACAGATAAATTAGACGGAATGCTGCGTGGGAGTAACTTACTTCAGAGTTGTGGTTGCGAATAGAACAGCAGGATCATTATGTAGCTGGATAGACGAATTCGCATTTGATATTGGATTATCGCATATATTTATCGTAATTATTTATGGCAGTTTGCTGGCCATATCTGCCGAAGAACCGGCAACCGTTGGGGTAAACGAGTTCTTGAGTGGAGACCGCGGCTCGGCAAACGTAGTGTAGGACGCCCTCCGGCCAGATGGAGTGACGATTTGCGTTAGGCTGCTGGTTGAAGCTGGATGCGTCGAGCTAAGAACAGGGCGCAATGGCGCTCATTAGGGGAGGCCTATGTCCAGCAGTGGACTGCTATAGGCTGATGATGATGATGATGAATTATTGTTGTTGTTAGGGAATGCGTTGTGTGATCAATGTGTTAGTTCGATGATTTTTTTGTTAACACTTAAGTGTTAGCTCACACTTCAGGGAAAATCTACGATTCATTATTAATGATTAAAAATGTGTTAGTTGTTAAGTCGAACCGCTCGGGCCTTATGCGAACTAAGTTAGTTAGCCATTTTATAATTTTATCTCTATCGCATCTAAAACTGTTGCGTACTAGAAAAGAGAAGATGCTGAGGGTGTGAGGGGTAATTTCCACGTTCAGAACTAAGCCAACCGACCCGTGGTGCACCCTTCTAACAAACGGGGCGCTACCGGCTGGCTGATTGTGCCACAGCGCAGCCTAACACCAGCATAGTTAAATTACCTAACTGCTGACGAGCAGCAGCGTCGACGATGCGAGTATTTGTGCCCTGTGATCCCCAATCCGCATGCCCAGCGTGGGGATTATGTGCAGTTCATCCTTATTAGGCGAGGCCTATTTCCATCAGTGGAATGATATAACCTGTTGTTTTTTTTGTTGTGAAGATGCTAGAGTTCTTTCTTCTTCATATGAGTTAGCGACCAACTCTGGTGTTGCAGTTTTTAGGCCGCCCGGAGGCCTCCGGATGCTACTGAGTATGTGTGTGTATTGTTGGATGTTGTATTATTGCATCAGCTGTTCTCTCAAAGACTGCAGCAGTCTGTCGTGGTCGTGAATGAAATGTTGAAGCAAATCTAAATGAAGTGGGTTGTGGTTACGTTAATAACTGTTTGCGAAACCATTTCGAAATTATTGTAATAACTTTGAAGAACTAGACATCTTAATGCGCGAGAGTTCATCTAAAAGGCCTTGTGTGGAGTAACTCGCAATTGTTGTCATAATGTATGAAAATAGTGCTGGTGCATTTTGAGTTTTTGATTTTACTTGAGATGAAAAACATTCAGTTGATTTGCTTCAGAGCATCAACGTCATCAGTCTATAGCACTTAACTACTGGACGTAGGCCTTTCAAAATGAGCGCCATTATGCCCTATCCTCAGCTCGACGCATCCAGCTTCTTCAGAGCATTCAGAGCTAATTTTAAGACATGTGCTCGTAGTCGACTAACTTAGTCAAGTATATAAATAGTAAGTTTAGTTGATGTAATCTCGAGCTGACCCACCCGTACCCTGGGTTACATTATAGCAATTATCTTTGAAATAGCTTCTTTTTTTTAAAATAAGGCAGCTGTGTAACGCTGATAATGTAACTGTCTATAGGTGAAATAATTTTTAAAGTCAATTTGGAGGTTTTTGCGTTAGTCCATTACAAACAAACATACAAAAAAAAGACGTGTGGCACTCGGGGACTGCCGCGATAAAGCTATTGCATAGCATTTTGTATCAACTTATGCAATTATACTGCCAGTCTTTTTATACGTGCAGTCTATGGGTCAAGTACACACAGCGATGCTGGAATGCCCTGCGCGTCCAGTACAATAACGGGTTCAGGGTGCTGTTGGGGCTGCCGCGCTTCTGCAGCGCATCGGGTATGTTTGCGGATGCACGCGTAGATGACTTCTACGCGATCATCCGCAAAAGAACAGCGTCTATGATGCGGCGGGTGCGGGGTAGTGCCAACAGCTACCTGCATGTAATAGCGGAGAGGATGGATGGGGATGGTGCCTTCATGAGGCACTGGACTAAAGTGCACACTGTGCAATCGTGATCCAGTGCTCCATTGAGGTATTATGGTTCATCGATACCTATCTCTTTTCATTGTGTTTTTAATGTGTCTTTAGTGTTTTTTGTTTTTTAATTTCGTAACCTTTTATTTTATTTATTTTTGTGTGTCTTAACTATGGCTATAACATGTGCACCATTTCTGTAAACAAATTGTTGTTGTGTTTGTGTTAGCTGAAATAAAGTCTTTGAATTGAATTGAATTATAATTATTTATTGATTTTATTTATGCAGTATTTCTTTTTCTTTGATAATTAATTCAAGTTACACTTTTTGAGCGTGGTGATCGTCTCGATTCGTGCGAGCTTCGTAGAGTCGTACAATACGTCTAGTTGCATGCACACAAACACCGTGTCGAAGACTGCCGAAAAGAAACGACGTTAGACAATGCACGGCCTTCAAGCCACACCTCCGTGCCCGTTGGAGTGGGGAGCGTGAGGTTTTTTTTCGTTACGGAATTTCTGGATTCGGTCCCCGCGATAGAAGGCCCTCGATAGAAGCTATGCAATAGCTTAAAATCTAATCTTTCCTTTTTATAATAGTAGTGTTGCTTGGTAAAAGAAGCCTTCAGGCAATATTCACTTACAAAAATATGATAACAGAGGCCCATGGTATAATAAATTCCGTACAGACTAACATATTTATTTTATAAAAACAAACTACTTATTAACATAATGGGAGGGATTTTGCTTCGGTGCCGCTTCCCTATAGCGTCTGCTAACCTTCTCTGACGAGAACCCGCCAGAAATTCGACAATGTTTCGCCTTCCCCATATACCCTCAGGAAATGATAGACTCGCTGTCCGCTGTGTTGTAAGAATCTCTGTTGGGTTCTCGTCAGGTTAGCGGAATTTGTCTTTTTAATATATTGTCAATGATTTCCGAAAAGTCACTCCTCAGTCTAGTCTACTGTATTGAATATAATAGTCAACTATATTGAAGCCTATTAACTACTAAATTCATATACAAAGCACATAAACAATTGGAATGTCATCATAACAAACGCAGCTCTATTAAAATTGATGCGTAGGGCGTGGATTATTTATTTGCACTTCCCCTTTAGATAAAGAACCACTATAATATATTCTAATCGCTTAAACGGGAAATAGATGGCATTGTTTTGAGTAAATAAAGCGGAGGATTATATCCCGAGTCCATTACTAATAGAGTATGTTTTATTTATATCGTGTCTGGGTGTATACATATAACTAGCTACCGCGGTTTCGCTTTGAAGGTGATAAGCCTAAAGCCAATATAACCGGTACCCACACCCTTCAAACTGAGATACAGCTATCCTGCTTCAAGGCAGAAATAGATAGCCATGGGGATAGTCCTTACCCGGACCCTTCAAACTGAGATACAGCTATCCTGCTTCAAGGCAGAAATAGATAGCCATGGGGATAGTCCTTACCCGGACCCTTCAAACTGAGATAAAGCTATCCTGCTTCAAGGCAGAAATAGATAGCCATGGGGATAGTCCTTACCCGGACCCTTCAAACTGAGATACAGCTATCCTGCTTCAAGGCAGTAATAGATAGCCATGGGGACAGTCCTTACCCGGACCCTTCACAAAGAGCTTTGCTACTACTACTGAAGAACAAAAACTTATTTAGATACTTACTATGCTAACTTCTAATAGAAAACGGAAAAGCCACTTACAGTTCCTCACGACTAAACTCATCATCATCATCCACAGCCCGACTTCACCCACTGCTGGGTATAGGCCTCCCTTTGTATGTGCCAATCCCCACAATTCAAAGCTAGTATCATGCAGTTTCGGCCCACGATTGATTTAAAAAAATGTAAATGCATATTGGCGCCAAAACGCGTAAACATATGAAGATATGAAGTCCGGAGACGCATATTCGCTGTCCCCGAATCTACTGGATATAACTTGGTATGTTGGTATGCCGGAGCGTTTATCTCGAGGGGACATAATAGAGGTTATACACAAAATGCTGGCATACCACTGCAAAACGAAGCAATTTGGCCAATGCTATGCTTTGTTTCTTACTTTTAATATTGACGACCTCTATGGCGCAGTGGGGGCCACCTAAGACGCAGAAGGTTGCGGGTTCAATTCCCGCGACGAGATGTTTGTATAATCTGCCAATATTTGTCTAGGGTGTGGGTGTTTTCTATGTTTATTATGTAAGTATTTGCAAATAAAATGTGTATATAAGTAGTATATTACTATCATGTCATGTGGTTCCCAGAATACAAGCTCGGCTTAGTTTGGCGCTAGATGATGTTAAGTGTGATAAATAATAATAAATACCTCCTCCCAGGTGGAGTGGCGATCTGTGAAAGGAAGCTAGATGCGTTGAGCTGAGGACAGGGTAGAGTGGCGCAAATTAGAGGAGGCCTATGTCTAGCAGTGGACTACTAATACCTAATAATAATTAATAAATAAATAAATAATAGCTGATGATGACGATGATCGCAACGATAAAAGAGTAATGCTAAGGTTGCATTAAGACTTCGCAAATAAAGCCTAATCACACATCGAATACGATTTATATATATTTTATAAGTATACTTAAATATTTGCATGAATCCTTAGCAAATTGATGTTTCTAAAATCAACAAAGACTAAACCCGTGCAGTTCAAAGTGAGCACACGCGTTCCCTAAACTCTTGCTCTGGATTGAACCTAAATAAGTATACAAAGGTTGCTCACGCGCAACGGTTTGTTATTTTTGGGTACTTGCTAAAGCGGTCGATAAATCAATGTTTAAGTTATTCTGTTGGTTTGTTTTGATGCCCAGTTAGTAATCAGAGGACTGCGATGTAAATTTTATCAGCAACCATTTTAAAATTGGATTTTTTTATTATACTTGGAGATGGAACAAGCACATGGCCCACCTGATGTTAAGTGGCAAACATTACCTATCACAAACACCCTGCGTCCATCAACTTGAGGCATGAAGATAATGAACCTCTTGTGCCTGTAATTTCACCGGCACCCACACCCTTCAAACCGAAACACAGTACAGCTTCACGGCAGAAATAGGCATGATGGCAGTACTTCCCCGGACGAGCCCTCCACAAAGAACTCTACTACTACTAAAACTACTAATTACTAATTTAGGAAACGTGCTGAAAAGAAGTCATTTTAAGAGCATTTGAGTAGAGCAAAGAAGTACATAAAATAAATAATAAATAATGCTGGACACCACTCAGCATCATAAAGCCCTAAACTAAGCATTGCATGTATAATGGAAACCACATAACTACTACTACATATGACTATACTACTTATATACATTTTTTTGAAACACCTAGATCCGAAACAAATATTTGCGGAATCGTACCCGCAACCTTCTGCGTCTCAGGCTGCTTTTTCTCACTGCGCCACAGAGGTTATCGAATGAATCAGGTAGTAGAATAAGAAGTCGGGTCAACTGCTATTGTTTTTTGTGTTTTTCCAACACTGCACATAGGTCTAGATCTATACCAATCCACAGCTTGCATTTTGTAAAGTCAACAATGTTCGTTGTCGAAATATGTAGCCCTGAACGAGGCTTACGAGTAAATCCCTCTGGGAAACAGGTGCCATTGTGGATTTAAAGAACTTAAAGTGGCATGAAAATAATATATCTACAGCTGAACGAGTATAATAAAAAAACAACCTTTTTTTAAGTCGGTTATAAACTGAACTCGCAGAACATGACATTCAAATTATCTACTCACAATTTTATTTGTAACTTTCCATTTAAAACCGCTTCTTGAAACTTTTTGTACCATAAAGAAGTATAGGGGGTCTACTCTGCAAAACGATTTCTATTTAGCGGAACGATACGACAGTGGTTTGAATTATCGGGCCCAATAGCCTGTGTCAATCCAGGTCATAGTCTATGTATATTCCAAGTTTCATCAAAATCCGTTCAGCCGTTCTGGCGTAAAAGAGTAACAAACATCCATACTTCCATACATCCTCACAAACTTTCACGTTTCTTATATTAGTAGGATTCATTAACTTATCAGAAACAATAAAAAATAAGTTTGCCTTAAGCTATGTATAATAGCGAGCTTAACTTAACCCTGAAAGAGTTTTCTTACAGCAAACCTTTGGGTACACAGAGAAGGATAAATAATTGTGTACATACAAGGGATAAGATTAGTATGAAGATTTATAATTTGACTAACCCTACATAAAATATTGATTTGAGCTTAGTGCCACCTTTTGCAGTATTCAATACAGGTAATAGCGGAATGCCGACTTTAGGAAATTTCTATACAATTAATCGCTTATCGACTTTTATAGATTTTAGTAAATTATGAGTACTTTGCCTCCTATTATAAACTTTGAAACTTCTGAAAGCACGATGCCGACTGTGGTACAATTTACTTAAATCTACATTCATCATCATCATCACCATCCACAGCCTGATTTCACCCACTGCTGAGTAAAGGCCTCCCTTAACTTGTGCCATCCACCACGATCCTGCGCTAGTCTAACCCACCCTCAAATCTACATTAAAATAATACATAAAACCTACGGAAAAGAAGTAATTGCGTACATAATATCTACATCAGTCATCACATCATCATCATAATAAATATCGTTTGTTGCATCGCATCGTGTCCATCGTGTCGAAACGATGTAAATAAGAGGGTTTGACACGATTTATTTAAGTATACGATATATCGTTTATCGTTATCGTTTTGCTGAGTAGAAGCCCAGACTAGTTTTACGAGTTACGACTCATTCTAATAATTACGACATTATTTATAATACTAGTTACTGTTCTTGTAACAATACAGTTTTATTTTATAATCGCGTCTCGCGCGACGTTGATAGTACTCACGTGTAACTGCAATATTAGCATAAAGGTGCTGTTACAACCAGTTTATGCGATATTTAAGAGCAAATGGTCCCAAAGATGCTTTATGTACGATTCACAGCTACCGGCGCGCGTCGGAGAGCATCTAAGCGCATTTTAAAACATGCAAGAGAACATTTAAACATCCTCAAAGTAGTTAAGTTACTTATTTGCATGCAATATCTACTTACGGATCTATTAATGTCAGTGTTTGACAAAGCTTAAAGCTGCGTAAATTGCATTCAAATAGGGAACTTAACTGCTTTGTGGATGTTTCAATTTCCTTTAGCATGTTATAAAATACTTTCCCATGCTCCGACGCGCGCCGGTAAGTATGAATCTTACACGTCAGTGCATGTTTGATTCCTCACGATGTCAACTGCTTCTATTTCTTCTTCGTTTGAGCTAGTGGCGTTTAGACCGCCCGAACGCCTCCTTTTAGCGCGGAAGCACTCGGATCAAATATCACTAAACGGCCACCCATCCAAATAGTGACTGGGCAGATTGTTGCTTATCTAAGAATCTGTCCGGTAAGAGAAGTATAGCAGAGGATTTCAGGGCAACTTACAGTCTGCAACCCTTATGACAACCACTTTTATTTCGTTACCGCTATCTTATCTGCCTATAGCAGTCCACTGCTAGACATAGCCTTCCCTAAGCGCCATTGATCCCTGTCCTCAGCTTGATGCATCCAGCTACTACCTCATAATCATCATCATCATGAGCCTATAGCAGCTACTACCTGCCTTTCGCAAATCGTCACTCCTTACCGGAAGGCGTCCTTTACTACGTTTAGGTACTTTTGTATTGTTTTTTCTCCAAAATTGAAATATTTCTTCTTACCATTATCCACCTCTAATTTCGCTTCTTCTTCTTCTTTGCGTGTCAGTGATTCAACCCAACCATCTTTAATTTAGTTTTTAAATTTGTTTGGTCCAATAAGTAGCCACCTCCACGGCTAGGTCGGTTGCATTATTGAGGTCTTCCCGAGTGCAGGTTGTCGGGCACAGCGGGCATGAGAGCAAGTGCCGCATGTCCTGGGTTGGCGCCCCAATCATACACTTTATAATCATACACGTGGTCGTGACCTTTAGATTTTTTCTTTTTTCTTATTTTTCTGCCTTAATACCTTCTGACCGTAAATAATTCGCCATATTTATAGAGGCATGGGTGGAAAATCACAGGCTTCATTTATCATGTTGCAATCTTGTTATCACCCCTCTCCTCTAAAGTCTTAAAGTGTGCCTCTAAAGTTGGACATGAACGGTTAATATAAAAATAACTATGTTTTTACGCATATTAGGCACATAAAATTACAAACATTTTAGCCTTCGTTGTCACTAAGTGAAATTGTGATTGTTTTGAGAAAATTAATGTCTAATCCGTACACCGTGAACACACGGTAATATGACTCGTGTATTCACGTGATTCACGTGACACAGTCAGTTGCAACAACCCCACTCTGATATCACCGATAGTTATTGTTTGATAACCGCTACTGTTAGAACAAAGGGTTATGGAACTAAAATGTTAAAATTAATGGAAACAATAGGCTTTTGGTTGCGGTAACGCGTTCATTCATGGGTGATTGCAAATATCTATGATTAATTTTACATCACCATAATTAGATAACAGTAAAAGATAAAGAAAATTTTATTTGAGTCACAACTTAAGTAGGTATACAAAATAAGCAATAGTAAAGTGCTTAAATCTAATACGAGAAATAGTGACACAATAAGGTCGCTCTCACAACTCAGCATATGCTGCAGAAGCATGGAAGCATAATAGGAGTTACACTCATAAATGCAAAAATCTGTGTGTGTTTGTATATATGCATGTTCCCTCTCAACTTGGTGATCGCTAAACAGAGTTCGGTGAAACTTTAAATAATCCAAGACCGATTTTTAACCCCCGTCGACGCAAAACGAAGGGTTTTTAATATGTCTCTCTGAGTGTATGTCTGTTGTGGCATCGTAGCTCCTAAACGGCTGAAAGTATGTTTTAAGAAGATCTGTTCAGCCGTTTTATAATCAGCTCTTTTGTTGATGACGGGATGTAAGCAACTTCCACACGGCTAATCGATTCGGAATTTAGTATTCTGTTAATATGGTAAACTGTATCTGATGTTGCAGCAACACCTAGAATCTGCAGGGGTACCTATCGTGTTTTTGCTCATTTTAATAGTTTTAGATAGAAGGTGATTAGGATCTGATGATGGAGTTGAAAAGAGAAATGAGGCTTTAATGTTATACATTTGAATAAACTACATTATACCTACTACGAAGCTTTTTGTAACGCTTTGAGAATTTTGTTTGAACGCAAAACCAGACATCCCATTCAACCTTTACATTATAAAATGTTCTAGCATTAGGGCATATTATTTCACACACCATAAACCCACATATGAATATAAATAGTTTTGAACATGATGCATTTTGAACCAATCCATCTAATGGCCCTCATAAAATCGGAAGGGGAGCTCACAAAAAAATCAAAATAAGCAATAACCAGTAAGTGTTCCCCATTTCCTTATTCCCACGGGTGGGGGCGGTTACCCCATGTAGGTGAGTGTAATGTACATAGATTAATATGAAAGAACAGCTGCACTTTGATAATGATCCGCTTGATTGATTTAGATCAGCTGATCATACATTGCAAACATTTTTCTCGAAAATTATATCTAAAATATTTGAACAGAACGGGACTCGCACCCGCTTTGCCTTAAGCCGGCAGAGCACTACCAAAATCAAAATATGTTTATTCAATAAGCACATACAGTACACTTTGAAACGTCAATTTTTTAAATTTGAATTTACACCAATTCGTAACGTGACCAAACAGAGAAGAATTGGCAAGAAACTCTGCTTGGCTTATATCTGCAGCATTCGCTCTCAGTAAAATGTCGTACGACATAATGCTGTGGAAGTAGCTGAAATAAACCAGTCTAGCCGTTACTACGTCAGTAAGTTGACGAATTCTTTTGACTGCGTATGCTGCAGAACTGAGTCTGTTCGACAATCCATCTATGTGTAAGGTTATGCCTAAAAATACAGTAGTATCCACAAGATTTAAATCTTCATATTTTATTTTAATGTGAGGTTTAACTTGTTTAACATTTGGTAAAATAAATCTTATCCATTTTGTTTTATTTCCGTTTAGTAATAAGTTGTTTACATCGAACCAGTTAACAATTTTCGCTATTGTATTGTTTACGTCGTCAAAATTGGTCTGCCGTCACTTTAGTTTAAATAAAAGAGACGTGTCGTCTGCAAACAATACAATTTCGTGGTTGTCTCTCACAAGTTGAGGTAGGTCGTTGACGTAAACTAAAAATAGGAATGGGCCAAGTGTTGACCCTTGAGGTACACCCATCTTTACCACAGATCCCGCAGAATGTGCAACAAGTCCAAGTAATCTTAGAAAACTTGATTAATTAAAAAGTAGCTTTTGTCCGCGACTTCGCTCGCGTCAAAGTTATTTTTCTATGGCTGGCGAACAGTACTTTTTTCGGAATTAAAGATATCCTATGTCCTCTTCTGTACCACTAACTACAAGTATACAAAATTTCATGATGATCGATTGGTTGAGTAGTTATATATACACTAGCACGTTGCTGGCCGAGAAGAGGAATGCGTGCGCTCTAGAGTAAGTGTATTTTCAGCACTTAAGCATACTTAAAGCATTAATAAAGCGTGAAAGTGTAATAAAATACTTATTTTTGAATTTATAATATTAGTTAGGATAATATTTCTACAAAACAATAGTCAACCATACACCACCATTTCTTAGTTTATTACTTCCAGTAAAGAATTAATGTTTTTTCTAAAGCCATAATATCCGATTTTATAGCAAACCCTTAAAAGTTGCCATAAAAATAAAGCCAATGTGGAAACTTGGACCTTGGTAGTTCTTATAACATTGCCATAATCATAAACAGTGCTCAATAAAAGTCTAGAAAAGCTATTTTCTGCTAGGTGACATTGTAGATCGGTAAGGTATTGTAAATTTATGTAGAAGCCTTTTTTTGTACATGATTTTAAAAGATGTTTGTAAAAAGATGTGAGATGTAAAATACTCTTTCACGCTGTAATTACTGATCGGTTAGAGCTGAAATTGTATTTATTATGTAGTTATAGATCATAAATAACTTGTGGGCTACTTTTATTTGGGTACCACGCTAGCGAAGCCGCGAGTGGAAGCGAGTGTAAAATCGTTTCAGACACAGCAAAAACAGGATGTTCTAAAAAGTACCAGTGTCAGTGAATACTTGGAATAAAGGAAAAGTATGAAATCAATTATTTTAATAGTAATTACGATTCATACAGAATTTTTTCGACCAAACGCGCAGTGTTGCTCCCGTATTGCTATTACAAGATGTTACTTAATAACCCCGTTGGTGTCGAGAGGTAACAAACTTCTCTTTAGTATATTGTTTTTATGAGTAAATACCAAATAACACTGATCTGTCACCATGCATCATCATGATCTGCAAACCATGTATTGCAATATCGTACACGCAGGCAAACCCAGACCAAACAAAGGTGGATGGGCAGACAAAGGCTGTCCTGGACCATTGCCAAGTGGAAGGCGACGCCATTATTACTCAATTGTCTACAGCAGGGCCGCAAGCAGACCCTTCAATTGCACTATATCTCAATAAATATATTATGTAAGGTTTGATCAAAAGGGTGTTAGGGCAAACAGACTATGGGACATTCACGAATATTTCATCATCATCAGCGTTATGTATAGGAGTCCATTGCTGGATATAGGGCTCCCCTAATGAGCGCCATTGCGCACGGTCTTGAGCTCGACGCATCCAGCTTCTACCAGCAGCCTTTCGCAGGTCGTCACTCCACCTGTCCGGAGGGCGTCCTACGGTCAGATAATATGTTTGCCGAACACGAATACGATGAATATTTTAACCATTCGTATCGATCTTAATCCTCCCTAACTAATATTATAAATGCTAATGTAAGTTTGTTTGGTTGTAACGCTTTCACGTCTTAACTGCTCAGCCGATCATGAATTAATTTCGCAAATACGTTTTGAGAGGTACAGAAAAGGACATAGGGTACCTTTCATAAAAAAAAAGTAATGTTTTCGAACGGCAGAAAGAAACTCTGACGGACGCGGGCAAAAACTAGTTACAAAAACTTTTTACTACCTGAATGTGTGCCAATTTTGTACAATAAATCAATCGAGATAAGAGTTGTGTTTAAGTCTTTTATACTCTTCATAGATATTGTTATCTTAGTCATTAAAAGCATTCAATACGTTTTGTGACCATCCAGAGAAATAGTTGTAAAAAAATCGGTTCAAAAAATAGAACCGAAATGAAAACCTCCTTTTTTGAATTCGGTTAAAAATTAATTCATTCTTCTAAAGTATATGTGATGTGCATGGGTCTCCTGACTACAATCCTGGCGTAGCTTAGTCCTTACCGCATGATTTATGTATGTCGGACTGTCTGTCCGTTACCAGGAATGATCGCTTTACAAATGCACTGTTTGTTTTCATTATGTTTATGACTAATGCTTAGAACCTGAGACGGCTTTTACAGCCCAAGATAGCTTTTCCTTGACCCTCTGTTTCCACTAGCTCAAAAATAAATACAGACCATGTTAGAACTGTTAGTATCACTATCACAACATATTATAAAACAATGTCACTTCCCGCTGCCTGTCTGTCCCTATGTACTTATGCATATTTTTTTGTTATTATTTAGCATGGGCCAGCTCTTGACCTCGAGGCTTGCGTGGGCAAGGATGAGGTCGACGATGGGACGAGCTTTGCCAGAAGATGCCTATTAACTCTCTTTTTGAAGCCGTTAGGGTCATAAGACAATGGAAAAACAGACGCTGGCAGCTGATTCCATATTTTAGCAGCAGTTGTGCTGTTGTGCACTGACCCACTGCTGGGCAAAGGTTACTCCTGAGTTTTCCAGTCTATGCGGTCTAACGCCAATGCTTGCCAATGATAGTCACTGAAGGAGTTAAGCTCGTCGCGCCATCGCTTAGATGGTCTACTGTGACGCCGTCCCTTAGTCTCAGGGTAGCATTATAAATTTTCGCAACAGCCTAAAATATTCCAGCATTTTTGCTCTATTAGCGCCTACAAAGTCTGCCTTGCCACGGTCTTGTTTTTTAGATCCCTTGAGCCACGTGATCAACAGGTGCCCAAGTTATTCGAGAGAGTGATCAGGTTACAAATTAGCATGACAAAGCGGCCGCGACAACGCTAAAAGCGCTTTATTGCTTTTTGATGTGATTCAAATTAACTTAAATGAGACTTGTAGTAAACATGCGGGCTTTGTGAAGCGCTTTTCCGTATTAGCAAGCCATTGATATCATAGACTATCATTAGACATAGATGTGTATTTTATTTTCACCCCGTAAAGTTTACTGTTAACACTAGTCATAAACCGGTAGATACTTTATTGCTAACATAATAACTTAATTTCTCTCTAAGTGTATTATACGTTCTTTGAAAAATAAATTACTATAATCACAAATAAAATGAAACGGATTCAAAGGGATTCTAATTGTTTCCAGATAATTCATAGACTGTCTAACATGAAAAACAACCAAGCCACAACCAATATACATCGTTCAAGACAATCTACCAATCCTATAAAACTACTTCGCCTAACAAGAGGCGTTGCGTGACAGGTCGGCCTTGAAGTCTAGTCGCCAGTGTGTCTGCCTCCGCAGTACAAACAGATCGTTTAGTTTTATGTATGGAGTACTGATTGTATGACGGTTAACTTGGCAATGTCGTTGTGATCCTTGAATATGATACAACGCTGCTGATCTTTCTAAGGTTTATGGGAGATCTTCCCTATCTCATTTTTTGTAGACATAGACATAGACAGACATTTATTCATACAAAACTGTACACAACAACAATAAAAGTGGACAAGTTCCTATAGCTTAGAAATTATACAGGTGTGCAGGACGTAGCTGCTATGTACAGATCTGTACGAAAAGCCCTGAGCTCAGCATATGCTGCGAGCGAATCCTCAGCGCTGGTTTTCAGGCAAGGCTTTTTTGGTGACGCACGAACAAAGATTGTAAAATAAAAAATAACATAATTTACGAACTTAATCAACTACTAAGAAAAAAACAAATACTAAGGCTGTTCAGAAGTGAAAAAGTTTGTTACGCCAGAAAGAAAGGCAAATAATAAAGTATGAATTACAATATGTGTAAATCACTAGTTTATAACAAAGTCGCTTCTCTCTGTCTGTCTGTCCCTATGTATGCTTCGATCTTTAAAACTACGCAAGGGATTTTGATGCAGATTTCTTTAATAGATAGAGTGATTCAAGGAAGGTTTATACGTAGTTGCACTCGTGCAAAGCCGGGGCGGGTCGCTAGTTTATTTATAAATCTCTTAGTGTCTAAACACACCATAGCCGAAATTACGCGATACTACGCGTTCCGTAGCTGATAGTTCGGCTGTCCGCCATGCCGAACTTTCGGTCGCGTAACTTCAGCGTAGTATTCTTCTTCGTAATATGAAGGTATTGCTAGTGTACGTACGCACGTGTACGTGTGTGTGTAGCTACGCTAGTGCTGTCTGAGTTTTTAGGCTGGTCCGACATGGCTTCATCATCATCATCATCATCATCAGCCGTTCAGTGATTTATTCGATGTTCTTAGCAGATCACGTTGGTTAAGCAACGATCCGCCCGGTCATTAATTGGATGGTTGACCATTTAGTGACATTTAGATTTGAGCGCTTCCGTGCTTTGGAAGGCACGTTAAGATGTTGGTCCCGGCTTTTCAGTCGTTAAGCCGTGTCGGAGGCCTTCGGGCGGCCTAAAACTCCGAGACCAGAGTTCGTCACTAGCTCATACGAAGAAAAAGAAGAATCAGTTGTTTTCGACCCACTGCTGGGCCTTCATTTGATTATGCCACTCGCATCGATCCTGCGCTAGTGTGAACCAGGTGCCGCCCACGGTCTTTCTAATATCATCGACCCTTCTGGAAGACGACATAGGGCTTAGCGAAAGTAAAAATCCAGAACCAACATCTTAACCTACCTTCCGAAGCACGGTAGCTCGATCTTAAATGTCATCTTCAACCACTACCATCTTAATAACTTCAGCTTCATTTAGTTTACTTTATAGAAGTACCGTTTGTTTGTTGGTAATAAAGATTATTAAAATCGTGATTTGTTTCCATAATGTTTTATTACGAACCATAAACCAATATTGGTCCGAGTTTATTGCATTCTGCATAGATAGTAATGAACGGAAGTTGCGAGATTGACGATAAAATTTTCTGTAAGCTGACCAGTATTAACTGTATTTATACAAACGAATAGACACTAGGGCTTGCATTCGAATATTCGAATATTCAAATAATTCGAATAATATTTTTGTTCGAATATTCGAATACTGATATTTCAATATTCGAATATTCGATTTAAATTAAAAACACCGAAATCGGAACTCAGATGTGCATGAAATGCCACTTAAGAGTTCGCGCGATATATCCATACAAGACAATACAAGTTTACGTCGTCGTTCGGGTAAACAACATGTCGAACGATCCGATCCAAACCCAATAACTTTTATCGGGTTCGGAACACGGTTCGGATACACTCGGAAGTTTCGCGTAGTGCATTCGCGTAGTTGACGAGACTGTTCTGTCCATTCGTTTCTGTCGTTAACGTGAATGTATATTTTCATGATTTTGTTAAAATACCAACTAACCCAGATTTATAAGACTGTATTTAGAGTGACATTACCGAGCTGGTCAAACGAACCCTTTGGTGCTGCTTTGTCCGTCCGTCCGTCCTTGGCGTGGTTTACTTTGGTGTACTTAAGAGATCACTTTGGTTAAGCAACTCTCCGCGTGGTCATTACTGAACGTGGATGACTGTTTAGTGACATTTAGATTTGACCACTTCCGTGCTTCGGAAGGCACGTTAAGATGTTGGTCCCGGCTTTTCAGTCGTTAAGCCATGTCTGAGGCCTTCGGGCGGCCTAAAATCTCCGACACTAGAGTTGGCCACTAGCTCATACGAAGAAGAAAATTTTAATTTGTGGTTGATTGTGCGTTTAAATCACCAATGTTTCGTTACGGTGACATACCTTTTTGTAATTGTTTAAAATTAGTTCATGGAAAAAACGCGTTTAAGATTCGAATAATATTCGAATAATTCGAATAGTACCCGAAAAAAAATCGAATATTCGAATATGAATATTTTCGAATATTTGCAAGCCCTAATAGACACATTTTAATGTATTGGTATTGGTATTTAATTAATAATGGACCTAAACAAAGCTATTAAAATACTCGACGGAGAGGTTTTAAGTACTTACTTTAAATCATGAATACCCAATCTTGATGTAAATATTTATAATAGGTATCGATGCCAATCTCAAAATATATATTTTTTAATTTAATATGGGCCAGCTCTTGACCTTGAGGCTTGCATAGGCAAGTAAGAGGTCGACGATGGGGCGAGCTTTCCCAGAAGATGCCTATTAACTCTCTTTTTGAAGTCGTAAGTCTATGGAAAAACAGACGCTGGCAGCTGATTCCATATTTTAGCAGTGGGCATTAATGATGTTTGGAAGCGCTTAGTCCTGTTAAATGGAATATCAACTTGATGCGGATGGTAGTTAGCAGTCGTCTGAAGCTCCTATGGAAGATAGGTGAAGGAAGAATAAGGTCATGTAGCTCTTGCGCACACTCTCCTAAGTACAATCTATAAAAGACCGACAAACACACAATCTCGCGACGATGGCTCAAGCTCTCGAGCCTTGCTTTAGCAAGATACTCTTGATCAATGAGCCTCTTAGCCCTGCGTTCAACTGAGTCTAGTGCGAGTGTTATTATATTATTACAAAAGCAAAAGTTTGTAGAAAAGATGTGAAACGTGAAATATAACATGTTTGTTCCATCTTTACGTCAAAACTACTGAATAGATTAAGTTGAAATTTAGCACATACGTAGTTCTAGACAAAGAATAACAAAGTCTACTTTTTATTCTGGTACCACGCGAGCGAAGTCGCGGGCGGAAGCTAGTGTCTAATAAATAACCCTCATCTCATATTATAAAATGTTATTTATTATACTGTAACAAATATATATCGTAGTTTTGCCATATGGGATATAAGCAAAGCAAAAAATCTCTAATCACCAGTTATTTGTATTCAAAATGATTTATGACTCTTCTTAAATGAGCAATATATCAGCCCTAACTCAAAAGTCTAACCAATGCTATGATTTATCTCGTGGAGGCTTTGTATTCGAGCTAGCTTTATGTGTTCTGTAAAGGGAGTCATAACCGCAGCCTGCGAAGTCTACCTGGGTAAACTCTCTCTTTAAAGATAATGACTTATCATTCGTTGTATTATTGATGGTAAAACGTCAATCATAATAAAAGATAACTTATAAAAACTGTAGTTATTATTTGAACCTTGTTGATAAAAACAAGATATTTATACATAAATAAAATATTCTGTGACCTTTGCAAGTTCAATTCACATCGACATTTTCTTTACTAGGCTTGCTTAGGTATTTCTGGCAACGCGATCCCGAGGGCTAAGTCTGAGTACAGAACCAATCCACCCTTGAAACACTGGATTTCTCATATGGACGGAAATAAAAAAACAAGGGCTTCGAGAACATTGACAAAGTGCTGTGTTGCTAGCTTAATTTATAAATTTAATTTAAATTTAGTTTTATAGCATAGATTTCAACAACAAGTCGTATTTTCGTGATGTGGTATTATTGGTCTACACTGTGCTTTTGAAATGACTGATTTTATTTATTATATATTTATTCTATTTTTATTATATATTTAAGAAGCGCTCATGGCGTTGTTAACTTCGCTGTTCTTAGCAGATCACCTTGGTTTAGCAACACTCCGCCCGGTCATTACTTGGATGGGTGACCGTTTAGTGAAATTTAGATTTGAGCGCTTCCGTGCTTCGAAAGGCACGTTAAGATGTTAACCTCGGCTTTTCAGTCGTTAAGCCATGTCGGAGGCCTTCGGGCGGCCTAAAAACTCCGACATTAGAGTTGGTCATTAGCTCATACGAAGAAGAAGAAGATTTAGGTATTTGTACAAATATTTGAGTCAAATAATTTCTGAATATGAAAATGTAAATTTAACCCAATGAAAAGCTTAAAACGTATTCATTTAAAATGAAAATAAGGAACGTCCTGATAACAATCAGAATTATTTAGAGCTTAGTGCTTTGAACTGAGAAGGCCTTGAAGTGTTCAAAAGGTTTTTGCTCTCAGAATTAAATTATTACGAGGGTATTATTAATTAAATACTAACTCACCCGATGTTTTCCTGTTCTAATTCTTCAGTTTTTTCTTGAGTTTTAGAATTCCATTCCAAGTACGGGTAACGTTTAAAAGTTTGGGTCTCTTCAATCCTTATTAATTTATGTTTTCTTCAATTTTCAGGTATGTAGTAATTCTCCAACTTGACACCAACAAAACAGAGTAAGTAAGCTAGAGGAAAAACCGAATGATTTACATAAATAACGAACTAACTAAAATGGTAAACGTAAAAAATCATAATATTACAATTATTTACAATCAAATTGTACAAATATGGTAAAGAAATATTAAACAAAATCCCGTTTCCCTATTTGGTCGCTATGAGTTAAATAAATTGAGACCATTTAATTTTACAACTACGAAATGAAAGCTGTTTTAGGATTGTTATGGGTTTTCGACCATTTAGGTCGCATCTTGTTTGTAAAAGTAATATTGTGATGTCAACACTGAAATTTGTAGGAACATAAAATCTTAAATTGTTCTGTATATTTTGCTAAAATTATATTACTGTGAGAACGAAAGTATATGGCTTAAAGTGAGGACAAATGCCCGAATTGCGTCTTGTATGAGTTGGATGATTCAGGACTGTGATACATTTCAAAACAAAGTCGATTCGCTGGATTAAGAAATTTTGACGGAACTTTCCAACAAAAATTGTAATGAAACCAATGAGGGAATCAAATACACGCAAACAAAGTTGATCAGACAGCAGGTCAGAATATAGGTCAACAACAAAACTCAATCATAAATATTCAGTTGATATCAAACTGTTTTGATGGACGATCAAAATGTTACTAAGTAGGTATTTGAGTATAGATTTTCGTTGCAGTAAATCCATGTCTGAATGTAATTCTCGTGTCGGTCTTGTAAGCCTTCACTCATCCCGCGAAAGCTAATTAATTACGACCATGTACGATTTATCAAAGTTATCATGCTATGGTTAAGTCATAAATCAGTTACTGTTAAGTTCAAGGATCCGTTAGGTCATGATGGTGTTTATGTAGTTATTATTGGTATTCTACGGAGTTCCTCATTCTTACTTGAGATGAGATTAGTCTACAGCTATTTACTGAAGAATGTTTTCTTCAAATTAGCTTGGTTTTGTGTTTAAATAATTCCATTGAATTTAAACTGTATATTTTGAAATAATAGGTACTTTAAATAGGATGTTGTTCTTTCATTACGGGGTAACGGGAGAGTGAAATTCGACTGCCCTTACTAACCTTTATCATCATCATTAGTTATTAGCAGTTTACTGCTACATATGCCTCCCGTAATGAGCGCTTACTATCTTCAAAAAACCATAAATCTTTATTATCAAACGGTTATTGATGATAATATAGAATATTGATTTTGCTGAATTGAATTCTTCTTCTTCTTCTACTTCATATGAGTTAGTGGCCAACTCTGGTTTGGAAGGCCTCCGATATGCCCTAACAACTGAAAAAAAATTCAACATCTAAACGTGCCTTCCAAAGCACCGGAGCGCTTAGAGCTAAATGCCACTAAACGGTCGCTATGGTAAATACTTAATAGAAATGAGCTAATATGCCACGAAGCCAGAATTAAATCCGGACAAAAGCTGCTTGATCAAAGCCCAAAGACACAGGCAGCATCGGAAATTCTAGAGCAATATTGCCACCAACCCAGTACTTCTCCGTTACTTTAAGGAGTTGAGCTGGCTAGGGTCAGGTTAGCAGGGGGGCAATGCACAATACACCCCAATGCGAGACGGGACGTCAGTGCAGAACTTTCATCCCCCACTTCAAAATAGCATTAGAATTAGAGCCAATATGAAAACTCACCACTACTCATGGGCACCAGACCATTGATGATGACTGGATGCGCTGCGTTATCTTGAGGTTTCTAGGTATTGCCTCATGTGCCTGTCCATACGAAGATCTGTCTGTGTTTATCCATGAGAATTGATTGATGAATGATTTAAAATGACCTACTTCCCTCTAATTATTCAATATGGTATGTGATTGCGTGTAAATAACCCATTACCCTCAAATCGATCGGGTTCAGAACCTACATTGAAAGGTAAGTTCTCGTGCTAATTCTGTGACCTAAGTATCTGAAAATGCTTTTAACATGCATTCGTTATCAACGACTTCTTTTATTGTTGAAGAATGCTTTCAAACAGTTAAAACAACATGGCGAGAAAACTAATGTTTCCCTGGAATCTAAACCTCTGCCTTCTCTTGCACATAATTTTCAGTATCCACTTAAGATTTTACTCGACTAGTGTGATAATTTCATGTTTTTTTGATCCATTGCTAATGAACATTAGTCATAGATAAAAAAAAAAATGCTAGTATATAATCACACAGCATCATGTAGCCCCAAACTAAGCAGACTTGTATTATTGGAATTTAGTATATCTACTACTTGTATCTATTTTTTGTTGTTCTTAATACATACATAATATACATAGGAAACACCCAGACCCGAGCCAGGGCCAATATTTGCTAATAATACAAACATTTGCTTCGCGGCGGGAATCGAACCCGCAACCTCCTGCGTCTTAGGCGAACCTTCACTCACAGCGCCACAGACGTCGTTGCATAAAGGTGTTAAGCCTCATATCTTACCGGTACCCACACCTTCAAACCAAAACACAGCAATACTGTTGATCAAACGGGATAGAACCATAACAAACTATAGGATCTAAGTCTCAGAATCCATTAAGAATGAACTAGTTGCGGAAGTGTTATTGCCAAACAAATAAAACTAACATTCTGGAAGTGATCGTAACATTCTTTCTAAATCTATCCCAAAGACCTTGCCAATGACATTGGCTCCAATTCTAAATGATAAAAGGCATAAGGTCTCACCTTGTCCGCTATCAGACACGATTCACAGATTAGCTGATTGATGCTGGCTCTTTCAAGACACGGATGTTGTGATGTGATGCTTTGATGGATGTAGATCGTGGCGTGATGACAATAATTGAAGGTCTTGGGATGGTAATCTATGGTATCGTTGGTTCCTTGTTTGTTGCTTTGGATCATTGAACAGGTTTAAGTAGGATGGGCGTGAGAAGAGCTTGGTGATTGTCATGTAAGTAACGGCCAAATACGCCTTCTTCTTCGCATGAGTGAGGCCTCCGACATGGCTTAGTGACTTAAAAAACCGGGACCAACAGCTTAACGTGCCTTTCGGAGCATTCCGTGCTTCGGAAGGCTCGTTAAGCTGTTGGTCACAGATTGGCACACATATCTTTGTGCCTCTAAACCGTATTAGAATTTCGTCGTCGTGCAATGATTCAGCAACGCAGTGTTGGCCTCGCCGTTATTGGCCAATTGGTATTTTGTGAAAAATAATTGATGTCAATTGTCAACCTTATCCAAATTCAACGCTCACCCATTTTGGTCTTTTAATAATAAACTTTAATTTGACCCAATAATCCAAAAAGCTTAAAAACATAACAATTGGTTCCACGAATATAGTAAATGCCAGTTGTTGTAGTAATAAGAGAAATTATTGTGAATTTCGTGGTGTTTAAGGTCTCTTTGATTGCTACCGGTGCGGCCTTGCTGAAGTCCACGGTCACATAAACGGGGCTATGCCCTTTAACATATATGAGACTGAACTGAGCTTGAGCAATATATTAGACAACTTAGAAAACACTACAATTTTCACTTATGCATTGCACCGCTTTATGCACGATATTAACACCCAGCCCCAAAACAGTCCATCAGGGGTATTTTAAAACAGTAGAAAAGTTTCCGAATCGAATTCTTAAATTTTAGTTCGATTGTATTTATTTTCTGACGGATTTCTAAGATCTTAAAAGCTGCTGATGATTCTAAAGAACGCAACGACACGGTGCAGCAATGGCGCATCACATCACAATATTCGCCGACAGATTAATGTAATTCTTATTCAATCGTCTGGTTCGACTCCGAAACCTTTCCTTCTTAACCCAATGGTAATATAAAGTAAAATAAGATAAGATAGATGGATAAGATAAGACTTTATTTGGCTCAAAAAATTACAGCACATGTAGGTACATCACAAAAAACAAATAGAAAAACACTGATATCATTAATTAGTAAGCAGTTAAGTACAAGTGATTGGCCCGCGACTTTGTTCGCGTAAAAGGTTTTACTCGCTGTACCCCTTCAGGGGCTGAATTTCAGCAAAAAATTTCGTAGTGCACCACTACTAAACTATGCATGAAATATAACCTTCAAATTGTAAGTCTCTAGGACATACAGTTTAGGCTGTGCGTTTATTTATCAGTCAATCGGCTTCATTACAATTTTATATGTATGTACTATCAGACTTAAGTTTTTAATAATACCTTATTCATGTTAGTAGTTGCTTCCCAAATCAGCTTAGCGGCAATTAGTCACCAAGTCGGAAATTACGCTTAGTGCTAATCGCAGATTATCCGATCACAATTACCGCTGGTCGATCGATTAACGAATGATCAGGTTTCCAGCATGGATATTTAACAAGACGATTATTTACATTCTCCGCGAGACCGTGGTCTCCACAGCAGGGTCGCAGTGGCAGCAATCAAAGAGAACCCTAAATAACAGTCCGAAATTAACAATAATATCGCTTATTTGGTGCAATCAACAAAATCGAAATGAGAAAGAAGAAACCACTTTGAGGAGGAGGAGGCCAAGAGAAAGATTCAGCTAGGTGCCCAACCTAGGATTTGGAAAACAACGTCCCGTTTTCTCGTCACTCATACCGCAGTTTTCCAAAAAAATCTATCCTAATAGAATTTTGTTTCATGGTCCAAAGACCATGGTTGTCTTCAACCTGTGAAAAGTGAGAACCTAAGTAAAAAATACGTGATTCTAAAGTTTTCTTTAATTCATTATAGAATAACTTTACAATCCAGTGCATTAATTGAAAACTACAATATTCGAAAAGTCCTTGTACAAAATTAAATGTTGTTGACCGATGTTACCACGAGAAAGGGGTAAATCTAATCCTAAAGATTAGATTTTCCCTTTCTCGGCGTAACATACGAATTCAAACTCATTGTGTATAATTTTAACTACAATAGCTATCGAAACTAATAAAATAAGGATGGATAAAATAAGGAACGAGTATATCAGGGGAAGCTTGAAAGTAGCACCTGTGGCAGATAAGGTGAGGAGTGGAAGACTAGCATGGTATGGACATGTTATGAGGAGGGATGGAAACCATGTGACTAAAAGAGTGATGAGTATGAATTTAACTGGATGTACGAGAAGAGGGAGGCCGAAGAAAAGATGGATAGATTGTGTGAAAGAGGATATGAGAGTGAAAGAAGTGAGTACAGAGTTGACAGCCGATAGGATTGAATGGAGAAAGAGAACATGTTGTGCCGACCCCACCTAGAGTGGGATAAGGGCAGGGAAATGATGAGCTATCGAAACTAATCAAACAACTTAACCATGTAATAGTGCAATAACGGATAACTGCAGTTCAGCCCAGGTCAATACTGGAATTATACAAGGTAGCCGGGTTAATTACAACGGCGAATTAACGGTAAAAGGTCAAGTGTGAATCTGGTAATGACGTCGCGATCGCTTGATAAGTGAATTGCTTTATATTGCAATTGACATGGCGAGAATGCCAGGAGATTTGGCAATAAATGGTTCGATCAATCTGGGTCAATTCACTTAATTTTTTTATTAATTGGCATCTGGGATAACATATCCGCAATTTCGCCAATATCATGTTATCAATCAATCTCATGGCTATTTCCCTATTTGGGGTCATCCCCCTGATATTTATTCGCTACGCTTGGCGATTCTGTGTCATTTCTGGCTTAAGCCTAGCGTCAGCATTTTATTGTATACGGTTCGTATCTAGGTGGTCGGTGGGCATCCTCTTGGTTTTTTGCCTTCGGGTATGGCCATCACTTTTCTGCTCATGAGTTCTTCATTTCGGCACCAATAAAACGTTGTATTTCTTAAATTTATAATATTACGAGGCATCGTTATACGATGTTTAAGAGTCCCCTGGAAGCTCGACGTACTCTCGCGTTCGGATGACTCCGAACCCGCTTTGTTTTGTTGCTATTTCGTCTAGAGTGAGACAGGGCGCTAAAAGAATGCGACAGCGCTACACAAGAGGCGGAGCGGACGAGCGGTCTCACGAGCACGACTGATAACAATATTATTGAAGTGACTAATGTAATGAATGAGTATTGCGGAACTAAATACTGTGTTTTGTTGTATTGAGGTGGTTTTTTCACAGCGGGGCCGGCCGGCGGCGCCGCGGCGTGGCGACTTTTTTGTTATACTTACTTCTGTAAATTGTTGCTACAAAATTCTATCACAAATCAACGTATTAAAAAGAAAAAAATGTTGTTTCAGTTTTCATAAGTCATCAGTTGTGTCATTACTGAGGCCCGCAGTCAACATGTTAAAAAGAAAAAAAAATGTTATTCAGTCAGTTTTCAAAGGGCATCTTCGCAGAGTATTCTGCGTAGCATTATGTCCGAGACCCGCAGTCAACGTGTTAAAAAGAAAAAATATGACCTTCAAAGCTATTTTGAATAATAATTTTGGATTTTCACCGTCACCGTCACTCTAAAACTCAAACTCAAAACTCAACTCAAAGCTCCACTCAAAAGTCATTCTACAAATTCATCTGTAAATGGTTATATCTCTGGAACTACTAATCCTAGACTAGCTGTTATTTGCTCAAAAGATAGGTATTGACACGATCTTTATTTTCAATGACATATGTCAAACTTGAAATTGCCATATCTCGAGAACTACTCATCCTAGACTTGTCGTTACTAGCTCAAATGATAGCTACTAATAAAATCTTAATTTTCTATGACAGCTGTCAAACTCAAAACTGTCATCGAAAAATAAGATCTTATCAATAGCTATCATGTGAGCTAGTAACGGCAAGTCTAGGATGAGTAGTTCTCGAGATATGGTCGATTTAAGTTTGACAGCTGTCATCGAAAATTAAGTTCATGTCAATAGCAATCATTTGAGCTAGTAAAAGCAAGTCTAAGATAAATAGTTCTCAAGATATGGTCGATTTGAGTTTGACAGCTGTCATCAAAAATTAAGTTCATGTCAAGAGCAATCATTTGAGCTAGTAAAAGCAAGTCTAGGATGAGTAGTTCTCGAGATATGGTCGATTTAAGTTTGACAGCTGTCATCGAAAATTAAGTTAATGGCAATAGCAATCATTTGAGCTAGTAAAGGCAAGTCTAAGATAAGTAGTTCTCGAGATATGGTCGATTTAAGTTTGACAGCTGTCATTGAAAATTAAGTTCATGTCAATAGCAATAATTTGAGCTAGTAAAGGCATGTCTAGGATGAGTAGTTCCCGAGATATGGTCGATTTAAGTTTGAAAGCTGTCATTGAAAATTAAGTTCATGTCAATAGCAATCATTTGAGCTAGTAAAGGCAAGTCTAAGATAAGTAGTTCTCGAGATACGGTCGATTTAAGTTTGACAGCTGTTAAATTAAAAAAAAAACGAATTATAGTATAATATAATTATTATTGCGTAAAATAAACAATTAGTAGTTTGCATTTCCGCCGTTAATGCTTATAAGATTTGATCATAAAGCGTTGGATATTTTACAATCAATAAATAATTCAATATTAAAATAAATAAAATTCAATATTAAATTTGATATCGTCATTCGTCACGCATTTTTACATCACTAACAGACGTATGTCGCAAGCAAGTACATACTACATAGGGGCTACCACGCTCCCCGTACCCCTCTGTGTTGTTCGCCCCCGCATGCGAAAGAGAGTGTGCAAGCAATGTTAGTGGAATTGCCTATTTTTCAGTACAAACCCTTAGTTTCGTTATAATTTGATTTGTGCTGCAGATATTTTATTTTTTATTTTTTTGTAGCAAAGTAGAGGACATAGGCGAAGTTGGAAATTGATTTTCATAGCAATAGAATGTTTATTATAACGTGTTTTAACTTGCCAAAAATGACATGTTTTTGTGTGCAAAACGAGCGAATTTTCAAATCACTTAATCTTTTAATTGGTTAATGGTTTTATAACCAAAACTTATTTCAAACCTTTATATATCTCATCAGATTGTATGTACAAAATTTGGATGTAATAAATTATGTAAATAAAAAGTTATACCGAAAATAAGTTTTGTATGGGAAAACGCAGCTCCAGGCCCCTCTTAAGTCCAGTCGTCCGTCTTCAGTCAGGTCATAAGACCTTTACTTAATTTTCTATTATATTTTAACGATCAAATTACTTTGACTTTGACATTAGACCTCACCAAAGAATTTATCGACGCAGCCATGAGGCTGCGTGAGTATGAACTCATGTTCAGGTTATTCCTGGTCTTGGACTTCAGTAGTTTTAGAAGGAACAAACAATTCACATGTTCACATTTCAAACAAACCTTTCTAAATCATTACACACATTTATTATTTTAAAACTGTTCGAAGCACTAGATGTAACTTTTAATTAGTTTCTCTGATTAAATGAAATGTATATTTCTTCTTTGAGAAAATAAATCTTTATTCACAATTAGCAGGATAGGTACACTAAAATTTCGAATCATGCGGGATTTGAAACCGCGACCTTCCCATCAATACCGGGACTCGCTAACCAACTGCGCTACCAATTCATTAATTACCAAAAATCAAATCCCGCCTGAATCGATTTTTTTTTATTTATACAATATTAGATTTTCCCTGAAGTGTGAGTTAGCACTTAAAATACAAAAAATCCTAGTACCACTTTTTTTATCTTCGGCCGGTAAATAAAGTGTTACTTTGTTACTGCTGATTTCACCTTCAGCGTAGTTCCGCAGATTACGATTCCCACTGCTCAAACTTGTGAAAAGGGGAATAGGTTACCATTCTACATGAATGATTCATATCGTCCAAGATTAATGGCCAGAGAAGAACCTTTCAGGTTATCAACAATCACACCGACTAGCATATCACAACAACCTTTTTCCCCACGACCGACCCTTTCTAGGTTAATGAATAATACAATCTCCCTGTTTCGTAGCTTCGTAGCATTTAAATTTGCCGTTCGGGTCGGCTGGGAACGGAGTTCCCACGGGCTCGTGCCTGGCACAACACCAGATGCATTCTAATGTCATGGAGTAGTCACAAACAACTTACATGCCACCGCGCCGGTGCCGAAACGATACAGGATTGGCCAGATATAATTTTTATATACGGTGAATTTGAATGCGCGTCTTCCCACGAAGGTCATCTAAATAAAATAATAATAAATAATGCTGGACTATCACACAGCATCATGTGGCCCCAAACTAAGCAGAGCTTGTATTATGGGAACCACATGATTGATATATGATATATTACAAAAATACTAAGAGCAAAACGGCAACCACATGATTGATATATTACAAAAATACTAAGAGCAAAGCGGGAACCACATGATTGATAAATTATATATTACATATACGAGACAAATATCTGCAGAAAATGCAAACATTTGCCCCGCAACCGGAACCGACCCCGCAACCTTCTGCATCTCAGGCGGGCTTTCTGCCACTGCACCACAGAGGTGGTCAATCTGCTTAATGACTTTTAGAATTTTATAGTTGTTTGGGGAAGACTTTTGCCCAGCAGTGGGACGATATAGGTTGATAAAACAAAAATATTTGTACGCTCCCGACGGATCACGGCAAGTTGTTGTGTAATAAACATTAGTGTAACAATATCCTGGCGAAAATAATCACTTCGCTTCATTGGGCAGTGGGGTTACATTGGATAGTATATACGTTTAATGATGTTGTGTGTATCAGAGCTTTTATTCGGCGATAAACTGGGGGTGGACTATTTAATTCGAAAAGGAATATAAAATATCTAATAACAACCAACGGTTACTTACTACATAATCATCATCATCAATATTATCATACAATATGACGATGTTTTTCTGAATTTATTTTAATAATGTTTACAATTTTTATAAAACAGTAGGTAATCTCGAAATTATGAGCTTTTTCTGTGTTACCATTACAATTGACATATGTAACCCCTTTTTAAAATGTCTACATGGATAAAAAAATAAATTAAATTAAATTAAATCATCATCAACAACAACATCATAAGGCTTTAAGTTCTATAAAAGATGATTAAAGCAGCGTCCTTCAAGGTATTGCACTAAGCACTTTAAGGCCGATACGCGAGCGACAACTTTGAACGCATTATGTCACAGAATAATTGCCACAGTAAAATTTTAAGGTACGTTACCTGCCTAGCTAGGTAGATCTTACACTCAGTAAGTAACTTGACCTTACACTGACTGATAGACCCGATCGTCAAAATACAACGTCATGTTCGCTAACCCTGATGAAGGCTCGCTAAAAGAGTCGAAACGGCGTCGGTACCTTCATCGATGTAATGGTACGTAAAAATTACCGTTCATCAAACGAATGTCTGTGGAAGTTGTCAAAAACTTAATTTTACAATAGAAAAGTGTCATTTTGTGACCAGCAATAACACCAACAACTGTTGAAACTGTTGAACATTTCAAACTAGCTTCAGTTGTTAACATCATCATCATCCACAGCACTTTATCATCTGCTGGATATGGATATAGACCTCCCGTAGTTTGTGCCATCCACCGCGGTCTTGTGCTAGTCGCATCCACGGACGCACGCCACCGAAGTCAGTATTTATTCTGGTATTTCATTAAATCTTATCTGTTTACAAATTTCATCAGAATGCTAAATGACTCTTCTCGTAGGGAGTGTAATAGAAGCACTGTATTTAATGTTATTTTATCGTTCTAACTTATTGTTATTGTCAAACTTTCTGAATATATTTCCGAGTTATTTACATCACTTGGAAGAGTTAATTCACCGAATAATATAAAAAAAAATGTATTGATTTAAAAATGCCGACTCGGAGGTCGAGGGTTTGATCGACTAATGGATTTTTAATTTTTCGCATTACCACGTTTGTACTGGAATCGGTGAAGAAACCGGCATGCCCTACAACTTAAATTTGAAAGGCATGGACTAGGTTAGTGTCAATAAAAGCGGCGATGGGCATGTCACTGTCAGCTGCTTGCAAAAAGTGAGCATGTAATGTTCGGATTTGCCTCTGACTACCCCATATAGTGTCCTTGATAGATTTGCTAACAGAGCACTAACTACAGACTTTCATATGGGGAAGAAGGTGCGCAGACGTTTGTTTTGTTTCTTGGCTTAACAAAATATTTCGGGAATTAGTGGTCCACGAGTGACACACGCACGGCAATTGATTTTTATATTCAACACTAAATGCACTCTGAATTTCGTGCAATCGCAACCGGCCTTCAGTTCACGCCACATACGAAAAGCTCTTTCTCATTGACAATATCTTCAAAATACTCAATTACCCTAAGATTTACCACCACGAATATAGTAAACTTTAAAACAGCTCCATCTTCCTCCTTCGTAAACCTGTCAAACAAAGTACCCCATTGAATCGTATTATCTATGTTTACTAACTCTGTATATCATTACCCCATATTGGTTCCCTTCGACCTCGTTTGTTGATTGTTTCCAATTGTCGTCTATTTATAGGTATGGCGTGCTATTTTCCAGTTTTCCTTTTATCTTCAGTAAGAATTTTAATTAAAATACTTCAGAACGCTTAAATTATGGTTGATTTGTAAATATCTACTTCATGGTCATTATCATCATCATCAGCTTAAGCAGTCCACTGCTGGACATAGGACTCCCTTAATACACATCTACTAAATTTATATAAATTATAACTTGGTTTCAACGCCCTCTCTTGGCGCGCAACCGAAATTTTATAAGTAGATCGTTACTAGTGATTCATCGTCTTGATATTAGATGTCTCTCTCTGATCATGCTAAAGGAATTTTGGGGTTTTTGTTTGAGTTTTTGGTTTGACTAAGGTTCTGACTTTTAGATTATAATTATTCTTGACACAATGTTCAGGCACGAGCAATAACGGATCAAAAAGATTGGAAGGGCTCGTCATGGTCAGGGTTTTGCGATATATTGTTGTATGTTTTCATAAATATAATAATTATATACAGGTAATCTTGAAATTTTCCTTACTACTGCTATTTTTTACCAATCAGCGTAAGAAATATTTAGTATTAATCAAAATTTATCTTACCTTACTAATCTATTGTATATGTTGACAATATTTTTATTATAAAAACTCTGGATTTTTATGAATTGCGTTCTTAATTAGTTTACATAAATAAGCTGATGTCGGCTTGTATCTTTTAGTTTTGCACTATTGATTATTCTGTTGTAGCTAGACTAAAAAAATATTGCATAAATACATTACATTGACATAACATTAACTAATGTATTTTCAATCAATCAATGACATTTTAACACGCAACTATATATACTCTATCCGTAATTTTTTCACCAAAATCTTCATTCTACCCAAAAACTCCTCCTCATTCAACACCATAAAAAAATTGAGACGTATTAAATTTTTTTTAGTCTGTACCCTGAATACTTTACATAATATAGCATCTAACAGACTTATTTGTAATTGCAACTTCACATTTCAATTTTCTGTTATAATTACTGATTTAAGAATGTATCGTGTTTATGCCCCGGGAACTACATCGGGAATCGAACCCGTTTGAGCTAATTAAGCATTTTATGCTATCAGAGTCATCGAACGGTTTTCAGTTTCAAATGAAAAACGTAATATTTTACATATTATATCATTTTATTATTTTAAGTATAAATAAATACTAAACAATTATTAAAATAGCATTGCAAGTTATCATATATCTGATGAACTATTAAGTATAGTACCTATGCTTACACATGCTAACACCTAATAATAAATTACTATATAAATAAAACTTAAACTAATTTGATATGTTTTTCCTTAAATATATCTTAAAAACGAATTACAAACTTAGGAATGAAATCATACAAGTAAAGTATAAATTAATACATTTTAGCAATCTTTATTAGAACTCTAAAATATTGTTCTTTGTAATAATGTTTATATTTTTCAATATAAATAAATTACTTGGGAACTTTTAACATACAAGCACATATTACACATAATTTAACACAAAAAAAAAATAGATAACAAAGTCGTATACAAAATATGAAAATCCTACATTAACACAGCATATACATACATCTTATTAGATTTGGCATTGACTTTGTTAAAGGAATTATACGGCATTAAGTATATGTAAACCATTACCAACAAATAATAAATGAAATCCTATTATTCCGATTTGATTGATTACTCATAATTTCAGTTTCTCAAATTAAAAAATACTTATCAAATCATAGATAAACTTCGAAACATAAAATTATCTTACTCTTGTTACATTTTCAAAAAATGTATAGAATATTTCATGTTGTATTTAACCCTTTAAATAAATTCATTGTTATTACAATAAAGGCAATAACAGTAATTTATATTATTTATGATATAATGTTCTATCAGAAAGGGTTGTTATTGAATATTAATAGTCTCGATATACGTATAACGTATCATACAATATCGAAAGTGATTGTGTCTAACCAAACTAACTATCACAACTCACGCAATATCACAAAATTACAGATATAAGTTTTCATATCCCTCAAACATATTATGATTTGACATCTCAAAAATTTGGCTTTTACAATCTGGGTCCAAAAGACCACACATTTGACTGTAAGGTAATCAATCACAAACCTGATCACATCTGTCTGCCGCAATATAACAAAAATACAGATAAAGATTTCTAATATCTCTCGACAACATTATGATCTGACATTTCAAAATTTTGGCATTTACAATCTGGGTCCAAAAGACCAAACATTGACTATTAGGTAATCACAAATCAGATCCCATCTTTAGTCAGCCAATCAGAAATGCATCAATTTGAGCAATTTTTACCCTTAAACTACTCCAATACTTTTTAACTCTTTGAACCGAAAATGTTAAGGAATTTGGTCTTGATATTCAACAGCGTGGTAAAAGACCTCTTGACTTTCTTCTTAGGGGAAGCTTCTGCTCTTAGGAAAGGCTCAGAGTAAGACTTCTGGAGTGGCGCATAAACGGAGTTGGTATTCTCCTTAGCCAGCTGGTATTTATACTCCTTCACCACTTTCTCTTCATTCGGGTCGTATCTGTACAGAACCGAATACGTGCGCTTGACCTTCTTCGGGATCCTAGCTACGTTGGCTGTTCTCTCACTCTTGCATCGCTTGACTTGGTTCCTGCCGTAGTAATCCTGGTACGAATCAGCATCCACATAGATGACCCTCTTTCCCAGAGCCTGTTCACGCTCCTTCTTTAAACTCTTCCAGGACGCGATGACAGACTCTCTCCGAAAAGTCTTGTTAGGGTTATGGCGGCTGATGTAGTAAGCCTGGTCTTGGTCCTGGATATTAGACGTGTCTTTCAGTGGTGATCCTCTAGGACTTGAAATGTAGTCCTCGTAGTCGTCTCTCGACACCTGGAACAAGACAAAACAATCATGAGTTGTTTATAGACTTTATCGGCCGATGTATCTTCCACCCTGTCCCGTAAACAACCTCGGTCCACGCATCAGGAGGATTATCTTAAGTATTAATAACATAAATTTCGTACGTGACTGCACGAACGTGAGCGTATAGCGCTCACTTGTCCTCCTCTAACACCGATAGATTTATCATTCTTTCTCGCTTTCGTCATTCGAGCCCTTCGTGCGGTGCCCACATGTCTGACACCACCTGTCTACCACGCCATGTGTTTCATGGTCTGTCAGAAGACGATTTTTGATAAAAATTAACCATGAACTGTCCAGGAAGTTAATCCCTAACTAAAGAATGATCTCCGGTCGTAATTCAACTAATCACGGCCATATCCACTGAAAAACAAGCGCGCATCATCAGTAAAAATAAACAAAGGTTGGAAAGGGTCCCGTTTAAATTCAAATTTATGAGCTGGTCCTTCGGCAAAATATTTGTTTATGTATCTTTTGAAGTACTAAAAGCTTTCGAGTTAACGATTCTGTTGGATAACTGTTGCACAACGCTTGAGTGGTTGATTTTCACCCGGCGTTTAAATTCGTCGTTTGATATTATGCAATGTTTTATGGGATTTTCTTGAAATTCTAAGATATGACGAAGGCCGGCCGGTCAGATAATGGGTCACGCAGAAATAGACTGTGTATTATTGGAGTTCATTAGAACATGGTGTAGATGGGACGTGAGAATAATGTGGATATGCCTCAGTTTTATCTAACAAATGACCGACAAAATGAATGCTTTCCTTTTATCGCATAACAAATGAAACCTATACGTTATATTGGACAGTTTCTACATTCATATGCTGTGGTCCGTGCATAATTTGTCACCGACTCGATATAATGGTATTTAGTTGAAGTCAACTATAAAATTCACTATTTTTTGTCCCAATTTTTTGATAGCTGATACAACTTAAAGCAAAATAAATCTCAATGTCTGCTGCTACTGACACGAGAAATCTGTTCGGCTGTCTCTTGACAGCTCGTGTTGTGTAACATTATTTTAATGGGTTAGTGTTAAAAAAAACATTGCACTGTTGCGAATTCAGGCCGCAACAGTAAATAGGTCAGTTTTAAATAGTTTTGCTGTTAGTGGCCTTAGTTAGCACGGTCTAATTAAAACAAATTGACGAGGGTAACATTTATTTTTTCTTTACTTTAACCTTGTTTTTTGTTTTCAGGTAATTTTTTACTGTCCATCACGTTCGCGGTTGTCTTGGTGACTTTGGTGAGTTGTGACGTATCCGCTCTATCCCGTCGCATAGTGCTCCATAGCTTCGTATGTTGTAATTTGTTAAAACGTATAGTATTTCTGTTGTTACGTGCACAGTTATTTCTGTACGTTATTGCAAGACGAAGGTGATAATACTAAATAGTACGGTTAAATTTGTCACAAGCTATTTTAAACAATGAGTTTCTTCAATGCAACGTCTATTATTGTATTTCCAGTTTCGTCTTGCAAACTTATCTCTGCAATTATTGCACCGAATCTAATTTGTACTCCGAACAAGTTATTTTGACTTTTTTTTATTCTTACTTAAGTAACTTTCCAACATTATTTTTAACTCATTGTTTAACTGTTCCAGCAGTTATTTTACGATACAATATAAACAGTTTACAGCTTGCCCTATATTTAAGCCAGCGATTTTGCATTCGACCGAATTACGATTTCTGATACGATAAATATACCTAAAAATCTATTTTAGTCGGTTCGAGTACAGAGGACTATTATTAGGCTTGTAAAGAGCTTGTTACAATTATTTGAAAGAAGGTTAACAACCGATTAGTGCCTGCAAGTTGGCTGGAAGATTTTTTCAAAATCTTAACGATTTAAAAACCTAACTTAATGAAAAATAAATGAGTAATATAAAATCATAAGCCAATAAGTGAGGTGAGATGCGCAATATAGAATGTGACGAAACTATCTGAGTAACTGTTAAGTGCCCACGCATTTTTTAAGACATTAGTTTTACAATGAGTAATATTTTTTATTTAACTTTTTTTCATATTGCACCACAATTTTTGTCGGTCATGCTTCGATGATAATGACCTCAAGTTTATTGACATATTTGCATAATTCGACAAAAAGACTAAACGTAGCTGTAGCTGTGAGGGTTTACGGTTTCAAAAGTCAACCGTATGATAATCTCAAAATTGTTATTTGTATTTTTGGTTTCGGAATTATCAATGTGCGCTTTCCTTTGAGATATTACAATGTTATCTCAAATACCTTATTTGAAATATCTGGTTCAACTCAATTTTAATTATGAAACCAACAAGGATCTAAGATGGCATCTCTTGATTTTTACTATCGGTTTCTTTTTAAATGTCATTTATCAAATCTCGTTACCAGTTTCGAACTTTCGAAATCACCAACCGGAATGACTGGTTTTTTTAACTATAGAAATGTACAGTCATCACAAAACGCCGCTTAAGCCTTCACTCAGCTGTCAAACGAGGCTCAACTGTAGTCTGTACAACTGTTTACTATTTTCGGTAGAATAAGCTTCGGTAAAAGTATCAATATTTCGCTAAAAAAAATACTGAGTCTGAATTAACTATTGACGAGCTGAATGTACCATAGAAACTAGTGACTTTGACTGTTATTGATACAAGTTATGACAGCTCATTGTTCGACAAACACTTTCTAATATTTATCCGGATGAATAGAAGTATTTTACGTTGCCATTTCGTCGTGAAAATGATTACGATCGCGAAGCAACGATACATTTGAAATGACAGTTCCTTTTTTGAACAATGGCGCCCGTGAGAGCTTTATAGACAAAGCTCTAATTGTTTTTTCCTGAGCTTTTGTTTCCGTTTTGATGATAGCAAGAACTGGTCATTAGTTTGATTAAATGTTTTATTATTTGAGTAAATTATCTTTCTTAGTAAATAAGAAACATTTGTATGTTTACACCACAATAAAAAACTCGTAAACTTTTGAATAATATTAGATTTTAAAGTGTGAATTATATTGAAATTTAATTTCGTAATCTAAAGCTCCTTTATAAATCTGGTTGTAAGCAGCAGCAAGCTGCATTATCCCAAAACAAGTTCTTGATTATCTTAACCGAACCGTAAAAAATCACTTGACGGATGTAATCTCTTTGATTAATCTGAACGTTTAATCTGTTACTTGAGATAGATTCTTGTCATTGATTTATTTAACGCTTCAAGGTGTCCGATACTCGGTGGCTATATAACTTGCCAAAAGCGGCAATGTCAAGAGCTTTGGCTTTGACCACAGAAAGAGCGTAATTCCATATTCAAACGCGGGGCACGCACGCTGCAGTTCAATGACAGCTGCCATAGACAAGTCAGTTGCCTTTTAAGCGCATTAAACTGGCCTGGCAATATACGTAATAGTTACCGCTATTCCGTAATACCTACTTTGTGTTTCACTTAATTAAACAAAACATTGGATGGCAGGTGTTAGGTGGGTGTGATAACTCGAGTAACGTTTTAAGGTTTTCGCCTTTTGGCTCCATCTACTGGCTAGAGTACATAACAGTGTTTTCTTTCCATAATATTGTTACTAATGACATAAAACTTATAAAAAATTCTATCTATTCCATACAGCTCGAATGCCGAGGTTAATAGAGCGGTCAATATTTCAAAATAACAAGGGTCTTAATAAGGTTGTAATTTGGACTTACCACACTCTCCCAACTGCCTCCAATGATGCTCTTCTCCAACATGTTGATAAACAATCACAAAAATCCAAAACACAAAAAAATTGGCAATGAAAACTCGCGGACGCGGTTTTGATCACGTTGTCACTCGGGGATGGCGAGATTTGGCACAGTGCTCCCTCGGGCTCTCCTGAACGACTGAAGCGGTCTAAACTTCAGCGTGCTATTTATACTGAATGCGTCTCAGGGCGGGTATCAGGAAGACGTAGTCACCGCCTTCGTATTTTAGACTACATGCAGTAATATAGTTCGGGGAAGCCCGTCTATAAGCGGAGGGGCGCGTTTTGTCCTTCCATTTTCCTAAGTCTTGGAATCAGGGATGAGGTTCGCTTTCTCAGAAGTGTCTGGTTTCTAGAGCGAGCGTGTTCCTAATCTTCCTTGAATACGTCCCTCACACTGCGGGTTTTTTCTTTGGAAATGTATTAATATCAAATTTGCTCTTCCTGTTAAACTGCAAGAGTTTTTGGTGCTTACGCTTAATTCCAGTCTTTAGCTGTGAATCCTAAGTTGTAATTCCTTAATTTCTTTACATCGATCCTTTGTGAATTCTTTTTTCGTTTCTTTGTTAAAGTAACTTGGGTTATTATATGTTCTGTCTTCCAAAATATCAACGGTGGTTTAGTTGGATCAGTTGGACTATCATATTTTGCATTTATTTTCTTTTTTAAGTACTCTTATTTTTGGCATTAGCCGTGTTTATTTTCGATTAAGTTATCAGGGGTTTCAAGACTTATATTATCGTTGGTTAGCGATAGTATTCCATATATTTTTTTTATGTTATCACTCCTCGTCCCAGTCCGGGGCAAGTAAGATAAACGTCTAAATAATTTCATCTCATAATAAAAATATTGAAAAAGCTTCCCTAACTTTGTGTGATTTATACAGTTTAACTCTCTCGCTCGTAATGAAAACTGCTAGGCTAGCTTAAGCGCCTGCGAGAAAATTACACCCAAAAGTTTGATCAAATTCTAGTTTTTCTTCATAGTTTTTTTGATCATACTTGTATCTAAAATAAACATTTTTACATAGCTGGTTTTCAAGCACATACGTGTTAATCAAAACCTTTTTCATAAAGGTTGAAAAATATAAGTTTTTTTGGAATTTATCAAACTTATTACTTATTAAACTTTACATCGCGAAGTTTTGACACTAGCTTTCACCCTATAATTAGGGTATTTACACAAAAAAGTATTTAAGTCTTATATCAGTCATGTGCTTCCCATAATACAAGCTTTCCTTAGTTGAGGGCTAGATGATGCAGTGCATTTTACGTCTAGGTTGATAGGCCTAGGTTGATAAGCCATAGAAAAGACCTTAAAATATCGATGGAACTATGATAATACGAATGAAACGATGGGGTGAGATGTGAGAAGCACCCTTCATCAGCTTGTCGGGTATCGCACCTTCGAATTGTGAATCCAATCGTTCACAATCTTAGCTCTCGAAGTCATTTTGAACCAAAATAACTCGAAACGCTCTGACCTCTTCCACTTGCGTCCACAGTTTTGGTTTTACAACCTGTTTTACTGTATCGGTCAGCCGTTAAGAGTCGCTTTTAAGCGGATGCACTCTGAGGGATTGACGTCATAACATAACTACATAACATAGGCTGCTTGCTTAGGGCATACATTAAGCGGACTGAAAGTAGCGGAAAAAGCTCCGAGGGCACACATTAACGCTAACTGAACGTAGCAAAAAAGATGCTCCATAGAGATCTTACACATTAAAGCTCCCTTGATCCTAGAAATTCACGTCATAGATGTTTCTGACAATCCATCATCCTTCATACGTGATTGATACCCAAGGTGGTAAGTGAAATTTTGTTCTGAATGACCAAAAATCTGCTATTAACGTAGCCGACGACATCATGTTGCTCTTTAGAGATTGTCTTTTATTTTCGCATAACGTTTATATAACAAAAAATGAAAAGGCCCTTAAAACCTGCCTGATATCTCATTCTACTTGGCGGACATGGTTTCAGCGGACCAATTATTGAATGTGTTTCTGGAGCAAACAAATCCGCTAGACCAGCGTTAACATCGATAACCCTCGGGCTTTCAAACCCCACCACTTTACTGTCATTTCTTGGATACGTTGGAGCTTATTTTACATCCACTTGGCTGCTAAGATATGGATCCAGATTGTGGATAGCAGATACGCAGAAAGTCTGCTAGTTTGGACATAAACAGTTATTGACCAAAGCAGGTAGAGACAAGATTTAGATCAACACTAGTGGAGGTTATAAGCCGAAGGCATGTGGAGGTCTCTCTACGAGAATAATGTAGTTCTGTAAATCTTTGTAAGGTTAAAGTTGAAGAACTGATAGAACTGTCAATAATTGAAGTTTTCAAATTTCAAATTGTATATTGCGTACATCTTGTTTACAGAGGTCCTAAATTCTATAATGGAAGTTTCATCATGAACCCTGTTAGGGCATAGCAAAATAGAGGTATTTATTTTCTAGGTGACTTTTCTTGTTGTGGTATAAAATGGTAAGTATCAGATTCAGCTGGATTTTATGTGTCACATCACTCTGACACCTGAGGCTCGGACTATATACTTCCCGAATGACGGGTAAAAAAATTATAGCTACTACTGTTTATTCAGTGCTGAAACCTGTTACTTAGGTTTAGGTATTATTTTGTGTGGATTCTGGATGCTTCCCAGGCTTACGTAACGGTTAGCTTTAATTTACAGAAGACTATTGAAACTTGTGATTTTACCTATTCTATGGCATAACATGAACTCGTGGGTTTTATTTTAACATCCTTCTTCAGGTCTGGTTGTAATAAAAAGGGGTCTTTTGGTATTGTGACATTTTATTGAAGAAATATGAAGAAGAAATGAAAAAGGAAGAAGTCGAGGTGGTCTGCCTAGTAAATACTAAAATAACAATTTAATGCTTTCTATTGCATCTCAAATGGCAGGGGTTTCAATTTCAAAATAGTTTTGGTACGTTTTTCGCTTGTCATCAAAATCCGCTACTAACTACTTAAAAAGGCGGTGTTATGTGCGTATTTTATATGACAGCTGTGAACACAAAGCAAAACTAACTGAATTCTATGGCCCTTGACTTCAGAACATTGAAGCTAAAGATTTGTTTGTAAACTGTACAATGTAAACTGAAGGATGGAAATAGTCGAGTTCAGTTAACTTTCTGGAGAAGGGTTTTGACCGCACTGCTTCGATTGATTTTATTACCATTTCATTCGAATGCCAATTTCAAGTTTGTTGATTTCTTGCAAGTTTATAGCTTGCGCGTCGGCAGGATATTTTAGATTGCAGATGCACTTTTTGGGAATAAAATCCTGAACAAATGTCTTGGGAAATAATAAACTGGCAGATGGCCAGGTCCACCTGGGGCCCGATTTTTATTCAGATTTATCAATAGAAATTTTAAATTGCTGTCTTTTAAATTTATTAAGGCATTTTGAAGGCCTTTTTCTTTAAATTGTTATTATTTCTTTGGTGGTGTGCAATAAAGTTAATAGCTATCTATCTATTTAACTGGCTGACAACATCATCGTACAACCTAAACCAGAAGTCTTTGGTCGACAAGGTCGACAAAGTCCCTTGAGTCCTTAAGTTAATCATTGGAGGTTGAAAACCCAAGTAAGGCGAATAAGGTTTTCGCTGGTTTTTGTAATAAAATCTATATAGTTCTGAATCTACCTCGTTCTACTTTCAGTTCTTTAGGTTATTTGAATGTGACTTCTTATTTTAAGTGATTACTACCTTTAACAAAGTATGGGTACAGGTAAAACTCCAGAGTTTTACCGGCATCCACTCCTTTCAAACCGAAACACAGTAATGCTGCTTCACGGCAAAAATAGGCATGGTGGTTGTACTTGCCCGGATGAGCCCTTTACAGAGAACTTTTTTACTTCTAGGAATGGAAACATTAATGTTTGAAATATCTGCAATAACTCTTCCTTCAGATCTCTCGTTTACAACTAATACAAATCATGCTGGGTCAGAGCAGTATTCTTTATGAATGCCCCAGATCTACAATGAGGCTGTAAGATATACAGTTACCATAGATCCAGTCGTTATTATTCGCATGGCAAACAAGCAAACGGTAACCTTGTCCCATTTGCGTGTTTTTATGAATTCAGAGAAATACTATTGAGATGGACTGAACTAGCCTGAACCTATAACTCTTCGTTCTTCTAGTTTTGGTTATTATCTCATAAGCTTAATGTACTGTTTACAATAACGGTCTGTGAATCCTCTTTATCCTTCTCGCAAGTTTAGCCTGTTCTGTGCTTTGTTTAGGAAATTGGTCAGGTTCGATCATAATATCCACGGGACGAGGCCTAATGGACTATTAAGAAGTTATCATACAAGTTTTCTAAGCTGCTGTATTGCAAGTCATAATACAAGTTGTCTTACAAGTATACTATACTAGCTTCCTCCCACGACTCCGATGCCTATGTGTTAATTTAGGTCACAAACTATGTATATTCCAAGTGGATATAAACAAAAATACTATTTTGATCTTTTTTTAAGTTTAAGTAGTGTAATATTTTCAATATCAATGTTCTTATTTTATAACTAAAATGTCCCAATTTGGAGGAATAAGGGGCTCCAACAGCCACTCTTAGAGCTAATTTCACCTGCCCGTGGTGCACCCTGCTAAATAACAAAAGGGGCTCTGGCGGCCGGCTGATTGCGGCATAGCCCAGCCTAACACAGCATAATTCCCTGACTGTCGACGGGCGGCAGTGTCGGTGGTGCGAGAATTTGTGCCCTGCGATCCCCGACCAACATGCTCATCTTAGGGTTTATGGGCATATCCCCCTTCTTATAAAGGGAGGCCTATGTCCAGCAGTGGACTGATATAGGCTGGTATTGTTGTTGTTGTTATTATCCCAATTTGTATGTTATTTGACTGCTGAACGGCCAGCGCCCTTCGAAAGGTCCGTGCCTTTACAGTCAACGTGTTAAATGGGAGACAATGAAACCCCAACCTCGGTTCTTGTTCTCATTTTTGACTCTAAATTAAGACGTCATTGTGTTGCTTTTGGCGACTAAAACACCAAGACAATACCAAAGTACCAAGACATGACGTTTACAGCAGTTTTCATCAGCGTAATTAACAGAAGTACGGAGCCAAACCCTCACCATCAGGGAAAATAACTATGATTTAGTGGGTAATAAAATAATACTTTGACTATGTCCTAGGTTTTCAATGATAATTACTAACCTAGAGCACAGGTGAGTATAATATCAACCTCAAGGCTTCGACCTCTGTGGTACCGTAGGCGAAGCCCCATCTGACTCGCAGAAAGTTGCTGGTTCGATTCCCGCCCCAAGACAATTGTTTGTATGATCTGCTAATATTTGTCTCGGGTCTGGTTGTTAACTGTGTATAATGTGTATGTATTTACAAAACAAAAATTATGTGTTATATACACAAGTTTTATCAGTCATATGATTCCCATAATACAAGCTCTGCTTAGTTTGGGGCTAGATGATACTGCGTGATATTGTCCAGGAAAGATTCTCGCAAAAATCACTAAAGTTAGTTTATTCAATTGAGTTTAGCTATCGCCCGCGGGTTTGCTTGCGAGGTACCCTTAAAAAGCACCCGCACATGTATATGTAATTTTTACGAACGAAATTGCTACTCTCATCATCAGTTCTAGGTCTTATGTGCTGTGCAAGACTGATACATATCTCTGTAAACTGTGCTAACTCATGTACTAAGTATGACCTTAGAATAATAAAAAGTGGTCAAGTGTGAGTCGTATTCGCTACGGACACACTATTACATTTTTTATAATTTCTGTTATTTGTTGTTATAGCGGCAATAGAAATCAGATTGAGCATTTCAGTTCTTATCTATTTACGGTTCATGAGATACAGCCCGCTGACAGACAGATGGACGGACAACGGAGGCTTAGTAATAGGGTCCTGTTGTACCCTTCGGTCACGGAACTCTAACAACCAGTTACATCGAAGAAAAATAGCTGAAAAGAAAATTCATAAATTTATTATCTTGCTTGACAAGCACGAAAAATTACATTAAATGAGTCCACATGTCCGAGCAATTAACTCCTCACAAAGGATGATTTATCGGCTCGTAAACTAGGTCTTTGTTTTGGTTGGAATTGATCCAATTTAGAGCCACTATGGCGTAATTCTATGCTGATTTTTACGTAATTCTTCTGATGCATTGTCTAGGCGTCATGATTAGTGTTTTTATTGTAGTTCATTCACTTGGATTTTTCAATTTCAATCGATCACTTTTTGTGATACACTTTTTCAATTACGCGCTTCCGTGACTGGGTCTATTTGAATGTCGCCAAGTGAAGTGGGAGGCCGTACGGTACCATTTCTTGAAGCGATTCGGGCACTTTTCAGACCTCTATGACATTATAATATACTAGCTTCCGCCCGCGGCTTCGCCAGGTCACAAACTATGTCTATTCCAAGTTTCATCCAAATCCGTTCAGTAGTTTTTGCGTGAAAGAATAACAAACATTCATCCATTCATCCATCCATACTCACAAACTTTCGCATTTATAATATTAGTAGGATTTTATTGTTATATATACTTTTAAGCACCTGAAAATTTGGTCATAGACTTAATAATGTTTATAACATTATAGTGAGTAGTAGTGAGTGAGCTATGTTTTTTTCTTAAAAATTAATAAATCTCAAAATTCAAAAGATTCAATAAAAAATATAAGATGTGGTGTAAGATGGAACTGAGCCACTCTAGATTTAAAGACTCCAAGATTGTACCGTATGACTGTATCTAGACCAAGTTATATTAAATCCTTTTTTTTTTCAACCTGCATCGTCCCACAGCTGGGCAAAGGTCTCCCCTTTTCAATCAAATCCTTAAAATCTTTAAATTATGATCACAAAATAACTAAATTATTTTTTAGTTTAAGCCTAAAGTTAAATAAATGAGAAGCTCGGCATGACTGATGAGTAGTGATATGGTGGTGTAAGATGAACAACTGAATGCTGACAGAAAAACGAAATGAGTAGGACGTCCGGTCAGTCAGTTGGATTGAGAACTGAAATGAGTAGATGGATAATTCCAGGCGAGAACACATTTTTTTAAATAGTCAAGCGTTTAACCACTATCACATCTGAAACAGGTTAACATGTGGTCTAAGATGGAGCACGCTTGCCTAGAAGGAAATACATACTATCAAACAGTCTATGAATGTTATGTTGATCATGTAATTCTCTTAAAGAAAAAGGACTTTTACATTATTGTATTGATGAGTTCTCTCACGCTTTTGTACTGACCATATTCGCATGGACTGGAGTCCGAAAGCCAATACAATACATTTAATGCTTTTATATCATCATCATCATCATCATCAGCCTATAGCAGTCCACTGCTTGGCATAGGCCTCCCCTAAAGAGCGCCATTGCGCCCTGTCCTGAGCTCGATGCATCCAGCTTCTACCAGCAGCCTTTCGCAGATCGTCAGTCCACCTGGCGGGAGGGCGTCCTACACTACGTTTGCCGAGCCACTTTCACATGTTAAATAGCATGTTACATGTTATAGGTATCTTTCATGAACCCTGTCTAAGGGTATCTTTGTAGGTAGTTACAAAAGCATACATAGCCATACGCGTGAATGCTTTTTAGTTTGCTGAAGAGTACCAAAGTTTTCCTTGTCAGAATCTGTCCCGGTACTTATTACCACCGTTACGCTTCATGTCAGCTGTATGCTACGCTTTGTTTACACAACGTTGCACTGCATGCTGACGTACGGACTATAAATAATGTATTGACCTAAATCTTGAGCTGACCATGCGCCATGAGACTTCACCGACTCCCGGCTCAGGAAGACGCTGACATGTCTTTAGAACTGAGTTCGCTTTTGAACTCGCTCAAATAGATACTGTTGAAATACCGGCTAATATTAGAAATATGAAAGTAATAAATAAATAGTTCTGGACATTATTATACAGAATCATCTAGCCCCAAACTAGCAGAGTTCTTATGTGTTATTATGGGAACCACGTGACTAATATACTACATAAATATTTTTTGAAAACACCCAGACCCGAGAAATCATGCAAATTGGGGGCCTTCGCCCACTGCGCCACAGAGGTTGTCAAGTTGAATGGTGGGTATTTAAGAAAGGACATGAAACCTGATTTTGTTCTTCATCATACAAAAGACCAGTCCAGGACTTCTTAATAATCATGCTCGACAGGCGGCTGGTGATTGTATTGTTAGTACTGACAACACTCTTCAATAAACAATAGGATATGAATAAGAATAATTTATTTTATATATAAGTCATAGGTACGATTACACAGTGCTTATGCTATAAGAAGTAGAATATAGTAGAATAAGAATACCTACGTATAACAAATGCTCAATAGTACTAGTTTAGCATATACACTATAAAGTATGGAGCTTACCTCCTGTGAAAAATAGGATGTTGCTGCCCACCCCTAATGCCTATTCTGCCGTGAAGCAGCTTTGCTGTGTTTCGGTTGGGAAGGGTGTGGGTGCCGGTGAATTTGGCACATGAGGCTTATCACCTTCATGCCTCACTAAAGTTGATGGATGTAGGCCGTTACATTGTAGGGCACGTTCCAGCAATCTACGATGCAATGCTTTGGATTGGTAATGGTTACCACTTAAGATCAGGTAGACCATGTGCTTGTTTCATCTTCAGGTACTATAAAAAATAAATATATTATGCAGTCCCATAGTTGCCCTTGCGGTATCCGAATCCTATATTCTTCTACGAGTATTCACGCCACGTTTTTCCATCGTCAACTTTTCTTAGCGTCAACTCTAGTGTCGGAGTTTTAACGTAAATTTCACAATTTAGTATTCAATGTGTGAATGTTTCAATGTGCAGCGTCGGTGGTGCGAAAAGCTGTGCCCTTCGATCCCCAACCCGCATGCCCAGCGTGGGGATTATGGGTATATCCCCCTTTATTAGGGGAGGCCTATGTCCAGCAGTGGACTGATATAGGCTGATGTGGTGTGGTGGTGGTGGTGGTGTGAATGTTTAGCTAAGTACCGTTTCTTCTGAGAATAATACACCATCGCAAAGTTAATCTTTTCTCAGTAAGTAAATAAGATAGCAATAAAACGACGATTACGACTTCCGGATGGTTTTGCGAAATTACTTTTTCGAAAGTTACTCTTGTTCAGAGTGCAGTAAATGTAATTTAAATTGAAACTGAATTAATACAGAGTTACTCTTTCCGGGCTTATTAACTGTTATTTTTTCAATTACATTAATTATCTTTCTTAATTCCATTTGAGGTTGATGACGGACTGGCAATATGATTTGTGTTGATAGCAACTTTTACATTTGTTGTTTTGCCTATATCGAAGTTGGCGCCTTTTTAACCGACTTCAAAAAAAAGGAGGAGGTTCTCAATTCGGTTGTATTTTTTTTTTTTTTTTTTTTTAGTATCTAAGTCCGGTTGCTTCCTTCCTTTGGAAAGCAAAATAGATATTGGTCCTAGGATTTGTTGTTTGGGTTTGTCGGAGGCATAACTTCACCAAAGTTGGCTACTAACTTCAGTGGCTGCAGTACCAGTCTCAGCTTCTACAAAACTTCATAATGCAGTCCACATTTCATAGCTTCTTACCCAAACTTTCTTTAAAATGATCAAAGAGTTATGTCAGATCATCGCAACTCATTTAATTATGTGTGTATGACCCATTTGCTAAACCGACGCGACACATTCATTAATATTAATCAGTTCTTTGAATTTTTCCGCTCTATTTATTTTTCACGTGTACAACTAATTCTGTGAACGAATATTTCTGCAGCTAATACATGTAAGTCGTATATCGATTGTAAATCGGAATCCCAAACGTCTGTTTATCCAGATACACTCAATCGAAGTCCGATGTAGGAAATCGGGTTATCCTATCAAATACTTTATAATCAATATAATCAATTTTAGCTTCGCATTGGACTCCTATTAAATAATTATTAGGTCTTTCCAAAGTTTGAAATTATATTATTATTTCTGATGATTTATCATTTCGTTGATGATGATGCAAAAATCCATGTCTTGTTTTATTAACTAATTTTATAACTAACTAATATTGCGGATTGCGGATATTTTCGATGAATAAAATATTTTTATCTTTGGTCTTTGGAAGCGAACTAAATACTTCGTTAGCAGAGAAGCCACTAGCAAATACGAAGAAGCGAACTTGGCTCCATTTCTTGACAAGTTTTCAGTAGGCGCTCATATTACACGAAGACATGTCCAGCATTAAACTTGTCAGAGTTTATTTTTACCCAGCGTCATAATGGGTAAGCATAATGATTGGCGCCGATATTTACCCAACATTGGCCGTATTTCATTGAACTTTATTGAAATTATGTAATTGTAACATGATATTTAAATTAATTGGGCAATATACATATGTTGATGGTGCATTAATGATAAGATTTATATTATGTTTTCTTTCTGGCCCACTTTCTTTAAACATCCAATGGTAACTCTTAAAGGGTTAAAAGCTCGCCTATGTACATATTTTTGCGATACTCTCTGTATTTATTAGTTCTGTGGATATTAAAGAATTACAAAATGCATTAATTCCTGAATACCAGACGCTTCTTTTTCGCCCTCATGACGAGATGATTCATGGTACCACGAATACTACCTCAGTTTTAGTGCCTTATACATATGGGGTGGATCAAAATGAGTCAGTGACAAGAACACCAACACTAGAGAAAAGTCGGCACTATTGAATGGACTGTCTTAGATTTCCATAATTTATATCGTAGCTTCTTATCACAAAGAATTTCCTGAGGGTAAAAGCTATTCCGTGTTCCACCACTCTTGGAACATCCTACTGTAATGTTATACATCAGTGTAGCTCATGTATATTACTCAAATTATTATACATCTTGGATTCTCAATCTTCATCTCAACCTTATGCACAGTTGATGTTTATATTGAAAAATGTTTACTTCCTCGTGGACTATATGGCGATTATATGTCACTGGATATAAACTGTTACTATACGGTATTTAAAACTTATATGCACGCACAGGTCTACTCTCAATCACAGTGCAAAGGATGAAAAAGTAGTTTTAAAAGTATACATTACACCTTAGGTATAGATAATTACAAAGTTTATATAAAAAACCTGTGTTGCTTGCAACAGGGAGTACTATACATTAAGGATTAAAAGCTATGGCAAGATTTTATTCAGTTTGCTTACAAAAATCGAGCTGAGGTACTATATAGACTGACGATGATGATGATGACGACGTTTTAAAAGTGTAGACTGTCTAGTCGTATACTTAATTAGTAACGGTGCATCCCAACAGTTTTTTTACATTTTAAGAAGCTGACCTGACAGACGTCATTTCCAAATTAAATATTGTATTACTTATCTAGATTTTCACTTCATTCGTTCAGCAGTATTGGTGTATAGAAAGAACAAACAATTGCCATCTTCAGTTTCTCACAAACTTTTGCTTTTACAGTACCGATGTCTTTGGTTCAGAGGCTCGATCACGAATCAAGCGAAAAGGTACTACTATCGTAGACGTACAATGGTGGCCAATGTGAAAGCCTAGATTCAAAATAACGTTTTCTCAATGGCCAGAATTTTTCGTTACGCTTACGATATTTCAGGTTGAAATATTTCCTAAACGTCCTACAGTAATGTATATCTAATCTTGGGGTTATTAAGTATATGCTAAAATATCGGTCCCAAGAAATACATTCCGGAAGCACAGCTAGTAACAAACACATTCGACTTTCAATCGAGTGATGTGGAATCGAGACAGTCACGCTCTCTTCTCGCCACTTGCCAATTAACTTGGTTAATAGTCACCCGTATAATGATAAAACACGACGGTAACCAACGTTTTGATTCGACCAATTTATTCGCACTTTCCATTTAACTGCGGAGTGTATGCGATGGTCGGATGATGCCATGGAAAAGAAAACCTACTCAATAGAAGAGCAATGAGAATTTGTATCAGAACCGCTGTGTTCCGTTTGTTTATTCCTCTTCCTTACCCCTACATTCCACAAATCGATGGTTTAGTTTTTTAACCCGCAAAAAGCGGTTCTGCCATTCGTTTGCACGCAAATACAGAGACTATACAACGTTCACTCACTCTCATGCACGTCAAAAACTCAATGGCAAAATTGTATGAAAGTATGAGCGAATGCTCATAGCTGGGGCGACGTGGGATGCTCGATACCCTTTCTATTAGTAAGACGGTTGCTTTACTCATCTGTGAATGATGCTTCATGCCTCTGTTCTATTATATTATCTTAAGAATCTTGGTAACCTAGTGGTATCTCGACTTACATCTCGGCACATCACTGTGTTTCGGATACATGGGAATATGTACCTAATTAATAATTAGTATTATGACATTGTAAAAATGTGGATATACTTTGAAAATATCAAATCTCTTGTAAACCTTTTACTTGCAATAAATAGGTAGAGTCTCTCTACTATGCTATCGCACAAAAAAGTTCTGAGGTCTCGTGTACTGTCGATTCGGCCATTCTCAATAACCTTCCTTAACTGATCATCAGAAACAATTATTTTTTTTATAATGAAACCATTTTGTTTTTTTTTTCCTTGGCTATTAAAGCAGCATGCGTTTTTTACATCTAAAATTCAATTAGCATTTATCCATGAGATGCTGTCGGGGGTCGTGCGTTCGAAACTCGGCCGAGTGAGTACACTATCGAAGGTATCGGTGAAGGCCCGCCTGAGACGCAGAAGGTTGCGGGTTCCATTCCTGCTGCGAGACAAGTATTATCTATTTATCATATGTAGCTTTACTTAGTTTAGGGCTATATTATGTCATACCGTCCAGCAGTATTTATTTAATTATTCATTTATCTGGTAGGTACTACAAAACCCAGACCTCAAACATTTGTAATTTTGCAAACATTTGTCCCGAACTCGAACTCCCAACATCTTTCGTCTCAGCCAGCTATTCCACTCCTACGCCATCGAGGTCGTTAATGTGTTGTCATTTATTCGTTTTGGGCTTAAATAGAATTCAAAGGTTAATTACGATAATAATTCGGAGACACTGCTTAAGCTTTAGCGAAGTTTGTAAGCGAATTTGTTTAACTCCTAAAACCCCTGACAGAGACTGTTCACCGTAATTTGATATAGAAAAGCCTGTGGCTATTTTTCTCCCGTAACAGCTAAAACTTCCAAATTCAATTTGATCCTAGTAAGTTTAGAACTTTGAAATTTCTTTCAAAGTTTGACTGTTTAAGTCGGAAAACAAAAATATTTATTATTATTTTCTTATTAATTTGTTTTTACCTACAATCATATATTTCTATTCATATGGTTGTTATCCTCCATTAGTAAGCCATGTTGTAGGCCTTCAGGCCGCAAAAAAACTCCAAGACTAGAGTTGGCCGCAAGCTCGTACGAAAAAGAAGAAGAAGAAGTATAGTATTAAAAAGAAGGTTTTTGTAGAAATGTAGGTGTTGGCCTTACGCTTGACAAGTAAGAATGGACTGCCTCCTTAGCCGTTTTAATGTCTTCTCCGTAAGGAAGACAATGTATTCTCCCTACTTATTTGTTTTCCTGTATCCCGAACAAGTCTATTTTATCTCAAGCAATTTTTTTTTTTTTTCGGTAACAATGCAACATTTTTAATTGTGTTACATACATCCAAGATTAAATTTACTGTATTCTTATTCCCGTCGTCAAAACCGTTATCCATGCTAATCATGTACCTAAGTCAGCTGGTATTTGTCTATTTGTTGAATAAATGGGGGTGTAAGGGGTTTTAACTTCTATCTCTAGAACCCAAGCTAACCCCACCTGCCTACTTACACCCTGTTTAACAATCAGGGCTTTGGCTGCTGACTGATTGCGGTATCGCGCAGCCTAAAACTGACACAACTAACATTCCCCTGGCCGTCGACGCGCAGCAGCGTCGGTGGTCTATGAAGCTGTGTCCTGCGATCCCCAATCCGCCTGCCCAGCGTGGGGATTATTGGCGTGTCCCTCATCTTATATAGATTTATGTCCAGCAGTGGGCTGAATAGACTGGTGTTGTTGTTTGTTATTGCAAAAATCATGCTATTTCAGCGTTATAATAATTTTGATTCTTTACGGGCTAATAATTCACGGCCCTGTCAGGTTTAACGAAAAAATATTTTCGTCAAGGCAATATATTTTTATATTTTAATTCTTTATGGAAATTTACGGTCATCCGTCGTAACAAGTAATAAACGTACCTACCTTCGGAATGTTTTTTTAGGGTTCCGTGCCCAAAGGAGTCCTATTACTAAGACTCCACTGTCCGTATGTCTGTCTGTCTGTCACCAGGCTGTATCTCATGAACTTATAGATAGACAGTTGAAATTTACACAGATAATGTGTCTCTATTGCCGCTAAAATAAATACTAAAAACAATAAAACAAATAATGAAGTGGGGCTTCTATACAACGGTAGGGAACCCTTCGTGCACAAGTCCGACTCGCACTTGGAAGGTTTTATTTATGTATAGGTATGATCAATTCATCGTACACGTTTGCAAAAATAATTCTTATAAGCGTAACTTTTTTATTTTGTTTGCCCATCATTCATTATCATTATCAATCATTCTAAGGCTGCTAAGCTAATCCGCATGCCCAGCGTGGGGATTATGGGCATGTCCACCTTCTTATGAGGGGAGGCCTATGACCAGCAGTGGACTAATGAGGCTGGTATTCGGAACGCACGTTAAGAGGTCCCGGCTTTTGCAGTCACTAAGCCAAGTCGGAGGCCTTCGGGCGGCCTAACTCCGATACTAGGAATGGCCAAGCTCATACTAAAAGAAGACGATTTTCATCATCATCATCATCAGCCTTCAGCAGTCCACTGCTGGACGCGACTTTGCTTCAGGAAAAAATATATGTTATATCTTATAAAATATATAAAATATTAACATGTTGAGAAGTTTATATAAAATGGAAGCGCGACGAATGAATAAGCTTTTTGCATTGACGTAGGGTTCTGGGAACTCGTGTGAGTTATAGTTGTAGATATGCTGTATCAGGCGAACTCTTTGGTGAGTCTTCTCGAGAGCCAAACATAGGTCAAATAAGTACAGCTAGTTTATTCTATACTTTGCCGTGTTGACCGTCTCGCAACTATCGGTCATCCTATTCGTAATTTTATTGTGTTTACTTATTGAATTTTCTTCACCGTCACGAAATTGTTTAAAAACTGCTAGTGTATGACAACATTATTATTATTACACTGCGTTGACTGCGTGAACATGTCGCTATACGCCATGCCTGAAGCATCGGCCCGCCTATAGCAAGTGATTTAAATAAAAACTCAAAATGTTAACTGATTTTAAAAAACATGATGCCACGAATTGCATCTTAGAGAGTCGCAGCTAAAATCAACTATGAAAATTTCAAAATTCAAAATTCAGTCAGACTATTCAAATCAGAGATAATCCATAGGTATAAGATCTCTTTAGTAATAAAGTACCACTTTAACACGAATACTGTTTAAGATATTTATTTCAGAAAAACAATAGCAAATACAATTCGCTTATTATATAATAATATTAAATACTAGAGAATTAATTAAGTAAGGCAGCAAGTTTTGGACAATGGACTATGTGTAGTACTATGATATTAGTAAACTTAGAAACGAAGAATATAGCTTATAAATATATTATCATGTAACATAAATTCTAAATTATTGTAAATAATCAAAACTTGAAAAATACTACTTTAGCAGTGTCATAGCTATTTCATTTCCCTATGACAATGAGGGAAAATTGCCGGCAACCCGTACAATTATAATACGCAACCATTACTCTTTGAGTTTTAAAGTTTAGAAGCCTTTTCAATTTGTTTGGGTGCTTGCTAAACGTTTCTGACTGTATTCATCTAAACATTTTTTGTCTGAGAATTGCAATCAACCATGTCAGTTATAGGAATCGTTGAGGAAAAGTGTTTAGTAACTTAAAACAAAAAAATTATGCCGTCATGGAACGCTTGGCAGATGTGAAACATCGAAACTATTTGCACTAGCTTTCTACCGCGGCTTTGCTCGCGGGGTACCCGGATAAAAAATAGCCTATATGTTATTCTAGGTCTAGAACTACATACCCTTCACAACCAGAGGTTGTGATGATATCGTGTGGCTTTCGGTGGTCAGTTGCGATGGAGGTTTTTTATGTGCAATTTCAGCTCAATGCGTTCAGTAATTTTGGCGTAAAGGTGGGACAATCCTGTCACATTTCACAAACTTTTGCTTTTATAATATTAGTTAGTAGGAAGTAGGACAATGGTAGTCAAAGTTACGACACTATCACACAGGATCATCTAGCTTCAAACTAAGCAGAGCTTGTATGGGACCACATGACTGATACTTTTTTTTTTTTGCATAACTTACATACACGAATACGACCCAGACCTGAGACAAATATTTGCAGATCATATAAACATTTGACTCGCGGCGGAAATCGATACCTAAACCGATGATTATAATTATACTCCTATTAAATTGGCCACATGGTTCTCGAAGTAATCTACTCTGCATTAATGGATATTAAAACCATTTGGCAAAAATAATTCTATTAAATACGTAGTGAAGTGTCAAGGAACTTTGGTCGGTAAAAGTTAAATGCTGGATTAATAAAGCTAGGTTTCGGAGTTCAGTCATCTCATCCCGAGCGTAAAATTAAACTTTTGTTCATCTAAGTGGTCACTTTGTAAGCCCTTCTTGCTTTCAAATGCCTCAGGATTAGGGCTGTCAACAATTTATTAAGCTTGCAATTGAATTGTGTGCATATTTTGTCTTAAAATAGCTTATTCATATTTACATTTGTGCAAGGTAATTATTTATTTAACACCGACAGCTTAAATGTTTATACAATGACGGGTTAGAGTTTTGTTCTGATAAATATTATGCTAGAATACGAAAAATATAAAAACATGGTTTCTTTTTGTCAAATATTTGATATGTTTTAATGTTAAAATATTTGGTATCTTTTTCCAATTCAAAGATTTATAAAAATTTATAAAGTTTATTGTTCTTATGTTTTGATCAAATCTGAGATTTGATCAAAACGAGTTTACTTAATTAATTCGATAAAGCATGAGTAAATATGTGTATTTGTATTCGATGTAGAGTCACTGAAGAGAGAATTTTGTTGAAAAATATAGAAAACAGAAGTGGAAAGATGTTTGGACACATTATACGATATGATAGCTTTATACACAACATCATAGAGGAAAAAGTAGTAGGAAAGAGAGGTAGGGAAAAACAAAGGATAAATTATATGAGCCATATTAAAGAGAAAGTAGATGTCATGTCGTATTGCAAAGTAAAGGACGGATGCTTTAGAGAGACACAGATGGGAAGGTGCTGCATCAGTTGCGCCGACAAGAGCACAGCTCTTATTTATATATGGATGATGATGTATTCAATGTCTTCACGGCATCTTTAAAGCTAACAAAAGCGTTAGTTACGACGACAACGTGACAACCCTACAGCACAGAATGCAAGTAACACTTGCAAATCATTAATTTAATTCTTGCAAATACTTTTGTCTCAATGCGGAAATAACACGTCATCCACGCACTGCGCAGTAACTGTTCTAAGGCTTATTAATTTAATTAATACCCTTTGTGTGAATATATTATTAATTTATTAAAGAGTATCACTGTCTGTCTGCTTGGAATTATTGTGTTACAAACGATCTGGGAATAAGAGTTATGTTTGCTTATGGTCAGTTGTTACCACTGACAGGCAAGATGAAGAAGAAATGGTCAGTTCTGGTGGTGGACTTTAAAGGCCGCTCGAAGGCCGCCTATTAGTTTAAAGAACTGTCCTAGCCATGGCCGTCATTTCTTGTTTTATTTGATTTTTACCAAAGTGAGTTAAACTTCAAAATTGAAAAATGTTATATAGATGAATTTCATTAGGTATATTTTTGAGAGCAACAATTATTCAAAAATAATGTTAGGATATAATTTCACGATCAAGGAAAATCAGTTACTTCAGAATTATAAAAAAAGACTAGCTATAAAAAATGTAAATATGAACATAGAAACTGTTTATTCAGAAACTACATTGAAGAAATTTAATCTTTACAAATAGAAACACACGTTTACAACGAGCACTTCAAGTGAGAAAATGATACGAAATGTAATGTATAAACCATCAAATGGTTTTGTAAATGAACTGCGTATCAAAATAGTCTCTATATTCGATAAAATAACGAGTAAATTCATTCAATATGTAAATTTTATAAGGTATTCCTTGTACGGATAGAATCCACTAGATAGTACACCGGATATGGACGTGGCGCCAGTTCGAAGACTTCTCACGAATACTAACATTACATTGACGTCTCGTTCACACAGTTATTTGATTCTTTTACTGCGATTTTATTAGTGTTTTCCTAACATACTGAAGATCTGTATTTGAAGTGCAATGAAGGAGGCGAGGCCATGCTCCTTGGAAAGCTCATAGCTAGATAGAATGATGTGTCACGCTTTTAGATTGCAGGTTGATGGCGTCACCAAACGTAACTCTCTTTCGTTGACAAAGTGAACCTGCAATAAGTTTTGTGGTCAAGAACGAAACCATCTAAAAACTTAACCATCATTCTCCTTTATTTTCACAAGTTACGATCTGGGAAATGCATTCAGCTTCAAGATGGATGCGTCAAGCTGAGGACAGGGCGTGGGGACGCCAATGTCCAGTGTTCTCTTTAATCCCAGAGGAAAAAAGAAAGAAGCTACGAGATTTCATACCCTAAAAGGACCTAATAGCCTCCATGGTTGCAGTGATATGCAAGCCATGAAATAAATTTAAATAAACCACTGGACTGTTATAGACTGATGATGATGCTCTTCTTAATATAGGCAATTTATACAGCATCCAGCATATGTGACAAATTTTATCCACAGACCATCGAAACCATAAAAATAACAGTATAGTTACTAAATCCAATAACTCGTGTTATCTCTAAAAAACAGTATTCTCTAACAATAAAGTCTATTATCATGAACCCTTTTATGAAAGCGCCGAGTTGCTAACCCAAAACGATGGGGCAATGAGCGAGTGAATAAAGATGTTATAATGAGATTTTTTCTTCGGGTAAAGCCGGGGTTTGATGTAATGTAATCCAAGGTAACTGGCCTTTTTCATTAAAACGTGCTGATGTCCCAATTTCGCCAACCTTTTTAGCAATACTGACAGCGGCCAGTTATTCTGTTGAGTTCAATATCAAAATTTCAATATAAAACATTAGTTTGAATGCCGGTATTCGCATTTTTATAACTACAACAGATTTTTAATATATCGTAAAAATAAACTCAGGCTGGACTTGTACCCGCGACCTTACCGCTTCTGGGTCATCATTTTGGGGATAACTCGGCTCGAACAACAACGTACGACCAAGATCTATTATGCACTTGGAGCATGTAACTGCGTCGAAATATCGAAAAATAATAGAACTCACTTATCATGGTAAATCTCCCGTTGATATTAATAATTATTGTGATACTCCTTCCACTCTACTTTTCTACAAGTTGGATAGATGCTACGAATATAACAATATTAGCGGCTCCGGAATAGGCTTTTACACTTTTAAGTGCTACTAGTAATTCTGATCACGATGCTACAACCAGGGTGACGTCTTGATTAAGTCTTAGGACGTTATATTTACTTATAATGTTATTGTTCTTAGTATTTCGGAAAAAACAATATTTTTTATTGTAGAATTTCTGTCTGTCAACTGTCTGAACTGAACTGGGTGCCTAGTGCGAGTTTTTTTACCAGCTCGATCGCGTTTGCGTTTACGGAAATTTGTATGGAAAAGAGTCAGTGCCACGCGTTTTTCACTAGATGGCGCCACCACGATTCCATATAAATTTGCGTAAACGCAAACGCGATCGAGCTGGTAAAAAACTCGCACTAGGCACCCTGTTCTTTACGTTAGAAGACATTTTACTGTACGTCAGTAAGGTAACTCTGGCTTTGTGGTAACCATTACCTATCACAAAGCATTGCAACATAAATCACGTTTTTTGGAACGTGCTCTACGATGCAACGCCCTGCGTCCATCAACTAGAGGCATGATGATGATAAGCCTCTTGTGCCTGTCATTTCACCGGCACCCACACCCTTCAAACCGAAATACAGCAATTCTGCTTCACGGCAGAAATAGGCATGGTGGCAGTACTTCCCCGTTTCTTTTGACGTTGTTTCAATCGGCCGATTTCGGCAGACGACGCCCGAGCATACTTCCGCATTATGACGGATTTGGTGTAACCGAACCGTTACGCCATGCCGATTGTCGAACAATGCGATATTTTACCTAATATGATTATTATTAGCTTAGGCTTAGGCTTATAGTTAGGCTGTCCCACTGCTGAGCAAAGACCTCCCCCGCCACCCTCCACTCTTGCCGGTCTTGTGCAAGTTCTTGCCAATTAATCGTTAAGGTGTCCAGGTCATAACATAGTGCTTCTTTTTTTCTTTTTAACTAATATGAATGCTTAAAATTTTACGTCCCAGTTGACTGAACCATTTAAATCTAAAGTATAATAGTATTGTCTTACAATCGATCTGATTCTACAAAAATATGTCGACCGACATGTTTTTCTAAAATCTCGTCTATCTATCTCGTCGGGTCAAGGCCCGACTGAAATATCTTCTCTCCAGCAGTTCTATTTGTTCTGTGGTAAAATATCGAGGGATAAATAAAAATAAATGGACCGGTTGCCTATATCAATTCTATGCTCGGAGTCGTACAGCGACTGAAGACGATTTAACATTATGTAAGCATTACCTACTCTATTTTACTTTAGGTTCGTGATTAGAATTACATTCAGGGCTCAACTTGTCTAGGCGTTACCTTTCTTTCTTTTAATTTTGTTTAAGTTACTAAGACAAGGAAGTTAATGTGTGTTTGGAGAATCAATTTGGTTCGAAGTTTGCTGGTGTTTTTCCTAGTTAACTTTTTGAACTATTTGATTGTTATAAAAGCCTTAATCCATTCTACGTAGAATAGTATTTTCTGGTAAATGTAATTCCACGTTTCGCAACAATCAATAGATTTTAGTAACCTTTTAGATCCTCTCAATTGTGTACCAGCTTCCACATTCGTATTTCCAAACTAGTACGATCAAACATTGCTTATCCAAATTGTACCGGAGGTTGGGTTTGTTTAGGGATTAGAATCATCAAGCTTTAATTGATGATCCTTCCTTTAATCCTTTTATTGTTTCAGGTATTAGAGACTTACCTTCAGGTATCACTCATGGACATTTTTTACAGTAATTTTGTCTGGAATTGAAAAAAAAATTAAAATGAAATGAAAAATATTTATTTAGCAATAAAAGAAAGGCTTATTATTTTAAATTAAGGTAAGATACAATTTCTAGACTAGATGACGTTTTATTGAGGACTTAGAGCAGCTATGCTGTGGAATCCACACTAGATAAATTCTGTATCGTGGGTGCCCAATTCTTTGGCTATTATAGTTCAGTTTTTGACTGGAAACTTGTTGGTAGCCATAATGGAGTATTTCTGTTCTGCAGTCGTACCATAAAAAGCAATAGTAATTTAAACGAAGAAGTTTTGCAGGACCCTGCTGCAACGAGTACTAGGCGAGCATAACCTGCAAAGAGCTCCTTACTCAAAGATACAACTTGTTTTATAGTCTAGGCCTTACGCGAGCCAAGTCATTAAACTATACCTTTTCCCACTATTAAGTGTAGTAGAGCTCTCCATGGAAGTACTACCACCATGCCTATTTCTATTGTCAAGCAGAATTGCTGTGTTTCGGTTTGGAGGGTGTGGGGTGGGTACTTGCAATACTTTGCTATATTTAATGGTTACCATTTAAATCAGGATAATCAGGTGGATCATGTGCTGGTTCCATCTTGAAATTGATAAAAACCGTGCTAAGAATAGCTGTATACAAAGTTTATAGAAATTAGTAGTTCGCGGTAGAGAGAATTCGCTAAATAGCGCCGCTGCCTTTGCACCGCCGCCACTATAACTTAGTGTAAAAAATGAAAACTGCTGCACTTAGCTTGTGAGATGTGAAATTTTATGTTGTGAGAAAGTAGTCATTCTTTATATTAAATCTATAAATGTACAAATAGCTATCCTTATTGAAAACGGTGTATTTCAATTAAATATTATGATCCGCTTGTATTCTATCTCGTTAGAACTTTGATTGTGGGTTCGCTCATTGATAGATGGGCATGGTACTTCACGTGTTAGATGATGTATATACATTTTAGAACCTTGTAACTGTTAAGTTGAATCATTCGACGAGCGCTTTGTCTTCTGTTACCATGCGCTTTCTGGTTTGACATAGTCCTAAATTGCATCTTAGTGAAGTGAATGTGTTAGACTTGTTATATTTCGTCATTCTCACCTGAAGCTTAAGCTGGATTAGTGGGCTAATGGTTAGAGGAGGCAGAGATTTGGTGTTCTAGTCCAGTCTTATTTTTCTGATTTATTTTTCTTGCTTTATTTTAAAACTGGCTTCCGCCCGCGGCTTCGCTCGCATGCTACCGAGATAAAAAGTATATGTGTTAATCCAAGTCACAAACTGTGTATATTCCAAGTTTCATCCAAATCCGTTCAGCAGTGTTTTGCGTGAAAGAGTAACAAACATTCATCCATTCATCATTCATTCAGTAGGATGTTTGAAATATGTAGAAAAAAGCTTTCCTTGTTACGGTGTATTTCAATAAAAATGTCGTTCCCCTGTTCTCGTTTTCCTTTATACATTAAAACCGAGACAGTGAGTTACAGAATCAAAAATATGGAGACGAGACATAAAGTTTTTTTTCTCGTCTGAAGATTTAAGAACGTAAACATTAACACCGCTCCATTTATCAAGTTGGCAACCCTAAAAGCTGATTCACACGAGTTCCTCGGGACCACCGGAGCGTGGTCGCCCTCATTCGATCACCACATCTTGGAAAACACTCCTCCAAATACTTTTCCATTGGGCATTTATTAGTCGCAAATGTACTGACTGTTGATGGCATGAGAAATATCACTGATTGGTATAATGAGAATGCAGCTGAATTTAACTGGATTTTCGAAAGTACAAAAAAAATTGCAGATTTTATTGGAGATTTACAATGTTAGGAAGGAGATGCGATATCTATGCTGTAATTATACGTCAGACAACAAGTTGTCTACCAAGTCGTGGGTGACCAAGGTTAGGGATATGAAAACTATGAAAAGGCATATTACGACATTAATTTGTTTTATTGCACCAATGATCAGTAGCTCTACGTGATCTACGCTTTCTCATTGGCCAAAATTTTGCGCCTACTTGCGCAAATACTTTTCCACTAGTCTTCGTGATCGATCCTTGGTACCTGATACCTACTGAAAAGTTTTATGGTAAACTGACACCAATTATGCCCATCCGTTGCCCACCAGAAGCCGGAAGCAAAGGTTGTTCAATTCGGTTCATCAACCCTTAAATACTTCCAAGAATTCTGATTCCTGAAATATTTAAAATAATAACTCGGAGCCCTTTTATCTGTCATGTGGTTTAAAGAAACCCGATTCCCTTATGTGGCTAAGTGCTTGCTGTTTATTCTACCTGAGGTTTGTTTGACTGAAAATATTTTCAAAATGCGGAAGAGAATATCTCAACAAAGATTTTCAAGAAATCATCCTTTCTTCGTATTTTTTCAAAAGAAATGCAAATGCTTTTGCCAGCTTCTCAGAATATGTCCTACTTCACACTTTCAATTAATTTCGAATAACCGTTAAGATTATAATTAATTGCCTAACCGACAAACCTAAATATTATGTAAATTCGTATTAACGAGCGATGTTGTAAATCTAGATTTAATTCTGGGAAGGTAATAGAAGAACTCTGTGGTGTTACCTATTTAATAGGGCATTTAAATTTTACCACATCCGCCCTTGATACGCAGTAGCGATGTAAAGAGATACTCGTGTTAGAATTTACGCATTCCGCCGTCCATTTTCAGAATCTTCGATCAGAAAAACACGTAATTTCGTACTTTGGTGAATTATAATAGACCCCCAGTTCTTTTTCACCATAACATTATTTTTTCGTCGCAAAATTTGATCTGAATCAGCCGTTAGAAAAGGGTCTTAACCGACTTGCAAGTTTTGGCTCACAAAAATTTAACTATCTAATCTATAGCTTGGATAAAAAATAAATGAAGATAAAGAATGAAAGGAATAAAGAATACAGTATACACAACCTTGCTCAGTCAGTCAATATATTTGTGCTGCCAAATTCATTAAAAGAAACAAAGATTTAAATTACTTCAGACAGCATCACCACCGAACAAAATTCTCAAGGAAACATAGTTAATTGGTTTATTTATTTACAAAATAAACATTCCTAATCGCTTTAAGAGTTATTATTGCTCGTAAAACCATGTTTCCAGTAGTAAAATTATCAATTATCGATTTTGCACGTCCCCAATTAAAATCTCGCTATTATTTGGCCTTGTTTGAATTGAGACGTGTTGAAATCCTTAGTAAATATTATTCAGGATCTGAGCTTGCTTGTGGCTTGGCGTGCCAGATTTTCCACTACCATTGGCATAACAGCTTTCATGTGTTCTTTAGAGGACAAGCTTTTGCCTGATCTTCTTACCGAGCATTGAGGTTTTTTAATCACCAACTCACCAGCCTAAGTCATAATTATTAATGTATACTCGTGAAAAAGGGGGATATGCCCATAATCTCCACGCTGGGCATGCGGGTCGGGGATCGCAGGGCACAGCTTGTTGCACCGCCGACATTCTTTCATCATCAGCAACCTATAGAAGTCCGTCTAAATATGTCTTGAACATTTATTTCCCCGCAATACGGTCTTTAGCCCTTTCATTCTACACGGAGGGTTCCTTACGTTTCTTAAGGCGACGATACATGAGACCCTATCTCTCGCTCGCACTATTCAACATTTTTGAAGATATAAAATCACTGAATGTAGTTATGCAAAATAGCAAACCTTCACGGCCTAGAAAATAACTATATAAAGTTTCAGCAAACTACAGTCAGTGATTTTATATCTTCAAAAATGTTGAATAGTGCGAGCGAGAGGGAGGGTCATGTATCGTCGCCCTTTACACTTGCGTTCTGTTCATATACTGATAGTTTCTCTCTCAGTTAGGACCGTGGTTAATCTATGTTAAGTAAGCAAGTTAACAACTCTCTGAGTACTTTAGTACCTACATTTCAGACTACCCTACTCCCAACTGGTCACGTAGACAATGACCTAAAACTGTGAGGCCTAGATAATGATGAGATATAGCCGATTTGGAATTCTCTGGTATCCTTAGCCTGTTTCTAAACAGTACTGACGTATCTGCATCCGGTTCAGTACACGAAATGGGTGTGTCCGAAAACTATCCATCAGTTTCGATTTAGCTTCCAATGCCGTTTTTTATTTCTCAGTAAATTCTGATCCGAAGATCATTTGCAAGTGTTCACAGAGAGGAAAATGTTCTAAGGCGTCCTGTCCACTGATAGCACGGGAGGCCGTCTTTTCTACTCTTTACTTACACTGACTGACTCACTGACTCGATCTGCGCTGGGACCCGAAGTCTTGGCCTCCGACACAAGAACTCTCCACTTTTCCTAGTTCTTTGCGTTCTTTGGCCAATTGTCGGCTTTTTTACACCATATAATGGTTTAATTAATCTGAGTCTCGATCACGAAGACTAAGTGTCATGACGCTTACGATACGACGAAATATTCGTGATCGCCGTACTGTACTAGTTTGCAGACCGCATCAGACACTTCGAACTTTAAGTTAGTCTGTCATGTCCGATTGATCGAACTATGCGGCCGGACGACACGGTCAGAGCCTTTGTTTTTGTTCCCTGGATTGGTGACATTACAAACCAGTGATTCAGAAGACAGTGGACCTTATTGACGATATTTGCTTAGTGAGAGATAAAGACCCGTTTGTTTACTAGTCCTTGGTTCAGGGTCGAATATTTCGCATCAATCAATAATGTTCGTCGTTTCGTTAATTTTGGGGTTTTGTTGTGATTTTTTTAACCTCGCCGCTGGAATTCCACGGTCTTTCCAATTATATTGTTTAAGCAATTATTTTTGCGATTGGATTTGCTGTTCAAATTCATTTTAGCTATCCCAGCCTTGGTTTAGTTTTTGCGTTCAGTGTCGTTGGTTATTTTTATAGCTTAAGTGTATTATTTTCTATTGAATCAGGCTGTTTGTCAAATCGTGATAATAAATTTCCGTGTTCTATAAGGTCCTAAATTGAATAAAAATTTTGAAGTTGAAGTTTGAAATTTGAAACCAACCACAACCCTTTTTGTATTATTGATGGATTTGGTACTACCTACTTTCCGTAAGATTCGATAAAAACTGAAAATTGAATAATGTAAAGACAAACGGAACCAATGGAATGAGTCACGCCCGGCAAAGGCAACGACTGGTGTCGGTGACACATTGCGCAAGCGCAACGTACGCGCACGTGCTGCTTATCTCACGGTATAAACACGCGTAATTCACTAGCCGGTCCGCCTGCAACTTCGTTTACGTGGTCTGACTCTCCTGTTTGTGAGATATCAACAACAACCTATGTCAGTTTTCTGCATTGACATAGGCCTAACTTAATAATAGCTATATGTGATATTTTCACGCTGGGCATGCGGGTTACGGATCAGCTTCTCGCACCGCTGACGGTGCTACCCGTCGACGGCCTGCAGGGAATTCAGCTGTGCCAGTGTTAGGCTGCGCTATGTCGCAATCAGCCGGCTGCCATAATTCCGTTATTTAGTTGCACCACGGGTAGGTGGAAAGATAGATAGATATTTTTTATTGGATAATTTTTTAATAAACGTACGTACTTAACTGAGTTTTGGTTGGGTTCCGAAAATGGAAATAGAACCTCTTACTTCTCACTCGGGTATGATGTAGCTTCCTATTGGTGAAAGAGTTTTCAGACTCGGATCAGTAGTTACATAGATTACCTACAAACAAACATACTAACTTAACCTCTATGTTATATTATTTTAGAATGTAGACTATAACCAGCGTGTACATGACTTTAATTACGTTTGTCGTATAAATGTTATGACTGTAAATGTTATGATTTGTTTTATTACCGTTCGGTTGTGCGGTGACTTTTCTTGTTGAATTATTGTTTTTGTTCTGTCACTATTGATTGACAGGTTTATTTATTACTAGGGCCGTGCCCAGTAGATATAAGTAGGTAGGTCCTACTGTAATCATATGAGCTAGTGACCAACTCTGGTGACAGAGTTTTTTACTTTAATAGAAACCTTTTTTCACTATCCAAGAAATAAAATGTTTTATCTAAATGTCTTACTAAAATTAAAAGTAAAATAAATTATCCCAATGAAAAATAGCCCAAGTTAACCCCAATTCATGGTTCATTGGAAATGCTCTTACGCGAATGACCGCAACCAACTAGCAGCCCACCTTTGGGCAACCCTCCAAAAACTTTACTTTCCCTGTCTAGATGCTTCCCCACTGTACATTTCATCGCAACCATGACGTGTGGAATACGCGGAATTTCAGTCGGAAGAATAAAATTTCGCGCGAAAATTTTCTTTTCTTATAATTTGGGCTCTTGGTGTTAGCTGTTATGAAGTGTCTCGACTGTGATTACAGACATGCTATGATATCGGGGACGCAGCCGAAATCTGTCTTATGAACACTGACATAACATTTTGCATTGCTGATAGTTTTCACGCAATTGTAAACTTTATGATACAAGCTTTATATTTTTATACTCAATTTTCAACTTTATTACTGAGAAAGAATAATATTTAGTCTGTATCCACTTTATTCTCGAAGGTTATGTAGATTGTTATTTTGCGGTTTCTGATTTTCTTGACCTGGTTTGTTAAAATAATAGATTAATTACGGAGTATTTTGTAATACAACGAAAACAGCGGGAATAGATCGCGAACTAAATCGTATTGACTTAAGTATCCATTCGGATCGCTGCTGAACTTGTAAGATGAAAATTTATCTAGAACGGTTCGTAAACTGTATATTATATAAATAATAACAAGAATAATCATACTAATATTATAAAGTCACGGTTTTTTCACTTCACGGTTTTTAGTTATTTCTTGTTTTTCTTCATACACGCCAAAACTACTAAACAAAATGGAAAAATTGAGGTACTTCAGTCCAAAGTCAATTAATTCAGTTAGAACACTAGGATCATTGTACCATTATTTTTAATGCCTATTTCATTATGTTGTGTTTCTTTGTATGGTGTGCAATAAAGTTATATCTATCTATCTATCATTGTGAATCGTCTAAACAGGTTATCGATAAATCTAAATAAATCTATATCTAATTCAGAAAATTATCATGCAGACATTGTAAATAGGTAAACCATTTAGCTGTCGAGAGGGACATCAGGCTACGCGGCTCAATCGTTTATATAGTCTCATAGAACAATACGATTTCTTAATAATATTAAATTGATTTATCTAGTTCAACCGTACATTATTTACCTACATGTTGAGTGTACGATTAGTAGTGTGTACAATACAAGGTCGTACACACTGCATAATGTCGTACACGCTAGATCATGTCATCAAATGACTTGGTAATTCGCTTGTAATTAGATGTCGAACATGCAACGCGTGATGTGATTTAAAATCAACCTTGGTTTGATTACAAATGATGATTGGATGATTGTGAATATTTATGAAGTGATCTGTTAATACTGTAATTATTGACATGTAATGTGATCATCAGTGCAAGTAACTTTTATTAAAACATCTAATCTGTTTAAACGGTTCAATGATAAGGCTCGTTCCCAAATTTCCATGGCCATCTTCTTCTTAGTCGTAACACTCTTGAGATAGCGATCGTGGTCGTTATGTCGGGACGGTGGCCTACCTCACAATCCTACGTCATTCCTCTCGCACCGTAGCTTTTCTGGCGCACTCGTTCAAGGGAATATCAACTGCAGCCTTCATTTGGTCAGTCCATCTCATGGGTGATCTGCCAAGCGCTCTTTTGCCCTCTCCATGGCCATAAACAACAAGAAATAAATAGATAATGTTGGGCACAGGACACTATCACACAGCATCATATATTCCCAAACTAAGCAGAGCTTGTGTTATGGGAACCTCTCGTTAATACATATATGAAACAACCCAGACCCGAGGCAATTTCTGGACCCATACAAACATTTGTCTTGCGGCGGAAATCGAATACGCAGGTTGTGCTCCATGGTCGGCTTGGCGCGTAGTGTCATGTCCGAGTTGTCCGAGGCCCACAGTTAGTGCTCAAAAAAGGCTTAAATCGCTGAACAGTGCATATTTTCGAGGGAGGGCAATGTGGACCTTCAGTTCATTTAATTTATTCAGGAACAGTCATAGAAAATCCTATTTGAAATATAAATAAAACAAAAATAGGCTGATTAAATAAAAATTACATAAAATTATAAATGATAATCTTAACCTTTACAGGCTGCTGTTGATGATGATGAGACAATTCAATAGAACAGAATTACAATTTATTCCCCTCTCGACGGCGCCGTGATCGGTTACACGGTCTATAAATAGTGCTTCCGAAAACAATAACCGTTCTCACCTGGCTGATACAATAGTTCTACGAATATAGTGAGATTTGGAAATCTAATAATACTGGTGATTCGGTTATGCCAAATTGAATCTTATGATCCTGGTGTTGGTACTGTAACTAGCTGATGTACATTTGCAACCGAATTTTGCAAACTACCTAAACTAAACGTTTAAACACCAGCTGCTGGCCTCGTGCCGTTTCTGGTGAACATGAAGGGTTGTGTATACAGCACGCAAAGCATGAAGTTTCATTTTCTTGCCCTGGGGTCAACACATGATTTCTTCTTTCACTCCTTCTTTCAATCGTTACTTGCTTCTTTCGATCCAAAGGTTACTTGAAGAAAATAAAGAAAGGAAGAGCGCATTAAGCGATAAGGTCGTCCTTTTATTTATTTATTTATTTTATTGTAAAAAAATAATACCTTTTTCAATCACACAATCCATAAAAACCGTTCAAGTTTGTGGGAAAGAAATAGTATCATATATCCAGAATTAACAAGCAATTCCCATATGCTTATCGCTACCATGAAGCAGCATTGCTTGTGTTTTGGTTTTCCATTGTGGTTTGGGTATTCCATCATATTAAACATTCGAAACATGCGTAAGGGCTTATCCCCATCACCACGTTGACAACGCTGTGACGTGGTGATGGGGACAAGCGCTAACCTACGATGCAATACTTTGTTTATGATAATGGATAAGACTTAACATCAGGTAGGCCATGTGCTAGTTACATCTTCAAATATAATTGTTGTTTATAAAATTGTTATGTTAATAGAAAAACTTTTTTGTTTTTCTATTAAACATTTCATCAAAATAAAGATAATTCTTCTAATATTCTCGCTCAATCTCATGTAAAAGCAGGAAATCCTTTGTCTACTGTAGAACATCCGTTTTACCAAAACAACTTGATTGATGACTTCATAAATTGTTTGCTACTCGTAAAGCTCGGGGAAAAAATTATTACAATTTGATAGTTACTTAAAATTACTCGCACATCAATGCTGCTACCGTTTTATAAACGAGTTATCTCTTTGTTTGTCTGTATGCCTGAGTACAAACGTCACATAATGAACTTGATGATTTCATGATCCGTGATCATTTGGCTTTCATCAGTCTTGCCGGCGCAACTGATGCAGCTCCTTCCATTTGCCTCTCTCCAAAGCAGCCTCGTTTACTTCCCTATACGACATGACATAAAAAATCTGGCCACGGTAAAGTAGGTTGACTGTTGGGTGCATGTACATGCACCTTACTTAACTTACATAGCCAGAACCTAGTGTCTCTTGAGTCGTGGGAGATCAAGATCTATGAGTACACAACAGCACCTGAAACAAAATAATATTTGTAGAAACAAATACTTTTGCACGCAGTTGGATTCGAACCTACTACCTCTTGCGTCTAGTCCGGCTATTTTTCTATTGGACCAACTAGGTCGTCAAACAGATTGATTTCGTTAGATCCATTAATCTGTTTTGGATCCATTTTGTATCTGGGTTATTTACTATGTAAGTAGTAGAAACTGCTTAAATTATACTACCAGAGTTAACACACTTGTTTGTTAAAACAATGAGGAAAGTGCGTAGATTTCCCGTAATCCTGCAATCCATCAAATTCCTTCCACAAATCGTGTCTAAATATTTACTGACGCAAGCATTTACTCCGAAAGATTACTTCCATTGTAGAAACAACGACTTAACCGAAATCTTATTACTACCAACTACAAGCAAAATCGTTTGAAGAATCTATGTTTGTTGATAGAGCATTTATAATGAACTTCAGCTAGTGACTTCGCTCGCGTGGTAAGGGTACCACGGAAAAAGACGAAAATTTGAAAAAAAAATGGGAGATGTGAAATGATTGTTCCGCTAAAAACTTATAAGCCTACTATTTATTCGATAAATAGTAGGCTATATGTTGTTCCTTTAAAACTACGTTATGTCAGTTATGTGCCAATTTCAGCACAAACCGTTTAGTCTTTGAGGATCAATCATTTCACATTTCTCATCTTATTTACCAACTTTCGCCTTTATTATTTATTTTATTTTTTATTTATATTAGGAGGAAGGATAGGATAAGAAAATAGATGTCTCCAATAAGTAGGTAGCTTTATCCTATTCTAAAGGCAAAAATCATGGTATTAATCCATGGGTTGATAGATAGCTACTGAAAGTTTTTTTTATGTTAGCTAAAGCTGGAATTAGAACATGGCCCACCTGATGTTAAGTAACCATTACTTATAACAAAGTATTTCTTCGTAGATCACAAATTTTTGGAACATACCCTGGCCTGCGTCTGATCAATTTTAGGGATGCCGGTTTCGCCGGCACACACACCCTTCAAACCAAAACACGAAAGAACTCAACTACATCTAAAAAGAAGAACCTTAATTTAAAAATAAAATATAATATCTATTCATATTTTCATATAGTTTATTTCCACAAGTTCCCATTGAACTCCAAGTCAGAATGGCTTTTTTTAACTGTTGCACATTTGTCCGTGTCACAATAAGGCCTGTCTCTTAATTTATTGATGAATTACTGGAATTTTCAGCTGAACATGCGTTATTTTTAGACATATCCGATTTTAATCCTGTGTTTATCAACATCGACATGCACGTTCCAATTCACACGTTTCCGGGAAAACAAGAGACCCCGTAACGTCACTGACGCCATCTTGCATTAATCCGTCAGCCATATTGTGGCATTCACCCAATTTGTGATATATCGACGTTGCATGGGGGCACCTTTAGGAGCACGTTCAATCCAATCTCGACCTTATTCAGTTGTAATAAGAATTGGTAGTGTTGGGGTAACTGGAAATAATTTATTGGGTACCAAATTCGTCTATGTAGGTTTCATGACGTTTCAAATTCGATTGCAGCTCCTTGTAAAGCGTTCCTAGTTTCGCCATAGTTTGGCTAAGAATAGGAAATGTGTAAGGACTTAGGAAGCTGACAAATCTGTTCCGAAATAGATGGAAGTTTAGGCGAGATTTGCAGTTTACCAATGTGTTTATGTCCGTAAAAGGGAACACTGCAACCTATCGACTCGTTTACTAAAAACTTGATGGCAGTGAAAGAAGAGAGATATGCATGATATGATCATATAAAGTGTAGGGACTTGACTTTCTGTATTCTATCGTCTTCATATTTTTTTCAATAAAATAATTTCATCTCGACATTTTGGCGCGTGGAAATGCATCCATGGCAGGTATTGGATTCGCGGAATAGGAGTGGCATATTTCAATGAATAAATTTCAGCGAAACACTATCGAAAACTCGAGGAAAGCTATATAGTTTTCCCTCGGAGTTTTCCTTATACATATGTCAAGTACCAGTAAGGTGAAAGTTCAACAACACTCGTGTATAAATTAACTTCAGATTAGAAGGTATTTTGATTATTATACTGACTCATTAGGTCTGGTTACAAAAAAAGTTGACTATCAGTCCTGTGGTTCCCATAAAGTTCTGCTTATTTTGGAGCTTAATGATGCTGTGTGATGTGATAGTTTCCATCATTATTTATTTATTTATTATAGGTACGTCAGTTTGTGATGAAGATTTGGCCAATAATATAGTAACAGAACAGCAAATAAACGAGGTACTCGAGGAATCAAGGTGAACTTCTCAGAACTGTGGGGTCTTTCAATTCCATTTAATGGCTAATTAGTTTCTTTCGGATATCTGCCAAAAACTAGAAAAAATATTTGGCAAGTAAACGTGAGTAAATATTGTACGTTTATGTTTACCGAGTTGTTTAATTAAGACCAATGTTTTGATCCAGTTTAGCAGAACAGTCTAGATTTTTATCGCCCTGAGATTTTAGACTGCATAAAAGATCAAAATATTAGTAAGACTGGTTGGGTAAGCCTGTGATTATGTTTAGCGCTGATTTGATTACGCAGAATACACAAAAACTTTTGACTTAAGCAGTGCTCATTAATTGGCTCGTTCTGAATGCAGACTTTCGTATCATAATGGCTTTATCATCATCATCAACTTAGCAGTCTTCTGCTGGATATAGGCTTATGCTTCATCATGGCTTGCCTAGTATTAATAGTATTGACCAAATCACAAATCTTTAAGGGACGTCAGTTGTACCTTCTAGTAATGCAGCGGCACTATCAACTTCAGAGGGCACGTATCTATGTATGTTTATCAGTCTCTGGTACCCATAGTACAGGCTCTGCCTAGTTTGGGATCAGTTGAACGTGTGTGAGATGTCCCATAAACTAAAAAAAAAAAAAACTAAACTAAAAAATGGACCTGCCTCTTCAGTGCTATACCTTTTTTGATGAAACTTGGAGATGAAACAAGTAATGCCCCACCTTTGGTTAAGTGGTAGCCAACCATCACCTACAAAGTATTTCAACGAACGTAAATTAGGAACGTACCATACTACGATTCACTGCGTCCATAAACTTGAGCATTAGCAATAAATAAATACTTATAGCCCCAAACTAAGCAGAACTTGTGTATAGGAACCATATGACAGGTATACTAGTTACATAACATTTTTAATAAATACATATTATACATATAAAACACCCAGACTCATGAAAAATATTTGCAGATCATACAAAATTTTTTCTCACAACACAGCATCGAACCCGAAATCTTCTTCGTCTCAGGCGGCCTTGCCCACTGCGCCACAGAGGTCGAAATGAACGCTTATCGTTCTCACATTACCAGGTGGTCTACTCATTGTAAACACGATGATTAGGTCATTGGGCCGATGCCAATGACTGGCGCTTCGCAGAAACCCGCCCAGCCGACGCAGCGCCAACTGTCATCAGCTTTCTACGGAATATGTCAACTGAATTACACTTAGTGGAATCCCATTAGTCTTGTCTTGCTCTTAGTCTTGGTTCATTGACGCTGCTGACTTCTATGAAAAGGCGGAAAAACTAGTTTACTGAAATGTCAATCAGCTATGACACCTGTCATAAATTTAGGAAACTAAGTCGACGCATGTTAGGCAAGTTAAACCCAGAAATCCTGGTAGAGCATGTCTCAAGCGCACCATGAATTTGTTATCTCTTCCAGAACATTGAATAAACAGATTCAGTTGCTAATCAAACTTCAATAAATATTTATTAAATTCCTTCCTTCGGCGTTTTTACGACGCCCGACATGGCTTAACCACTGAAAAAGCCGGGAAGAACATCTTAACATACCTTCTGAGTTCTTGTTAAGCACGGGAAGCGCTCAGATTTAAATGCCACTAAACGGACACCCACTCATCCATGTAGTGACCGGGCGGAGTGTTGCTTAACCAAGATGATCTTCTAGAAACACCGAAGTTAGAGCCACGCCATGAGCGCCTCATTTATTATTTATTCAATAAGATCCTATGAAGACTTATATAAAATGGAAGATTATAAGCCAATGTAATCGTTTAGTCAATAATTTATTAATACAATCTCTCCACTGTGCTGTTCAAAAGAAGGATGCATTATAACATCAATGCTCTCACAAACGAAGTGATATCATGTAATGCAGATTGAATCACGTACACAATACTCTCTTTCAAACTGAAGAGTATCGGCACATTTACTACTAAGGTAAAAAGGTCAGTTGCATAAAAACTTCAAACTCTTCACTAACAACTCGACTCACAAGCTTTGATGTTTACCAGGAAACGATAATAAAATTTGTGGTTGGAGTAAAGTTCTCTGTGATATAGAACTCAAATTAAAAAGATAGATGGAAATGCCAGCGGTGCTGTGACAAGAATGATGGATGTTATGCAATAACGTGAGCAATAACCCTGTTTTATTCCCCTGTACTATTGAAATTGCACGGAACTCTTCAAAACGTAAAACGTTAACATGCAAGAAAGGGCATTCAAAGTGTCATGGTAACCTTAAAGTTCAATACAATTTCTAGAAACCACCCAGTCTGTCTAGAGACCTTTCGTACATCTAGATGTGAAGAAGCGCGTTGTAGACAATAGGCCGTTCAAGATAAACAATGGCTCGCGTGCGTCAATCGTTTCATTGCGTGCGCAAGCGCATGCTTAACACTATAGCCGAAGGTGCGTGAGGTTTAAGACTGGGTAATTGGAAACCATTAAATCAAAGTAGATATGCGCTAGTTATAATCTGGTTCCGGTTAACGAGGTGGTTCAAACATAATCAAGGCCACACAACACCTGGACTTAATATGCTGGGCTTAGAATTGGTGAAAATGAAAGGCGGGCTTGCGAAAGGTGTTATACTCCAGATGGTAATGGTAATAAATTGTATATTGATGCCTCGAAACGAGACTTATTGGATTGATGTCAAGCGGTAATCATAACCCAGACTCCTAATTTAATTTCGCATAAATCGCGCCCTGTGTGAAGAAATACATAGGTAGGCACTTCAAAAATCGTTCACCCAGTCTCAAAACAAACCGGGTGAGTCGATCTCGAGGTCAATATGGCGCATTCATCATCACCACTAAGAACAGTGCAGTAAACAAATGGGATCTTAACCAAATATTACCTGTTTCTTTTTAAGACGCAAATGGTCTGAATTCTGAATTACTTTCGATGAAATAAATAATAATAAAAAACATCCTCTTTTGCCGATTTATTAAGTGTGTAAACTTTCTGTTTGATGTTCTTTGTTTAGTCAAACGAGATGTTTCGGTTGTACACAAAAATGTTGTCGACTTAGTCATCCTTTCATCACACTTGCTTTTATTATCATCATCTTTAACGTGTAGAAGTCCACCCTCGATGCTCGAAAGGGTTGATTCGATTAATAATAGTCAACCTAGCCGTTTTCAGCTTCGGTGACTGGCTTTTACGTTTTGTCCAACGTGCTTGGATGCTTTGCCCTTAAGTGACTAAAATGAATGATACTACTTCTCTTGATTCGATTAGCAATCAGGTGAATTGGGGAGCGCGGTATCGGTGATAAGTATACAGGTCGATGCTACTTTATTTAGATTCCTCTTGAAATGAAATAATTTGGATCAGGCAATATACATATCTAACGACTCCCACGTAATTTTTAATGGAATAATTTAAATTGCAGCTACAACAAGGGTTTTATCTAAATTTATCTGACTTTAATATAGCACAGTCTAACACCGACACAGCTAAATTCCGTGAAGGTGCGAGAAGCTGTGCACTGCGAACCCCAATCCGCATGCCTAACTTGGGGATTATTGGCATATCCCTCTTTATTAGGAGAGGCCCAGCTATCGTTGTATTGTCATGACAGATAACAGCTTTCATCCATATGTGAATCTCTAATATTTATTTATCAATATACCTATAGTTACATGAATTATGGCGCTAACAGTATCTCTTTTTCTAGGTGATAGACTTCGGCAGCTCATGTTATGAGCACCAGCGCGTTTACACGTACATCCAGTCGAGGTTCTACCGCGCGCCCGAGGTGATGATGGGAGCGCGCTACGGGATGCCCATCGACATGTGGTCTCTGGGGTGCATACTGGCGGAGCTGCTAACTGGTAAGAACTTGTTTCTAGTAACACTACTTCTCTACTGTTCAAAAACTATACAATGATAAATGTGAGAATAACGCAAAACTACAAAATTTGATCAATTTCGATAGGACTTATCATTTGTTAAATAAAATATTTTCCAACAATAAAACATACCAAAATCATGTTCATTTCCACAGAATATCTAAAAAGTAACTATGCTAGAAACTCTTGAGTCTTGAAACTCGCGTTACCTTGACGTGTTTCAAACCCCCGCTGCATACCCAATGTGTATTACCCTTCTAAGTTTCTAGACACGAAAAAAAGCAAAGGCTCTGTCTGGCGTTCCGGCTGAGGACACAGACAGCTTAAATGCTCTGATCCAACCTGACTGGCCTGAGCATAGTTAGTAGAGTTTAGCTGGTGTTCTAAAATAAAATATATTTATTATTTGGGATTGGGACATCGAAGACCAAAACACCATACACAAAATTAATAGGCATTAGATATCTTGATACTGGTATAGGGCATGTTCTAAGTATGCGGAACATTACCGCCATGTTACGAAACTTGCTTGTATTTCTTATTCTTATGCCATCTCTGTTGTCGGAGTTTTTAATTCGCCTATTATAATTATTTTTAGGCCTCTAGCTTAAGGGTAGATAGTCTTTATTTTTTATAGGTATGAGTTATGCCACCTCTGGTTTCAAAGTTTTAGGCTGCCTGAAGGCTTCTGACACGGCTTCACAGTTGAAAAAGACGGGAACAACGTCTTGACGAGCCTTTAGCACATAAGCACTCAAATCTCATCTAATGCTCATTATCATTTAATATAGCGATTTCGCCGAGAATCGCTTGGAATTTTTGCTTAGAACATAACTAAAAGTGTATAAGCAAAACCACAAATGCTCCAATTTTGATAGAAAGTAACAGTAAATAGTTGTTTTTGTTCAGAATAGAACATTGGTTGAATATTGGTCAAGAAGCTAGAACAACATACGAATTAAATGAAACATACATGTTTTTGTGTTGATTTAGATCACGTAATGTGAAATCGATACAGTGAGCCAGTCGTTCTACCTAAGCTATGTCCTAGGGTAAAAAACTTTGCAGCAGAGCGCCATTGAAATGGCTGCAATTTTGCAGTCAAAACTAAAACTATAAATCGTAGGAACTCTATAATGAAATATGTCACAATGCTAGGGATATTTAATAAAATTTCTTTCATCATCCTTAACAGAGGTTTTATTTACTACCTAACTTAGTTGCACAACGAAATGGTCGGCACCGGACCTTTATTTGCAAACTTTGACATTTCATCTGTCGAAATTCAAAGAACGTCAATTGACAAACTGTCAAAGTTTATTAAAACAGGACCGGTGCCGACCATTCCGGTGTGCAACTGAGTTGGTAAATGAGGCCACGCTCTCTCTCCCTCTCGCTTCTCTCTTTTGCGATCATTTGCGCTTATGACACTAAACCGGCATATCAGTCCACTACTGGACATAGGCCTCCCCTAATAAAGAGGGATATGCCCATACCCACGCTGGGCATGCGGTTAGGGATCGCAGGGCACAGCTTCTCGCACCGCCGACGCTGCTGCCCGTCTGTGGTCAGGGAATTTAGCTGTGCCGGTGTTAGGATGTGCTATGCCGCATTTAGCTGGCCATCAGAGCCCCGTTTATTGTACAGCAGGGTGGACTACGAGTAGGTGACGTTGGTTTGGATTCCGAAAATGGAGGTTGGAACTCCTTACCTTACCTTACTTAAGGTATATGACTTTATTCGTTGTTTTGTTCAACCGAGCCGTAGGATAAAAAGTACCAATATCTGAAATGTTGATTTTTTGAAGTATTGAAGTATTCTGTGAAGTAAGTAGCCAAGCTTATTTTGTAACGTTACAGCAATAAATGTCTTAGCAGGATGTATATTTTCAATTGCTACGTAAAATATGGTAGCTAAACAGGAAAAATGTATTCTTAACGTCGCTTGGATTATTTGGCTGATAGCCCACCTGATGTTGTGATATCACTATTGAAACTGTCTAGACTGTCTGTCTGTGACTGCTATCTACGTATTATGTGTGTCATCATGAGTCGTCTAATCGATTAACAGTTACAATACAAAGTTACAATACAATTTCATTGCTTCACTGAAATTCTTCCGTGATAGATTTTAGGTTCTTTTTCCTACAAAAAATGGGTGGTTGGAAAAATATTTGACTAAGACCAGTAATTGCCTTGGTTATCGATGAAAACGCCCACATATTACATTTCTGATCGATGATGGCTACTTGTAGGGTTAATTAATCTTAAAAGTTCTGACTTACTTTTAGACCAACTTAGGCCACTTACTCATGCATTCATGGATCTGATATTTACTCATGGATTTGATAAAACAGGTCTAATAAGATACCACTGAGGCCCTCAAAAAGTGAATTTATGGAATATTTATAATAAAATCATAAACATAGTAGTGAACGACTATAGACCGATGATGATCGTGACAACAATGAGTGCGTGTGAACGTGTGGTAACACATTGACTGCGGGCCTCGTACTAGGCATCTTGCGCCATATACGAGGCTTAAATAGAAAACTCCCAGCAATGTCCTGCAGTGGACTTTTGTAGGATGAAGAAGAAGACTAATATGACTAACGAAAAGCAATTTGTTTGTTATTATATAAGTCATCTATATCCCACTTCTGATCCTGATCCTAAACTATTTCCTCCCAATCTATTATCCCATTCATATCGCCATCTTCTTTTAGTCTGCCGCGTCACCTCGCTGGATAGTAGCACTATGTAGTGGTAACCTTTGCCCACATATTTAATTACAAAAATCCTTTTATTTCTTTTCCAGGCTTCCCATTACTCCCTGGAGAAGACGAAGCCGACCAGATGGCGTGCATAATAGAACTCCTAGGCATGCCGCCTCTGAAGCTAATAGAGCAGGGGAAACGAGCGAAGAACTTCATCAGCAGCAAGGGTCTACCTCGGTACTGCACGGCAACGACATTGCCCGATGGCTCCACCATGCTAAATGGAGGTAAGTTTCAAATTAACCTGGTACCAAGCATAGATCAGAAGAAAAAATCGTAATGGCATTTTTGTTTCTGAAGCATCACAGATGAGTGGCTAACCAAATCCTTGTACTAGGCACTGTTTACCAAGAGCAGAACCATATAACTCAAGAGCATGACAATCGCCCACGGTGACTGCGTTTAACAGAGTTATAGAGGCTCTAGGAATTCTAAAGAAAGTGTGATGAATGATAAAAACATTTCTTTACATTCTTATTGGGACTTCGAGGATTACATTTCTAGTTCTTACCATTCACTAAATTCCAAATATCTAGTCCTGCTGATTCAGGAATACTTACAACAGTTACTTGACTAATAGATGATGCAATCAAAAAACGAACATCTTCAGATTACTGTCCTATCTATTTATAGCTCCTGAATCTTTCAGAGAACCTTGATGATGTAACGGTTATTCACACGGCTTGACGTCTTGGCCTTCCGTGGTGTCAGGGAGGCAGACGGCATTGACTCAGCTGTCTGGGCCCTAGCGCCACTATGTAATGTAACCGGTGATTAATTGTGATGTCAGAACATAATTGAAGTGTTGCTGATGCATTGGTTACTTCTGTTTTGGTGTCTTTCATTCAGTTGGGTGGGATACAATTCTCGAAAATATTAACTGGTAATGTCATATAAAAGCTCTTGTCGGTGTACTTATGCAATTTTCTCCATTTTAACAGACTTTAAAAAAGAAGGAGGTTCTGATTTGGTTGTATTTTTTATGTGTGTGTTCTTTTACTTCCTTATACGACATGACGGCTACCTTCTCTTTTATATAGCTGATGTAGCTTATTCTTGGTCTTCCTCTTCCACGCTTTCATTCTACCTTTCCCTCGATGATGTTTACTAATGAAACTGTCATGTCGTGATCGTGTCAAAAAGGACTAGAAGTGCCTGTAATTCCGAGTGCTTTATTAAAGCCATATCCTATTCGAAACTAGCTTCCGCCTGCGGCTTCGGTCGCGCGGTATCCAGTTATTTCAGGTCTAGAAGTAGTAATAAGTAGTAATTTTGAACGAATTTAATTTTGCACATATCTATATATGTGCAAAATTTTCGATCCGTAGTTTTCAGTAGTTTTGGCGTGAACGAGGGACAAGCATTTCACAAAATTTCACTTTTATAATATTAGTAGGATAGTAGGAATAGATAGATAGATAAATCATTTATTTGTTAGTACAGGCGCACACAATTTACCTTAATAACAATTTTGAAATATAAGCACAAAAGTTAACATTAATCACAAATATTTCAAAGATAATATATCTAAGAAGATATATTATACTTATAAGTAAGTTTGTGTGTGCTGCAGCACGACAAAAAGGCCTTGGCTCAGTGGTTTTTTTTTGCTTTAAATCAAAAACACAGATTTTCAGTCAAGACCTGATGACAGTGAAATACCTAGGAAGTAGGACTATCTTCCCCCGCAGCTTCGCTTCTATGGTACCCGGATAAAAAGTAGCCTGTATGTTATTCTTGGTCACATACGTGCAAAATTTCAGCTCGATTCACATGTCACAAACTTTCGCCTTTATAATAGTAGGATAGGATTCCATATCTATGAGTCGTACAATAATCATCGGCCAAAAATATCGTAAATGTCACAGTGATCAGTGTTTACCCAAATTTTCACTTCGCGTCATAGCGTCGGAATGCTATCCACTGATTCACGTACCCTAACCTTTCTCTCAAATCGTCATTTGTATGATGTACTTACGTTGATTAGGTTATGAGTCAGAGGAATTAGGTGCAGATTGTTTGGGTTTGTGTTGCAGTTTAGATTGGTAGTTTGGACTGTTTCAGACATGACCAGAATTGTAATAACTCCCTTCGTTTCTTCTATTAGTTAGTGGCCAGCTATGGTGATGAAGTTTTTAGGCCGTAATAACTTTTTCTCCAAGAAGTGTGCGTCTTGTCTATCTTACACACACATGTCACAATAAATAGCGGATCAGTGTTCAGATATAAAATATTTGATATCTTCAAATATGTGTCGTGATGTTGTTAGTTTTTAATGTTCTGTTCTGTAACAATTATTTTTATACTGTAAGAATTTGTCTGGACTCTGATTTAAAACTTTCAAATTCTAGACGCGTTTTGATATGTAAAGCCATTCTTATGAGTGGCATGACAGCTAACACTCATTTATTATCCAGCTGGTTCTGTCTATTATAATTTAAAGATATCAATCTTTTTTAAAATCGTTTCCCGATTTACCTTTCTGATAACGTAAAATTTATGAAGTAGGCTTCTCAAATGAGCTTAAAACTCCGCGAGCCTAGCCAACTTTTAATCTGGCTGGATTTACAACTTGGCCGCGACATTCGCTTGATAAACTTTTTTTTGGTTTGGTGCCAAATGTGGCGTGTAATGTCTCCGATAATCGCATTTTGTTTGTATGTAGGGTTTAGTTCTTCCGCGATAGTTTCGTGTTGTAAAGGTGTGACTAACTGGTCGTGAATTGATCTCAACCTTTATAACCTTTATTATTCTGCTTCTTCACTTTATTACTACACTGGATAGCCATGGCTATCCTTACTTTATACTACGAAAATATAAAATGCCGGTGCATTTTGTTACCATAACAAATACGATGCTCTTGTTGATGTCGGAAAGGATGACTAAAACATCAGCGTAGTAGAGAGGGGTGTACGGGGTTTCAACTCAAACCAACCTCATTTGCCGGAGGTACATCCTGCTAACTGACAAACAGGGCTCTGGCGGCCGGCTGATTGCGGCACAGCTAAATTCCCTAACTACCGAAGGGAAGCAGCTTCTGCCCTGAGATTGCCAACTATTGTATGCTATTATGGACATATCCCCCTTCTTATTAGGGTAGGCCTTTGTACAGCAGTGGACTGATGTAGCCTGGTTTTGTTGTGTTGTTGTTGCAATGTGAGAGACCTCCCGTATTTTCATTCAAATAAAGTTCATTAATGAGATGACGTAGTCAGTGTTTGAATTAGTCCACAGATTTTATTGATTTTGAGCAATAAATATTTAGCTACGTAAGTACTTATACTAGTGTTTACAACTATTTTGGTTGTAAAATCAATATTCATTCTACCATCTGTCATCGTGGTCACTGAATGCTTGTCTGTTTATAATATACTTACATTGTGTAAACAAAACAGTCAGCCATTGCGTAGCAGTTACTACGCAACATTTATTTATTGCTGAGTATTAACACAGGGATTTTTATACGGAACTGTTTTATTAATGGGAGCCTCGAAAAAGCTATATAATCCTATACGTACTACGCATTACGGAATAACGATAATTTTTTTTCTTTTACTGGGTAAGAAGCTTGATTGTGAAAAAGATAACATGAGTGAGTGAGAGAATGACAACTTATAGAGAGAAATGGAATGTGAAATGATGTGCCCATGCTGAACCTTTAATGTGGGATATGGACAAGGAGATAAATAATACTGGAGATAAACATTATCACACGCCGTTATGTAGTCCCAAACTGAGCAGAGCTCGTATTATGGGAACCACATGACAATATTGAAAATCATAATCATAATAATTTATTTATAAAATATAATTACACTGACACTGGTTTAAATTAAAACCAGGGTTTAGTATTAATGTAATGGGTCCATACTAAATAATGTTAGCTTCAGTTGCCTAAACCAGACCAAACAGTCTGTAATTAGGCAGCTGTGCTCCCCCCAGATTCATAAAATCCAATTATGCATTACATTTCAAATTTTTAGGTAAATTATGATGAACAATGAAATATTAAATGAAATAATTTATTTTAAATGTACTTAAATCTAGAAAAATAATAAAATTAACGAAGAATATTAACCAATTTGTTGTAGGAGTGTGGTGGGGAAAATACATGATGATAACTATTTATTTTGACGTTTCCAGGTATGTCAAGAAGAGGGAAGCCGAGGGGACCGCCAGGTTCGAAGAGCTTCGTCACAGCACTAAAAGGATGTCAGGACAAATTCTTCATCGATTTTATTAGAAGGTAAGATTTCGTGATGATTTGTTCCATAAATCCCCGTTGATCCTATTCAATGGAGATTTGTCTCACTGAAGCCATACCATCTGTAAGTTTTCTTTGTTCTGGTTACTGGTTTCTTGCTGTTTTCCTACGCCGTAATTTTAGAATTTAAAAAAAACTTGATCCTACAGTCGATTTATTTACTGACCGATAATATTGAAAGCATTACATAGTGAGAAACTTGCGCTAGTCAGCTCGACGCGTATCTTTCCTGTGGGTAAGGCCAACTAGGCTGAGAGGATGGTATAGGTGCTGAAGCTTACTCCATCTTACCATGTCCCAGGTACCACAGCGTCCTGCTTCCTGATCAGCTAACTCAGTTGCACGCCGAAATGATAGGCACCGGTCCTGTTTTTGCAAACTTTTTTGAAAATTCATCAGTCGAAATTCAAAGAACGTCAATTTAAAAACTCTCACAGTCTGTAAAACCGGTGCTTATCATTTTGGTGTGCAACTGAGTTAGCTGATCAGAGGCCAGATCGGTGAGTTAAAAGTACCACTTAAAGTACCCATAAATCTAGTTTTAGTAGTTTTTATTTAATACCGTTTTAAAATAAATCAATCGACAAAACATTCAAAAATAAACGTGATCGCTTCATACTCTTCATAGCATTGTAGTCATGGAAAACACCTTTTTTTGACCGTCCAATGATTTCCGTGAATGAATCTCGGATGTAGTTATTCTATTTCGAGGTGTAGGTACCCATTTGTTCAGTCAGACACTATGTTTTGTATCAACAACGTAAAGTAATGGAAAAATACTTGTTTATTTCTAGTATTTGTAGAGGTTTGGCCGACCAAACAGTTTAACTGTTCAATTTATTTGAAAACAAACTAATCCTAATATTATTTGCTATTTGCTACGCTTTCCCGCCCTAACTACTTAACAGATCGTCATGAAAATTCTATTTATACCATGTAGGTATACCAGGGGTGCAGAAAATAGGGTACTTTTCAAAAAGTTCCTGAGGGAACGATTACATTATTGCAAGCGATGCCGCGGACAGAAGCTAGTATGCAATAAAATAATCACCATGCTTGGGAAGTTGCATATATAGCCTAAGGCCTAAGGTATCTAATGTATTTCGTAGTTAGTTAGGTATGTGTATGATATTATTTATGTAGCTGCTCTCGTATGTATGTATGTACTCTCGCAGTCTTTGGTTTATCGTGCTATCCTGTCCATCCAAAGGTTGTCTGGAAGAGATCGCTTTTAGCGATAAGACCGCCCATTGTACCTTTTTTTTTTTATTATAATTTATCCTGCAAATTGTTGTTTTTTTTGGTACAATAAAGAATTTATCTATCCGGGGCCTTATGCACGTTGACTGCGGGCCTCACACATGACAGTGGCACCGGAAAGCAGACAGTTGTGTTGTTGTGTTTGTTTTGGGTCTGTGTGTTGTGTTACCATAGTGTACTCATAATTACTGATAACCACGGTCAAAGAAGGCCTCTCCCAAGGATTACCACGTAGTCTACTTTGTGTACTCATACTATACCATCACCACGTTGGTCCATTGCGGTTTGGTGGGTAGACGCCAAGGTGGAAGGCCGGCGAGATTGACATGGACCCTTTGATGGAGTTTGGAAGCTCCAACTCCCCCTTTCTATTAATTATATTACCTTCCATTATTTCCAGATGCCTAGAATGGGACCCAGAGAAGCGACTAACGCCCGCCCAGGCTTTAAGGCACGCGTGGCTGCGCAGGCGGCTCCCCCGTCCCCCCCACGACGACGAGCCCGCGCCGCCGCCCAATCACGTTAGTATTGCGCTCGCCAAGCGCAACCAACCCAAGTGCACTGATAAATAGGTTTGTTTTTGTTTGCCCCTTTTTATTTTTATCAGCTTTGGTGGTGGACTAACGTACTAACATGAGGTAATGAACATATTGTAAATATATCTATTATCATCTGTATATTTGAAAGGTTTCTTTAACATTTTGAGAGTGGATTAAGAGATAGAATGTCAGGGTCGTTGTAAGTAGATATCCGCGATCTACTCCTCCGAGAAATAATTATTACCATACGTATATCTGTTAGTATCATCCATATACTCACCGCAACAGATACACGTATGCTATAGGAACAGGGGGTCAAATACGACCTCTTATAGCAATATTATGAGCACTTTAAGATGCTGACTGTGGGCCTCCGACTTCGCATTCAGTCAATCGTTCATAATGTTTAGAAAAACCTTATTTGAAATGTACAGAAAGCATGACTAAACCACTCGTTAACAAGAATACTTTAACATACCATAATGCTTTTTCTCATGCACACAAATCTATTATTACAAAATTACATGATTTTCATTCATAAGCGCATCACTTGAGTACGGCTGGAGACATAGGCCTCCCCAATGAGTGCCCTTGCGTCTTCACCTCGACGCATCCAGCCTCTATTGGATTGACACATATTATTTTTATGAACGCCTACTGTCCCTTAGATACACATAGTGATAAAGTACAAAACAGAATAGGTAGTGTTAAAATCGTACTTCATTTCTCTAACTTTGAACATGATCTAGTAATGTTCAAATTGAAAAGTAAAACTGTTAGTGAAATTGAACTTTGTTTCTCTTACAAAGTTGTACAATCATCCGCAGGGCAGCTTGTTCGAGAAGCGAGTGGGACATCAGTTACTTATGTAATGGGGTCTACAGAGGCTCGGCTACTTGTGCCAGCAAGCGTGGCACAAATCCCATAAGGAAGCAGTCAAATAACTGAACGCCAGTGGTAGCATTCACTAAAACTGCAACTTCTGCCACTTACAGCGCAGTTATAACTTGGCACACTTCTGTAGGGCGATCACAAATACCTGACGTATTGTATGAACTAAGTTGTACATTGACCGCGACTCCGTTCATTAAGCCACTAGTCGCGCCCATTAAACGTACCACTAGTGGCTTAGTCAAACCACTAGATGCAGCCACCAATCGCAGCTGCTAGTAGCTTAGTGGTTAGCCACTTAGCCGTACTTTTGGCTGAATTCCGTTCATTACCGTCGGGAGGCAAGGGTCGAACGCGTTTGTGTAATGGACACATTAACACTATTGATTTCGTTGTTGTTGATTATTATACTGCGACGTAGAAAGCGTCGATTTATCGTCGTTACTGGGTTCATCCAATTTTAACTTTACTTCCGGCTACCGTGGCCGAGTGAGTGCGCACGATGCGAGCGACAAAACGCGAACGCGCCTCCAGCATTTTGTGGATCGAGCGTGGCCGCTCGAACGTTCGGTTTGCGCCAATGCCATACAAAATGTATGAGAAAACTACTCCGCAGCTTGTGATCGTGTCTAGTGGCCGCGACTAGTGACTCAATGTGCGGCAGCCCTAACAGTAGCGGTGCGCTTGCAATTTACCTGACCAATATCGCCAAATTCGCCTCAGTCCGTGATCAGATCATACATCAAATCATCATAACGCGTTCTCATTGCCATAGTTTTAAGTATTTTTAACAATATACCTAATCAGCAAATTTCAGGTGCGCCAGGTTATACTTGTGGCATTGTATTAATATACTTTATTTGCGGGTGGGTAAAGTCTAAATGCCGTAGAACTATAGTTGTCCAACTTGTAATGATGGGTACAGACAGACCACACGAACGTAAGCAAGCGAAGCGATTCGTTCTAGCGAGAGCCTTACTTCCTTCGGTCGTATTCCGGCCATTGTCGGTCGCTCGGTGTAGACATGACAATAGCGAGCGAGCGTGTGGTACTCATTGGCGATTACCCCACGTGACCTTTCGCTTGCCTTCGTTCGTTTTGTTTGTACCCATCATACCGAGTATAGAAAAAGCCCTTCTGTTAAAGCATTTTGGGACATCCTGCTTTGCCAAAACTGTTAAGGTTTTTGGCAGTAACCTATTTTCTATGGTGTAAGAAGATATATTAATACACATACTCAAATCATCTTCTATGGTTTACTAAGAAAGAACTCGTCCTAATGGATTTTTAATTGTTATTTTTAGCAAACGAGCGTGTGTAGCGGGAGTGGTGGGGCTGGTAGCGGAGGTCGTGGCGGCTCCCTCCGCACCCCTCTAGCTCGCACCCCCGTAACATTCAACGCATCGCAAGTCGCCAGTGAGTGCCCACCTTACCCAACTTGAAAATCTGTTGTGTATTATCTAGAACAAAAGTTAATTTTACAGCTCTAAAATTCTAGCTACCCTTTTAATCTCTATCAGTAAGATAGAGACAGGTCACATTTTAACGAAAACTATTGAAAAGTCTTCGAAATCGTTCACTTAAAAAATGTCTTATGTTATGACGCTAAGCGCCATGCCAACTCAGTTGTGTTTTCAGCATTCAAAGTGTATACTGTGCTACTAGATACAAGGCCTGAGATTTGGTGATGAAACAGCTCTGTTCGTTCCAGAAGCGAAACAACTCCAAGCGGCCATGTCGGAGGAGAGTGGCTCGAGTCGTTACTGGCCGCCCGCACACGCCAAGCTGCCGCACCTGCCCGCGCCCTCCTAGCCCCCGCCCCGCCGCCTCGCTAAGGTACATTACTACAACTCCAAACGGCCATGAGGACGGCTCAAATCTTTCAACAACAGGAACACCAGCCTATCTCAGTCCACAGCTGGAAAAAGATATGCCCATAATTATCTCGCTGGGCAAGCAGGTTGGGGATCGCAGGGCACAGTTACACGGTACTAGTGCCGCACGTTGCGGCCTATTCCGCAATCAGCTGGCCGTCAGAACCTCGTTTGCTTTTTAGCAGAGTGCACGACGGGCCGGTGAGGTTTACTTGGGTTCCTTAGATGGAGGTTGGATTGGAACCCCTTACACTCCATAATATGTACTGCCCGTTTGCATTCTGAAGACATTCTTTGAACACTGTCTCAGTAAGTGGGTTGCATTAGCAGCGGGCGCTTATACCTTTCCGAATATGGTCAAAAAGTCCGAAATACCATCTGTTACTTTTTGAAGAGGATCAGTCGAACTGTCAACATCCTCTCTCACATGAGGTTGTGTTCAACTTGTGGTTAAAGATTATTTTCTCAAAAAAGAAATATACATTTCACTTAATTATGAGAAACAAATTTAAAGTTACATCTAGTGCTTCGATCAAAACCCAATCAAATCTACGAAATGTTTAACGTCCCCTTATCAACCAATTGGCTATGAGCTGACGATTAAACTGGCAAATACCAGGACCAAACAACAGTTCGAATAAATGTGGGTTGTTTTACAAGATGTGTTACAATGTTTGTCTGAGATTACCCGTAAAATAGTTCATTTTTCTAGCCGAACAACATTTATCAACTTGGTTCCTGAATTGTTATAAACTTCAAACAATTAAGTTGCTCTTGTAAATTATTATTCATATTCATATTCATATTCATTTATTCATGCTTCAATGTCCTACATTACAGTGGTATAGCTTAGGTCTAGTATAGCTTATGAGTAGGTTGTTAGGTACATTGACCCTGTCAGGGCACTGCAGGAAAATAATTAATTTACGGTAGTGTCAAATGCATGTAGGAACAAGTTGTGTCAAATTATTCAAAGCTTATTCATTAATTATTATTAAATTACATATTTATTATTATTATAATTTAAACAAAAAGGTCAAAATAACATGTAATAAATAATTGTAATTCAATAGGTCATCATAGAAACTATTCAAAAAAAAAAAAAAAAAATTATTATTGCGACTTAGATTTGTGAAACATCTAATCTGGCGGGAGGTCCCGCAGACAATTTTATTTAAAACAGATTCTGTGCGGTTGCAGGTGTCGTCGCTAGAGGCGCCGCGGCGCTGCGGCGGCGCGCGGCTCGACCTCGAGCGGCGCTCGCTCGACCTCGAGCGCGAGCTCAGGCCCGAGCGCGACTCCGACGGCTCGCTCGACGACAGAGACCATCTCGTCTAGAGCTCAGACCCGACCGCGATCATCTCGTCTAGAGCTCAGGCCCGACCGCGACCATCTCGTCTAGAGCTCAGGCCCGACCGCGACCATCTTGTCTAGAGCTCAGGCCTGACCGCGACCATCTCGTCTAGAGCTCAGGCCCGACCGCGACCATCTTGTCTAGAGCTCAGGCCTGACCGCGACCATCTCGTCTAGAGCTCAGGCCCGACCGCGACCATCTTGTCTAGAGCTCAGGCTCGACCGCGACCATCTCGTCTAGAGCTCCCGAGCGCGACTGCCAACCAACAGTGTCTGTGTCCAAACGAGTGAAACTTAACTGCACAGCGTCTAAATGACAAGTAACAGTATCTGTTTAGAAAAGAGTGAAACGGCGTTTAAATCAGCCCTATAAAGCCCCGTCCAGAGCTACCGGATTACGACAGAACATTGTCGACTCCACAAAATTGAAGTCAATGCAAGCTGGTCTAGAGCAATGTGGAAAAATACAAATCGCTTAAGAATACTGTGTATATTTGTGCGCACAATATAAAATTAAAATCACAGAAACGATGTGTATTTGAAACGGGAAGAAATTCTAAACACATTTACCGTGCGAACAGCGGTTTAATGTTCACTGCGTGTGTGGAAATAGTAGACGCAACGCAAATAGATGGAATTTACAATACAGTGGCCGTTTAATCTCTAGACAGAAGCTTCTCTTAGCCCAGATACTACCAAGGGTTGATATTTTGCATTGATCGGGCAAACATTTACTGTGCAGACTAACAGACACTGTCTTATCTATGGTCGCGGTGTCGTCTAGACGGAACTGCGCTCTGTCGAGAAGGCCGGGCCACTGTGTCTACACAGTTTGAAACGTCCCTAAAATCTACGCTGATGGTCTACTGGTTGTGTTGTGTCAGTGATATACTGTGCGGAATTACTGTGCGGGTTTTACTGTGCGGACTTGACGGTGTTGGCTGTCTCGGGCGTACTCGTTCGACTGTCCACAAACGCTACTCCGACTCTGTGTTCGATCTATGAACATTTGAACCTTTTTTACTAAACAATGTTCTGTTAATGTTTTTGATATCAAACACAGAATCGGGCTACCGTTCACGTGTGCGCGGTCTTTATTTTCGCCATTGCCTTTCGTATCTCGGTTCATATTAGATATTTGAAAATACCAGTTTCTTTTTGAAGTAATTGATTCTCTTAAAATGATACTAAACTATACTCCCGACCATATTATACTCTGTGTGTCGTTTTGACAGAATCGAAATTCATGTTCCTGGTTCCTAATTTAGCACAGTATCTAAATAAACAGCTTTTAGTTAGTAGGTAGAATGAATAGGCGATCTAGTTCAAATTTTATGTTTGTTATTTTATCGATTGTTATTCTTGTACTTGAAAGTTGATTATTTAGATACCTTGTTTACTAAAGGATTTAAAGGCAATGGCGAAACGGTGTCGGTGTGTGAACTCTCGCTTGGCGGCGAATCCAAATAGTGCATAGAGGCAAAATTGATCTCAATAAGATAAAGACTACTGTAAGTTATCGGACATCTAGCGGAATTGTGCGTAATCTAACGTGTTTTACTGTTTTCTATGTATTATATACGTATAAAGAACGTTCCGATGTGTCGGTGTTAGTGCCTAATAAGTCTGGTTTAGTTATAGGACGTCGACCACTCTAAGGATATCTTGTACCGAACGATTTCGAGCTCGATTTGGGTTAGTCTCGCACGCTTTCGTAGGCGTCCCCGAATTAGTAGTCTTGCGAACAGATTGCAAGATTTTAACTGAATTTTTTGATACGTTTTACCCAAATACGCTTATTGGATTGTGTTCCGATTGAGTGAGCGTACGAGCGTATGATTTTTTTGTTATCGAAAATCCCTCTCGATGCTACTAGTGTAAACGAACGTGTGTACTAAACAATTTTCTACAAAACGTAATTTCTAATTGTTAATTATAGTTTAAATTTAGTTCACAATTTGTGTAATTAGTTATTATTTCTCTCAAGTGATATAGTGATGTTGTAATTATAACAAAATGGTGACCTTAAACGGAATTTTTAATGCATATAAGGGTAGTTAGATACATGGCCTTGTAATAATAGTTAATCCTAGCTACGCGGTTTCGTTGATCCGTTGGAGAGCGTACGTTGTGATGTATTCAGTTATCTATATGATTTTTAACTAAACTAATGTACCAGTAGATATCTGTACTCTTGGCCATACTTACCTACTTTATGGAAAGTTGAATTATTACATAAGTATATGAAGTACATACCTGCATACAGCATTTTATTATTGACTACTGTTTTTGTTTTTATAAAGTCGAATTATACATACATGCCTTATGGTATTTGTAGATTCTGTTGTACTTTTTGTTAAAACTATAGCGGTCCTTGTTATATCTATCTTTTAGAGAGAGACGGCAACATTTATTCTAATATTATACATGTGAAAGGGTCTGTCATACAGGTGTCTGAGTATGTTTGTTCCCACTCAACTCCATAACGGCTGAACGGATTTGGATGAAACATGGAAAATATGACTTGTAATAACACATCTATAGGCTATTTAACCGGGTACCATGCGAGCAAAGCCGCGTGCGAAGGCTTGTCCTCAGATAAAGTTTAATTTAGAAAAAAGTACAACAAAATCTTCACCATTTAAAACTATTAATTCGGTCATTTTGTAAGATCGGTACTGTTAAAATGGTATTTTACCTGCATTGCGTCATAGTGTTTAATCGACTAAAGGTCGTATAGACCAACGATCCCTTATCACTAAGCGTCACCTAGACAAGGGCAACTGTACAAAACGTGATCAAAACTCACAGGCACAGGCAGCACCATAGGGATGACGACTGGGTAAAAAATAATAATTTTAATTTTAATTTTAATTAGTCCGTCAAATAGATCAACAAAAAATATTAGACACGTATTTTTTTATTAATCGAATAAATAAAAATTGACGGAGATAAAGAGCGTCAAAGTTTGGGAGTGGGGGTTCGTGACGTCACGGCTAGGTAAAATGTACTAAGCCGTGACGTCACGCGGAACTTCAACGCACTATATCTTTGTCATTTTTTGTTTAATTGACAAAAGAAAAAATACGTGTCCAATATTTTTTGATAATGTAAATGAAGGACTAATTAGAATTTTTCATTCGTCATCCCTATTCTAGAGCAATGTTGCCACCAACCCAGAGTCCTTCTCCGTTATTTTAAGGAGTTGGGCTGGCTGGGGTTAGCTTAGCAGGGGGCAATGCACAATACACCCCAATGCGGGACGTCAGTGCAGAACGTTTGGCTCTCTCAAACGAAAAAAAAGAATCTGGTTCATAAATGACGGAGTTATGAGGTACAAACATAAAAAATACAACCGAATTGAGAAGTATACCATTACTTCCCATTTAAATTTGAAGAAACGAAACGAAAAAAAGACTACCGCTAAGAATCAATTTCGTTGTTTTTCTTTTCCAAATAAACTTCTTGTCTATCTATGGAACTTAGGTAACGCTTTAAGATAGGGGACTGTTGATGCAGAAGGCCATACAACCCGTATTCTAGAACGAAGCTCCAAATGAGTTTTATAAGCATAGATTTTATGACAGATTTTCATTTGAAACATGCAGTTTTTAACTGTCAATATGCAGGTTGAAATTGCATATTGTCAGTTGAAAACTGTCAGTACGCAGCTACTTGCGTACTACTAAAACTTTTCTATTATTTATTATAATTTTTTTATTTTTTGTGCTTTTCTACTAAAAATATGCAATTTCTACAAATATCATATTTTTAGTAGAAAAGAGTCAATATGCAGGTTGAAATTGTATATTGTCAGTTGAAAACAGTCAATATGCAGGTTGAAATTGCATACTGTCAGTTGAAAACCGACAACATGTAATTTCACCCCGTCAGTGCTCGAGTTATGACCGTTAGAGTTCAGTTCTAGAATACCGGCCTATTATTTTACAGTCGAATTAATTTGCAAACTCTGTTAGAACCGTGTCGCAATAAGACTGCATGACAAATACTTTTAAATAGTAGTCTAGTCAATAAATCTCATTGGGGCAATGTTAGTCAGCGTTGAATGAATTCGACTGTATGTAACATTGTGTAGAAACCGTTACGTCAAAGTGCAATATTCGACTTTTACATTTATTTTGTCTTCCTTACCAATATTTGTATTTTTACAAAGGCCTATTTATGTATTAAATGAGCATTTTTTTTTAAATTAGTTCATAGTTTGTATGTATTTACTACATAGATGCAAAATTATTATGATTTTCAAATGAAATGTAAGTTTATGATTGAAGCTTCCTGTTGGATTTGGTTTTTTATGTGTAAGTGGACATGTTATATAAATTTTTGTTCTGTTTGTTGCTTATATCATTGTCAGTGAATTAGTTAGTAATTTTAATGAAATTCGACATTTTCAACTAGATTTATCATAGAGATGATCATACTATTTTTAATAACATAATTTCTAAGAGTAATTCGATATCCGAACAAACGTAGATACATTATGGATCATGACAATTAGCTGAGGCATATGAATGTGTAACTTAATTTTTCGTATAAAAATGTTAAACATGTCTACTTACCATTTTATTAATCGACCAAACACACTATCTATACTCAAATGGCATTTTTTTATTATTTCGACTGCCTTACGTTATTATGCTCAATAATAAATAATAGTTTGTATTGTGGTAGTTTTCTCTTTTAGTGAATGCGACATGTGTTTTATCCTGACTGTCAATGTCGGGTTATGTTTTATTTTGAGTTATGTTCTTGGGGATGTCAGAAAATATCGAATTTTGGCTGCTTTGCGTCCCAGAATAGAGCCTTTTTACATTCAGTCATGTTTTGGTTGCCATGCCACATGTTCCTGAAAGACAAAAGTGAAAATACCCTCATTTGAAACTTAAGAGTAACGCCGTAAGAATTATTTGTATAAAAAAAGTGTTATGACTCGAATAATACACAGTTTTGTACATTGCCGTTGGATTTTTAAGTCGGATTATTTAAGTGTAATGATTGTTCGCATATTGACCAACGAAATCAGAATTTAGATACGCAGGTTGTAAGATAGGTTGTATAATATTTAGTTCAATGTAGAGTTAAGTTGACGCCAATCTCTTCGTTTATTCTAATATTCCCAAGTCCATGCCGGTATCGATTTAAGGTATTTAGTCAATTAATGTATAGCTTTCTTTTTAGTTTTAACTGTCGTTTGGCTGTATCTGTTCACGATTGAATATGCGATAGCTCATGTTAATTGTAAAAAAAATCATTCTTATTTGTTTGAGCGTTGTGGCTGCTCTGTATCTATCGACAATGCAGCAAAGAATGGTTCAATTGATTATGTAAATTTAAATTTCGGTTAATATCAAAATATTAAAAGTACTACTGTAGAATTTGTTTCAGTCTAAAAAATAGTACTTATGCACTTATGTACTTTTGAGAAAAAGTACAAACAAATGAGATTACAGGTTGAAATACTTATTTGTATGTATATTTGTCTATTATATTCAAAGTAGTATTTTGAATATTACCTGTTATACGACATTTTGGAAAACTAATTATTGGCATAAGTACTATTTTTTAGACTGAAACAAATTCTACATGAAATAATGCTACAAACAAAATTTTTGTTGATGTAAAGATTGACAAAAATGTTCTTGAAGTCTTGAACAAAACACTATTGTTATGTAATGTATGATAGATTGATAGATGAAATCATTTGCTGTCTCTCTCTCTCTCTAACTCGAGCTGTGTGACAGAGAGAGAGAAAGAGCTAGATCGATACAAACCAGCCACAGAACATAAGCTATCCACTTGGCAACGATCAGTATTAAACAAATTCACTTCATCCCTACAAAACTGCCAAGTACACCGGCGGAGTCAACGAACATGTCACTGGAGCTTTATTTGTACGTTTTTAAGGCTCAATTTCGAATGACAGATATTTTGATACTAAAACTGTTGTATTCGAGCTTTGCGGCAACGGAATAAGACTCAATTTTTAATGACAATTGTTCGTTGGACAGAGTTTAAAAGACGTTGCTTGCTTACTACGACCACAGTCACGATTATTGGCCAATCTGCTTGACCAATTATGCCAATACAGTCAGTATTGGTCAAGAATTTTGACCAAAAAAACCTTTATCACGAATATTTCAACCTGACGTATCGTAAGCGTTACGAAAAATTTTAGCCAATGACAAAGCGTTATTTTGAATCTACGCTGTCTCATTGGCTAACATTTTACGTTTACGATACGAATAATTTTTACTTAGTCCTTGTGATCGAGGCTCTAATCAAAACTTTTTGGATTCAATTTAATTGGCTGAGCAAAATTGTTACCATGAACAGTGGTAAAAATAGATTCAAAAATTGTACCAGCATCCTTAAAACCAATATCTTGGATATTGTGTCAACGAGGAAATTAAAGGTACCGTTTGTCTGTTTTATGCATGTAAAATGAACCTTTTTCCAAAGTGAGTAACGTCTTGTATTCTCTGCCTTAACCCCGTCTTCTTATTTATAAGTTTGCGTACGCGCAAAGATCTAGTTACTACGGCTTTCGTTGAAACGCTGCATTTTTCTTAAACCTAGTTATTTTGTGAAAATTGTGTTTTAATGTAATGCTGATGTTTCGTATGAAACACGTAGCGACAATGTGAATACTATACAATTAATAAATGAATTATATAAATAAATTAATTGTTTGAATGCTATACTAAAAATTCCTATAAGTTTTCCTATCCAACCTTAGAATAACGTTGTAAGTTTCCAACTTAAAAGTGGGTTGAATAATTTTTTATTTTATTTTATAAGGACTGGTAGCCTTTTTTAAGCTTCTTAAGTAGTTTGATCTTTGTGGTCTTATAGTCTATCTCTATCCAGAAACTACAAAATTACTTTTACTCCTAAATAAAAATTCACTGCTGGACACAGGTCTCCCCTATAACGCTGGGTACGGATAGCGCGTTCCTCCAGCTCGCGCGGCACACTCAGTTCCACAGAGTGAACGCGTAGTTGGAAGTACAGACATGGAGTTCCAAGACACGCGTACTAATGTACCTACGCGCTATCCGTACCCAGCTTAAGGCCCACGACCGATAATCGGTGACGGTGACCGATTTTTTGTAGGAGAAAAATGAAAGGTACTGGGTGCCTTGTGCGAGTTTTTTTACCAACTCGATCTCGTTTGCAACAACTTCGAGAAGGAAGTCAAAAAAAGAATTCAGCTAGGTTGGGCTGCGTTCAGGAAATTACCTGATTTTTTTTTGTCGCCTATACCACAATGCTTAAAAACAAGAGTTTTCGACCAATGCGCCCTGCCAGTTATGACATACAGTGCCGAAACGTGGACACTCACGGTAAAGTTAGTCCACCAATTCAAGGTTGCTCTGAGGGCTATGCTCGGAATCACTCTGAAGGATACAATCCGTAACGAGATTATCCGATAGAGGACCAAAGTAATCGACATAGTCCACAGAATTAGCAAGCTCAAGTGGCAGTGGGCGGGTCATGTATGCCGAAGAACCGGCTAGACGAGTTCTAGAGTGGAGACGGCGTCTTGGCAAACGTAGTGTAGTAGTAGTAGTAATACAGGCGGAGCCATGACTCGCGGAAGGTGGCTGGCAGAAGGTGGATGCGGATAGCCGAAAATCGGGCTCAGTGGCGCTTACTGGGAGAGGCCTATGTCCAGCAGTAGACTAATACAGGCTGAAGAGAAGATCGCGTTTGAGTTTACGCAAATTTGTATGGAAAGGAGGTGCCACGCGTTTCTCACTAGACGGCGCTACCTCGATTCCATATAAATTTGCGTAAACTCAAACGCGATCGAGCTGGTAAAAAAACTCGCATTACGCAGCCTGATTGCAATAGTGACGCACACGTCCTACAAAAAGTCGGTCCGAAATATTATGCACGAAAAATCGGCTCGATTATCGGTCCAAATAAGTCTGACGTGGGCGGGCAGCCTAAGAAGAGGGATATGCCCATAATCACCACGCTAAGCATGGGAGTTGGGGATCGCAGGGCACAGCTTCTCGCATCGCAGAGGCTGCTGCCGGACGGCACCCGGGGATTTAGCTGTGGCGGTGTTAGACCGTGCTTTGCCGCAATCAGCCGGCCGCCAGAGCCTTGTTTGTTAGCTAGCAGGGTGCACCAACTGCAGGTGAGGTTGGCTTATGTGCCGGAGATTTGGGTTGGAAATTTACACCCCTTACACCCCCATCCATATCATCATCATCTATATCAATTAATCATCATTGAATTTGAATCGCTTCATAAAATAATTTCTATTTCGGGTTTTAACGGCCTACGTTACTAACACAAAAATTATGATAGGAAAGTCTACATACCGTTGTAGTACATATCTGTAGAGATAAACAATGTACTTAAAAACGCGAGATACTCAAGAGATACCATGCGCGGAATGTTTCAAATAACTTTGCTTCCATCCTATTGTCTTCGCTGCCTCCCCGCCAATTTGTTATGATGCAAAATACAGTTTATCAGCACGAGCAATAGCTAGGTATCTTCGACCTTCTTCGTCACTGTTGCGACAGTGCTGTGCGGTCCGCCATACTGTCGCCATGTTTTCCCGCTAACGTTTTGGCGCGAAATAAACTTCTTACTAACATCGATAAATCGGACAGAGAACTGCAAAAAGTTGTGTGAAGTGAAAGGGAACTGGTTGGGAAGTGTTGTGGCAACATTGAGGTGAGTCGAAATAAGTTTTTTATTCATGATATACGAAAACCCATTACCAAAAAGGCATTGTTAGGCGAAGTGCCTTAACATTGTCATGAATTCGGTAGTATAGTACCTAGATATCCTACATACCTAGGTATGTGTTGTTCTTAGGTAAAGTTGTCTAAATGGGCTTCTACCTTAATACTAACGTAAAATACATAGCTTACATGTAAACATTTTCCCTGTATATTTTTTCTGTGTCTTCGTACAATGAAGTATTAGAGAATTAAAGATAACCTACTTAGTGTTGTTTTTTCGTAAATGGAACTAAATAAAAAAGGGCCCATTTATGGGTTTTGTGCGTTAGAAATAGTCATCATATGTCAGCTATGGCTCTACAAAAATAAAAATTAATCAACGGTTTTACTTAATCACACCTATCAAGCAATCAAGCATGAACACAGAATAATTACCTAATAGTCATGAAAAAGGAGGTACCTCAGTACCTAGATAAGTAAACTTCTTTTGTAGAATTCATTTGCATTAAAGTAAAAAGCAAAAGTAACAAAAGTAAAGTAACCCAGCAAGTAAATGGTCTCCTATTTATTCGCTGTAAAGATCTAAAAATATCGAATTGATACTATACTTATACTTACTGAGACTAGACATATAGTAGGTACAGATGAACGTACGTTTATAATTTATGAATATGCAGCAGGCAGGACAAGTGCATTGCTCAAAATAAGCTTATTGATTTTAGAACTTTTTCTAAACCAACAAAAACTTCCCTATTTTAATGTAGATTGATTATCTACCTAGACTCTCTTACCCTGTTAAATAATATACATAAACGAATTACATATTTTGTAGAGTTAACTTCATCTCATCACCAGTGAAGTGATCAGAATAGGTAGAGCTAATTTACCTAAAGTCCGTGGAACAGAGGCAAAAAGAAGAGACTTCTTCAGAAATGATTTTTTTGAGGTGAAAATTGACCTTAACTTTGATCGCGGAAGAAATGCAAGGAAGTCTCCATTCACATATAATAAACAAGTATTTATTCAATAAAAAAAACCCGACTGCATAGAAGTTTTTAGTACTTAGTCAGTTTAGTAATATTTTAAAATTGAAAGTGGCTTCTTACAGTCGCCAAGTTGTATTTTTTAAATTTCATATAGCTTATGTCACCTTTGTGATCTAGACGAATCCAACAACATCTCATTAGTCAAAATCCGCCCAGCCGCTTGGGCTACAGCGACCGACAAATAATATTACAAACATACATACACTCTAAAAACATAACCTGACTGAAGAGGACTTCAGTCGGGTAAAAATGATCCCAAACTAGGCAGATCCTGTACTATTTTACCAGAGGCTGTTAAATATAGGTACATAAATACTTACAAAACACCCAGACACAGAAGAAACATTCATGTTCATCACACAAAGGCTTGTCCTGGGCGGGAATCGAACCCGCGACCTGCAGCTCAGAAGGCAGAGTTACTACCAACTGAGCTATGATGCCAGTCTCAACTGAGCTATGAGGCCAGTTTCAACTGAGCTATGAGGCCAGTCAAATATTTTTGCCTCTGTTTCACGAACATTAGGTAAATGACCTATAGCTATTCCGATCAATGCTCATCACACAAATTGATTGACTCAATCGTTACGACATCTATATGATTACGTAACAAATAAATCAAACTTTCTTATTTTATTCTAGTATTCTAGATGGCTTATTTGACCTCTAGAATCTCCTGAATAAGCGCCGTCGAGACAAATAATTGAAAAAATCTTGGGCATAGAATGTCGTAAAAGCGTTGCCTTAAAAATGTCGCATTTTGAAATAAATTAACCAACTTATTGGTCAAAGTCATTGCGGTTATGTGTTATGGAGTGCATTAGTATTTTATGATTATTATGAGAAATATTAAAGCAGACATTCATTCATAATAATGTATATTATGTCTCATTAACTTGAGAATATTCAAAAACAATTGTATTTTTTTCAAACGAACGTTGTTATGACTTTCTTGGAGGTAGGTTGGTACTACGTAGGTACTCTCAGTGTGATGTTTCTAGAACTAGAACAAAGCTGTTAATATATAAATACTAATTTCCACCCGCGGCTTCGCTTCGTGATACAACCGGACCCGGACAGAAAATATGTATGTGTAAGATTTAGAACTATTATAATACGAAAAAAATTCTGTACATGGACACCTCAATCACCTAGCGGTATGAAATATAGTTACTTTACAACCTCATACTTACCTAAAATACATATACAAAATTATAAAAATCGACCGAGATGTTTCAGAGGAGTGCGGCCACAAATACCATGACCCGAGATTTTTATATAATATAATATACAGCTCTGGAATATTTACCCACAGTTGGTAGGTAATAGATTATTCTATCAGAGCTAGGTATTCCTAGGTAATGGTGGGTGGAATGGGCTTCAACATCCGATTTCAATTATTTTTAATGGTTTTTAAGCGGCGTTTTAATGCTTACTGTTTCTACTATTGTCATTGTTTCTGTCTTGATTCTATCGTATATGTAGGCGACACACGTACCTACTGATAATATTATGTGTTAACGTTAGTTACTAGTTATCGTTTTAGATATTTAGATTATTTGTGACCTTAATTTGCCTTCTGTTTTGGTTTATTTTGATACCTGTAACGCCACCTGTGGGCAGCTTTCCTTATACTAAATAAATAAATGGCTGTTGAGGGTGAGCGCAGATACGCATAACTTTTTTCTAATTTGCTAGGGTAGTCGTGGTCCGCGAACGATATCGAGGCGAGTCGCGGCTCCTCATAAAGTTTGATAAAATAGTGATTTTCGAAACGTTTAAACAGCTCTGCCCGCACCCCCAACTTCTCCTTCGTTTAAAAGGCCGTGTTTAATTTGATCACCTATAATTTTGGTCCTTCGAGCCGGATCAATCAGTGAACTTCACGAATTCGCGTCATGTCGGACGAGACGCCATCGAAAGTTCTCACGCGCCGTCAACGCAAGGAACTTTTGGAAGTTAATAAGTTGGAATGTGCACCTATGAAGAAAGAGCTCAAGAAATGTATTTTTCCTCGCGGCACTGACGGTCCCCTAACGTCGCAGGAAGGATACGTAGCAACGCCAGTGCCAGTCAAGATGGCGACCCGTGGCACTGCGCAGCATTCGACATGCGCTTCGAAAACCACCGTTTGCACCCGAAAATCCACAACGTCTTCAGTAGCACGTCGTAAACAACTCGAATTGGAAGCGGCGGAAGCTAAAGCCAAGATTCAGATGGAGTTAATTGACAAGAAGTTACAAGCTGACCTTGCCAAAGTCGACCGGGAAAGTGAGAAAACTAACTACGTCGGCAGCCATGTAGCTCCAGATGAAGATCATGTTGGCACTTATTGTTCGTCCCTTCGTAGCGAGAAGCGAGTGCACGATAACGTGGAGAAGTGGTTGGACACGAACTGTGCATCACCAGTCCAGCACGACAACAGCATCCAACAACTAGCTCATACGCTGAAGGATCTAATGACCCAGTCCTCATCGAAGCAAGAAGATAGACTTCTGAGCCGCCTAGCTACGCCACGAGAGCTACCTTTTTTCAGCGGCGACAGTATTGAGTGGCTACATTTCAAAAGTGCCTACGATGATTCGTCACGAGTATGTAGATTCAGTGACAGTGAGAACCTGTGGAGACTACGTAAATCTCTACGAGGTGAGGCCAAGGAAGCAGTGACTGATTTGCTGATCGGTAACACTCCGCCGTCAGCAGTCATGGAAGCACTTGAACTGAGGTTTGGTCGTGCTGATATTATTATTAGCAACATAACGATGCAACTGAAGAAGCTACCATCGTTACCTACTTACTATCAACAAGATCTGATAAACTTGTCCGTCAAAGTCAATAACTGCGTAGCTACAATACGCGCACTAAATCAGTATGACTACCTACGAAGCCCAGAGCTCGCTGCAGCTATTGTTTCAAAATTGCCGAGCACCTTGATTGGTAGATGGACAGAGTTTGCCTACAATCGTCTACGAGAAGGTAGATCGAAGCTCGAACTACTTGCTACATTTTTAAAGCTGGAGGCTGAAATGTTATCTGTCGTGGGATGTACTCAGCCGCGAGACAAGAAGCCAATGGACGCTCCTGTAAAACGCACTGAAGACAAGTATCGTCATCGCACTGTTTACACGTCTTCTGCGGCCGCAGCATCTGATAACAATGTATGTAAATTCTGCCAGAATGGCAGCCATACTTTGCCTGAATGTCGAATATTCAAACGCGCGCTGCGCAGAGATAAATGGAGGTTCGTCAAATCGCGCGGCCTATGTTATTGTTGTCTACTAACTCGACACAATAAAGATACGTGCCCCGCACCAGTGTGTGACGTCGATAACTGTGGCATGGCACATCACCGCCTGCTGCACTGGACGCGACCTGACATTACGTCACACTCAGCTGATAAGTTGACCTTGAACCCGGAACCTGTACTACCTGCAGCTGCACCCGACACGTCTATGATGCACTTCGCTCGTGACAGTGACGTCGCGAGCACCTCCCCGGATGAGTTCGCGCTGCTGAAAGTGATTGCAGTTAAATTACGTGGACCTAAAGGTGTAGTGAGTACCTACGCGCTCCTGGACGATGGTGCCGAAGTATCAGTGATCGATGCCGAGCTGGCTGATACCTTAGGTTTAGAGTGTGTTAGTGCGCGCCCTATTAGGTTTACTGATGCGTTCGGTTTATCGGTATATCAGTCGGAAGTGCCTAGTGTAAGAGTGGAAATAGCGGGACATGACAATAAAAGCTATAACTGTAAGTTACGTAAATGTTCTCAGTTAAAATTGTGTTCGCAGAATTTGTCTGTTTTGAATAGCGTAAATAGCTCACACCTTTCTCGTATTAAGCATATGATATGCACAGATTCCAGTGTAAAGCCGCGGTTACTAATTGGTGAGGATAATTATTTCCTAATAGCTCCGCTCGAGGTTATACACGGAGACAGGGATTCGCTGTACGCATCACGATGTATTTTGGGATGGACAGTCCATGGTTTCCACCGTGGGCCCCCTCATCACTCATCCAGGTCCAGCGGGGTAAGTGAACAAAATGTCTTCCATCTCGCTCACTCTCGCGATTATGATGTGCATGAAATTAAGGAACTTAATGATTTGATTAAAAATTCCTTTAATTTTGATTTGATAGGAATATCACCCGTATCCCGCGAAAATACGGATCATATTCGCGCTATTGAAATATTAGATAGCACAGCTCGTCAGGTAGGTAGTCAATGGGAAGTAGGTTTGCCGTTCAGAAAAGATAATTTTACCATGCCTGACTCATACAACAATGCCTACTCTCGTCAGCAGTTATTATTGCGTAAATTCAACAAAAATGCTGACTTCACCGTTAGGTATAAAATTGAAATATCTAAATTGTTAGACAATGGTTACGCTCGAGAACTAACTGATAATGAACTCTCAGCTGATCGTGTCTGGTATTTACCACATTTTGGTGTTCGGAATCCCAACAAGCCTGATAAGTTACGGTTAGTGTTCGATGCCGCCGCTAAAGTTGATGGTATGTGCCTAAATGATTATTTATTAACAGGACCAGACCTATATAATTCATTGTACGGAATTATGCTAAGGTTTCGCGAGAATAGAATAGTTATTATTGGGGATGTTCGCGACATGTTCCTTAGGGTTAAAATTAGGCCTGAAGATCAACATGTACTTAGGTTCTTGTGGCAAGAATCTTCGGAAAGCCCGATGAAAGTTTGTATGATGCAAAGTTTAATATTCGGTGCGACGTGTTCTCCTTTCATTGCCCAATACGTTAAAAATAAAAATTCCATAAAATACGAGGATTTAAACCCTGAGGCCGTGGACGTAATAATTAATAGTTTTTATATGGACGATTGTTGTTACTCCACGAACAATGAAAATACGGCCGTAGATTTAGTCCGCGACATAACTTTAATACTAGAAAAAGGTGGATTTGAGATAAGAGGTTGGTCGAGTAATAGCAAACCGGTTTTAGACTCGATACCTACGGATGCACTGGCGCGCACGGCAGTACAGTTTAGGTACGGAGCTATGAATACATGTGAGCGCACTTTAGGTTTGATATGGCATCCTGCGGACGATTCATTTGGGTTTCAGATTTCACTCGATAGAATACCTATTGATATTTTAGATGGTTCAACGCCACCCACAAAAGCTAAGATGCTTAGTGTTATTATGTCTGTTTACGATTTACACGGTTTTTTATCGCCATTCATTATTAAAAGTAAAATAATTTTTCAAGATGTAAATAGATCAAATGTTGATTGGAAATGCCGCATCCATTCTGGTGAGCACACCAAGTGGGTAAAATGGCTTAATGAATTAAAACTTTTAAAATCGTTACGCATACCAAGGTGGTATAATAATGCTGATAGTTGGACACAATGCTACCCTACGTCTATAGCTATAGATAGTAATGCCGAGTCTATTGTAGATAAACAACTGCACATATTTTGCGACGCTTCTGTCAAAGCTTACGCGGCAGTTATCTATTGGCGTTTCACACGAGCCGACGGGTATGTTTTGATTTGTTTTGCGGCCAGTAAAAGCCGAGTGAGTCCGCTCCGCCCGGTGTCGATTCCCCGACTGGAATTACAAGGAGCGCTCACAGCCGCGCGCTTATCAGACTCGCTCCAGCGAGAACACAAAGACCTTAAGGCTGATAAGCGCTTCTTCTGGACTGACTCACAGACAGTACTCCAATGGATACGCAGCGATCCAAGGAGCTTCAAGCCCTACGTAGCTCATCGCTTAGGCGAGATCGACGAGCTTACGACTTTGTCGGAGTGGCGATACGTACCTACTAAGTTGAACGTAGCTGACGTAGCTACCAAAGACGACACGCCACCGCTGATATACGACAGCGTATGGTTTCAAGGACCACAATTCTTACGGCAGCCTGAGGAATCATGGCCTAAGGATTGTAAGTCCACCAAGAAACCGCCGCCAGACGCACTCTGTGAGGAAAAGAGTATGAACGTATTTACGGCTCAAGTCGTCGAATACTCTTTACCAAACGAGGATAACTGGTCGTCATGGTTACGGCTCGTTCGAGTCACAGCTCGAATTTTATTATTCGTCAGACGATGTCGACGAATAAACGCCAGTTTGAATGTCGAACTAATGAATGAAGCTGAACTTCTCCTGCTTAAGAAATCTCAGCAAGACTCGTACGCGCAAGACATTGAACTTGTCAAACTTAACAAGCCTCTGTTATCAAACAGCCGCTTGTTAACGTTAACACCCTATCTAGACGACACTAATGTGTTACGAGTAGGTGGTCGAATTGACAAAGTTGCGGGTGTCCCTCACTCGATCAAGCGACCTACTATACTCGATGGTCGTCATCAGATTACTCGTTTGCTGGTCGAGTACCACCATAGAAAGGCTATGCATGGTGCACACGAGCTTGTCGTAAACGAGTTACGACAACGCTACTGGATTTTGAAGCTGCGGCCGACCGTTCGCGCAGTCGCCGCACGCTGCTTGTTCTGCCGGTACCGCCGCGCGGCGCCCCAGCCGCAACGGATGGGTGACCTGCCAGCTGCTCGCTTGGAGCACAACCGTCGACCTTTCACCTTTACGGGGGTGGACCTTTTCGGCCCAATGGAGGTTACCATTGGCCGAAAAAGAGTAAAAAGGTACGGCGTAATGTTTACGTGCCTAACGGTACGTGCTATTCATTTAGAGATTAGTGAAAGTCTGAGTACAGACTCCACTATCATGGCGCTCAGGCGCATGATCGCTCGCCGCGGTACGCCCCGTGTTATCTACTCAGATAACGGGACGAATCTGCGCGGAGCGAATAACGAGTTGACACGGAGTCTATTGGAACTCAATCAGAGTAAACTTCGTGAAGACGGTACCACAAGAGGTATCGAGTGGAGGTTCATACCCCCTGGGGCCCCTGAGAAAGGTGGTGCCTGGGAACGAATGATACGCACGGTGAAAACGGCCTTGAAAGCCGTACTTAAAGAACGCGCTCCGCACCCTGAGACGCTTTCTACTTTATTCGCTGAAGTGGAAGCGCTAGTTAATAGCCGCCCTATGACACACGTGTCATGTGACCCTAACTACCCCGAGGCTCTAACACCTAACCATTGTTTATTAGGTACGTCATCCAACAGTCCCGTATTCGGTAGGTACGATAATAACGATCTATGTTTACGTAAACAGTGGCGCATAGCGCAACGACTAGCCGATATGTTCTGGGCGCGTTGGATAAAAGAATATCTTCTCACTTTGATTCCTAGGCAAAAATGGTGTAGGGAACAGAGAGCGTTGCGAGATGGAGATTACGTAGTTATAGTAGACCCTAATCTGGACCGTGGATGTTGGCGGCACGGAGTGGTGAGTGCGGCCCACGCTGGCGACGATGGTCGCGTGCGAGTGGTGGACGTGCGCACCCGCACTGGTTTGGTGCGCCGCCCAGTAACGCGTGTCGCACTACTCGAACCAACGGATAGTTAGTGCTGATCTGACCCTTTTGTTGTTTTGCCAATTTATAGTTATTTAAATATTTTTGTTGTTTTTCCTCACTTGCATGTTAACTCAGGTCAGCACTAAGGGGGTGGATTGTAGGCGACACACGTACCTACTGATAATATTATGTGTTAACGTTAGTTACTAGTTATCGTTTTAGATATTTAGATTATTTGTGACCTTAATTTGCCTTCTGTTTTGGTTTATTTTGATACCTGTAACGCCACCTGTGGGCAGCTTTCCTTATACTAAATAAATAAATGGCTGTTGAGGGTGAGCGCAGATACGCATAACTTTTTTCTAATTTGCTAGGGTAGTCGTGGTCCGCGAACGATATCGAGGCGAGTCGCGGCTCCTCATAAAGTTTGATAAAATAGTGATTTTCGAAACGTTTAAACAGCTCTGCCCGCACCCCCAACTTCTCCTTCGTTTAAAAGGCCGTGTTTAATTTGATCACCTATAGTATAAATACCTACCAGTATCCTTCACAGGTCAAAATCTTAGCTATCCAGAATCGTCTACTTTCTAGTTCCATAATTTAGGATAGTAGTTAAAACTCCCATAAAGAAGCAAAATGACAAATTCAACTGCAATTGAAGACCTCTGGGCGAAGGCTCGCCTGAAACGCAGAAGGTTGCGGGTTTCATTATCGCCGCGAGACTAATGTTTGTATAATTTGAAAGTACAACAAACAAATAAACAGTAAGACTCCTACGTTTGGGTGTTTTCTATGTATATATTTACAAAAACAATATACAAGTAGTATATCAGTCATGTGGTTCCCATAATAAATGCTCTGTTTAGTTCGAGACTAGATTAGGTTAATCGTGGTAAAGGGACGTGATAATGTCCAGTTTTATTATTTAACTAAAATCCCTGAGGATTGTGCGTCAACTGATTTATATGCCTTGAGAAAAATATATAAATCTTTCCTACCTAGGTATCTACTGCATACTACCGTATTTAAGTAAATAAATATACGGGACATCTCACCGAAGGTTAACTGGTCCCAAACTAGCCTGAGCCTGTATTATGATTATGATACTGATCAACATACAAACATTAAATATATTTACTATACACCCAGGCATAGAACCATAACTTCATCACATTTCATCATTATCACTTCTCTTTATACCCAAAGGTTTGCTTTAAGAAACTCTTTTCAGGGTTAATCTCACCATTGTATATAACTTTTTTTTCTAAAAATTTTTTTCTGTTTTCAATAAAGAATTAAAGAATAGAACAAACATTAGTAGTAGTTTGTGGAGGCTCGTCCGGGAAGTACTGCCACCATGTCTATTTCTGCCGTGAAGCAGCAGTGCTGTGTTTCGGTTTGAAGGGTGTGGGTGCCGGTGAATTTACAGGCACAAGAGGACTTTCATCTTCATGCCTCAAGTTGATGGACGCAAGTCGTTGCATCGTAGAGGAACGCTCCGAAAAAACGTGATCTACGATCCAATGCTTTGTGATAGGTAATAGTTACCACATAACATCAGGTGGGCCATGTGCTGGTTCCATCTTCAAGTACCATAAAAAGAGAACCATGTTCACGACTCAAATGTTTTTCCTTGGCGGGAATCGAACCCGCGACTTGCATCAGAAGCAGAGCCTGAATAGTAAGACTTATCTTTCTAATTTTCCGACCATGAAATTTCAATGCCACGGCTTACATCGCGAAATTGAATTTCAGTATGTTTTTATAATGTAAACACGGCGATAACAGACGCTGGCGAATTCTTTCTCATAAAATAAAAACATCTGTTACATTCGGATTACTCTTACGAAACAATGGCAAGTTCTTTTCCGGATGCCATTTTGTTTCGTACACATTATTATGATGTTTGTCAGGGCGGCCATTTTGTTTTATTAGGTCCCTTACTGCACTTAGTATTTAACTATATTTTCTGTAGGTAATTCTATTGAATTTATTGATAGAATATTTAGGACAGGGCCCAATGGCGCTCATTGGGGGAGACACATGTCCAGCTGTGGACTGCTATAGGCCGATGATGATGATGATGATATTTAATATTATTATATAGAATTATTATTTCATAGTATATACACATTTTTACAAAGTCATTAAATAATAATTACTTACATAATGATGCCATATTCCCAATCCGTAAGTGCTCTTTTACACGAGCAGCCGTCGACGCTTCAACGGCAGCCCTTTGACGCGTCTACGGCTGCAGTCGCCTCTGCCGTTAGCACTTTGCCGCTCGTGTATAAGAGGCGAGCACATTCATCCACCCAGCTCCCAGGCTCTTTTGTCATCAAGAAAATAATTGTATGATATGTATTGTATTATATTATATTATATAATTATATTATATATATTATATTATATGCCTTGTATTATGTTTGAAAAATTTTCTCTCTGAGAGGTTAAACAATTTCACCGGGTAATTTGATTATCCTAAGAATTACAGACCTCGCAAACATGACGCTTTGTCGTCGCGCTTAGTCGCGAGCGTCTGTCACATCTTGCTGTCGCGATTGTCGCCGTGTGTGCGGAGCTTTGAACAAAATGTATGAAAATGGTCCCCCGCAGCTTGTCTTAGCGTCTAATCGCTGACGTTTGTCGTCCAATGTGCTCAGGCTGTTAAGTACTAGCTGCCGCCTGCAGCATCGCTTGCTTACCCGTGTAAAAAGTAGCCGAAGTGTTAATCCAGGTCATAAACTCTATTTCAACCAAATCCGTTCAGTTGTTTTTGCATGGAAGAGTAACAAACATCCACTCATCCTCACAAACTTACATATTTTTGATATAAGTAGGATAGGATAGAAAGTAGTAATAGAAGATCAACCTAAACATCAGTTCTCTTCTCATGTAAGTGACATGTACTTTACGTATTTTTGAGAATTTTTTGAAATGTCTTTAAACAGAAGTAAGATTAAATCGCGTAAAGTACGAATTGGTGTAAATTAAAAAAAATATTACGACCTAATCATATACCTTACTTATAAATGCTACTTAAATTTAACCATTGCTTAAAGTTATCCCTGTCACTGTTTGTCAATATAAGTAGTAAGAGCTGGCAATAGTTTAAGCATCGTTTATCTTTTGACAGATTTTTATAAGTAAAGCCCATAGTCCCTTCATCATATGGTTCCATAATGGTCCCTACACTATAAAGAAATTTTATATTGGTTAAGTAATTACTTACCTATATTTCTATATTCATATCTACTGAACACCTATTTAGATAACACGAATAGAAGTAAGGCACGATCTGTTGACATAATAAGAAAAAATATGTTAAAATATTTAAAAAAAATGTAAATAAGACATGCCATATCACTTGTGGCATATCTGTCTTATTAATTATAATAATAACAGTAACAATAGGTAATGAATTCTTAGGATGAGTCAACTGACGTCAATGACTCTAGTTTAGTATAATAATAAATTCATTAATTGGTCATAAGAAACTAAGATAGGTTAAGTACCTATTATTGGTACCTAGTTTATTGGTCTTATATAATCATGAATTATCCTAAAACTAGGTAATTAATGCCTATGATAAGTCACCCTACCTCAATGATTAATGATTAATAATTAATTCATTAATTGGTCCTAAGAAACTTGTATAGGTACTTAGCATAAAGGTCTTATATAATTATGAATTATCCTAAAACTAGAAAATGTCTCTATTGAGTAGAAACCTTATGAAACATTATAAAGGTGACATATGTCAAACCGGGGAGGTTTCACTATTTAACATTTTCGAAGATTTAGAATCACTGAATGTAGTTATGTAAAATAGCAAACCTTTACGCCCTAGAAAATAACAATACAAAGGTTCAGCAAGAATGTCATGTTGAACCCAACACGTTTTCCTACCAAAAAAATTGTACCAAAATTGATCACATTGGTACACAAGTTTGTTGGTAAGAAAATGTGATAGAATCAAAATGATATTATTGCTGAACCATTGAATTTTTATTCTTTAGAATGTGAAGGTTTGCTATTTTGCATAACTATAGTCGGTGATTTTATATTTTCAAAAATGTTGAATAGTGCGAGCGAGATGGAGGTTTGACGTGTATAGCCTTAAATCGTATTATCTTGTAATTTACACCAATTTGCAACTCGACCTATGCTTATAGGTAGGTAAGCTTGTTTTACGCGATTAATTAAATAATAGTAACATTAAGTACTGTCCTGCAAGGTAACAACCATCATGATCAGACTATAGCAGTCCACTGCTTTACATATGCCTACCCTAATGAGCGCCATTGTGCCCTGTTCTCACTCCGAAGCTGGTCGTTTTCAGATTCTGCTAGCAGCTTTTCGCAGATCGTCACTCCACCTGGCTGGAGGTCGTCCTGAACTAAATACAAGATATTTATTTAACTATTATCATGTTTAGATTTTTCAAATTTACTGTTAAAAAGAACCGACTAAAGTTTAGTTAGTTTGTGTTAGTTCAGTAACCTGCTGCCTTTTAGAAAATAAATAATAAGCTCAAAGATTTAGCAATAGATATGAGATAACTTACTTACGTACTCCATCGGCGCAGGGACCAAAAGTGAGTCTTGGCCTCCGACACGAGAACCCTGCACTTTCCCCTTTCCTTGGCGATCTCTTGCCAGCTGTCGGCTCCAACTTCCACCCTGTCGATCCAGCGATATTTAGGACGACCAACCGTATTTTATTATTTAGATATAACCGGATTTTTATTATTTAGATATGAGAATAGTATTATTATTTTTAAATGAATAGCATAACATTTATTTAACTAATTCAATTATTAACTGATGGGTTAATCAATAATTCAACATAAACGCAACCTGCCTATCACGCGAAATTAGCTGCAAAAAGTGGGACCTAGATATAGTTACTGTCTAACCACACTATAGCCGAAATTACGCGACGTATGTTCGGCATGATTACGCCTGCAATGCTATTTGAATTACAGATGACACATTAAGCTGAAACTGTGGCTGAAATTACGTTGCGTTATGGCGTACAGCCGAATTTGTCAAAATCTGCTGCGGAACTTACGTCGTGCAATTTGGCATAGTGTGTTTAGACGCTTAAAGGAATATCCCCCTTGTTCAAAACAATAAAGTAAGCTTGTCCCTACCATCTAAATGTAAATGCTATCTAAGGTTTATAGAACTGTTATTGAATAGGACGGATAGATTGTAGTCATAGACATAGACACATATATTGCCACTTAACACACAATACGGAAATCTTAAATATTATGGTAGTGAATAGGTACATAATCTAAGTTTACAAAAAGGTAACAATAAATGTATGTGTGTGTGCGCTACAGCAGCAAAAGGGCCTCGATTCAATGTAATGCCTACTGTTATAGCAATAAGCGCTGTTATTCTGTCGAGACCACAACTACGTCCGAATGAAAGGTTTAGATTTGCTTTGGTATCCTCAGTGGATATTCATACTAAATAATGATAATAAATAATGCTGGACTATCACACAGCATCATGTAGCATACATATCATACATAGAAAACACCCAGACCCGAGACTAATATCTGCAGAACATACAAACATTTGTCCCGCGGCGGGAATCGAACCCGCAACCTTCTGCGTCCCAGTCGGACCTGCGCCCGCTGCGCCACAGAGGCCGTCAATAAAATACTGAACAATATCAAGGATATCCCAGGTCAAAAAGTCGTAATTATGTTTCAATGATGACTTTACACATTACAAAATAGAGTTCTTATCACATTTTTAGCCAATGAGAAAGCATAGAGTCAACCTCACAATAGAAGAATCGGCTGTTTTTCGTTACGCTTTCGATACCTTAGGTTGAAATATTCGCAATTTCCCTACACAAATCTCGCACTCCCGATTTCAATGTCACCAGCTGACAAATTCTGACGTGCCTAGAGCACCTAGGTTATATAGGTGCCCGGATAGATTAATTTCAGCCAATATTACCCGTGCGGGGGACAAAACGATGTCAGGTTCAATGGCAAGCCATTTATTTTCGCCTTTTACATGGTACCACAGATTAATGGCGGGGGTTTTTATACTATTTGAAGGTGGAAGAAAAACAAATAGCCTAGCTGATGCTAAGGTACCGGCCGGCTCAGCATTGAGAGCGTAAAGTTTTCTCTACCAAAATTTAGAGCAAAATGACATTTGGGTGTAGACAAATCCTGTTGTGTTTTGTCTGGAGCGTGGCAATCGCGAAAATTAATAGGAAGAGATGTATCTACTCTTGTAAGACATAAGTTTTCAATGGCGACCATGGCGTTAAATTACCTCGTCCTTTGACATTTAGGGGGAGATATATCAATGAAGCCATGTCGAGAGAGGTAGACAAGAATATCTTGAAAGTCTTCAAAGAAACTTTTTACGCCGTGTTCTAGGTGGTAGATAAATTGAATGGTAGTAGATATTCTTCTCCAGGGTAAACTCGACAAAAAGCGTGTGCTAGGCGGGCAGAATAGCAGTTTTGCATCGAAGTAGGTCACGCACGAAGAATGTGCTCCATAGGCATGAAGGCCTTAGGAATCATGTGATTGTAGTTTTCTGCCCGGATTCTGTTAGATACCACTATCTGTAATTCAATTATATTTTCCAAATGTATTTAATAGATAAAGCTGTAGAATTAAGATGGGTGATATAACAATTTAAATTATTTTTTATATTTTTGACGTAGGTAGTAGGTAAGGCTAATTTCAAATGTAAATTTTTGAATAGATTATCGCCTCAATTTACATAAGCTTTAGTTGAATTTAAAAAATTAAGACAGTTCATTGATAATTATTTTTTATAATATATTAATCTTATCTTATCTTATCTTATTAGCCTGTCTGATCCCACTGCAGGGCAAAGGCCTCCCTTCCCTCTTTCCATAATATATTAATATTAACCCATAATTAAAAAAAGAATAATTTAATAATACATGATTAATATGGACGCTTAGGAAGGTTAGCTTATTAACTTAATATTGGAGAATCCACCACTAAGAAAACAGTCTAGGAAGGAAGATTCCGCATCGAAAAGGGCGACGTATGAAAAATTGCTGCAAGTCGGTGATTTTACAGGACTTAGGATCCTTTTGCATACACTTTTCGTGGAAATCTTCGAGGAGTGTGGCATTGGGTTCAATTGTTCAGCCTAATTTATGTTGGTAAAATCCATGGGACTACGAAAAAGCACCGTGAAATCAGACTACATTATCTTGTTTAAAATGTCCCTCGTGGGCAAAAGTTCTCAAGTGAGATAAAATAGTGGAACCACGAGAAAGCACCGTTCCTATTTATGATATATTTAAGATACGTCATAAGAATAAGAAGAAAGCTAAGCTAAGTGGATGGAATTAACAGCTTATTCATTTCGGACATAATCATTTTAATGTTATGATACTAGAACCTCTACTACTGGTTTTCATAGCATGGCCTAATTAGGTTTCTCAAGCTGAGAGGAGACCTAATTTGACCCATGCTTCTCAGCACACACAATGAGCTCAACAGCATGAGGATGTTAGGGATGGTTAGGCATGCGGACGGATTTATGTACCTACCTGCTTAGATACCCATCAGTGGATATGCCAGCATCTGTATGCCTACCTCAACCACTTACCACTTGTTGTTCTATTTATATCTTGTTGTTATTTTGTTCCATTATCTTGTATGTGCTGTTATTTTTTTTCATGGACATAATTAATGACTTAGTTAACATAAGTAAATTATTTATCATACCTATTATTTTACATAACTCATCATCTTCCTACCCTTATTCTAGATGATCTGTGTTCAGCACAGCATGTGCTCTTCCTCCATTTCACCCGGTCACTTGTCATCTCAACACTCACTCCTTTCTTACAATGTCATCTATAACACAATTCATCCATCTCTTCTTTCTACCAGCACATCTTTCCACGTGAATCTAAAATCTAACACTCTTCTCAGATGACTTTCATCCCTCCTCATAATACTATTATTATTTTACATAACTGAGATCAAAATATTGTAATTTTATTATAATTTATTGTAATTTTATGTTAGAAGATAAGTATAAATACAAATGTTATTGTTAGTTAAGTAGTTACTTGTAAGTTAGGTACTTATCTTCTAACATAAAATTACAATGAAAGACAACAACACAACACGTCAACCTAATTAGTCCACTGCTGGACAAAGGCTTCCCCCCTTTAGCAGACCTCGCAAACACGACGCTTTGTCGTCGCGCTTAGTCGCGATCGCGAGCGTTTGTCATATCTTGCTGTCTTGCGATTGTCGCCGTGTGTGCGGAGCTTTGAACAAAATGTATGAAAATTGTCCCCCGCAGCTTGTCGAAGCGTCTAATCGCTGACGTTTGTCGTCCAATGTGCGCAGGCTAAGAAGGGGGATAATCTCTGAAGGTACCATAATCTCCACGCTGGGCATGCGGTTTTGGGATCGCAGCCAACCGTCAATTGACGAGTCAAGGCGCCATAGCCCCGTTTGTTATACAGCAGGGTGCACCACCGGCAGGTCAGGTTAGCTTAAATAAGATGTACTTTGGAACCTCTTGAAAGACATGACATGGCATACATTCCCATAAGTACCTAATGTTCTGAAAATAACTTACATCTATTAACCTGCATAGATTATATTATCTTGAGTGCTTTGTACCTGAATGTACTTAAGTATGTAGAAATGGTGAAGTACCTTGACGAGTACTTTCTTTGTGTTTTTACTTAGTCACTTCGAATACATGAGAAGCTAAAAAACTCTAGTACTAAGTCAATGTTATTGAAAGATAGCATGTGGTGAAGGTAACAACACCAGCCCATTCAGTCAACTGCTGGACATTGGCTTCTCCTATATTGATGATCCTTCCATGTTGATGGGGAGCATATTCCCCATTGCATGCACAACGATCCCCAAGCCCATGCCTTGGTTGGCGATCGTAGGGCAGTTTTCGCACCACCACCACCGACATGGGATTTTACTGTGTCATCGTAAGGCTGCGCTATGCCATAATCAGCCAGAGGGCTATTTGTTATCAGCAGAGTGCACTCCGGGAAGTGAGATTGGCTTATGTTCCAAAGATACCCCTAGAAACTAGGGTTAGAACTACTTACACGCTAGTGAAGGTAAAATATTTTCACACAATTACCTAAAGAAAATCCCCAATGCATTAAAACACTAATTAAAATCATGCGCATGTAAGTAAGTACTTAATGAGTAGGTACAATAAAAAGGTTTCACTGCATTATAACGTGATTAGTACATTATAAATTAAGATTGCAATGTTTCGAAATAAATTAAGAAAGCCATGTAGATAGATATATGCTGTACCTACTCTATCTATTGGGGATCTCCCTAATGTATAAGGCTTTTAAACTTGACTAACACGTGCGATGGCGTGCATTGGAGGATATATTTAAGCTTTTGCACTGGGACGGACAAGGCATCAATATTAACGGCGAATACATCACTCACCTTCGTTTTGCCGATGATATAGTTATCATGGCAGAATCGCTGGATGACCTTGGAACAATGCTCAGAGACCTCAATATCGTTTCCCAACAGGTGGGTCTAAAAATGAACATGAGTAAGAAGCAGATCATGTCAAATGCTCATGTCGTACCAGTCTATGTTGGGAACGATATCATCGAAGCTGTTGACCACTATGTCTATCTTGGTCAGACAATTCAACTAGGTAGGTCCAACTTCGACAAAGAGGTCAACCGACGTATCCAACTCGGATGGGCAGCGTTCGGGAAATTGCGGCATATCTTCTCGTCACAGATACCAAAAAGCCTCAAGACAAAAGTCTTCAATCAGTGCGTGTTGCCAGTGATGACTTATGGTACCGAAACTTGGTCGCTAACTAATGGCCTCATACACAAGCTCAAAGTCGCACAACGAGCTATGGAGAGAGATATGCTCGGAGTCTCTCTGCGTGATAAAATTCGAAATGAGGAGATCCGTAAGAGAACCAGGGTAACCGACATAGCTCTCAAAATCAGCAAGTTGAAGTGGCAGTGGGCAGACCATATAGCTCGTAGAACCGATAACCGTTGGGAAATAAAGGTTCTCGAATGGCGACCGCGAACTGGAAGACGAAGTGTGGGGAGACCCCCCACCAGATAGACCGATGACATCGTCAAGATTGCAGGTAACCGGTGGATGGAGAGGGCTCAAGACCGCTCTTCGTGGAATTCCTTGGGGGAGACCTATGTTCAGCAGTGGACTTCTATAGGTTGTTGATGATGAACACGTGCGAACATTCATTTCGTAAGATACGTAATTAAGAAATAGCATAATAGCAAATTAATAAATGCCATTGATTTACGATCCTAAAATAGGGAGTTAATAGGCATCTCCTGGGAAAGCTCGCCCCATCATCGATCTCATCCTTACCCACGCAAGCCTCGAGGTCAAGACCTTCTTTTCGTATGAGTTAGTGGGCAAGTCTGTTGTTGGAGTTTTTGAAGTAGGAAGTAAATATTCAAATCTCAAAGTTACTGCCATTGTCGATGCTGTGTCCAACTGTATCTGGACTGAACAAAACTCTGAAATCTTTGGATATTTTCTATTGGCGTGGCGTAAATAAATGGCGCTCATGGATTGGCTTATTTCGGAGTGCAGATCCAGCTCAACACTACTTGGATAGGGAATCATTTTTTTTATCAAATGTAGAGCGCCCTTTAGCCCACCAAATTTGCAATACCGGAAAAGGGTGAATAAGTAATGTACTATCAGCTACAAGTCTACCTTACCATCTTAAGGGTGCATTTTCAGTGCAGCGACTAGCTGCTAGCCTCGCCTTATAAAGACAGCTCTTCTGATACTTGGGAGATGTTTCTTCCCAGGTTCCTTAAAGTACAATTTTAAGAGGCTGATACTTAAATTCGAAGGGTCATAAAAACAAATGTGTTTCTCGTATTGGTCAAAATAAGTGGACAAAGAAAAAGGCGGGGTCAGCTAGCTAAACTACTTGCAAGCGAAACTGTTTTAAAATTGGTTAGGTAGACTAGTTTCTGATAGTACATACTAACTAGTCTTTATACCGACTGTTACTTACACTTATATGCAAATAAATATCTTGAATCTTGATAGGTGGCCTTTTAGTGGCATTTGGATCTGAGCGCCTCCGTGCTTACGCGCGTAAAGATGTTGGTTCCAACTTTTTCGGTCACAACTCCGTCAACAGACGAAGAAGGAAGGAAAAAATGATATACATAAATACTGAAAATAATAGGGAAGTGCTGAAAACTGCGGAAAAGGGAAGTAAACCTAATCTGGAATTGTCAGTCACGAATAGTCGCCGAGCGATGCCCTTCTGCAATAAATCTGTGTCGAGACTCGAGACAGGTGTGTACTACTGCAAACTACTGCAGACATCTGTGGCTTCAAGGTGGGGGGACCAAGGTCTGCGGGACGTCCCCCCATTGTACTGTCTGCAACCTGTGATTTACTGACTTCACACTTCGCGACGTCTCATCATTTCCATACTCAATAGTAATTTTACAAATTGGCAGATGCATAGGTAAAAGTAGTCCCTAAATAAATAATGCTGGACAATATTCACAGTGCGCAGAACTATGGCGTGATAGAGAAGAGGCCTATACTCATCAGTGGGAGTTACCGGCTGATTAGATAGATTGATAGAAGCAGAGTTATGTTTTGAGAACCATGACTGATATACTACCTACTTATATTTATTGTACATAATAAATGTGTAGGTAAATAAATTACAATTAGAAATCTGCAATTAATATCTGCAGATTATAAAAGGGGTGTAAGCAGTTCTAACCTCCATCTTTAGAACCCAAGCCAACATCACCTACCCGTGGTGGATTTGTCCCGCAGCGGGACTCGAACCCGCAACCACTGACGACCTGTAACCAAGCAGCAACCTGCCTTACTCTCCCGCAAGGGCGAATTGAGTCACCAACGGGAATTACCTATTAGAGGAAGAGTATGGAACATAATGTCCGCGACATATAATAAAAAGGGATGCCTTATACATTAGTATACATTTCAAAACAAATTGAGACTAACTTTTTGTTATAAGATGGTAGAAAATATTTATGTATACTTTCTTAAGTTCCTAAGTTTATATTGTAGTGTCTCTACGGGGCTCATGTTGCGGACCTCATTAATTTTAAGAACTAAATGTACCACATGAAACATTAAAGATTATGATTATACACTAGACATTAACACGTTGACTAGTTCTAGTTTGACGGGTCTAAGAGATGACCATTACGCGCCATGCCTGAGGAGCTGGTCGATCGGCATCGGCAGTTGCGCTATTGTGTTTTCAGTTCAGCACTCAAAGCGATAAACTTAGGGCATGCATCACATAGAGCTCCGCTACGTTGTGCTTTCATTAATCAACCAAACGCGAGACAAAAAAAAACCTAACCAGAAACATGAGAATTTTTATTTAAAAAATTGCAAATTAATAATACCTAGTAGAAAAAACGATTATACCTAGTTGGTAGGTACTTAGTAGTATTTTTAAAATAGCTTACGAAAGTGTAGGTATGATTTAAACCGCGGATACACAGGTGCACGTAATCGGCCATCCACATGGCCTTTGTACAGGACAAACAGACCTAGGTACCAACGGTAACCCGTTGGTAATGTTTTGTAAAGAACATGAATAAAGCAGTACCCATTACCAATCCGTCATGGTGGTGACTTCCAATGACATATTGTTCGTCAGCCTTCAATCGATAGAGCTTGAACAGAAATGGACCGAACGTGCGTGTTTTCAAACTATGGGAACCCATTTCTGGTGTTTGAGTGAGCAATTTAGCACAGATCCTCCTCTACATTGTTGGTTTACATTAATTGAAAACATCAAAGAATTCTCGTCAGCGATACATTAGAACATCTGATAAAATCTACCTATTGAGTTAAGTACCAATCACAACTTACCGTTATCCCTCGAAGTTGGCTGGTTTTTTTATGGTACTTGAAGATGGAACAAGCACATGGCCTACCTGATGTTAAGTGGCAACCATTACATATCACAAAGCATTGCTTCGTAGATCACGTTTTTTCGGAAGGTGCTCTACGATGCAACACTCTCCATCCATCAACTTGAAGCAAGAAGATGATAAGCCACTCGTGCCTGTAATTTCACCGGCTCCCACACCTTTCAAACCGAAATACACCACAGCTTTTTTACGGCAAAAGTAGACATGGTGGCAGTACTTCCCTGGATAATATTAATATAATAAAATATAACACTAGTTGCCAGAGCAGAAAATAATATCAACATATAAGCCACCCTAGACAAGTTATTTGCATGTCACATTGAGAAACCGTACGTTGACCTACACCATTAATTCCTGATTTCCGACTCAATGCAAAATGTACCTTATTTTATGTGTTTTCCTCTAGACTAGATAGAACTGGTTTGAGCAAGGTCTTAAAGACGTATTAGCACCAGCACCTAGAGTACCTACTCTCAATGTTTCACAGTTGAGCTTAGAAAGTTTCATCATTAACAGATTCTTCTTTTCTTCTTCGTATGAGGTAACTTAAGTCTGGTGTTGAAATTTTTAGGCCGCCTAGCGAGGCTATGCTACGGCTACGCCTATGAGGCTGTAGCGACACGTGTGTTTACTTCGGTGTAATTAATAAGCAGATCATTGCACCCTGTCACTACTCGGATGGGTGACCGTTTAATAGCAGATTCGATCGTCGAGGGTCGCCGCAAACGGGCCAAATGCGAAAGCCACAAAACGGCCACTGGCGGCCACTGGCATATTTCCTGTCGTTTCCATACATTTTATAAAGACTCGCCGCACACGGTTGACGCCACAAAACAAGGTAGAATAGAATGAATGAGCCTATGTCTTTCGTTTGGCAAAAAGTCGCCGCAGCGGCGTCTTTGCTCGCCGTGAACTTTAGCCCGCTCCCGACCGCGGTGCGCGTGTGACGTCAGGTTGTAGAAACAAATTGACTCGTTGCTCGATATTTGTTCTGTGGTTGACGCCGCCACACTACTAGGTACTTCTAGCTTTTCGTCATTGCGGCGTTTGTGGCTGTCGCGTGTGGCCTGTAGCCCATTTGCGGTGACCCTGCGGAATTCCCCCCTTAAGGCCAAGCCGTCGTTCTTCGGGTTGCTTAAAAACTCCGATACCAGAGATGACACTACACTCTTTCTTAATATATCCTATAGGGAAAATGAAATGTTTTATTATTTTTCTACGTAGCTTCAACTTGGCAACTTGGAAACTGTAATGACAATGAGGGCCATTCCTTAAACGTATTCCTGCCTATTTATGGATGGTACGTGGTAAGCCATGTAAATACCATCTTTATGAAACTGCCGTTATTGTGTTGTTTCGTACAGAGTCTTCAGCCTTATGTACAGTAAGTTGTGGTAAACCACTCGTCCCCGCTGCTTCTTCACAACGCACGACCCCACATTGTACAACAGATGGTCTCCAAGCTGCAAGAGCTGGAGTTGGGAGCTCTCCGTCATCCAACAGACTTCCCAGACAGTCCGACCAGACTTCTACTTATTTCGGAATTTGGACTTCTTGGGAAAAAAAATTCAAAACCCAAAAGGCAATTCACAATGCCCTTAGAGAGTTTGTTGCCGTTCAACTGATTTTTCTAAGGGCGTCGATAAATTTCCACTGTGCACGCAAAAATGCATGGATAGCATGGGTGACGTTCATCATCAGCATATAGCAGTCCACTACTGGACATCGGCCTTCCCCAATGATCGCCATTGTGTCTGTCCTCAAATTGTTTTTTTTTTTTTTATTTTAGCTTCACCTTATGTAGTTCACACGTTGCAGCCAAGAATAAATAAAAACAAACCTCAGCTCGACGCATCCACCTACCAGCATCATCATCATCATCAGCATCCATAGGCCGATTTCACCCACTGCTGGGTATAGGCCTCCCTCAACTTGTGCCATCAACCACGATCCTGCGCTAGTCTAACCCAAGTACAGCCCGCGACTTTGACAATGTCATCTGCCCATCTTGCAGCCGGACGTCCCACACTCCGTCCCTAGGCCTAATTTTCCTACTCCATCGGTCATCACCTCGCCTCGCAATGTGTCCTGCCCAACTGCATTTGAGTTCCATAATACGGTTTCCAACGTCCTGGACTTTAGTACCACCTACCAGCAATCTATCGCAATTCGCAGATCGTCACTCTATTTAGCCGGAGGGTGTCCTACGCTATACGCTTGTTGAGATTGAGACGCACGCAATCTCCTTTCTACAACTCGTTTACAAATAAAAAAATATATAATATTTTATTTTGATAGAAATAAAAAACAAAATTGTTTACCTAATCTATCCGCTAAGGAAAAGGTTATTCTTACTTAGAGAAAACTCGGAAACTGACATGAGCAGGGTCATTACCATGTAAATGACGCATCTAGGTGCTCAGGTACCTATTCCCAGATAACATTGACACATTTTTATAACACCCTTGTAATTGTAAATCTTTTTAAAGACAATCAGATTAGATAGTTGAATTTATCATTGTTGAAAGCCATCTATTTGCGTAAGATGTATTGCAGTCATCTCCGACGGAGATAAGTTTTTCCACGTAATCTACCGACTTCTATTAAGTAGGTACCTACTTGTGAAGTTAACATCAAAGTAATTAAAATATCATTCATTTCAAGTTAATAGATACCTGGGGAACTTCCCTGGGGGACAATTCTCTGTAGTTGTGACATACCTACCTTTATATTTACGATTTCAAAAGTGGACTAACATTTATTGAATATCTAGGCCACCCTTGCCGTGCCACCCATAAAAATACATGAACAGCAATATCTACTGGACATGATCCAGCAAAGTCGACTCAATTGACCAGTGAAAAAACCCCTCAAATTAATTAGTTAACTATTTAATTAATTAAATTAATGTAACCACCACCATATACAACCTATATCAGTCCATAACTGGACATAGGCTAAATAAGGGGGATATTCTTATAATCCCCACGCAAGGCAAGCGCGTTGGGGATAGCAAGGGAACTCACACTGCCGACGTTGCTGCCCGTCTCGGAGGTCAGGCGTTCGGCTGAGCTATGCTGCATTCCGGCCGCCATAGCCCCGTTTTTCATATAGCAGGGTGCACAACTGGCAGGTGAGGATGGCTTGGATTTCGAAGATAGAGGTTGGATTGGAACCCCTTACAATATAAGAGAAAATGAAACCACAAAATAAACTTAGAAATATAATCTTAATAGTAGCTTATCACATTATGCTAACGTATTTTATATTTTAGTATATTCATTTTTCCAACGGCGCGTAATTAAGTAGTTTCTCAATAAGGTCTACGTGTCCCAGAAGCATTCTTCGGCAACAGTACCGCTTCAGCCCAAGGGCATCGAGGGCATCTCTGAAACAATGAGCAAAACATAATTAAAATGGGAAGAATTATGCTGTACACCATCACACAGCTTCAATATGACCCTAACCCAAGCAAAGCTTATGGGAACCACATGGCTGAATTTCTTAAACACTTTTTTTGGAAATACATATTATACACCCAAACCCGAGACAAATATAAGAGATGTACGCTGCAGAACGCGGCGGGAATAGATCCCGCAACCTTTTGCGTCTCAGGCGGATCTTTGCCCACTGCGCCACAAAGGTCAAATAGACGTATTAAGGTATTAAGTCAATGAGAAAAACCGAAGAATATTGTAGAGGTATGAAACACGATTAAATACATTTTAGCTCGATAGAAAAAATCGGCATTCATGGGAAAAAACGTAATTCATTTGTTACTAGAGAAACTTATCTTTTCTTTTTTGTTGTAAATTATCTTTACTAACCTACTACTAAGGTCTTTTTTAACCGACTTTAAAAAAGAAGTTTCTCAATTCGGTTGTATTTTTTTAAATGTTTGTTACCTCAATCTCCATCATTTATGAACCGATTTGGAAAATTCTTTTGTCGTATTGTAAAGTATACTTTTCAATTGGTCTCATATAAATTTGAAGTAAAAATACCAACCCTAAGGGTGAGAAGACAGGAGTGAAAATGTTATGGGCTCGAATTTTTCTTTATATTTTATGTTTGTTACTTCACAACTCCGTCATTTATAAACCAATTTGGATAATTCGTTTTTGGTTGTTGAGGGTTTACTTTAAGTTTGGTTCCATATAAATTTTAAATAAAAGTACCAATCCTAAGGGTGAGAAAATAGGGATTGTAAATTTTATGGACTCGAATTTTATTTATATTATAGTAATCGTCTTAAAGTCAGATTCACTTCTCACAAATGCAGAAAAACCATAATTTATAGAAAAAAAACCGACTTCAAAAACAAAAACTGCAACACTAAAAAGTAAAAAAATGTCTTTCGTGCCTTTATTCTTTGATATTATAAATCACAATAATATTAATAATAGATATGCGATCATACACACACATAACATATGTGTGTGTATGATTTAGATGCAACTTGGATAATACATAGTTCATATAGGCTATCCGTGTACCGTGTAAAATAATCAGCGCCTGCCAGGAATAGGCATGACGACTGGGTCAAAAAATAATAATTCTAATTAGTCCGTCAGTTAGATCAACAAAAAATACTGTTTTTTTTATTTATCGAATCAATAGAAATTGACGGAGATAAACAACGTGAAAGTTCGGAAGTGGGGGCTCGTGACGTCACGCCTAGGTAAAAAAAATACTATATCGTGACGTCGCGCGGAACTTTAACGGACTATACCTTTGTTATTCTTTGTTCAATTGCCAAAAGAAAAAATACGTGTCAAATATTTTTTGGATATGTAAATAACGGATAAATTAGAATTTTTCAGTCGTCTAGCCGATTCTTTCTCGCACCTCATAAGCGTGACGTCGCGCGGAACTTTAACGGACTATATCTTTGTTAATCTTTGTTCAATTGCCAAAAGAAAAAATACGTGTCATATATTTTTTGGATATGTAAATAACGGACAAATTAGAATTTTTCAGTCGTCTAGCTGATTCTTTCTCGCACCTCATAAGCTATCACGCCTTAAAAAATTACGATCCCATTACGCCCCTTTGTCATCCCATGGAAATCCTTACCTACTTACTTCACTTAAGACTTATAACAGTTATAACTTATAATTCACTTGATATGCCTTTGCTATAAACAGTAAAATAAATAGTGATTTAAATCTAGAACAGACAGCTATTGTAATATGCACCAACGTAAGAGAACATTATTTTAAATTACAGCCAGTTCGTCATCTCGGGTTTACGTAGTTTTTGTAATAGTGTCATTTATCATACAAAGCAGTCAAATAAAAAGTACCTACATACAATACATAGTTATCTTTATGTTATACACGAGAATTACATAAACAATCAAAAACACATCATTGTAATGACGCGCATAACATACATTAGCATACGAGTATGTTTACGCGTTTTAGTCTTAAAATGGAATAGTAGGCACTTTCATAATGTATATGTTTCCCTATTCTTTGCGGGCTTACTATTAATAATACATTTCTAACGTTGCAACACCAGCCTATTCAGTCCATCAGTCCATGGCTGGACAATTGGCCATAGGCTTCCTCCCTTTATAATCACCACGCTGGGCATGCGGGTTGGGAATCGCATGGAACAGCTTCTCGCACCACCCCGACGCGGCGGCCAAGCTACTTTATCTGTACCGGTGTAAGGCTGCGCTATGCTGGAATCAGGCGGCCGCCAGAGGCGTTCCTACTTTCTGCACCGGAGGTGGATTATCAATAAGCCAAGGCAGACTTTGAGCAAGATACTTCTAACAAAGAAAAAAAAATTGCCACAAAAGTGAACAGGCTTTATACAATGTTAAAAGTACTATCTCCTTCACAGAATACCTATTCACCTACATAGTTTACCTTATCTTCTTAAACATCGTAAATACAGCTATTTTCTTTATGGATGCCTTTTGTGGTTTTCACAAGGAAATACTTTGTACCTTTGAGTTTAATTGCTTTTACATTGGTTTTCAATGTTACCACGGTCCTCAATGTCGTGGGTAAAATAAAGCCGTATTATAAGAAATAAAACTATATTTTCCTCTTTGTCAAGCGCCTTGACACTAGATACAAACAGAGGTTTTTAATTTGTTAAAACATTTGTATCCATATGAATATGTCTACTTTGGGCACGGTTAGCAGGAGATAGCGAAAGTTGGAACTTGCTGGAAGAGGCCTTTGTGTTCAAAGACACGCTACTCAACTAATAAACAAAATATACCTAACTATTTATTTATTTAAAACTCTGTACACACTTTAAGAAGCAAATAAAAGGTTTTGAAATTGAAGTAGAAATGTCCCCGGCATTGTAGCTCCTAAACTGATAAACCAATCTTGTTTTTTTTTATTGAAAATTGAGTGTCACATGACTTTTTTGCTTTTACCAAAAAGTAGGAGTTTGGTTTTTTAAATTAAAATAGGTTGAGAGAGAGTGAATGAGAAAACATAAAATAGGTTTCCAAATCCTACCCAACTGAGCTGAATCCCCCTCTTGGCTTCCTTATCAAAGTTGGTTGCTAATCCGGTTGACCACCAAAATAGACCAACTTTTTGATTGGGATATCAAAAACAGAAAAATCTTGTGTTTATGATAAAGGACACTGAAGGATATAGCTTAATTTTTGCAATATTCTAATTTTATGCTTCTTATCTTATTGTTCTATTCAAATGTTAGGTAAATAAATGAAATAAAATAGCTCCTTGACTTTTAAAAGGATAAAAGAAAATATCTTCTACAAAACTAAATTAATTGCACTGTATGCTACTCAACGCAGTTAGCCTGTGCATTTAGATTGGTCTAGTTGGCCAGTCCAGGCCTCATCATGATCATTCACCTAAAGCAGTTCACTGCTGGACATAGGCTTAAAATAATGAGAACCTTTCGACTTGTCCTCAGCTCAATGCATCCAGTGTCTACAAGCAGACTTTGGTACACTGTAATTCCACATGTCTAGAGGGTGTTCTACACTATGTTTACAGAGCCGCGGTCTCCACTCAAGAACTCGTTTACTCCAACATGTCTTGACCAAACATGGCCTATGTTTCTAATATTGTATTGTTTGGTCTTAGCTTAATGATTACAACCCTACTTGGCTCCTTAGGCATTACTCAAATGGGGCAAATAGAGTTACTATTTTATTAATAAGTACCTAATTCTATGAACTTTGTGGACTTGTGTGAATTTCAGCTATGACTGCATGCTTAAGAATTATCAAAATCAATTTTTTTTTAATAAAGAATATTGTAATTTTGGCAACACTGAGCTGAGATTGGTTTAATAGTGTACCAGTCTTTAATAGTTGTCTGCTGGACATAGGTCTTCGCTATTAAAGGGGATATGCCCATATGCCTCACTCTGGACATGCATACCGTAAGACACAGCTTCTCACACTGCCAACGCTGCTACCAATTGGCGGTCAGGGATTTTAGCAGTGCCAGTGTCAGGCTGTGCTATGCCGCATTAAGCGAGCCGCCAGATCCCCCTTTATTAGTTAATAGGGTGCACCACGGGCAGATGAGGTTAGCTTGAGTTCCAAAAGTGGCCGTTGGTACCTGACACCCGTACCACATACTAGCTTCATAACATACCCTTCCGTGTACTCAGCCTGCAGTAGCCCAAGGTAGGCCTCCCATTTGTTGCCTATGACTTTCCCACATGTGAAGCAACGCACTGGTATTATCATGGTGCTGATGCTCTGCAAGGGGAACCGGATATATTTTTAACTTTTTTTGCTAAAATAAAATATCAAAAACATAAGTAGTACATAAAAGGAATACTAAAATGGAAAGAAAGGAAACAGATGCTAGCTCAATTAAGAAAATTAAATGCAAAAACAAGTGGGTTGCTATCCCATCGCAATTATAAGAGGTTATGTTTTCGTATCTCGTGCGTGTCGCAGGACCTTATAATCGATTATTTCTCACCTAAGACTCAGTAAAACTAAAATATTCACAGCGTTTCAAATAAAATCTTGCCAATTTTAGTGAAACAAAATAAATTACGAACACCTCGAACTAGGAATCAAAACAAAACAAAACTTTTTGCAAGCGGAAGCGAAGCGAACGAACTTCATCGTAGTAGAAATGACATTGACAATATTGTATAAACATGACAGTCCCTAGCTGTCAATTTTAGCCAGACGTCATTAAAGAATGAACGAACTACAAATCACTGAAATTGTGTAGTGATGTGCATTGCCTTATTTTTCGATAAATCAAACCAGCTTTACGTACCCATTGAACATAATAATTGATTATAGAAATTTAACTGTGTAACGCACCGTTTACTGATTCATTTTTTTTATTTTTGCTCAACTAACCATCTGTTAAATACGGTATAGAATATAGACGTACCAATACTGCCAGTGTTTTATTAAGTATATCTTTAATAGTGCACTTTGTACATAGTACTTTCTTTTTTTCAGACGCTGCAAAGCCCATGAAATCAGGATGACTTTAAGTTTTGAACAGCACATCAATACTGATGACAGTAATATGGTATGAAAATGTATATATGGTATGAATATTTACTTCTACACACAAGCTTAAACCTATTGAGGTTGGAGTCATCATATTACAATCTCATAATGGTACAGTCTCAGGAAGGTATTCCACATTCATTTGGAGCACTTATAATAGTATCGTTGAAACAAAATTCATAATAAATAGGTTGGTTAGTTCTTTCAAGCAGTTCTTTCTTGTTATTTTACACAGAAATATTATGAAATTATACCGATGGAGTAGGAAAATTACAGAGTGGCTTTCGGAGTGTGGGACGTCCGGCTGCAAGATGGGCAGATGTCATTGTCAAAGTCGCGGGCCGTACGTGGGTTAGACTAGCGCAGGATTGTGGTGGATGGCACAAGTTGAGGGAGGCCTATACCCAGCAGTAGGTGAATACGGGCTGTGGATGATAATGATGATGTTGATTACGAAATTAAGTTTATGTATTATGCAATATCTCGTTATTAAGAATTAGCTTTGCGGTAACATTTAAGCTCGCAGTAGAGTGCAGAAGCGCTTGTGGCGTGTCCTTACTTCGATTTTCTTAGGAGGTCATTCTGATTTAAGAGACTACTACTTGGATGGTGACCGTTTGGTGGCATTTCGATCGGAGTGCTTCCGTGTTTCAGAAGGCACGTTAAGATGTTGGTCCCAGCTGTTACAGTCGTTATGCACTGTCAAAACGAAAGCCCTCCAGTGGCTTTAAAACTCTGACACCAAAGACGGCCATTAACTTATACGAAGAAGGAAGAAAGCAATCAAGCCAGTATTTCCTTGCAAACAGAGAATAGCATTTGTCTGGGATATATTTCACCCTGTGCTCCCACACATTAGAGCTGATAGGACCAAAAATCAAGATCTCACTTCATTTCTTTATTAAATGGCTTCTGGGATAGTTATCCACAATTTCGCTAGTATCAAGTTTAATAATTGTTCATAATAATATGAGGCAACGTAGTACGGTTCATAAGCCCATTCGTCCAGTCTTCGGTCAGAGGGCTTACCACGGGTTTTGATAGTTTTCGAAAACTTTTTAGGTTTTGGTATCTTTCCATATATTTTCGTACAGCGCCTCTAGGGAAACGTGCATGAACTACGAAAATGTATGGAAAGATCAGTGTTGCCTTTTTTTATTTGGAGAAAATGCTAAAACATGTTGCAAAAAATACTAAATAACTTTTAAAAATGCTAAATAAAATGCTAAAATCTATATTTTTCTATGTTAATCATAAAAATATAATAAATGCGAATTTTTCAAGCTAACAGACCTGCTAAATTTAGCATTAAAAATGCTAAAACAGCAACACTGGGAAAGATACCGAAACTTATAAAGTTTTCGAAAACTATCAAAACTCGTGGTAAGCCCTCAGGTCCTGTTTTCTGATATATATATATATATATATATATATATATATATATATATAATCACTTCACTTCACTTCTTTATTCAATGGCTTCTGGGATAGTTCTCCACAATTTCGCCAGTATCAAGTATAATATAATTGTTCATATAACAATATGAGGCAACGTAGTACGGTTTATAAGTCCAGTCGTCCAGTCTTCAGTCAGGTCCTGTTTTCTGCTATAGCAATGGCGACTATAACAAAAAACGATCGGCGAATAATTTTCTTCATCGGAGAATTTCAGTCCAAATCAGCTTTTATTCCATTTCACTAAACTTGTATCTTATTACTAAGGTAGATTGATTAAATTGCCAAACGATTTAAACAATATAAATCAGAAAAACACTAGAAAATTAAATAAAATAAAAATGACACAACCGTCGTTCACGATGAAAAAAATGGTTCCTATATATATAATCAAGATCTCTCCCTATTCTTTCATTCATTCATATCAGTCATTTCAGTCTACTGTCAATGTCAATGTCACTATTCTAATAATCTGTTGTGTTGCTGTCAATGTCAACAAGAACACTGTCACCCACACAACACAGTCAAGTGACTAGTGACAAGAAAGCGCACTGTACTCCCCCCACTCTCCCTCAGAAACCAAGACGTCGAATGGCAACCCTCAGTTCGCTATTTAGGCGTAATCATTGACAGAACTCTAAGAATGGGACCACAAGTAGAGCGAACACTGCAGCAAGCACGCTCGGCTAGGGCTATGCTTTACCCAGTCCTAACATCAAAACTTCCGCTGAGGACAAAAGTTGGAGTTTACAAGACGTACATACGTTCGCGCTTAACCTATGCGGCACCGGCGTGGTACGCGTTGTGCTCCAAAACCAACAAAAACCGCATACAGGCCCAACAAAATATAGCCCTACGCATATGCACTGGTGCGGGGCGATATGTGCGCAATGATGTCATCGCCCGGGACCTAGAAATTGGAAGCATTGAAGACTTTGTCGTCCAGTTGGCTCGACGAATGTACGATCAAGCTGACAACTGTCGACACGAGCATCTACAAGGAATAGCCCCACTGCACGCACGACCCCCTGACTCCCGTGGTCCTTGGCGACCATTGCCCCGTGAACTGCTGCTGGTTGCATCGCCGAACCCACGTATACGTGAGGCCGACGAAGACCAACGACAGGATGGATGGTAACACTAGAAAGGAGTACCACCGTTTAAGGTAGCCACAGCTGCCAACCAACGAAGTGTCCTGAGGAGCCACCTAGAAAACCGGGGAAGGCCTCATAGGACAAAACCAAGTGACCCGGGGATTGTAGTCCCCGTGAGTAGACGCCAGGGCGATGGGGAAAATGCCCGAGGCCCTTACCTGCAGTTCCGCACACGCACACACACGCGCAAAGAGAACTGTAGACGACCCGGATTGATTGACAACACAGTCACATCACAGTCAGTTTCAGCGTTACCAGAATGTACTAAAAGCTACGGTTTTCCGTACCTTTTATCAGCCAGCCGTACCTTTTCCGTACCTTTTCGTTATGTTATTGTGACCCATTCACATTCAACGGTTGCACCGTTAAATTTAACTAAAGTTACTACTTTAGTTAACAGAGATAGATATATATATATATATATTTGGAGATTATCTGAGCATGCATAGTTATGCATGCATAACTATGCATGCTCAGATAATCTCTTAACTAAATACTTACAAAAAATTTAATACTCATATCAGATTAGGTACGGCAGAGGTAATTTTACGTTCGTTTACTTCGAATCAAAGTTCGTTTAGCATTTATCATGAACAATACGATTGCGGTAAAGAAAACATAATGATAAGAATACCATAAAATCTATTTAATTTAATTTAGTTAATTTTTCAAATTTAGTTAATTTAGTAGTAAAATCCAGCTTTTAGGCATAAAATTTTGAAAAACCGTACCTTTATGAAGAAAAATCCGTAACTTATCCAAAATTCATACTGGCAAGTATCAGTATTTGTCGTTCGTGTGTGTTACTCGGGCTATCTGTCTGTTCTGTTTATTTATTTTCGCTAAACAATGTTATCTAAAGCTATGACTGTTTTATTAGTCTTCACATAATTCGATAAGTTAACGGCCAGCTGAATTATTAGCAGTAAAATGGAACAGTGGTTTGCGCATTAAACTTTGTTGTGAAAACAATTCAGCCTTGTTTTGAAATCAGATTCCAGCCATGTAGAGGCTAAAAACAAAAGAAATTCCAGAGCTGAAGGTATTTGCCTGTGGACCACCCATATATAATGTTCCTATTATACGTTCCTGATCGATAAAGCTAACCTACAACAATATATAGAGGATTAGTCATGTAACAGACCAAAACAGACGGCTCACTGAAACCCAGCACTTCCCCTTCCTGGTCATACTAGATAACAATGATTTGTCGTTGTTTAATCAGCTTTTTGTATTCATTGTGAGTTGGGTTTAAAAAAAATCATCATTTTAAAAATGGAACTGTAAAAATTGGAGTTATAGTCATTGTGAATTGTTGTGAATTGGGTATAAAAAAAACTAGATGAGTTTAAAAATGGAACTCTAAAAATTGGAGTTCCAGTTGAAGAATAAAAAGGGACAAAAACAAGTAAAATTGGTGAATCATGAGCTCGGAAGATGATATTCATCATTTGATCAGTTATGAAGGTCAGACAAATGGCGATACAGGTTTGGAACAGACCGTGCAATTTATAAATACAGATCCCGAGTATGAACAGGTATTTACGAAGCATAATTTTATCATTGCTTAGCTTATTTTAATATCAATCTATCTTTCCGGAGAAGTACTGCCACTATGCTTTAGTAGTAGAGTTCTTTGTGAAAGGCTCACCAAGGGAAGTACTACTACTGTGCCTATTTCTGCTGTGAAGCAGCATCGCTGTGTTTCGGTCTGAAGGGTGTGGGTGCTGGTGAAATTATAGGCTCATGAGGTCCCCCCTCATGCCTCAAGTTGATGGACGCAGCAGGGTGTAGCATTGCAGGGCATGTTCCAAAACATCTGTGACCTACGATGCAATAGTTTGTTATAGGTAACGGTTATGACTTAACATCCGGTGGGCCAAGTGCTAGTTCCATTAATAGGTAACATAAAAAAAAACTACCATATTTAGTAATATCCTGCTGCTTTTTGGGGTCTTTGCACATCTTTAAGTTCAAACACTTTCGATTATTTCACCACCTATTCGAAACCTATAACCTTCCTGGTAAAACTGGGGAATTTATCATGCAATTAACCTCTTTGGGTGAAACCAATTACCTACTTCATGCTAAATTTATTGGGCACTGTTAAGATTAGTTATCTTAGCATTTTTGGCCAGAGTATTTTGAGCTCTAGTGCTCCATAATAAGGCTTTTGTCTGTCCTTTTAACTGCCCCATTCAGTTTTAAGTGAGCTCTTTGTTAAATTATGATCTAATACTTTGACCCCTTCCTTTCAGTTCAGTCAGAGAACTTATGTGAACATAAAATCCAATTCAAATTTATTTATTGGAACAAAATAACAATTATTATTTATTTATTATTATTTATTTATTTGAACAAAATAATTGTTGTTATCAACTGGTCACAATCTACATTGGGTATACCATAACAAATAGATTATTCCTTATCTTGTAGTCGAATAATTCCGAATTTCATATTCTGTTTGTTAATTCAATGCACATCAAACACCTTAGCTAGCAATATTGATAATGTAGGTCGCATGAGCTTTCCACGAGTCATCGCAAGATTTACCTTGTCAGTGCATTTTTAGTTAGCAATCGAGCTGCACTCATTTGCAGCATTATCATGATCATTTATCCTCATTGATTATCATAGTTGTTTGAGAAGAAATGTCCAGTTAACGATTTCAGTTAAGTACAGAAAGATAATAGTTCCTTGATGGGAAATTCTTTCTGCTTCTATAATAAACTCTCCGAAAATTCTAATAAAGTATCAAATAGAAGATTCAAAACCTACATTCAATTTCATTTAATTAAGAAAGCCTATTCTATAGGGGACTATATTAACAATAGAGCTGCGTAGTCTGTGATGTCCCTCTGCCCCTCTAAAGTAAAAAAATAGTCTAAATAGTTTATTTATCTATCTGTATTAACTCCACGATCATATATAAATTAGATTTAGATTTATGTAGATTTATTGAAAACCTGCTTAGGCATTTCAATATGTTCATAAAAAAAAAAAAAAAAGTTTATTTTCGTATCGGCAAATGTACTACATCCATAAAGGAATCCTTAAAAGCTGATGGCAAACAGGCCCAAGAAGACTAAATGACTAAATGCCTTTTGACTTGGACCTAGCAAATCTATAATTTCATCTTATTACATCTAATACGCGCGCGCGGTCGCCTACATTTACTGCAGTATTATAGCAAAAAAAAAAAACGTAATTTATTGTTATTAAATTGCTATGAAAGTAATATTGCAAACTTTTAATCTTTTGTTAGTATTAAAATGTCATGTAAAACATTTTCCGATAACTTAAAGACAATGTAAGTACCAGTATTTATTAAACATTGTGTAATTTAATGATTTGATAAGACTGAATAATAATTATTAATTACTTCATAATATTAATTATCTGTCATGTTTACACATTTTATGTTATTGATGAATTGAATAATGACTTTTATATAAATAGCGTTCCTTTCTTCTTTGTATGAGCTATTGGCCAACTAGTGTCTGAATTTTTAAGCTGCCCAAAGCCTCCGACATGGCTAATGACGACTGAATGCTGGAAAATGTAGCCGACTTTTAGCGTGCCTTCGGTAGCAAGGCAGCCCTCAGTAGGGCGTTCCCGAATATTTCAACCTGAAGTAACGTAAGAGTAAGGCGGTGGTCCCATTAGGCGAACTGTGAGCGGCTAACTGTTTGCCTCTAGTTCGCCCTAGGGTCAGGGGCGGATTTGATCCATTGGTCGCCCTAGGCATATGAAAGATTGCCGCCGCCTACTCGCTGTAAAGCACGAAAAAACCAACACCCCGAACCTGCTCTTTGGCTTTTCCTTTGGCTTTTCGTAAGGTGTGCTTGATTTCACTAGAGTTGCAAACTTTTTTGAGAACCCATGCGAGTATTACCTCTGTTAAGCCTGGATAGTATCCAGGCTTAACAGAGGTAATACTACTGAGGTGTATATTCACCTCGCGAGGACCTCCTCGCACACCTCGCGTTCCGGCATATATGGAGTGAGGGTTGACTTTTCGGTACATACTTCAATAAAACAAACCCACCAAGTTTTGCCGCCCCCTAAATTTTGCCGCCCTAGGCCGGGTCCTACTTGGCCTGTTGGGAAATCCGCCCCTGCCTAGGGTTATATCGTCCTAGAGTTCGCCTCCCAATACATTTTACATGGAGTGTCCATACAGCGCATACTGTACGCATTTTGAGGCATTTCGCTTGTCGACTCACTGAGTCAGCGGCTGAGTCGCAGCGAACGATGCATTTGGTCGGCTTTAAATACGCTACAGATCACTCACTCAGAGTTAGCTAACGAACAGTCAGCCGCTTACAGTTCGGCCAATGGGATCACAGTCTTAGAAAAAAAAAAAAACAAACGTTATTAATTTTCGCATCACGCTTTCTCATGGCCAAAATTTTACGTCTATGATACGAATACTTATTTATTTGGTACAATAAACAGTTTTTTCTTAATAAAAGGTAGACTGGAGACTTAATACTAGTTAACATTTTTACTTTCGCTAGACTTCGTGATTAACCCATGTGGTGCAGTGGGCGAAGGTTCGTCTGAGACACACAGAGTCGTCAAGTGGCAAAAAGTAATTAGTTTAATATATGTAGGTATTGATTAGTGGATGGAGAGGGCTCAAGACCATTCTTCGTGGAATTCCTTGGGGGAGACCTATGTTCAGCAGTGGACTTCTATAGGTTGTCGATGATGATGTACACAAAATAGTACACAGATAAAATAAAATAGGGTATCAGCACATTATCTATATATATAAAAGAAAGTCGTGTTAGTTACTCCACTTATAACTCAAGAACGGCTGAACCGATTTAGCTGAAAATTGGCAGGGAGGTAGTTTAGAGCCAGGAGAAGGACATAGGATACTTTTTATCCCATTCGACAGCATTCCTGTGTGACTTGACATGAAACGTCAGTCATTATAAAACGTGGTATAACAAAAAAGAATCAGATTTGGAATAACAAAACGCAAATGACAATGATGAGCAAATATAAATAATAATAGAATAAGCAGAAATAGCTGGAATAGCAGCCACATTGTTAGAAGGATGCCGTACGGCTCATTCAGCATTCAAATTACCGTTAAATCTTCAAACTATTGAAGAACCAACGTGTAATATTGCAAAACACTCAGCAATGGGCAAAGTTTTAGCGGTATCGAAAATCATCATTTGGGACGAATGCACAATGGCGCATAAACGTGCATTAGAAGCACTTAACCGAACATTAAAAGATTTACGCAATGACTCGAGATGTTTTGGAGGAGCAATGATTTTACTGTCTGGCGATTTCCGCCAAATACTGCCAGTAATTCCAAGATCTACGGCTGCCGACGAAATAAACGCTTGCCTCAAATCGTCAAATCTATGGCGCTATGTGAAGAAACTGCAACTGTCAACAAACAAACTAAATGTGTAAATGTAAATGTCCTTCTCCTGGCTCTAAACTACCTCCCTGCCTATTTTCAGCTAAATGGGTTCAGCCGTTCTTGAGTTATATGTGGAGTAACTAACACGACTTTCTTTTATATTTATAGATGAATGGTTGAGTGAGCGAGCAATTTTAGCGGCTAAGAATAAAGATGTAGATGACCTAAACTACATAATTCAAAATAAGATCATTGGAACAATGCATTCATTCAAATCTATTGACTGCGTCACAAATGAAGATGAAGCCACCAACTATCCAATTGAATTTTTAAACTCTTTGGACGTGCCTGGCTTACCAACGCACAATTTACGCCTAAAGGTTGGCTCCGTAGTAATCATGCTTCGAAACATAAACCAACCAAAACTGTGCAACGGTACGCGTTTGGTGGTTAGAAAATTGATGAACAATGTAATTTACGCTACGATAATGATAGGAAAATTCAAAGGTGAGGAAGTTCTCATTCCGAGGATACCGATGATCCCAACCGATATGCCGTTTGAATTTAAAAGACTTCAATTTCCGATACGTCTTGCATTTGCCATGACCATCAACAAATCACAAGGCCAATCCTTAAAAGTTTGTGGTTTAAATCTAGAACATTCATGTTTTTCCCATGGTCAATTATACGTGGCATGTTCACGGGTCGGAAGACCATCTGCGTTGTTTGTTTTTGCGCCTGATAATAAAACAAAAAATGTCGTGTATCACAAGGTACTTAAATGAAGAGCAACCTATGTACTAAAATACAGAAATAATTATGAATGATTAATGTAGGTATTTAATTTTTATTGTATTTTTTCAAAGTATTTTTGTAAATTAAAAAAAAAAACTGCTTATTTATTGCCTTTAAGGCGGAACAAAGTTCGCCGGGTCAGCTAGTTACACATAAAACCTAATCAAATCAAAATTACAATAACAAAACAATATATAGTGTCTATATAACTTTAATTTCAGGTAGTATATGGCTATCAGAGAATCCGATGGCGAACAATACTTGTATACATACTCTCTGTGCTGACTGCTGGCATACCATTTCTGCTGTTCCACTGGGTGCCAGCCTGGTTCCTCTATGTTACATCCAAGAGATGTTGCTTCCAAGTTGCGGACCAAGTTTTAGTGGTAGTAAGTATTGGTTTAGTGGTTAACTAAAAAATGTCATTGTAATCAATTATCTATTTATTTATGTGAAGGGGTTCAAGGGGTGCTAACCACCATCTACATACAATTAGTAAGTACATACAAGCCCTTGCTTCTACATACAAGTCTCTACTTAGAGAAAGGATCTCAACGTAATTGGCTAAGCATAAGGTCTTCATTTAACAACTTTAATTATTACTAAAATACAAATACAAATAGTTTGTTTACCAAAAAGCCTAATACCTAATGCCGACAGATAGAGTTACTGATGTTCCCCGCACGAGCAATGCCAGTATCGAGGGAGGTCAACCTCACCTGCCCTTAGGTGTCTTTAGGGACCCAAGCTAACTATGTACCTACCAACCTGCTCATAAACTGAATTGGACCTAAGCTATACCACTGTAATGTAGGACAATAAGCATGATTAAATGCATATGAATATAACTAACAAGCGGGGCTCTGGCAGCCGGCCAATTGCAGCACAGTGCATAAAATTTGATGGGGTTTAAAAGATAAAGAAAAATTTATTTGAGTCACAAAATAAGTACACAAAAAAAGCAATAGTAAAATGCTTAAATCTAGTACGAGAAATAGTGACACAAAAAGGTCTCCACTCAGCATATGCTGCAGAAGCATGGAAGCTATTGCAGCGCTGGTTTTCAGTGGATTGTAAGGGGTTCTAAAAATATTGTAAAACTGACATTTAAAAAAATATAAGCCTAGCAGAGCTTCTTGCCAATTCTTCTCTGTTTGGTCGCGTTACGAATTGGTGTAAATTAAAAAAAAATTACGTGTCAAATTGTAGTTTACAGTTTCTACTGAAAAAATAAATTTTGAATTTTTTGTTCCAACCTCCATCTTTGAAACACTAGCCAATAGCACCTGCCCGTGGTACATCCTGCTGTATAAAACGAGGATCTGGTGGCCGGCTGATTGTGGCACCGGCACAGCTAAATCCCCTGGCCGCGGGAAGGAGCGTTGGTTGTGCGAAAAGCTGTGCCTTGCGATCCCCAACCCGCATGCCGAGAATATTATGGGCTTATCCCCCTTATTAGAGGAGGCCTATGTTCAGCAGTGGAATGATATAGGTTGGTATTTGTATCGTTGATGAATTTGATGATAGATTAAAAAAGTGCTGGGTTGCTTGCTATCTTGACTATACAACAGAAATAATTTTTACTTATGTATGTACCTGTGTGTATTTTCTAATCATATCTTATTTTACAGGAAACATATCAAAAGAAATGCAAAAGTTTCTACATACACAAAATTTTGGAAAAGAATATAGCGGATGCGAGGTAATTTTCTTTTTATAAAATACGACCCGCCTTATCTTCGCACGGGTGCAAGTTACACATAAAACCTTTTTCTTGAATCACTATCTATTAAAAAAAACTCATCAAAATCCGTTGCGTAGTTTTAAAGATCTAAGCATACATAAGGACAGACAGACAGCGGGAGGCAACTTTGTATTTTATGTAGTGATAGTGATTTATATATACGATAGGAAAACTGTGGGCGGCACCTGGCTCACACTAGCGCCCACTATGCCCAGCAGTGGGAAAAAAATGACTGATATAATGATAATGGTGATGGATAAGTACCCAGATAATTTTATGTATCATGCAGCCTTATCGGCTAACGGTCCGTCATATTATTTCGTTCGAGGCAAGGCCTTTTTGTCGTGCTGCAGCACACACAAACTTACTTTAAGTTAAGCATAATTTGTAAGGACTTAGGTACTCTGAAATGTTTGTGATTAATGTTAACTTTTGTGCTAATATTTTAAAATTGTTATTAATGTAAATGGTGTGTGCCTGTACTAACAAATAAATGAATTATCTATCTATATTCAAAGTTTCATCGAAATCCGTCCAGTCATTATTCATTATTTATGTATTATTGACGACCCCTGTGGCGCAGTGGGCGAAGGTCCGCCTGAGACCCAGAAGGTTGCGGGTTCGATTCCCGCAGCGGGACAAATGTTTGTATGATATTTGTCTCGAGTCTGGGTGTTTTCTATGTATGATATGTCTGTATTTACAAAAAAGATGTTTATATGTAGTATATCAATCATATGGTTCCCATAACACAAGCTCTGCTTAGTTTGGGGTTATTTATTGTAGAGTTGAGAGGAAACAAACATACAACACAAGCCTATTCAGTGTACTACTGGACATAGGCCTCCCCTATAAGAAGGGGGATATGCGCTAGGCATGCGGGTTGGGATCGAATGGCACATTCTCTCACACCGCCGACGCTTAGGCTGCGCTATGCCGCAATCAGCAGGCTGCCAGAGCCCCGTTTGTTATTCAGAAGGCACCACGTGCAGGTGGGGTTGGATCGGGTTCCAGAAATGGGGGTTGGACTTTCGCATTTATATTATTAGTGTGATTTACAATCAAGTAAAATATTGGTTATTTCAGTGGATTACTTAATGAGGCGTTCCATGATGAATTTGTCAAAGAGAAGGAACCCATTGAAACGGCAGACATACTTCACACTCCGTTACATTTGGAGGATGGTACCACTCTAAGTGAGTATTTTCTATGATACTTATTGATAGAACTAGCACATGGCCCTGATGTTAAGTGGTAACCATCACCTATAACAAAGTATTGGTTCATAGGTCACGGTTGTTTGGAACGTGCCCTACGATGCAACGCCCTGCATCCATCAACTTGAGGCATGAAGGTGTTAAGCCTCACACCATATTTGTGTTGCAGAAGAGGGCTGTTCGTGCAATTTATAATATGGGCCCCAGAGAATCACTTAGAACTAAGTTTAAAGAAATAAATGTTATGACAGTGCCGTGCCAATATATATATGAAAACTTAATGTATGTCCGAAAACATATTAACATGTTCAAGAAAAATAGCGACTATCATAATGTTAACACTAGAAATAAAGATAAACTAGCTGTTCCCACTGTAAGGCTCCATAAAGTTAGTCAATCTTTTAAAGGGATGTCTGTACGATTTTTTAACAAAATCCCAAATGATGTGATTAATCTATCTGTAAATAAATTCAAAAATGTTGTTAAACGTAATTTATGTAATAAAGCTTATTATAAAATATCTGATTATTTAGATGACAAAAAAGCTTGGGATGAAACTGCCTCCAACTCCATCAAAAACAATGTAATAGATATTAAGTACAATGACGTTAAAAAAATATAAGCCAAGCAGAGTTTCTTGCCAATTCTTCTCTGTTTGGTCACGTTACGAATTGGTGGTAAATTTAAAAAAATGACGTTTCAAAGTGTACTATACAGTTCCTACTGAATAAATGATTTTTGACTTTGACTTTGACTTTGACATGTGCATGTAATTTCGCCGGCACAGCCTTCAGACCGAAACACAGCAATGCTGCTTCACGGCAGAAATAGGCATAGTGGTTGTACTTCCCCGGATGAGCCCTTCATATTACTGCTTTAAAGAGAAACTTACCACTTTTGTAATAATAACAATTTCTACTGCTGGACAAGCAATAAGAAGGAGGATATCGTTCAACGAGCTATGCTCGCAGTTTCTGTAAAGGATAGAATCAGCAACGAGACTATCCGACAAAGAACTGAAGTTGTCGACATAGCTCAGAGAATTAGTTAGCTGAAGTGGCAGTGGGCTGGCCATATCTACCAATGTGCCGATAACCGTGGTAAACGAGTTCTTGAATAGACACCGTGGCTCGGCAAACGTAGTTTAGGACGCCCTCCGGTCAGGTGGAGTGACGATCTGCGTAAGGCTGCTGGTAGAAGCTGGATGCCTCGAGCTGAGGACAGGGGGCAATGGCGCTCATTAGGGGAGCCCTATGTTCAGCAGTGGCTGGTGATGATGATGATGATGATGATGATGAAGAAAGGGTATATGCATATAATCCCCATGCTGGGCATGCGGGTTGGGGATCGTAGGATACAGCTTTTCGCACCGTCGATGCCGTCGGCGTCAGGGGATGTAGCTGTGCCGGTTTAGGTTGCGCTATGCCACATTCAGCCGGCTGCCAGAGCTGCCTGCGGCTTAAAAATCCAGTTATTTTGGCCAAAAAACCGGGGCAAAATCAGGCAGTTAACCGGTTTTTCGGGGTTAATATATTAATCCGTTTACATGCCCTAGTACCTCTGTATATTCCAAGTTACATTCCACTCAAATCTGGTCAGCCCTTGCTGAGCTTGCATACACACAAACCTTCGTATTTATAATACAGGTGTGATATAAGAAAAAATCTATAATATTGTTAATTTTCTTGTTGAATTAAGTAGATATTTTGTTGTAAATTATTTGTATTGGTATTGGGGTATTGTAAGTTGGTGAATGAATGTATTTTTATTTATTTAATAGTTACGGAGTTGGGTGGGAACAAACATACTCACACAGAGACTTTCGCGTTTATAATATCAGTGTGATTAACATAAATATATATTCTTTCCTTAGATGTACAGAAATATCGGTATTTCCGCCATAAAAAGCAGAATCTTGTATGGGACATCAGCAGAGCGCATTGGATCAGACTCGCTGGTATCGAGAGTGGTGCCACCTGTGGACAGCTGCAAGCATTAGGCTCTCGGCCGCCATCTAGCGAGCGCAGGGTCAGAATGTAAGTCTTTTAAAGATTAACCCCCTTACTTATGAACGCTGCTCAACGTTATGGCGACGATACATGTCAAACCTCTCTCTCGCTCGCACTATTCAACATTTTTGAAGATATAAAATCACTGAATGTAGTTATGCAAAATTCAGCAAGAATATCATGTTGAACCCAACACGTTTTCCTACCAACAAATTTGCACCATTGATCACATTGGTGTCAGTTTTTTGGTAAGAAAACGTGATAGAATATGTGTTAATCCAGGGCACAAACGATGTATGTTCCAAGTTTCATCCAAATCCGTTCAGTAGTTTTTGCGTGAAAGATTAACAAACATTCATCCATACTCACAAACTTTCGCATTTATTGGGGTACCGGCCCAATATAGCCGGCAAAAGTTGTATGAAAATTCATATCTGTCGTGTTTAGCGGCCAAATAAATTACTATGAAAACTCTTATCTGTCGTGTTATTTAAAAATGGAACGATCTTTTACTCCGAAACATGGCAACCAAGGAGGTAACTAATCAAAGGGTTTATTTAAACTGGCTTGAAAAGAAATTCTGTTTATTGAAAAATGTATAAGTTCTGTGTATGAACTATTTTGTTTTAATTTCCGCGCATTATTTGAGAAACGTACTATACAAGCCTTGGCCACAACTACGCATTGATGGACTCACGTATGTGTGCCCCACATTTACACGTTCGTCCATCAATGCCTCTTTTGCTTGCCTCTGCAGTAATATACTATAACACAATGTTTCCCATCCGCAGGCTAAACATCTATGGTCTTAACGAGATAAAAGTCCCTGTCCAGTCGGTGATAACCCTCATCCTCCTAGAAGTCTTCAATCCATTCTACATGTTCCAAGTATTCACCATCGCTGTGTGGCTAGCGGAGCCATATTACTACTACTGCGTTGCCGTTGTCTTAATGTCAACTTTCGGTGTTGCCACATCTGTTATACAGACAAAGAAGGTATTTATATAACTATTTATTTTATGTATGGTACAAAAACTTTAAGTAAGCAATTATTGAAAAACTAAGAAAATGATATTATAATGAGCTATGGAACGAGCTATGCTCGGAGTTTCTCTGAAGGATAGAATCCGTAACGAGGCGAAACTATCCGACGTACAACTAAAGTTGTCGACATAGCTCAGAGAATTAGCAAACTGAAGTGGCAATGGGCTGGTCATATCTGCCGAAGAACTGATAACCGTTGTGGTAAACGTGTTCTTGAGTGGAAACCGTGGCTCGGCAAACGTAGTGTAGAATGTGCCTCCGGCCAGGTGGAGCGACAATTTGAGAAAAGCTGCTGGTTGAAGCTGGATGCGTCGGGCTAAGGACAGGGCGCAATGGCGCTCATTAGGGGAGGCCTATGTCCAACAGTGGACTGCTATAGGCTGATGATGATGATGAAGCCGTGACTCTGGCGAAGAACGTTAGTTAGCAACTTGCACCACGGGCATGTGAGGTTGGCTTTGGCTGCAAAGAAGGTTAGAACTCCTCTTCTTCTTCGTAGTGACCGACTCGGGAGTCCTAGAGTTTTTAGCCCGCCCGAAGGCCTCCGACATTGCGTAACGACTGAAAAAGCTGGGAACAACATTTTAACGTGCCTTCAGCACAAGTGCTCAAAACTAAATGCCAATAAACGGTCACCTATCCAAGTAGTGACTAGGCGGAGTGTTGCTTTACCAAGGTGATCTTTTAAGAATACCCAAGTAAGCCATGCTACGAGCGCTTCGTTAGATCCTCTTACATTCCTAGAGGTTTAAGGTGAGAAAGCGAGGCCTGAATAATTTGAACATGCCTAAACATATAACTGCTCGCTTTAATAAAAGTATGTGTTGTATGGCTCCTCAATTATTAAATAAATTACCAGACGCTGTAAAAGTAATTCCAAAATCCGACTCTGTTGAAGAACATCCTGAACAAATTCTAAATAATAGGACTATTCACATACTAGCTTCCGCCCGCAGCTTCGCTCGCGTGATACTGGGAAAAAAGTATAGGCTACTTTTTTTCCCTATTTTTTAATTCGGTCTTAAAATATGTATATTCTAAGTTTCATTCAAATCCTTTCAGCCGTTTAGGAGTGAAACGAACACAAACATTTTCTCTGAAACACACACACACACACACACACACACACACACACACACACACACACACACAAACACACACACACACACACACACACTTTCGCATTTATAATATGACTAGCCTCCGCCCGCGGCTTCGCCCGCGTGGTACCGGGATAAGAGCCTCTGTGTTATTCCAGATCACAAACTATGTATATTCCAAGTTTCAGCCAAATCCGTTCAGTAGTTTTTGCGTGAAAGAGTAACGAACATATCACAAACTTTCGCATTTATTAAATAAATTATCAATGATTATTATGTAGGAACGGAACGTTGAAAGGCATAGAGCAAGGAGGAAAAAGATGATGATTGTCTATCGTGTTTTATGAGAGAAGGACGCGGACTCGATTTTGTTAAAATTATTAAATAAGTTTGGAATACAGTTTATTTATATTTCTTGAGCATCATATCCCGGCCCATGATTATGGTGATTGATATTTCTAGAACCAAACGAACCTGAGAGCGACAGTGGAAGCCCATGACACAGTGGAACTATGGGACGGTCGCACAGTGGACAGTCGAGCTATAGCACCAGGGGACATCATTGTGCTGCCACCTAGAGGATGTACTTTACACTTTGACGCCGCCCTACTCACCGGGTCAGCGGTCCTCAACGAGAGTATGCTGACTGGTGAGTTATATAGCTTCTATAACACTAGTAAAACAGCACGCGCCATTTCGACCCTCGTTCCGAAACGAATATAAGTAATCTCGGCCGCTGACAGTTCGATATGACCGCACCCGACGAATATCGCTTATTTTTTATTATGTCGTACGGCATTTGGTTGTGGACGAAAGCTTTAGATATTAATATTATATTTGTGATGAAGAACAGAGCTGTTCATGCAATTTATAATATGGGCCCCAGAGAAACACTTCGAACTAAGTAAAGGAGTAAATATTATGACAGTTCCGTGCCAATACATAATTGAAAACTTGATGTATGTCCGAAAAAATGTCAAATTATTTAAACGACGATCATATATTTTCATTTTCATTTTCATTAATCCCAAATGACGTGTTAATTTATCTGTAAATTAATTCAAAAATGTTGTTACACGTTATCTTATACTATTCTTACACGTTATAAAATTTCTGATTATTAGGATGACAAAAAAGCTTGGGATGAAACTGTCTCAAAGTCCCTCAAAACAATGTAATTTAACAATAAATATTGTAAAAATGACATTAAAAAAATATAAGCCCAGCAGAGATTCTTGCCTAGCCAATTCTTCTCTGTTTGGTCGCGTTACGAATTGGTGCAAATTTACGGTTACAATTCAAAGTGTGTTTTACAGTTCTTACTGAATAAATAAATTTTGAATTTCTGACTTTTTTCCCGCCAGGTGAATCTGTTCCCGTGACAAAGACTGCTCTACTCCGTGTGGATAAGCCGTTCGACATGAAGGAACATGCTTCCAGCATCCTGTTCTGTGGCACGCGGGTTATACAGACACGTTACTACAACAACGAGCCTGTTAAGTAAGTTTAAATATTTGTTATTGTAAAAAGCTAGGCCTCTCTATCGTCAACGTATCGTTTGATGATGATGAACCAGCTGATCGGAGTGCAACTTTATCTCTGAATTCAAAAAAACTGTTTTTTATTCCGAAATAACTAGGCAATTAGGTATGTACAGTACACACTTATGAATATCACTACAAAGTATAAAGTCACTTCCCGCTGTCTGTCTGTCTCTATGTATGCTTAGATCGTTAAAACTACACAATGGATTCTGATGCGGTTTTTTTTCATAGATAGATTGATTCAAGAGGAAGGGGTATATCAATATTGCACCCGTGCGAAGCCGGGGCGGGTCGCTAGTTATTTATATGTGAACTCAGGGAAACGTAATCCCTACATGCTAGATTTACACATTACCTTAGCACACACAGATGTACACATTTTTGTTGTTTTGTACCTCACTCATTCCGCTGGTGACTTCAAAGGGTAGTAGCTGAGAATCTATGCTCATTGAGCAAAATTATGCGCTGAGCTACGTATGGCCTTTTTTATCATAATGCAACACACACATACACTGCGAGCTCCATCGCAACTGACTCACAATGTTTTTCTTGTGCAAGTAATTTCACCGACACCCACCCCTTCAAATCGAAACACAGCAATGCTGCTTCACGGCAGAAATAAGCATGGTGGTACTTCCCCGGACGAGCCCTTCACAAAGAGTTCTACTAATATTTACTGAATTTTCCGAAATTGTTGCTTACTACACCCAAAGGTTATCTGGAATAGATCGCTGGAGCGATAAGACTGCTTATTGTACTATAATTATTGTTAATATATGTTATATTATTGTATATATATGCTATGTTTTGTTCTGTAAACCAATTGTTTTATGTATATTTTTTCCACAGAGCGTTGGTCCTTCGAACCGGATACAACACAAGTAAAGGACAGTTAGTGCGCAGTATTCTGTACCCGGTACCAGCCGACTTCAAGTTTGACCGAGATTCGTACAAGTTCATCATTATATTGGCTTTTATCGCTGTCATTGGACTTGCTTACACTGTGGCTTTGAAGGTAAGCATAGGTACATTTTGAGAAACGGATTCTTTCGTTTATACACCACCATTTTTAAATCACTAAATAAAATTTAACCGAACTAATCTACGTAAAAAAATACGATGTTTGATATTTTATCTCAAAAAAACAGTTACAGTAGTCACAACGTATCTACGTCCCTCTGAAGTTGGTTGCAAGTAGCGACGTAGCTTCTATATTTGGGTTGGATTTTACCAGGTTTGGTCGAATCGTCTGCTGGGAGCTTACCACAGGTTTTTATAGTTTACGAAAACTTTATAAGTTTCGGTATCTTTCCATACATTTTCAGTACAGCGCCTCTAGGGAAACGTGCATGAACTACGAAAATGTATGGAAAGATACCGAAACTTATAAAGTTTTCGAAAACTATCAAAACCTGTGGTAAGCCCTCTGAACCAGGGACATTGATCCGTTGTGATTGTATATCCTCGTTTTGCCGCATAAGCCCCTAACGCTTTTAAAATCACACACATACAGTACAATTTTTAAAATTTAACACTTGTTAAATCTTAACAAGTAATTAGACAATAGGTATACTACATTATATATATATTATTCCGAGAAGAAAAAATATATAGGATATATTATATATTAATTGAAATAGGAAAAACAATACAACAAAACATTGTGAGTTGGTGTTCCATCACCAGTGTATGTGTGATGGGTGTAGGGATGACGACTAGGTAAAAAAAAAACTTATTAATCCATCAGATAGACCAATAAAAAATATTGGACACGTATTTTTTATTTATCAAATAAATAAAAATTGACGGAGATAAAGAGCGTCAAAGTCCGGGAGTGGGTGCTCGTGACGTCACGGCTAGGTAAAAAGTATAATAAGCCATGATGTCACGCGGAATTTCAACGCACTATATCTTTGTAATTTTTTGTTGAATTGAGCAAAGAAAAAATACGTGTCCAATATTTTTTGATAATGTAAATGACGGACTAATTAGAATTTTTCATTCGTCATACTTATTTTGCTCAAGGAGCAAACACTTCAGCTAGTACCCTTAAGCTGGGTACGGATAGCGCGTAGTCGGTTACGCGTTTCCTGGAACGCCATACTTTGGAGTACGCGTACCGCGCAAGCCGCCGTCAGTCGGTTTTTAGTCGCGCGTCAAGCTGCGTACGGAGAGCGCGTTCCGTAACCGACTACGCGTACCAATGTACGCGTTTTCCGTACGCAGCTTTAGAGGTCATAAACGGAGGCATTGACCATTACGTCCACCGCACGCATGATTAAATGACCGTGTTTGAAATGTTCTGTATACGAACTTATTTGTCCGTTTCCAGGCTGCACGTTCATTGACCCCTGGGGACATAGCCCTAAAAGCCCTGGACATCATCACTATAGTGATCCCCCCGGCTTTGCCCGCCGCCATGACGGTTGGCAAGCTTTATGCGGTTTCCCGCCTGCAGAGGTCGCGAGTGGCCTGTCTCAATACTAGGGCGGTCAATGTCAGCGGTTCTATAGACTGTGTCGCTTTTGATAAGGTTTGTGTAATTTTAGCCATAGCTTGTAAGGAAATAATGTATACTAAGATACGTTTTTAATATAGTTTGTCTGTACTATATATTTTAGAGTAAATACATTTTGTAGGTGCGTCCTACTCGTAATGACATACGGAGCCGAAACGTGAACACTCACAGTACGGCAAGTCCACCAATTTAAAGTCGCTCAGCGAGCTATGGAACGAGCTATGCTCGGGAGTTTCACTCACACTGAAGGATAGAATCCGCAACGAGACTATCCGACATAAAACTAAAGATATGGGCATAGCTCAGAGAATTAGCAAACTGAAGTGGCAATTTTCGGGCCATATCTGCCGAAGAACCGATAACCGTTGGCGTAAACGAGTTCTTGAGTGAAACCGCGGCTCGGCAAACGTAATGTAGGACGACCTCCGGCCAGGTGGAGTGACGATTTGTGAACGGCTGCTGGTAGAAGCTGGATGCGTCGAGATTAGGACAGGACGCGATGGCGCTCATTTGTGGAGGCCTATGTCTAGCAGTGGACTGCTATAGGCTGATGATGACTTGCAACAGTGATTTGACACAGATGAGAGCGGGAGTAAATGTTACATTCACAGACTAATACTTTCCTTCAGATTATAAAGCAATTAAACAATGCATTAATTGAATTGGTGGCATCTGTGGCAAAAAGTTGCAGGTTCGATTCCCGACGCGAGAAATGTTCTCATTATTTGCAGATATTTGTCTCAAGTCCGGCTGTTTTCTATAATATGTATGTATTTACATAAATTTATGCAAGTAGTTCATCAGTCATGTGGTTCCCATAATACAAGCTCTACTTAGTTTGGGGCTACATGATTCGGTGTTATTATGAGCCTGAATTGTCCCACTGCAGGGCAAAGGCCTCCCTTCCTTCTTTCCACTCCTCTCTATTGAGCGCTATCCCACGCCAACCCATCATAAAGGAGTCAAGTTCGTCTTTCCATCTTCGGCGCGGTCGGCCGCGTGGTCTCCTGATACCTGGCGGTATCCACTGCGTGCTAGCTTTTGCCCAGAACCCGTCCAGCATGCGGCAGACATGGCCCCCCCACTTCCATTTCAGTTTCCTGACTTGACTTGTTCAGCATTATTACATATTTATTCAATGAGACTTTTTGTTTTGTACATTGATTTTTATTATATTGTTATATCTTTTTTTATAGAATAGAATAGAAAAATAATTTATTTCGACACAAGAGGGCAGAGACAGGGATACTGTACATATGCTACAATATAAAACAAAAACACAAATCGCAAAGGTTTAAACAAACTAGTATAACTTTTGAAACTATCATGGTTAAGAACATAATTATTAATATCAACGGGATATTTACCATGATTTGTGAGTTCTGTTATTTCCCGATATTTCGACGCAGTTGCATGCGCCATGATCACGGGAGAACTGAAGTCTGTGCGAGTGGGTAGTTACTGGCAGACGAAACGATCTACCCTCTTTCTCAGTCTTTTATTACGAACGACACCCCTACCACTGGTCTCAATATCAATAACAGAACTCACAAATCATGGTAAATATCCCGTTGATATTAATAATTATGTTAAACAAACTAGTGCCAATCAACAGAGGTGGTGCTCAAGGTAGATTTTCAAGTTTATGTGCTGATGAACGATGGACATTCAGCGCTGTTTTTTCAGCCAAAAACCTATATTCGTTGGCGCTATAGACAGGTTAGGTTGCAAATACGTTAGGTTTATCGTGTGATCTTGACAGACGGGCACGCTAACAGAGGACGGGTTAGACATGTGGGGCGTAGTCCCGTCCAGCCAGGCGACGGTGCCGCCGCGGCTCGGGGCTCCGCTGCGGGACGCGAGGCAGCTCAACGACCTGCATGAACTCAAACTGGGCATGGCGACCTGCCACAGTCTCACGCTATTGGACGGAGTGCTGTGTGGCGACCCATTGGATTTGAAGGTCAGATCCTACATAGTCATATCTTCTGGGGTTGAGGTTGTGCTATCAACCCCCGCTTTAATCCGTGGATGCAGAGGGCTCAAGACTGTCGACTTCGTGGAATTCCTTGGGGGAGATCTATGTTCAGCAGTGAACTTTGGTTGTTGATGGTTATGAGGATGACTTATACTAGCGACGCGCCCCGGCTTTACACTGGTGAAAGTTATACGTATAAACCTTCCTCTTGAATCACTCTATTTAATAAGCCGCATCGAAATCCTTTGCGTAGTTTTAAAGATCTAAGCATACATAGGGATAGACAGACAGCGGGAAGCACTTTGTTTTTATATTATGTAGTGATCTTCTTATAAGTAAGAACTTAACACACTTTATAAATTACATTAATTAATTATAATACACCCGATTTCTCTGGTATTATAAATGCGAAAGTTTGTGGTGTAAGACGTTCCAACCCCCATTTTAGGAATCCAAGCAAACATCGTGGTGCACCCTGCTAACTAACAAACGGAGCTTTGGCGGCCGGCTGAATGCGGTGTTGCATATTATTTTAGGTGTACAATAAAGTTGTCGACATAGCTCAGAGAATTAGCAACCTGAAGTGGCAGTGGGCTGGCCATATATACTTAAGAACCGATAATCGTTGGGGTAAACGAGTTCTTTGGTGGAAGGCTGCTAGTAGGAGCTAGATGCGTCGAGCTGAGGACGGGGCGCAATGGCGCTTATTAAGGTAGACCAATGTCCAGCAGTGGACTGCTATAGGCTGATTATGATGATGATGATGATGAGGAGGAGGATAATAGTAATTAAATAATCTAAATAAATATACACTTGTAGATGTTTGAATCAACTGGTTGGACGTTAGAGGAACCGGATGTACCAGAACCTTCTAAATACGAAATCCTGATGCCGACTGTTGTCAAGCCGAAGAAATCTGCCAATATCAACGTGGACGATGTTAATGTAAGCGCCAATGGCTCGTCATTACTAAATATTCTTCTACTCCATACTTACTTCTTCTTATTTCTTACTTCTTCTTATTTCTTACTCTTAACATAGATACATAGTAATCCCTGCTAGGATTCATTATTTTCTTTTTTTTAAACACCGTTCTATATGTGAAAACTGTCTAAGACTTTCTTGATCTAGTTATACCTATATCCATAATCTTATTGTTTTGCTGTTAGTTTTCCTAATTAAATAATGTGGGATGTAAGGCGTTCTTTGGAATCCAAGCCAACCTCACCTGCCCATGGTGCGAGAAGCTGTGCCCTGCAACCCGCTTGCCCAGCTTGGGGATTATGGTCCATTATCCCCCTTTAAGGGAGGCCGATATTCAGCAGGGAACTGATTTTGCTGGTGTTGTTGTTGTTGTGTTTAAAAATATTAAAGATATAATGTGCCTGTAATTTCACCGGCACCCACACCCAAACTGAAACAGCAATGCTTCACGGCTGATAATAATACAATTCGGCCCGGCTAACGTAGTGTAGGACGCCCTCCGGCCAAGTGAAGTGACGTTCTGAGAAAGGCTGCTGGAAGACGCTGGATGCGTCGAGCTCAGGACAGGGCGCCATGGCGCTCATTAAGGGATACCGATGTCCAGCAGTGGACTGCTGTAGGCTGATGATGATGATGATAATGACTTGATCTCTTTTGCAGATACCGTTAGAGGTGGGGATAGTGCAGCAACATCAGTTTGTATCTTCGCTCCAACGGTCGTCAGTAGTGGTGCGACTGTTGGGAGAGACGGTCGCTAGAGTCTACTGTAAGGGCGCTCCTGAGATGCTGAGGAAATTATGTCTGCCTCATACTGGTAAATCCAAGACTGGATATATCGACTTCATGGATAGACCGATTGTGCATAATGCATTGTTTTAGTGGTCTAAAACCATTTTCGCATTATTGTCTTTCTAATGAATCCGGTTTGGTGTACATCGGTTGGATGGTTTCTAATGGTTTCTAGTAACAATTTTTGTGTTCTATCTATATAAATATATAGATGCCGGAAAAAGTTTGTGAATTGTAAAATGTTTATCCTTCTTTCACGCTAAAACTACTTGTAGTCCTGGAATAACATAATAGTCCACTTTTACCTTGGTACCATGCGAGCGAAGCAAATTCTTAATTCTACTAATATTATAAATGCGAAAGTTTGTGAGTATGGATGGATGTATGGATGAATGGATGAATGTTTGTTACTCTTTCACGCAAGAACTACTGTACAGATTTGGATGAAACTTGGAATATACATAGATTATGACCTGGATTAACATATAGGCTACTTTTTATCCCGGAACCACGCCAGCGAAGCCGCGGGCGGAAGCTAATAATACAATAAATCAATAAATAATGTACTACTTATATACTTTTTTGTAAATATATACATATTATACATTGATATACTACATATATATGTGTAGTATATCAATCATGTGGTTCCCATAATACAAGCTCTGTTTAGTTTGGGGCTACATGATGTTGTGTAATCACACAACATCATGTAGCCCCGCATGTCACGTCCCGCATTATTTATTTATTTATTTATAGAAAACACCCAGACCTGAGACAAATATCTGAAAATAATGCAAACATTTGCATTAACTTTTGCGGCGGGAATCGAAACCGCAACCTTCTGCGTCTCAAGCGGACCTTCGCCCACTGCGCCACAGAGCAATAATTTTAATAGGTTTCGAATTGTTTTGTAAAAAATCTTTTGTTTTAGTGCCTGATAATTTGGACGAGGTGTTGAGTTCGTACGCTGAGAAGGGTTACAGAGTGATCGCGATCGCGTCTAGGATGATGGAAATCACACTCAAGCAGACACAGACTATGACGAGAGACGAGGTAATCCTATCATACTAATATTGTAAATGCAAAAGTTTGTGTGCGTGTGTGTGTGAATGTGTTAGTTCCCACTCAACTCCGTAACAGTTGAATAGATTTGGATGAAACTTAGAATATACATAGTTGATGACCTGGATTAACACATAGGTACAATATTATGTTATCTAGCTTGGTGGCTGGATGCGGACTTATTGATTTGTTAATAATTTGAATAAAATTAAATTTGTAAATGATTAAACTGGGTTGCTCGCGCTGCGCATTTCTGCTGATCCAGGAAAATGCACGGTTGCTTGTACCGTTCTGTATGAGTATTATTTCATTTACGACAGGTTGAATGCGAGTTGGAGTTCCTTGGCCTGGTGATAATGGAGAATCGTCTGAAAGCTGCCACGACCGGAATCATCAGGGAACTGAAGGAAGCCAATATACACGTCGTTATGATCACAGGTTTGTAACATGTTTAATACTACCAGATACTCTTTATAAGTTTATATTTCTTGCGATGTTTGGAAAAGGCAATAAAAAAAAATTAAGTGTAGTGAATGATCTTAATACTATAATATCTTTATATGCTTTTACCTCGTTACCATCTGCTTGGAAGTAATTACTTCTACATTATATTTAAAAAAAGATAAAATACTTAGTACAAATTCCTAAAATAAACACGTCAGAGAGAGCTGGCGGAATGTACTAAATATTATTATTATATTTTAAATATCTTGTAATGGATTTCTGACAGGTCACGCCTGATTTAATTCATTCCTTCTACATTATTAAATCAATGCATATTTCAGGAGACAACATCCACACGGCTGTGAGCGTGGCCAAAGAGTGTGGGATACTGACGAGCGGCGAGAGAGTGGTCCAACTTAACGTGGACTCCGAAGATCCGACTGTTATATACTGCGAGAGTACTATGCATGGGGTATGTAACAATAGCAACATTGTATAAAAACAAATTTAAAATGCTTTACAACACTTTCACGTTTAAATTTAATTTATTAACATCCTCTTCCTATGTCGGTCTCCTCAGTGCTGAGGGTCGTGACCCCCTCCATGAATCCACTTTTTCTTTAATGACACTACGCCACCTGGATCTGGTATGGGCTGTATGAATGGCTTCGTGAAACTTAGACTCGAGTGTAGTGCGGATCTGATCCTACCAGCGCAACGGACTTCGGCCTCTTGATCGTTTTCCATTGACTTTATCAAGTGTGGTGCTGATCTGATCCGACCAGCGCAACGGACTTCGGCCTCTTGCTCATTTCCCATTGACTTTACCAGTGATCAGCAGTTTCTCTGGGTTGTCACCGCTTTTCCGTGCTATGTGGCCAAAATACTCGAGGACTTGAAGACAGATGAAAGATATAATTTATTAACATAAGACATGGTAATGTTTACATTGATAGAAGTTCACTATAAGGTATAGTCAACTTCCATCAATCGCGTGAATGTTTAATTTAATTAAATATTCACACAAAAATCTAATCATCTGTCCAATTTATATAAGTATGTCATTCATTCTTCGATCAACTATCATTCATTCAATAAAAATATTATGTAACTCAAAATTTTAATAAAATTAAAGTCAATATGTATACCTAATAAATAAGAGAGTTAACATTTAATATAAATTAATTATTCTTCTTCGTATATTTATTCCATGGTATAAGCTATTGACCACCTCTGGTGTCGGAGTTTTTAGTTCAATAAATTAATTTAACTTATAATCAAAACATTAAAAACTTAAAGGCATTAAAAGCTTAAAGGTACATGAGATATATACTAAGGGTGGTTGAATGACAATGCACAAAATTATATCGTCACGTCACGTCACGTTCGCTCGCTTCGACTGCCGCGTGCAGAGAGAGCCGAGCGGGTCGGTTTAGTATTATCGGTTTAATATTTAGTATTTATCAGTACACTACACAGTATAGCTTGAAGCTTAGTGCGCTGCTAACCGTTGGTCCGAGTGACAACACCAACCTATATCAGTCCACTGCTGAACGGAGGCCTCCCCTAATGAGAAGGGGGGTATCTTCATAATCCCCACGCTGAGCATGCGGGTTGGGGATCGCAGGGCGCAGCTTCTTGTCGACGCTGCTACCCGTCGGCGGTCAGGGGATGTAGCTGTGCCGGTCTTCTTCGTTTAAGCTAGTGGCCAACTCTGGTGTCGAGGTTAAAGGCCACCCTAAGGTCTCTAACGTGCCTTGCAAAGCACAGAAGAGCTCGAATCTAAATTCCACTAAACGGTCACCCATCCAAGTAGCGACCCGGCGGAATGTTGGTTAACTAAGATCATCTGGCAACGCCGAAGTAAGCCACGCCACGAGCACGTGCCGGTCTTAGGCTGCGCTATGCTGCAATCAGCTGCCAGAGCGCGGTCTGGTAGTTAGAAAGGTGCACCACGGACAGGTGATTTTGGCTGGGTTTCCGATGATGAAAATAGAGGCCCTTACACTCCTTATCATTTGGTTTTTTTTTCAAACTCTGAATGTTTAAAAGCTAGTTTAAACTATATACAAAAGTCCTGATTGCTATTCGTTCCTAGGTGTGTGTGGGTCGTCGTACAACGTTGCCGCGTGTGTGGTCGCGAGAGGACAGCGGGCGGGGCTCGTGGCGCTCCGCCCCCGGGGATGTAGAGGCGGCAGCGGAGCCCCGGTACAAGATCGTCATGACGGGAGACACCTGGCGGGTGAGCCACCCACACATTTTACATGTCTATTTATTTTATACCCACCAAAAGTTTGCTCATAGTTGGACAGACTAATCTAGATAAAACTTAGAAAAAAAGTTATAAATATAAAAAAAATACTTCTTTATAAATCTTACTAATATTATAAATGCGAAAGTTTGTGAATGTATAGATAGATGTTTATTAGTCTTACATGCAAAAACTTCTGAACGGAAGAACTGAACTCTGTGATCTCCTGAACTTCTGTGTTAGTTTTATTTTATAAATAAGGCTACGCATACTTATCACAATGTTGTCCAATTATACATACACACAACATTTTAAGGGAATAATAATTTGTAGTTCCAGAAAAAAGAACAAATATGTTTGTATGAACAAATCAATTTTCTCGAAATTCTTCATACAAAACGCCAATTTCATATATCTTAACGTGCCTGCCGAAACATGTAAGAGCTTAGATCTAAATGCCACTAACCCATCCAAGTAGGGACCGGGCGGAGTGTTGCCTAACCAAGACCAAGATGATCTGCTGAGAACACAAGTAGTACTAGAGTTTTATGTGAAGAGCTTGACCGGGGAAGTACTACCACCGTGCCTATTTCTGCCGTGAAGCAGCTGTGCTGTGTTTCTGTTTGAAAGGTGTGGGTGCCAGTGACATTACAGACACAAGAGGCTTATCATCTTCATGCCAAGTTGATGGACGCAGAGCCTTGCATCGTAGTGCACGTACCAAACATGCGTGACCTACAATAAATTGCTTTGTTATGGGTCGTGGTTGCCACTTAACCGTGGGCCATGTGCTTCTTCCATCTTTAAGTATAATAAAAAAAACAAAATCATGCCACGAGCGGTTTTCGTTAGAGAAATTTGTGGTTTTTTGTAGGTTCTGAGAGAGCATTACCCTGACGTGTTGTCTCGGGTGGTGGAGCGAGGCGCGGTGTTCGCGAGGATGTCTTCAGACCAGAAGCAGCAGCTGATAGTGGAGTATCAGGCTCTGGGATATTACGTCGGTAAGTATTACTTAAAATATGATTTTTCCAACACTTAAAAATAACAAGTAGCAATGTATGAAAGAAATAACAAGCCAAATATAAAGCTAAGTACCTACTCCACATTATCATAATAAAGGAATGAAAACACACTAAAATACATTATTATTAAGCACACTTTTTTTTATTTATTGAACAAAATTTTATATTATTAAAAAGAAATTAGCTTTTACATTTTTGTCTACGATTATGATTAGTAATGGCGATGAAACAAGACAACAATAAACTACAAACGGTTTTTTTAAATCACTTTTACGGTTTTATACCAACCTGTAGAGTAAGATTTGGGTGTTGGTAACATGATTACTACTCCTTGGCACGTATTCTCATATATAAAAATAAATAGATAGGAATGTAAAATCATATTGTCACAAACTCGGTTCGACTGATTGATTGACCTATCCTTATGTTCCTTCCGCGTCCTATTTCTCGTTCCTTCCATCCTCACTCTTTTCGATTCTTAATGGCGACTTTTTCTGCCCGTTTTGTGTTATATTATTTTTTATGTTTATTAATTGCAACCAGGTGACGAAATTACACTAGAAAGATAAATAGAAACTGGCAGAGGTGTTTCCACCAATATAGGTTTTTTTTTATAAGACTAAGTTAGTAAACAGGCATATGGTCCTCCTGATGGTAAACGGTACCCGTAGCCTATGGACGCCTGTAACATCAAGAGGTATTACATGCGCTTTGCTGACCCTTTTCAAAATTATAAAACGCCCTTTTTGAAACGCTGCATATTGTACTCTGGGGAAAACCTCGGCAGTGGAGACCATTACACAGCTTGATTGTTCGCGGGAGGAAATTCCTCTGAAACCTCACTGTGCGAAAATAGGTGGCAATGTATGTGGATGATACCTCTGCCGATGTCGAGCGGTGCGAAGATAGAAATAAGCAGGAGACACCGTCTCAAACAATTTTCCAGAACATTATACAAGCGGTAGAACACACACACTCCACATATTTCTGAGTTCTGCGGAGATGAGCTGGCCGGACTGTAAGTCTATTGGACTATTAGGAATATGTATAGTTTAGGAGGATTAATAGTCGGAACAGATAGTACTAACAAGTGGTCCTGTTACTATTAAAAAGCGACATTCTAATCTACGATTCACATCTACCGGCGCGCGTCGGAGAGCATCGAAGCGTATTTTAAAACATGCCAGTGGAAATTGAAAAATCCACAAAGCAGTTAAGTTCCTTATTTGTATGCTATATCTACTTTCGGATCTATTTATGTCAGTGTTTGACAAAGCTCAAAGCTGCGTAAATTGCATGCAAATAAGGAACTTAACTGCTTTGTGGATGTTTCAATTTATTTTAACATGTTATAAGATTCTCTCCAAACGCGCCGATAAGTATGAATCGTACATGATAAGACATTTATTTTTCGCAGCAATGTGCGGCGACGGAGCGAACGATTGCGGCGCCCTCCGCGCCGCCCACACCGGCATATCTCTCTCCGAGCTCGAGAGCAGTGTGGCCGCGCCATTCACGTCCCAGAACCCAGACATAGTCTGTGTCTCTCGCGTACTACGTGAAGGCAGAGCGGCATTAAGCACCAGCTTCGGAGTCTTCAAGTTCATGATAGCCTACTCCCTAACCGAATTCTTCTCCGTCGCGTTTTTATACTACTTCGACTCAAATCTAACTGACTTCCAATTTCTGTACATAGATGTCGCTTTGATAGTCAATTTCGCATTCTTTTTCGGTATGACCGAGGCGTTTACTGGTAAGCTGTGTAAGATACCACCTCTGACTTCTTTACTTGGATTGATTCCTTTGCTTTCTTTAGTCGGGCAGTTGGTTTTTATAGCCGTGGGACAGTATTTGAGTTATTTCGCGTTGACGCTGTTCCCTTGGTATGTTAGACACACGTACGAAGGCGATGAGGCAAACGAATGTTGGGAGAACTACGCCATCTACGCTGTATCTATGTTCCAATACATTATCCTTGCTATAGTCTTCAGTCATGGATCTCCGTATAGAAAATCTGTGATAACAAACAAACAGTTGATGGCAAGTGTTATTATTATGACTGGATTATGCGTTTATATTACTGTGAGTCCTGCAGAATGGCTGGCCGATTTCCTGCAATTAAAAATGCCGAAAAATGTCCTGCTATGCTACGTTATTATAGCAATAGCATCTATGCATTTCGTGATAGCATTATTCTTTGAGCGTGTTATAATAGAGTATTTGATGGAGAGAAAGCAGATGGTACCGACGTGTTTGAAGGAGAAAAGAGTGAGGAAAACTCCACATTTGATGATAAAAAGAGAATTATCGGATATGGATTATTTGGATTGCGACAGTTCTGTGTCTTTTGACCGGGAGATCGTCTCAGATTCTAGTTCCGGGAAGGGCAGATGAGATTGGCTGAATACCTTTGGTATTAAAGGTTTTAGTAAAAAGAATATTTAGCGGATATTGACGAATCTTTGATACAAGATGTCCTGACATGTATATTGTATACTATCCTGAGGTTATTTATTTGTACCTATTTGATATGAGGCGACTTATTGAAATCCTAACAAAATTATAGGAAATATTGTGATTCAACCTCTTGGGAAAAAATCTGGAGAGCTTTTTGTAACAAAATAACGAGAAATTTGAAATGTGAAGCGATCACGGATGTTTCAACCTGTATCGTATATTATAAGTACCGTTATTTTGAATCTACGCTTTCTTATTGGCCAACATTTTACGTTGCAGGCTTGTGTCTAGGAAGTTGGAACACTATTCGTAATCTTAATTAATGCTTATGAGCTTATCGGCTTTTTACAATTTTATTAGTTAAATACGTACCTACCTTACTATAAGTATTGTGACATTTGGTTCAAATTATGATGTCTTAAGGCTTATTCAGATATGAGCGGGGATTTACATTTATACAATAGTGCAATCTTACAATCAGAAAAAAAAAACATAAAACTCTTAGCTTATTGCTTGTATTCTAATTCGTTCAACGAAAGTTGGAAAATGCATTTTTCTTCCACGGCTAGATTGAGTGTGGTTAGGTGCGTGTCAGAGGCGCTTTGCCCAGTAAGTTCTACCACGAGGCACCAAAAACAAACACGGCCGACTGCCGCCCCGGTTCACGTGTATATATGTAGTGGTCATAAAGGATCTGTACCCCTCTGAAGTTAGGCTCAGCAAAAGAATCAACCAATCCTTGTACAATCCGACCCCGTTATGTCACACTACTATGTCACTGCTTGCAGTCAACTTCAGGGGACATAGATAGACCATTGTATTCGTCGGGCAAATTCAAGCTAAGCGTAGAATATCTCCGGCGCCGCTTATATGAATCACTATGAATGAAACGGCATACCGCGCGCGACGGCGCGGCAGTATCTCGCATATGTGAATAGCCTTTATGGAAATTAACATTAACATAAGCATTTTTATGAAATCTACAGTATTTGCACTGTATTATTTTGACTAAGTTACTTTCTAATTTATTTTATTGGTGCTTTTGACGTAACATAATTTTAGTTAAATGTTTTCAGAGTTTATTATTGATAAGCACAATGTGATAATAAGTTGATGTACACTGTGTGTAGGTGCCTTAATAGTTTTAAGAGAATAGATATTTGTTGTTATGAATTAGGGAAACGGTAGTGATTCTAGGTCACAATTTTAAAAGAAGTTTGTTTTACTTAAAATGATGAAATAGAAATGGAAAAATATGTATAAATAAAAAAAAAGATTTCATGTGTTGTCAAAAAAAAAGATTTCATGATTTCATGTGTTTTGTATCGTAAAACGGTCTCTGACGGCATGGATTGTTTGACTGAAAACCAACGCTAGTCTTCCATCAGAGCCGTTCGGTAATGTCACGGATTAACCCACAAATTAAAGAGTATATAAACACAAAGAATAACAAACTTAAGTACTCACATCAATTACGATATGATGCGTTCTCTCAAGTTTAAACAGTAGTAAAACAAATTTAATAAAAAGGGAAAATTATTAATAATTTAATAAATACTAATTTCAGTTAGATTATCTTAAAAAAATATTTACTTCATAAAAATGTACTATAAAAGATCAAGGAAGCTAACGCTTTAATTATTATCACAAACTTCCATACTAATAGTAATCCTAATATTAAAACGGTGAAAGTTTGAGAGTTTTAAGAAGTTTCGTTGTCCCTCCTTCACGCCAAAGCTGCAGAACGGGTTGAGCCGAATTTTGCACATGTTTAATTCTAGAACTACTTAGTCATCAAGGCTACTTTTTACGAGCGAAGCGAGCATAAACTAACAAAACTTATGAAAATGTTACAAAGAATCACTACTGCCAATTAAACTTATGTCAATTAAAAGTAAATTATATATTGTAAATATTAATATTAGCTAACATATTACCTATATATTGTACGCATTTTATGTGATGATCTGTACCTATATGCAATTTTATTAAGTAAATAGTAATTATGCATTCCTGTAAGGTGCTGTGTCAATCTAACAGTATATTTTCTCTTATTTACAGATTTTTTCAAGTTAAATTTATAAGTTTTTTTTACATTAACTAAAACCAGGATTTCGTTTAGCTACTTATAAGACCATATATTGATAATTTTTGTGTATTTAAAGTGTTATGTCTCAAAAAATCAAAATTTGCGGGATTTGAACCCGCGACCTTCCCATAAGAGCTGCAACGTTCCCCCTGTAGTGAGTGGAACCAACGGTGCTTAGCGGTGGCTACCCGAAAATTTCGACAAGGCGAGGAGTTGGTAGCGAGTTCCGGTATTTTTGGGAAGGTCGCGCGTTCAAATCCCGCCTTAGTCGCATATTTTAGAGTTACTATAAAGTCTTACATCAATATACTGTTTGAATTCGTATGTTCTCCCAAAAGGGGGGGAATTTGGACCATGTTTGTGCATAACTTGGGAAAACCTTACTTAATAAGTGATTCAAAACATTTCTCAAGACACTTTTAGCGTAACTTCGTGTTGTGCGGGACAACCCTAACAGTAAGGAGGAGCCTCAATTATCTTGATCATTATGACAAGGACAAGGGCAAAGTATAACAAAGTCAGCTGTTCTAAAGCTGCCTCACAAACTTAATTACTACTTTATTCTAAAAGTCTTAAAACAAATGTTTTTTAGCCTCGGGAGTCAATTTACCTTTCCTCCTTTCGGGAGTACACGAATTCATACTCATGGTGTTTTTAGTTTTTATTCTTATGTATGATTACGACGATACAAAAATAGATTTAACACTTGTTATGACACCATCTCCTATTTATAAAACTATCTTACTTCTAATAAAAGTTCAAGGTGAATTTGAAAATTTGTCTGGTTCTTGTTTAAGCCATGAATATTTGTATTTATTAATTATTTTTAAATCTGCTGAAATTAATTTTCTACGGTTCAATTTTTCGTGATGTAAAAAGAGAACTCTAGTTTTGTTATTGTTTTAACGTTGTATTATTTACTGTATGTGATACATTGATGATAACAAAGAGTGGAAATAAATACCAAATGCTTGAATCATTTTTTTTCCTTACCTTATATAATATAGGCTATATAATAACAGAATTAGACGTGTGTAGCTCTTTAGAGAACCGACTCAGTGTTCCGGAACATCAATGTGTTTCGAATGATGCGGAACAGTTGCGTCGGTACAAATGTTTCTTTTGGAATTCCGATCATTTTGACACCGCTCACCGGTCACCGCGCTGCGAACTCTAAAAACTCGAGCGAGATGCGATGGTGGTACCTATATGTATAGGTAAAATAATAAATAACACTTAAATTCCGGATAACTTTTGAACGACTGAATATCGGGGAACATACATTGATTTAACTGAATAATCAATAAATCGACAGGCATGGAGGTCCCTGATCGCCCTGCCACCATATGGACCCATACCTCCAGCTGTAAACTTATTATGTTAAAGGAGAATGCCGTCTGATGTATGGCGCTCGGTACCAAGACTAAAGTGATTGCGTCAAAAAAATATCCAATAAGTTTTTAGTCGATTCTACTGTCAAAATAATTAAAAATGAGGGTTATTGCCATAGTTACACTTTACATCAATGTTTATTGCCATAGCAACGTATATATCATTGGTTGTTGTAGTCTAATGGCGGCGTGCAACGGAAACCAAATCAACAAAATATTTTTTTACTTGATTATTAATCGAGTCGGTGTGTAAAACTAAAGAAAATGTTAATGTCATTTATAAAATATAATAAATTTTATGGGATACGTTCGGTTTTGACGCATTTGGTACGGCTTCTCGGCATTCTCCTTTTCTTGTTATCTAAAAGATGGTAGATATCAATGCCCTGGCTAACCGTAGGTTCTTGGCGCTTACCAAGAACCTACGGCTTACAAGAGAGGCCGCCATGAGCTTTGGATTTTAGGAGTGAAGCTCGAAAAGACTACCTGAGGTATTTAATTAAAAAAACAATGTCATGTGAAGCCAACACAGTGTAGGTGTTGATGTCATCATGAAATACTTAATTTTATGCTGTTACACAGCTACACCGTGTTATATATCAGCTGGTTTCCTTGACCTTGTGTTCAGCTTAGCTTGGGGCTTCACACATCTTTATGATGTAATGATATGAAAGTATTCAGCATTATCTTTTTATGACATCCCGGTAGCTCATAAATGAAACACAGGTATCGCAATAACTGTTTTATTACTTACTATGAAGCAATAATTAGAATGATATAAACTCTATTCATAAATTAACAAAATTATATTTTAAATTTACAAACTTCATTTGGCATCATCACAGTATTCCCGAATTAAGATATTGTGTAGGCTTGTTTGTTTGTGTTAAATAAAACATTAAGACATATTTTTGTGTTTTTAATTTCTACAAAGAAATATGCAACAAATTACCTAAATATTTAAGTTGTAAGTCGGTACCTAGGTACTTAGTTTCCTACTTGGCAATCTGTTTTCGACCTACACACCTACTGCAAAGGCAAAATTATTCTACTTCGTTCGTCGAATATTTTTGGTCAACATAAAATACATGTATCTCTTAGTAATCACTTTTATAAAATGCAATTAAATAATAATTAATAACCTAAACATGGTGCCAAAATTTAAACTCTGAAAGAGCGCGTCACATACATTTATGTAACAATCATTCACCAATATATTTTCAATTATATAATTGAACAAATTGTAGTGTTGTGAACACACAATCGATATAATAAATCATTACAAAGATACACATTAAATATCTGACATTCATAACATTTAAACCTTAGGGTACAATAAATAATGGATTTCTAAAAAAGGTAATATCATTTTTCCATTTTCGCAGACTTACTACGGTACATAAATACATCGAGCTAAGATAGCTATGAACAACTCTTATAGAGTAGATAATAAGTTCTCTATAAGTCTTGAGAAAACTAACATTTAATAGATGACTATGGGTGCATAGAAGATAAGTGAAGTGAAGATTATCATTTTATCGATAGTCGATCAAATATTATTTTGTTACAAGTCTATTTATTTCCTCAGACCGTTTTATAACAGTTCCAATAATACGGATATATTTAGAGAATACGGTGGGGATTAAACCGTTGTACGTACGAAATCCTAGAAATTAACTTTCTAAATATAATATCTATGGGACAAGGATTCCTTGAACATATGCAGCCACCATACTAGAGCACCTAACTTGTACGATTTATCAAATTATAAAAAAGCAGCCTTCCCTAATTACCTAGGACGTTTTTCAACTCCATATACCAATTAAATAAGAAATGGAACACTTTTCTTGGATTTTATTTTGATAGGAATGAAAATTGAGACTGTTTTTCCTACTTATTATCTATTATTATATATATTATTATATATATTATTATATATTATTATCTAGCGTAAATATTTTTTTTAAAGTATCAATGCAATTACTTTGACAACGCCTTTCCATCTAACGCTTAAACATTTAACGAATCACAAAAACATTTAACCATAAAGAAATAAGTTAGTCTTAATTCTTACAAAATGTACACATAATATATTACCAAAAACATAGTTAATATAAAACGTAGATTACTTCGAAGCGATGCGTTTGCCATCGAGTCATTCTTTGCGCCGAAGCCTGGAGAAAAAGCTGGAACACATACAATCACTTAAATAAAAACACTACAAGTTAAAGCATATATCAAATCTATCCAAAATATATAGTAGCAAAATATTTTGAAAAGGTCCGAAACAATAAAATGAAAACCAAAATGCAGATAAAACTTACCAGGTGTGGTATGTGCAGTGCAATGCAAACATAGGATGGCGATTGGTTGATGTTATGTAGTGATGTGCAATAATAAATAAATTGCAAATTAAATATATATTAGCCTGCAACAATATATCGATAGAAATATCGATAGTACAACACTATTGGTACTTAAAAATAGTAAAAAAAACCAAAAGTGTTCGAGAGTGTTCTCATATAATAACAACTTAGATCACAAGCAACGCAAGCGCATTACGAACTACGAACTTGTACATAATCTATTACAAAAGCACTTTTGCATGAATCTACAGAATAAATAGTTACTTTGTGACATTATGTGGTACGCTATATATTTTTACATAACTTTAACTTGACGTTGTGACAACACATACAATTACTAGCAGATCTCTATCCACTAAAAATAAAACTTATGCCCGCCTGCACCAACAATACTCTATCATCATCACCATCATCAGCCTGTAGCAGTCCACTGCTGGACATAGGCCTCCCCTAATGAGCGCCATTGCGCCCTGTTCTGAGCTCGACGCATCCAGCTTTTACCAGCAGCTTTTTGCAAATCGTCACTCCACCTGGCCTGAGGGCGTCCTACACTACGGTCATCCATCTTTATGCGACACCTAATTGTATTAGCTAGTGAACTCTAGTGTCGGAGTTTTTAAGCCGCCCAAAAGCCTCCGATTTGGCTTAGCGACTGAAAAAGCTGGGAAAAACATGTTATCGTGCCTTCCATCATGAATATTTTAACCTGGGGTATCGTATGCGTAAAGAAAGATTTGACCAATGACATAACGTTATTTTGTATCTACGCTTTGTCAGTGGCCAAAACGCTTTCGCTATTCTTCGTGGTCAGGCATCAGATCTACCACTAAACGAAGGTTGCAGTTCGACGTAACACCACAAGCTCTTCGGTTGGCACAAGATGGACACATCAAAAGTATCAATACTAAGTAAAGTGTCGTTACTAACATTTAACTCTGTGCCCCTTACCAATGTACACCTTTGACTAAAACCATGCGGCAAGTCACCAATCGAATCGCTTGTTTAAAATAGCCAACCCATTTACACGGGTCCATACAAATTGCAGGTGACTATAGTATTTTGACAAAGAAAAAACAATTGATCGACAAGCGATCGCTTTAAGTTGTAACTAATTTTATTGTGAAATTAAGTACCATGATTAAGAACTTCGTTCTTTGCCTCGCAACGGCGAGTCAAGGTCTCACTACACGCCGCTTTTCGGTTTAGAAATCGCGCGTTTGACGAAAAAATAAATACACGTGATATCCTTACTACACCCCCCTCCCCCCTTGTCATATTTCGTGATTTTTGCCAAACCCCCTCCCCCCCTTTCGAGCCTCACGTGATTAATGGACGGCCCCTTTGGAACTTGCGATTTTAATCACCTGTTTTAGTCAGACGTGTTAAACCCGCATAACTAATCTAAGGTGACACTTTAAAGATAGAGGACTGTTAGTGCAAACGAGCATTGCGTGTCGATGCATGCTTAGCTTACAGGTTCGTTTGTACAAAGCATGTAAACATTCAATAGAAAACATAATTAAAATACAATAAACTATGCAAAAAAAAAACTGATAATGTCATCTAAAAAACTTAAAATTTATAAAATGCAATATTCCAGATTCATGTTTACAAAATAAGTTAATTAAAAAATTCAACACAGATCTGTAAAAATTAACAATTGTAGGCAAGATACAGACATGATCTTTTTACTTATATATTTTATTATTTAAATTAATTAATAGGTTACACAATTAATATTGAAACATCGATATTAAAATGATTTCTTTGAAACCGTCTCATTAGTCAAAAGTTAAAATATAAAATTGTACTCAAAGGTACGCACACGACGAAAACTATCTAATAAATATATCTTTTCCTATATAAATACAGTTTTAAATCCACTGGAAGATTGTGTTTACTTCAAATTATAATACAGTGCTTGTAGTACAACAAAACGATTATTTCAATTATATAAATTTTATATTAGCAATTCTAATATAAATCTTGCGTCGCTAATTTCTTAAAAATTAACAAGAGATCATCTATCGATAGATATAAAACGTGATGAAATAATCGCATTGTTTATTCGTAACAATAATAAATATTAAATACTAAATAATATATTACATCGGTTCAGGTTCGTTCGTCCGTTCGCCGTTTATTTCTTATTCTTCTTCTTGAGTTTCGGTATTCTGGAATGCGGTGCGAGTGAAGTTAGATGCAGGCACTAGTCTATCTATGGAGTTGAGCTAATAGCAATCTATACATGAATGATAGAAAAATATTGGTGTCGAGATTCTGTTGTTCACTTTTCTAAACTTACTTAATTTGACAGCTTTAAAGTTATAGCTATCCTTGTCATTTACACCTAAAAGAAAGGGATAGTATCACTTTTAGGAATGTCAAATTAAGTTTAGTTTAGGAAAATGAACAACAGAATCGACATCACTGTCGATATTATAATTCTTATCTTAAAACATATTTGTTTCACCAGCCTTGTACAGTCAGCATCAAAAGTAGATGATGAGTTTCAGAAATTCAATACAGCTGATAGAAATTTGCGTCAGAATTGGATAGCACTAAAGTATTCCATAAATAGGTGATTGAAAAATGTGCCAACAATAAGCTGATGACACTAACCACCACATGTACCTGATGACTTTAAGTTTCAAAAGTATCTGATGGTAAATAGTTTTTTAAATATATGAATTATGTTACTTTGCGATATTTTGGCAATAAAGATATAGGTTCAAAAATAACTGACTATCTAGCATAGCAAAAATAACTGATTATCTATTTTAACTAGCCTTTTAGCTCAGTTCTTTTTATTTTTTAAGTTTATTTTTATTTTTAGGTTTATTTTTATTTTTATTTTTAAGTTTATTTTTATTTTTATTTTTATTTTTATTTTTATTTTTATTTTTATTCTTATTTTTATTTTTATTTTAATGTCCTGTTTCAGGATTTCTCGCACTTCAACCCCTAAGGTGGTTAAAGGTAATCAATTTTTATTAACAAACTTTGATTAAAATGGATTCCTAAAAAGTACATTAAGAAAATAAAACTTGAACAGGGTGAAATGAAAGGGGATGAAAGTTTGTATGGGGAACCAATCATTTCTCAAGTTAGGTAAGTTTGACGGCCTCTGTGGCGCAGTGGGCGAAGGTCCGCCTGAGACGTAGAAGGTTGCGGGTTCGATTCCCGCTGCGGGACAAATGTTTGCATGTTCTGTAGATATTTGTCTCGGGTCTGGGTGTTTTCTATGTATGATATGTATGTACTTACGAAACAACAATTATATGTGTATTATATCAATTATGTGGTTCCCATAATACAAGCTCTGCTTAGTTTGGGGCTACTTGATGCTGTGTGATTACGTCCTGCATTATTATTAATAAGACACTTTATTTAATTGTAAACTCGTCTAAAATACATTTTTTACTATAATTATACATAATACTACTTATGTACATTAATAAATATCAAAACTATTATTATTATTAGTTTATTAAAATTTATCATACTTAACCGGCTGTTGAATTGGTGATCAACGTGAACAGGAGCGGGAACGGGAACGAAAAAGGGAGTGAGAGTGGGAACGAGAACGGAACGTGTACGGGTATGCTAGGTAATGCATTAATAATATGTTAGTACTTTTTATTCCGCGCAAAACGTGGTAAAAATAAACCTTTATGTAAATAATGAAACACATTTTGACACATACATTTCCACACGGGCGAAGCCGCGGGATGCAGCTAGTATATTTATAATACTATTCAGATACTTTTTACATCAGATACTTTTGAACCTTAAAGTCATCAGGTACATGTGGTGGTTAGTGTCATCAGCTTATTGTTGGCATATTTTTCAATCACCTATTTATGGAACACTTTAGTGCTATCTAATTCTGACGCAAATTTCTATCAGCTGTATTGAATTTCTGAAACTCATCATCTACTTTTGATGCTGACTGTACGATACTTGCGCTAGTTCACCTATAAATCTTTCAAGACGCTATGTATAATTGCGCAAGGTTATCATAATGTATGGCTATTGTTAATTTGATATTAATTTGACTAACTTAGAGATAATTATTTATTATTGACAATTAAATGAAGTTTTCATCAAAACTTATTTGATTGTTTATTTACAATAGATGTTAATTTCAAAATAATGATTATTTGTTTTTGCTATTAGCTCAACCCCATAAAAAGTTCAGTAAATGACGATATTAATATACAAGTGGATATGTGAGACTTTGTCCGTCAGTAAGAAAAGTCAAAACTCCCCCCTCCCTTAGGGGAACCCCGATGCATCATGGTGATAATCTGTGCCTTCACGTGCTATTATTTACACCAGTCATTTAATAGATAGGACGGGCATGGATGAATAGATCGTAAAATTTTGAATTTTGCTAATATTAGTTTATATTAGAAAATGTGAAATATGTTTTTGTTCTCTCTCATGAAAACTACTGAACGAATTTGAACTTTTGAACATATATAGAACTGGACCGAGGAATAAGGGATCTACTTTTTATCAGGAAATCACGCGAGCAAAATAGCGCGCAGAAACTGGTTTTCGTATGATGGGTGAATTTAAATAATTTAAAATTTCTTTGCAATTAATAAATTTCACGAACAATCTTTTCTTCCAAATTGAATTATTGAAATTTGGATTATTAGATTTTTCCTATTTCTTAGCCATTGGTGAAAACTTTTAATTGACTGTCTAAACTTGCTAAACCTTACTCATGTTACTGCTGTAATTTATCCTGAAATTATTCTCAGATCTTGTAACTTCGACGTTATCATCCATGCTCGTAGGATTACATAGTATATTAAGTGAAAATATATACTGTTTTCTTACCCTGAGCCTTTCTTGTGTGGCGAAGATTGCGCCTTCTCTGAATCCAAGAGTTTGCTGCTCGAATCTTTCATTAGTCCTGGAAATACAGCCAAATATATAAAACCTGAGGACTTGAAACGTCGAGCTTAGGACAGGGCGCAATAGCGCTGACTAAGGGGGGTATATATCCAGCAGTGGACTGATAAAGGCTGATGTTGATATAAAAGCTGACTAACTGACTATCAACACAACAACAACTACAGCCTATCCAGTCCCTCTCTCCTATAAGAGGCTTCAAAGACAATCAACGCAACATCTAAACCGTAAGTCCTTACTCCTAGTGTATAGTGTAGGGGTACGATAAAAAACATCCTAAAATTCAGCTCGCGGAAATTGGAATATACGGAAAAACTGACTCTATTATTTAGGAAAAATGTCTGTCAGCTCAGCTAGTCACATTCCTGATTGTTAAACTTTGTGTGTTTGTGAGTATGTGAGTTAGTATGTTTGTTCCCACTCAACTCCGTAACGGCAGAATGGATTTCGGTGAAACTTGGAACCCACATAGTTTTCAACCTGGATTATAAGCTTTATATCGAGGTACCACGCGAACGAAGCCACGGGTCAAGAAATAAATATATATGAATTTGCAAATATTACTAGCATTGAGTTCATATTATTATGCATGGAATAAAAATTCTTACCTTTCCCTGAAGATCCAAAGACGGAACTGCCCAGATTATTCAAGCTACTCGTAAACTTGTCCGCTTCGTTACCAGCTGCGTCTAACACAGCCCGTTCTGTTTCCACCTCGTCACTCTTCACCCCTTCAGAGAACTCCCCTAACCGCGCCCCGGCCTCGTCAAAACCACCCTTAACCTCCTCTAGTTTGTTATCTGCAGAAATTTGGAACCCTTCGAAAGAATTCTTGGCCTCTCCGAACAGTTCTTTAGACTTTACTTCAGCTTTAGATTGTACGTTTCCGAAAAAGTCATTTGTATCGTCGAACAATTCCTTGGCTTGCGTCTCTGTGTTTGCTTGTACGTTTTTCGCTTCCCCGTAAAGTTCTTTCGCGTTGGATTCTGTGTTAGCTTGAATGTTACCGAATACTTCTTTGGCGGAGTCGTCTAAACTGTCGAAAGTGTTGCCGGCGGAACTCTGAAAGCTGTGCAGTGTGTCTTGCGCTGAGTTTCCAAAGCTGTGAACGTCATCTTTCATATCTGCGAATGTATCTCGCGTTGAGCTTTGAATGTCTTCCCATGTTTCCTTGCCATCGTTAATTTTGTCCTTAGCAGAGCTTTCGAGCTTATCGAAAGCGCTCAAGGTTGAATCTTGCGCGTGCCCAAGCGCGTCTTTCGATGATTTCTGTATATTGTAGAATTCGTCAGTGCTGGCTATTTGTAAATCATCGAATTTGGTAGATACGTTGGTTTGGAGTTCGGCTTTTTTATCTGCGGCAGCATTCAGAGTGTCCTCGGCTTTCTTTTTAATTTCTTCTGTTGTTAATTCAGCTTCGTGTCTTATCCTATCCATTTCGTTTTGTGTAGCGTTTTGTACTTCATCCTTTTTCTCATTCAAAGCTTGTCCGATTTCATCTTTCTTATTTGATATAGCTGTGGCTGTGTCATGGAAGGCTTGTGTTGCTTCGTTAGCTTTGTTTTGTACAGCACCTTTGAGTTCACTAGCTTTGTTTGCGACAGCGTTTGAAACTTCTGCAGCTTCATTTACGACAGCGTCTTTTGCTTCGCTAGTTTTGTCATAGATGGCATCTTTAAACTGTACTGTCTTATCTTGAATGGCACTTGAGACTTCACTGGCTTTATCTTGCACGGCGTTTTTCACTTCACTGGCTTTGTTACTAGCGGCTTCATGAATTTCACTGGCCTTGTTGCTAGCGGCGTCGTGAATTTCACTGGCCTTGTTGCTAGCGGCGTCGTGAATTTCACTGGCCTTGTTGCTAGCGGCGTCGTGAATTTCACTGGCTTTGTTACTAGCATCGTCGTGAATTTCACTGGCTTTGTTACTAGCCGCGTCGTGAATTTCACTGGCTTTGTTACTGGCTGCGTTTTTGAGGTCACTGGCAGCATCTTTTACTTCGTTAATTTTGGTATTAGTAGCATTTTTGAGTTCTGATGTTTTGTCATGAATAGCGTCTTCTGCGAAAGTAACAGTCGATTTGATGTCTTCTTTCTTATTGTGGATGGCATCTTTTACTTCTTCTGTCTTATCGCTCACGGCGTTTTTGATTTCATTGGTTTTATCGGCTACAGTGTGACTAATTTCTTCGGTTTTGTTTTCAACTGCCTTCTTTGCTTCTTCCGCTTTATCATGGGCTGATTTCTCAATTTCGTTCTTGGTATCACTTACAGCTTGGCTTAACTCGTTAGTTTTGGTTTGTAAATTTTGCACCACATTGTTAGCACCTTCCTTCAACTCGTCCTGCTTTTTGGCGACATCGTTTTGAATTGAGTCTTTTTTAGCAGATGCTTGATCAAGTAATTCATTCGCTGATTCTTTCGATTCAGCGATTTTGTCTTTCACTTCACTTTCAATCTTCTCTTTCTCACCAAAGATGCCACTGACTAATCCTGTGAAGAAGCTCTTGCCTTCTTTAGCCTTTTTCTTGGCTTCTTTTTTCGCCTTTTTGGCCGCTGCTTTCGAATCTTCCTTTGTACTATCAAATGAGTCTCCTAGATCTTTGAGTTTCTCATTGGCTGCTTCTTTAACTTTGCTAGATGTCTTTTCAGCATCGGATTTTAACTCTTGTGCTTTTTGAGTGACATTATTCTGTGCATTATGTACAGAGTCCGCTACAGCGTTAGCACCATCTTGAGCTTTGTTCTTGAGATTATTCGCCGTATTTTCAACTGAACTTTCTATCTTACCGATTTCTTCATTTCCTCTGTATTTCATCTCTTCCGCCTTTTCCCTAGCAAGGAAATCTAGTTCTTGAGCTTTATTCTGAATGCTGTCATTTATCTCACCGATTTTTACATCAATCTGATCAGTTTTCACTTTTTGCGCGTCTTCAAATTCAGTTGCTAAATTCTTTTGGATTTCTGACGCTTTAGCGTTCACGTTATCATGTACTTTGTTGGCTGATTCAGAGAATTCGTTCAAAGTATCGTTTGTGAAATCGTTTAGTTCATTGAATTTGTCCTGTGCTCCAGTTTTAACATCATTGCCTTTATTCTTTATGTTACCTTTGATAGTATCAGTTTTGACAATAATATCTTCAGTTACTGCGGAAGCCTTTTGCGCCAGATTATCTTTTTCCTTTTCAAGTTTATCGATACCTTCCACCAATTCTTTGCCAGCTTCGTTGGAGAGTCCTGCCAGTTTTTCCTGGGCCGAGAATTTCTCTTGCTCTATTCTATCTAATAGAGTTGAGGTTTCCTCGTGACTATGCTTGCCCATCTTTCCATCACAGCAATTAGGGAACTGGAAGGGATCGACTTTCTTAACATATGCTGGCGTGTCTACCGGCTGCATCATAGCATACTGTTCGTATAGATCTTCTTTATCATGTTGATGCGGTGCGTCCTCATCTACGATAAGCTTGGTTTGGTACACTTGGCTTTCTAAGTCATCATCTTCTCTATGGGGTTTAGTTTTGAGATCTTTGAACATGTCTTCAACTTTGTCTAGTAAATCTTCGTTGATGAGCCTAGGGGCAGGTTTGGGAGGGCTCTTTTCTTTCGATTCGCGTGGTTTCGGCTCGGGTTTGGGGGTAGATTCTTTAGGTTTAGGGGAAGATTCCTTAGATTTGGGGGTGGATTCCTTAGATTTGGGAGTGGATTCTTTAGATTTTGGCGATTTTGGTGATTTAGGGGATGATTCTTTTGAGTCGTCGTCCTTATCTTCGCTGTGTCCGAATACATTCTTGACTTTGTCAGTAAGGCCGCTTAGGAAGCCCCCTTCCTTCTTCTTGCCTTTTTCGAGGGTGTTCATGGGTGTTTTATCTTCGTCAGAGTCGAATGTAGCTTTAGTTTTGTTTGAGTCTACGTGGACGGTGTTCCCATTCACTGTAAAATAATACATAGTTTATCATTTTGTTCTTATTCTCCCCACAATTTGTACTTTGATTCGGTTTCACAAAAGATTTTTGGCATTACTAGCAACAGTTACAAACGTGTTAAACTATCGTAGTATATTTATTACTTTCAATTTTCATTTCCATATAAGCACTACATTTGTTTTTATTTACAGGCTTAAAGTACTCTTTTAAAATTACCTTGCGGCTTCGTATCGTTGATATCAGTGATGGAGATATCCGTAATATCGGAAATATCGTGGATCCCGGTGATGTTGGCCAGGTCCGCCTCTTTAGTAGGATACTTCACGTTGCCGTTGGTTATTATCTTATCCTGAAACCAAAATTATATGCAAATATTAGTTAATAGTACTGCGAATCCAATGTGGGCAAAAAATCGAGATGATGTTTTATTTTTCTTGCTAGACAGTGCGTTATTTACATATCCAAAAAATATTGGACACGTATTTTTCTTTTGTCAAATAAACAAAAAATAACAAAGATATAGTGCGTTTAAGTTCCGCGTGACGTCGCGATAGAGTAAATTTTTTACCTAGCCGTGATGACGTCACGAGCCCCCACTCCCGAACTTTCACGTTGTTTATCTCCGTCAATTTCTATTGATTCGATAAATAAAAAAATTCGTGTCGAGTATTTTTTGTTGATCTAACTGACGGACTAATTAGAATTGAATTTTTTTTTACCCAGTTGTCATCTCTATTCCAAGATGAGTTTGTATGAGTGTGTGCGATCCCCATTCAACTCGAGAACGGCTGAACGGATTTGGATAATAGATATAGAAGTTTATTTAAATCAAATTTAGAAGCTAACAATAATTACAACAGACGAAACAAGGATAAATTAATTTTGCCTAAATCTACCTTAAAGACATTTGACAAAAGCCCATAACCAGACTGATTAAAATTTATAACAAAATCCCTTATAATATTGTAGACATTTAAAAACACAAAAAGATTCAACCTTTCGGACTAAGCTTAAAGACTTTTTATTATCAAAATGTTATTACTCTGTTAACGAATTCATAAGTGACAAAAATACTTTGACTAGAACAGTTTTGATTTTTATATGTAAAACTGACATTATATAATTATTATTTTTTTGACATTATTTTAATTAAATAAATATTAATATAAAACTTTGAATATGTGTCGAAGCCAACTGGTTCAAATAGCCCAACATGGTAGGTTGTATATACATACGTGATGTCCGTTGGTCTGTTTCTCTGGGATGTAAGGCAGTGAGCCGGGTCCGAGACTGTTGTTGTGCTCGCCCCAGTGGAAACTTAGCTCGTCCTTCAATGCGTCGAAACCTGAACAAACAAAATGTCAGATACTAGATGGAAATAATAATGTAAATGGACTCCTTTCCCGCAATTGGACTCCAGTTGGTCCATTGTGCGTGTTCTGCAAATAGTATTTCCTACTTACTTTAAAGACAAAAGTTTAGACGTAAGATTATGTATACCATCATGAGAAGTGAAGAAAGTTTACCATTGTAAAGTTAATATATAAATAAATAATGCTGGACACTATCACACAGCATCATGTAACTCCAAACTAAGCAGAGCTTGTATTATGGGAACCACATGATTGATAAACTACTTATTTAATTATTTATATAAATAAATTTATTTTATTATAAAAGTTGCAACAACAAGGTGAATACCAATACATCCAATACAATCTTAAATAAAAGACTTCACACGCTTAGTGTCACTTCAATTAGAGGTGCAAAAGACGATGCACGTGAGACACAGCCAAAATTTACACCTAAAAATATATAACTAGATTTACAACAAATGAATACAAAATGATAAGACCTCGTACATCAATGATTAAATTTAGAATTGTTGATCAACGAAACCAGAGTACTGAGAACAATTTGCTTTTGAATTCGAAGTGGCTGTCAGAATAAACATCAAGTGCTTGTTGCTCCTCAGTAAGATCTCCGTCCCCACACTGTTTTACCACAAGGACTTTTGAGTTGTGAATATCATTATAATTTGTTGAGAGTCTATTTAAAGGAGAAAATAACTACATATTTTACATACATACAAAACACCCCGATCCGAGACAAATATCTGCAAATAATGCAATTATTTGTCCGGCGGCGTTATATGCTTACCGGATTGATCCAGGTTCAGATAGTCGACTTGACTCTTGCCAGCGCGAGGAGCGATGCGGTCGGGTAACTCCACGTCCAGCACGCAAGTAGGTGTCTGTGACTGCTCACCCTTGGCCACCTGTTTACAAACGGCATACATTTCAGACATTACAACTGAATAAATACATTTCTAGATGCTAATTGGGCTATTTTGTACTGAATTTCAAATAATATTAGCTTTCACCCGCGACTTTGCTCGCGTTAAAGAGAACTTTTTTCTGGATTAAAGGAATTAAAATTAGAAGGCGAAAAAACAAACAAAGCTAGGATAAAATCATACATACATTCACATTATCATAATTTTGCACCAACATAATTTGATTATATGGAAATAAGGAGTAATAAATAAGTACTTATAATATACTGAATCGCCTTAAGGAAAGTTTTAAAACTTAATAATCTCAGACTAACCTTAACTAACTAACCTTTACCTAACTAACCTTTTATTTATGTTAGTCTGAGTTAATAATAATAAGTATCGTACGGCCGGGCATTTCATACACGGATAATAGGGAAATATGAAGGAGGAAAAATAATTTTAAAAGCAATTTAAATTTATCAAACGACTAATTAATGACTTTTAATAGACATTTATAAGTTAATAATATAAATCTTTATGTATATATAACAAATCAATTGCCGTGCGTTTATCTCGGAAAATATTTAAAATGGCTCGAATTATTTTGTTTGCCTCAATAGTTGTTTAGTTAAAAAAAATAAAAAAAACAAGTAACAGCCGAAAAATCAAAATTGGTAATTTTGTATGGGAATTAACACTTCGGATGTCAGTATGTGCACAACAAAGTGTTAGAATTTAATAAGAGGATTTTTTTTAAATGTGTTGATAAATTGAATTTGTGATGGTTATCAATTTAAACCGGTCGCCATGTTAAGTATCAATAAGGTTTCTAAAATAAGGTCAAAGTGCCAAAGATCATATCATCATCATCATCCGACAGCCTGACTTCGCCCACTGCTGGGTATAGGCCTCCTTTTGTATGTGCCAATCCCCGCGGTTCAAAGCTCGACTCATCACCTAATTTAGGTGTCACTTAGTTATATGTGCCGGTTGGCCAGTATCTAGCAATCTTACCTTGGGCTCGTTCATGAAGTAGATCCTCCCTGAAGGACTTTCTTCGTGATGCTTCACTCGCACTGTGAACTCCACTCTGTTATCTTTGAACGACTGAAAAATAAACAATTATTTAGACATATTTTCAGAACTAGTGTCCACTAGTTTTGCCTCGTGACTTCATCCGTTTACAGGTTTTTCCTACACCCCTGGGGGGTTGAATTTTAGGAATTACTTTTTAGTGTCTTAGTGTTATGTAGGGACAGCTCCATAATTATAGTGATCATTTTCAAAACCATATAAAAGAAAGGAACATGACAAAGATCACTATAATTGAATGTTGCTAAATTTGATTTGACAGACTGTCAAATTAAGTGTTGGAAAACGCAAAAGCAGAATCAACACCAATATGTTAATTTATCTCATATCAGTGCATAACTCCAATGAATAAAACTTATAATAATCGAAAAGGTTATCAATTATTTTTACTAGGTAGATATTTGAAAATAATCTTTCTTCATTACATTCGCTCACTAACAAAGCAAAAAGTTAACGTAACTAGGTTATTATGCAAAGATGACTATGCGTTTAACAATTTATGGATATTTTGGTGATTTTCAGGGTAAAAATATAACTTATTATTTTATAATTAACTTATTTGATTTGTGTTGTACATCACATGCCTACTGATCCCCTTAAATCTTAACACTGTTTACGCCGCCATCTTGTATGCTACTTATATAGTCTAATAAGTTGACTTTATATTCGTCGATTTAAATTCACTTCAAAATAACTATTTTAGTAAACTTACGTCATCAATGATCGGTCACTAAATATTTATACCACAACTCGTTGCTACAAATTTGCATTGGAAACTGACAACATCTCGTTTGCATGTTACCTCAATCATGAAGTCATATCCTCAAATAGTATATTACATTATGTTTTCTTGCGATTGTTTACATCACAATTTAATTTACTCATTGAGCGCGCTAGTACTGGCCGTAATCCAGAACTTCGCGCCAAAATTGTCACAGGTTTATTTTTTGTCTTATTTTTCGTATGGCCAATTTGGTGTAGGAGTTTTTAAGCCGACCGAAGGCTGACTCAAAAAGCAGTGACAAATATATTAATGTGCCTTAGTGGCATTTACACTTAACGAAGGGGTGTAAGGGCTTCCAAACGCGCCCTTCGGAACTCAAGCCAACCTCACCTGCACGTAGTGCACCCTGCCAACTTACAAACGGGGCTCTGGCAGCCGGCTGATTGCGGCATAGCGGCCTAACAAAGGCACAGCTACATCCCCTGGCCGCCGACGGGCAGCAGCGTTGGCGGCGGTGCGAAAAAGCTGTGCACTGCGATCCCCAACCCGCATGCCCAGCGTAGGGTTAAGGGCAAATCTCCTTTATAAAGGGAGGAGATTGAAGGTGTTGTATCTTTAAGATATTTATTTTACGTAGGTATGTAACTATCTTAATAAGTATAATTATCTTAAAAATACCCAATAAATTTGGGTACAAAGGGAAAAATCGGGTCCCTATTACTACCCCTTAGACTCTACTGTCCATCTATCTGTCTGTCTGTCTGTCTGTCATCAGGCTGTATCTAATGAACCGTGATAGCTAGAACGTTGAAATTTTCATAGATAATGTACGTAATGTGTATGTTCTGTTGCCGCTACTACAACAAATACTAAAGCATAATAAAATAAATATTTAATTGGGCTCCCATACCAAACCTTCGTACGCGAGTTCGATTCGCACTTAGCCGTTGTTTTGTATTTATAGATGGTAAAGATGTGAATTTTCAAAGTGTACTCACTTGGAAGGTGAACATCGGCTGGCTGCCAGACTTGGTGACTGGCACGAGGTTACCGCTGAACTCCAGATACACCTCCTTGCCGTCCAGGAAGCGGACTGAGGTCGAGTGCGCCACTTCCGTGTAATGCTCCTGTCACATACAGTTTTATCTTAAAGCTAGGGATATACATTATATATGTAATATATCAATCATGTGATTTCCATAACACAAGCTCTGCTTAGTTTGGGGCTACATGATGCTGTGTGATAGTCCAGCATTATTTATTTATACATGCCCGTAGCCTGCAAACTAGCATACCAGCTCCTTGCAAGTGCCAGCTACTGTCAAGTGTATACACTAACTAGCATGCCTGTAACTGGCATACATGTAGACAATATTTGATTTACTTGCATGTCCGGTGAGGGAGGGAGTTGCCAAACTGGCACGTTTGAACAGACGCGACAGCTACGGACATACCAGTAGCTGAGTCGTTATAGCCGTACGTGCAAGTCTTTTGTTTTTTTTTGGAAGGTCAAGTTTTTTCAATTTTCTCAAATGGTTTCTGTAACCATCAGGATCTTCCTGACATATTTCTTTAAGCAAACAACTACTTGCTCCAAAATCTTTCCTTTACTAATCCAATCTCTTACCCAAACCTGTTTTCTTTTTATCTCTCTTTAATTTAGCTACACGTTCAATTGCCAGTACCAACACGATTTTGTTTAATTCGCTTCGATTGATATCCATTTTTGGCGCGTAAGAATAGGTACAAGTGACTCTCACGAACTGCCCTGTCCGTACTCGTAAATGGCCGTAACTTTTATGCCAGCTACTTTCCCGAATTACTGGCATGTATATCCCCGGTTTTAAACTAGCTGACTCGACAGAAACTGTGCTGTCAAAATTAAACAGGGTGGTGCAAAATTTAATCTCATTGAGGGCTACCTTTTCTATTATTAAATGAGATGTTATGGTAAATTACGTTCCATAGAAGTTGTATGGAAATTTTAAATTTTCGCAAAATCTTACGATAAAATAAAACGGTCGAGCCGTTTTCGACGTTTTTCATACGCAGTATGTGTCCCGTAAAAGGCCTTTGTTGAATGGAATGATTTAGCTTATTTTCTCTGAAATGTTTTTCTTTTTATACATTTTAGATTTTAATTATTTTCAAAAACTTGCAAGTACCTGTTGTAGCAATGTTTCGTAGGCGTATCTGTCGGTAATGTACATGACCAGCAGTCTTCCCTCGAGGGCGTCCAGCCGTTTGCCGAGCACCACGATGCGAACGTCGAATGGTACAAGCAACATGTCCCTGTCAACAAATAAGTATTAATAGTAAGGTCTTTGTGAAGGGCTCGTTAAGGTACGTACTACTTAATAAGCCTTTATTTACTGAAATATTACATAGGAACTTATTATTCGTTTTGCACATCGTTTCTTTTATTCCTAATGAGGCAAAAGGCTCCTCCTTTGCGTATTTAGGACCATCATAATAATTTATTTATTAGTGTGAATATATATATACAAAAGTTTTTATATTCTAGTGTGTCCAATTATATTTCAATCAAATTCATAAAAATGTAACCGAATTATTATAAAAAATTATTATAAATAGTTAAATATTTTTTTTTTACTACAGAATTATTATAAAAAGCATTACTTAAAATAAAAAATAAATATTTAAAATACAAATTGTGTCAAAAATAATAATAATTCTATAATTCTAATTCTCTTCTACCTTTTTATAATTTAAATATTCATTAATGTCATAAAAACAATGATACAACAACCATCGGGGTGATCGGCTAACTCAGTTACCAACAGAAATGATTGACACCGGTCCTATTTTAACAAACTGACAGTTTATCAATTGACGTTCATTGAATTTCGACGGATGAAATGTCAAAGTTTGTAAAAACAGGATCGGTTTCAATCATTTCTACTTGCAACAGAGTGAGCCGATCACCAATCAGATCTTCAATTTTCTTTTAAATAAACTTAAACTTAGGTCCTTAAAATCATTTGGTAATTTGTTGTAGATTGTAATGGCGTGATGGTAAATTGTATTTCAGCATTGCTGTGTTTCGCTTTGAAGGGTATGGGTGCCGGTGACGTCTTGTAGCCCCAAACTAAGTATTGTAGTGCCCATAAGCAGCACAAGCTTGTATTATGGGAACCAAAAGACCTACAGTTACCTAATTTTTTTTTTTGTAAATACTTTCATATTACATAGAAAACACACAGACCCAGAACAAATATTTGCAAAACATACAAACATTAGTATCGACTTTCTTCCTCTCAGGCGGACCTTATCATTTACCCACTGCTTCACAGAGATAGGTTTTTTTATGTTTACCTGTATAACTCAGTAGCCAGTTTGGTAGCGTCGCTTACATTTTGACAGTTCATCAGCCAGAATCTGAAATAAAACATAACTTTACTCATATCACAGATAACATATTAGCTATATTCTAATTCCAAGGACTTCGAACTTTTGCGTTGTCAACTTTATAGCAACTAATAATATGAATGCGAAAGTAACTTTGCTCCTAATGGTATCTTCACGGGGAAACCGTTGAAAAGATTTAGACCACTGATAAGGGTGATAATTTATGTCCATAATCCCCATGCTGGGGATATAGCTATACCGGTGTTTGGCTACGCCATACCGCAGTCATCCGCCAGTTAACAGGGTGCACTACGGGCAGGTGAAGTTGGCCTTGTGATAAAGTTGGAGGTTGGAACCCCTTATACCCCCTTCTTCGCAAACAAACTTTTCTTTGATTTATTTAGAATATGAACTGTGATTTCGTTTCACATCGTTTGTTTTTAAACAATGATGTCGATTCTGTTGTGCATTTTCTTAAATTAAACTTAATTTGGTATTCCTAAAAGTGATACTATCCCTTTCTTTTAGTTGTAAATGACAAGGATAGCTATAGCTAAAAGGTTAAAGCTGCCAAATTTAGTTAAGGTGACGATACATGTGAAACCTCCCTCTCGCTCGCACAATTCAACATTTTTGAAGATATAAAAATAACTGAATGTAGTTATGCAAAATAGCAAACCTTCACGGACTAGAAAATAACAATACAAAGGTTCAGCAAGAATATCATGTTGAACCCAACACGTTTTTCTACCAAAAATTTTTTACCAAAATTGATCACATTGGCGAGCGAGATTTTGGCGGGTTTGACATGTATAGTCGCCTTAAATTTAGAAAAGTGAACAACAGAATCGATACTATTATATATCTACAAACCTGGCAGAAACAGTGGTGGTGAAAGAAGCGCAGTCATCGGTGATGGTGAGCGGAGTGGATCCTGTGACGTCTTCCCATACTGCGCGAGCCTGTCCTCCCATTATGGAGCAGAGCAGACGAAGATTGGATGTAGACTGCTTGTCTTGTGGACCACCCTGGAAGGGAGAGAACTTAAATATGCTGGGAAATAATTAAAGGGGGCACGAGTATAATAAAATTTCATTAACATAGGCTCGATCACGAAGACAAGTGAAAAGTATTCGTATCGTAGACGCAAAATTTTGGTCAATGAGAGAGCGTAGATACAAACAACGGTTTGTCACTGGCCAAAACTTTTTCGAAACGCTTACGATAAGTCCGTTTGAAATATTCGTGATCTCCCTACTACGTAAGTATCCGTCAATTTACTAAATAGCTAGGCTACTTTATTTCATTTACCTATTTTCACAGCATTGTGTTTTTGGGGAATGCTGCAGATATCAACACCTTTGTGCTGCGAAAGAGGGCAGTTCGCGCATTTTATAGCCTCGTGGCTTATAGCCTCGATAGTGGCGATAGTGGCGAATGTAGTGTATGAATAAATATAATGATCTATGATTTAGATCATAGATCATCAGGCCGGTCGACCGGTCATCAAAATGTGGGCCCAATCGCCTCAGTGGTTAGGGTCGATCGGCCAGGCATCAGAATGTGACCCCAATGACCTCAGTGGTTAGGATCCGTCGGCTGGGGGTGTACGGGGTTCCAACAGCCATCTTCGGAACCCAAGCCAACCTCACCTGCACGTGGTACACCCTGCTAAACAACGAACGGGGCTCTGGCGGCCGGCTGATTGCGGCATAGCACAGCCTACATCGGCACAGCTAAATCCCCTGGCCACCGACGGGCAGCAGCGTCGGTGGTGCGAGAAGCTGTGCCCTGCGATCCCCAACCCGCATGCCCAGCGTGGGGATTACGGGCATATCCCCCTTTATTAGGGGAGGCCTATGTCCAACAGTGGACTGATATAGGCTGGTGTGTGGCTGGGAATCAAATCGTGGCTTCGATCGTGAGAGTTACCTGATGGACGGGTAGCGGCGCCGTGAGCGTGATGGAGCGGTGGAACTTCCTGCGGCGCGGCTCCACCGTGATGACGGGTGAGACGGCGGCGTGGCGCGGCAGCACGCGGCGTGCCAGCGCCTCGCCCGCGCCGTGCGCCTGCAGCCCCACGCGGATACGCTTCGTCAGCGCGGCCGCTGGGAACAGCGCTTGCACCTGCCGCCGATACGTATACAGTCAGGAGACTCGATTTGAAATACAATGTACAGTAATCAGGTAAGGAACAGCGCTTTCACCTGCCGCCAATAGTTATATCTGTGATGTGGTTCCCATAATACAAGCTATGCTTAGTTTGAGACTACATGATGCTGTGTGATAGTGTCCAGCATTATTTATTTATTCATTTATCTCTGTGAAGTTGGATGCAAGTAGCGACGTAGTTCCTATTTTTGGATCGGATTGTACTAGGATTGGTCGAATCGTTTGCTGAGCCGAACTTCAGAGAGACATACGTGTAGATTCGTTGTAACTATTGTAGTTCCTATTTCTGGGTCGGATTGTACTACAATTGGTCGTTGTGACGATTGTTGATTCTTTCCACGAAAGAAGTTCTGCAGACGTGCAGACTGTCGCGTGGATATTGAAATGCAATGGAAATGAAATAAAAAAAAAGAGCAAAACTGACACGTCTCGCACTCAAATATGATGCAAATAACTAAATAATATTCTGTCACGAATTTCTTGATAAATGTACGTGGTTTTTACATGTACTGGAAAGTTGGCGCTAATTGCGGGACTTCTTTTTCTGGATTCATATAGTCCAAACCTAACATCTCCTAGCTACTACAGAACATTGTAGTGTTACCTGGGGTCTATGGGCGCGCGTTTCTCCCTCGGGCCCGATCATGTGCACCTCTTGCCTCACCCATGATACACAGGCCAGGTAGTGAGGGAAGTCACACGTCACTATACGAACCCACTATCAACCCTGTTTATAAGCACCTAACACCAGAGACTAGAAAATGCACCCAGGGCCTATCATAGTCTAAACTCTAAAGGGTAAGGACTGGTTGGTGTCCTACGCATACTGGGTGGGTTATTTCAGGCCAATGTGACCTGAACCACCACCTAATAAAGTCAAGAGCTACGGGCAGTGGCACCTGTCGCGGCTGCTTTCAAGCTGAAGAAACAGTGGAGCACGTCATCTTACACTGCACTGCCACAAACGAAGCCAGAACAAAATCCGGGTTACAAAAACTGCTTGATCAAGGCTCACAAACGCAGGCAGTATCGGGGATCCTAGAGCAATGTTGCCACCAACCCAGAGTCCCTCTCCGTTATTTTAAGGAGTTGGGGTGGCTGGGGCCAGGTTAGCAGGGGGCAATGCACAATACACCCCAATGCGGGACTTCGGTGCAGAACTTTTTCCCCACACTTCAAATTATAATTAGAATTAGAAGGGTAAGGAGTTCCAACCTCAATCTTTGGAACCTAAGCCAACCTCACCTGCCCGTAGTGCGCCCTGCTGTTTAACAAACGGGGTTCTGGCGGCCAGCTCATTGCAGCATAGCGCAGCCTAACACCGGCACAGCTAAATACCCTAATCACTGACGGGCAGCAGCGTTGGTGTTGCAAGCTGTGCCCTGCGATCCTCAATGCCCCACGCGATTATGGGATTATGCGTATAACCCCCTAGTTATAGGAGATAAAAATGTGCAGCAGTAGACTGAACAATTAAGTTTTGTTGTTGTAATAACCAAGACTATAGATCATTGTAGAGTACCTGCGGTATATGAGCACTGGAGACGGTTCCTCCCTCGGGTCCGATCACGTGCACCTCTTGCCTCACTCGTGATACACAGGCCAGGTAGTGAGGGAAGTCACACGTCACTATACGAGCAACCCTCTCGCCCGCTTCACCGGTTGCTTCACCGCTCCAGCCGTGCTCTTGACGTTCTCGAGATAATGCCTCCTGAAACGTTATATTTTTATTATACCTGACATTACATATTTGTCTCGGGTCTGAGTGTTTTCTATGTTTATTAGGTAAATATTTAAAAAAAAAGTGTGTAAGTAGTTTATCAGCCATGTGATTCCCTTAATACAAGCTCAGCTTAGTTGACAGTAACTAAGCCGTACATGATGCTGTGTGATAGTGTCACATTAATTATTATTATTATTTACAAGCGGCCCGTCCCGGTTTTTCACGGGTTAGGGCACTTTTTTTACACCTTGGGTTACGTTACTTAAGTTTTAGTAAGGATCCCTAATCTTTTCTAGCAATAAATATAGCCTATGTTACTCAGGTTGAATCTAGCTTTCCAATGGTGAAATAGGCACAGTAGTTTTTGAGTTTATCCATCACAAACATAGACACACACAAAAATACAAATTCCTCTTTATAATATTAGTGTAGATTATATTTAAAAACGTTCGAAACGATTCCAAGTCAAATCTATCAGAGACGATTGAGCCAGAATTACATTATTATGTCGGAGTTTGTGGTATTGTGATGCGCCGTCGTGTCATATCGTTCTTCAGAATCCCCATCAGCAACTTTAAGATCCTAGAAATCCCATCGGAAAAGAAATATAATTACAATAAAATTGACGGATTCTATTCGGAAACTTTTCAAATGTTTTAACCCTGCCGAAGATGGAACACATGGCCCACCTGATGTTAAGTGGTAACCATTACTTACAACGAAGCATTGCTGTAGGTCACACATGTTTGGAACGTGCAACGCCCTGCGTCCATCAACTTGAAGCATTAAGTTAAGCCTCGCATGCCTATAATTTCACCAGCACCCTACACCCTTCGAAACAAAACATCTGGTGCTTAAAGTAGATACTTTGATAGCTGTACTTAGAGTAGGTAGGTACCTACTCTAAGTACACAATATATTCTGCTTAGTATTTACTAGCCAAACTTGTGTACTTTATTATCAGCATTTTATTATTTTGTCTCTTTATACCTGCCTACCTATTTTAAAGCCTATTGCTTATTTGCGTGCATGGGTCAAATAAATACTTATTATTCCTTTTCTTCAAACACGCCAATAGGGATACGACTGGGTAATATAATAATAATTCTAATTAGTCCGTCAGATAGATGAAAAAAAAATATTGGACACGTAATTTTTATTTATCAAATAAATAAAAATTGACGGAGATAAAGATCGTCAAAGTTTGGGAGTGGGGGCTCGTGACGTCACGGCTAGGTAAAGTGTACTAAGCCGTGACGTCACGCGATACTTCAACGCACTAAATCTTTGTCATTTTTTGTTTGATTGAAAAAAGAAAAAATGTGTCTAATATTTTTTTTAAATGCAAATGACGGACTTATTAGAATTTTTTATTCGTCATACCTATTTGCTGCAGATATAGGCATGGTGGTAGTTGGTAATACTTCCCCAGATGAGAACTTTACAAAGAACTCAACTACTTCTAAAATATTATTGGTTAGGTTAAGATAAGGATAAATAAAATACCTGTATCATAGGATTGTCGTTGTTATGCAGATAATGGTCCTGCCAGGTCTCACCGGTGTCCGACCTCAAGATGACGATCTCACGCTCCTTGCACGGCGACGTGAAGATTGGTACTTCGATGATCACCGGTCTGTGAACAGAAAACAACTTAGTTATTAAAATAATTTAGGTAGTTACAGAATTTTTGTTGAGATACAAAGCGCAAAGGGTATATTTTCAATCTATTTTCATTTGAGCTCTAAATTTCAAAAATTTTAATATCACATCTCACTAATAATATAAATGCGAAAATTTGTGTGCATTAGTGTGTTTGTTCCCACTCAAATTCGTAACGGCTGAACGGATTTGGATGAAACTTGGAATATACATTTAATAATATTAATATTACTGGACGTTACACAACATCAAGTAGCCCCAAACTAAGCAGACCTTGTATTATGGGAACCACATGATTGATATACTACTTATATAATTTTATTTGGTAAATACATACATTGAAAACCCCCGACCCGAGACAAATATCTGCAGAACATGCAAGTATTTGTCTCGCTGTGGGAATCGAACCCGCAACCTTCTGCGTCTCAGGCGGACCTTCGCCCCCTGCGCCACAGAGGCCGTCATACATAGTTTGTGACTAATAATACTGATTGAATTGACATAGGTTACTTTTTATACGGGTACCAACGCAGCGAAGCCGCGCTCGGAAGCTAGTTTATTGATGTATCCAAAATGTTTAACTTGACGATACAATTTTACTCACGCACTCTAAAACGCTGAACGCTGCTTAGTACAGATGTTCTCTAGCGAATTTGTACTAAGGAGTTAAATCTCAAGTGCCCGTTTTCTAGTTTTTGCGCGCAATTCATGCCTCTTCTAAAAATTTGTTATCCATAAGTATTGCTTTCATTCAAAAAAGTAAGCAAGAAAATATAAAAAGAATAAAAATATTTTTTATTGAAGGCTTCGTCAAATATAAAGTATACCCTGGCGCTGGCGTGACGTCAAGACGTCAAAGTGCCGTGTACTGACGCCGCGAGAAAACGCCGCGTTGTACTATGCGTCAAGCGCTCAGTATGACAGCTTAACGCTTTGAGGGTTGAAAACAAAAATATGATTCTGCACGTCCTCCTCTTCCAACTTGCAGCCAACCAACGTGCAAGTGTATAACTTCCCCATATTACAACATAACTCGTCGTTTTGGCGTGGTTTCAGTACACAGTTGTATTGCTCTTACTGTTTGACGAAGCCGTTATTGTTTACTTACGCCAAGAATTTAGCTCCCTGTGGTTGCAGCTCGAGCAATCTTGAGGCTAGCGCTTCGCCCTCCATCAGCGGAGGCGGTGCCGCGGCCGGAGCCCTGCGTGTCGCCGCTCTGGGAAAATATTTAAATTAAATAAATACATAGATAAAACAAAATTCGAACACATGACAGTATAGGAAAAGCTTAAAGCTGCGTACGGACAGCGCGTACATTGGTACGCCTAGTCGGTTACGCGTATCCTCGAATGATATAGACACAGGAACGCGCTGTCCGTACGCAGTGTCCGAGACATCAATCAAATACAATTGTATACGTCCTATATTTTGTTATGGCAACCCTGCGTGGTGCGCGCTCTCGCTTCTTATATTTATTTATTCTTCTTACATTATTACTGCAGTAGAACAACAAAATATCCTCACCGACGTCTCCCACACGCAGCTTGACGCGCGACCAAAAACCGACGCTCGCGCAGTACGCGTACCCCAACAGTGTAGGTACGCGTAGCTGCAAGTATAGACACGGTGTCCCAGGACACGCGTACCAATGTACGCGCTATGCACCCAGCAATGTACCCAGCTTAAGGCGAAGATACATGTCAAACCTCGCACTATTCAACATTTTAGAAGATATAAAATCACTGAATATAGTTATGCAAAATAGCAAACCTTCACGGCCTAGAAAATAACAATACAAAGGTTCAGCAAGAATATCATGTTGAAGCCAACACGTTTTCCTACCAAAAAAATTGCACCCAAATTGATCACACACACAAAATGGTACAAGTTTTTTGTTAAGAAAACGTGATAGAATCAAAATGAATTTATTGCTGAACCTTTGAATTGTTATTATCCAGGCCGTGAAGGTTTGATATTTTGCATAACTAAATTCAGTGATTTTATATCTTCAAAAATTTTGAATAGTGCGAGCGAGAGGGAGGTTTGACATGTATCGCCTTTACAAATAAGAAGGCTACGGACTCACCGGCACGTGACTCTGGTAGGGGCGGCGCAGGCGGCGGGAGGCACGATAACACGCACTCCGCCGCGACGCTTAGCCTTCATGGCACCACCTCGGGCATCCACCACGAATGATACCAGGAACCTGACGATAAATAATCAAAATATAGACACTTTAGACTACGGAATAGAGGTCTCTTCATAGATCATACAAAACCATATCGAATGAATAATAATTCTGAATATAAAGTCGCTCAGCGAGTTATGGAACGAGCCATGCTTGGAGTTTCTCTGAAGGATAGAATCCGAACCTTGACTATCCGACATAAAACTAAAGTTTTCGACATAGCTCAGAGAATTAGCAAGCTGAAGTGGCAGTGGGCTGGCCATATCTGACGAAGAACCGACAACCGTTGGCGTAAACGAGTTCTTGAGTGGAGAACGCGGCTCGGCAAACGTAGTGTAGGACGCCCTGCGGCCAGGTAGAGTGACGATTTGCGAAAGGCTGCTGGTAGAAGCTGGATGACTCTAGCTCAGAACAGGACGCAATGGCGCTCAATTGGGGGAGGCCTATGTCCAGTAGTGGACTGCTATAGGTTGATGATGATGATGTATATCGAATGCAATATGGTGAATAATGGCAGCTCGACTCCACTGCTTAGTATAGGCCTCCCTTTGCTCTTGCCACTTGCCACATCTTCCACGGCCACCATTATGTTAGCCTGTCATCACCCCGTCTCGCCAGCCAGGTGTGCCAACTCCACTTGAGTGAACGCATAACAAAACTACTTGAATTTTGTTATACGTTCACGAAACAGGAATTGGGCAGGTTACTTGGCTAGATTTGGTAATGGCAGGTGGAGTAAGGCACTGACAGAGCCTGGTGCCCAAGAGGATACAAAAAGGGTTTGGCAGACCAACAGCCAGGTGGATGGACGTCATCGTTGCCGTACAGGTAAAGACCTGGATGCAAATAGAGCGAAACCATTTCCAATGGCGTTTGAGGGAGGAAGCTTATACCCAGCAGCGGGTTCTGAAAAGCTGAAAACGATGTATGGTGATAATATTAGTCTGATGGATTCTACCCGGATCAAAAGGTAGCCGATGTTCTTCCCCAGAGCAGAAGGTGTATCCGTACCAAATTCCATCAAAATCGACATAAGGTTTTGGCCGTATTAATGCTCACCCGATATCAACCGGCTGCCGCTCCATAGTCGCCACCTTCTTGTCGTTGTTGCTTGGCCAAAGGTGGCCATCGGTGACGCTGTCTTCAAGCGGCTTCGCCCGGTGCAATGTGCCAGCCTCGCTGTTCATGTAGCGATATTGCTGCTGCTGCTGTATCGGGCACTCCACTTCTCCTGCAACGATTTGGAATACTTTATCTCTCAATTATCTCATCACTTTAGAACTCACAGAGGACAGCATGATTATAAAAGTTTAAGTAACCTGTTAATATGATGTAACATATAAAAATGCGTCTAATGATTCAGCTAGAGAGATTGAAGTAATAAATCATCTAAAAATACTCATGCAATAAGAGCAGGAAATGGTCATTCACAATGCAGATTTCATATCTGTGGGCGGATAGACACTTGTTAGACGATGTATAATGGGCTCTGAAATAGCCAATTTAACTGACCATGAACATTCTAGATCACGGGAACAGGGGCACACACCACCCGGTCAGATTTTATCTTGTGTTCTTGAGATGACAAGAGAATTTGAGAATTATAACTATTCTTCGGCTTTATACCGTTGAAATAGCTTTGGGATTTCATTATAATCAATTAGTGCCATCTAGGACATTGCATGACTATGTTTTGGTGTGTTTGTGAGTAAAGCGTTGATGTCCTTTTTGATTTGTGATTTAATAGTTGCATAATGATATTGAGGTCCTAGTACTTCCGAAAAACGTCCCTTTAAATTCTATGTAATTTTAGAAAAATGCTTTGTATTTACTCCAGCCATCATAATTAGCTAGCTACTAGCTCATATAAGACTCAAATGGCCCACATTTTACGCTCTACCTCTAGACCTAGAGTATAAAAACTTAGGCCTTCCCGACTATTCCAAATAATTTTTACAGCGTCAAGTAACACCCTTTCCCTCACAAAATGAACACTATTGTGCCTGGGAAAAGGATAGATCGAGCTTCACCATACTCCAATAGTTATAAGTTCTTCGACTTGAGGACTCGAACCAACTTATAGATATGATTAAAAATGTAAACATACCTCCTTCGTCCTCGGAATCGCTCATGAATGTGTCCTGCATGAGCTCAGGTGCCGCCACCCTGTATTTGCCTTCCAAGCCACCTGCAACAATCAATACACGATTTTAATATAACTATTTATAAGGTCAACATTTACTTCGCTAGATAGATACTAGATATTTTGAACTGCTAAGATAGAGAACCAAGTGGAACAAAGCTTAAACTTTATTACAATCGGTTAAGGTCTACATTCAGTCGCTAGTTCAAATAGCTGCAGAGATTGGAGAACGTGAGTGGCATTCGCGAATGAAGGCTTCGGTGTTTTGAGGATGCATAGTTATTATTGGTGTTTTCTAAACAAGTGAAGACCACTATTTTTATAGGTTAATGATGGGGTGGCTGTACCTTTCTGACCTCTTTAGAGGTGGTCTTTTTACTTCGGTATGGGTAATAAATACCTACTTCATGATTATGATTAAAGGAATGAATAGAAACTTAGTTTTACATTCTACGGGTTTAATAAAGAACATCCTCCGTTTTTTCCCAGCTTTTTTTTATAATGAGCTTTGCACGGTAACACCACTGAAAACCAGCGCTACAGTTGCTGCCATGCTTCAGCAGCATACGCATAGTGGCGACCTTTTTGTGTCACATTCTTTATAATAATAATAAATAATAAACAATCAATAATGCGGGACGTAATCACACAGCATCACGTAGCCCCAAACTAAGCAGAGCTTGTATTATGGGAACCACATAATTGATATAATACACATATATTTTTTTTTTGTTGTAAATACATACATATCATACATAGAAAACACCCAGACCTTAGACAAATATCTACAGAACATGCAAACATTTGTCCCACAGCGGGAATCGAACCCGCAACCTTCTGCGTCAACGTATTGTGAATTTGTACAGACCGTGACACAAACTGTGACTACCTATTGGTAATTTTTACAGACTGTGTGTGACATAAATGTTTTTCTTTCCAATGCTTAAGTAATAAACTTGAAAATCCCAATTTTAAGTGAAAAAAATCTTATAAAACATGAAAACACTTAGCTGCTATGCCTACACGTTTTCTAGCTGTGAAAACAACACGTGTAAAGGTGTCTAAAGGTGTCCAAACGTAAGGACAAGGAACTTTCTTAGAAAGCGTCTGCCATGCAAGTTCAACATTACAATATGGATTTGGCGACGCGCGCCGCCAACGCTGTCATGCATACCAAATCATAGAAACGAATAGGTTACGTGCACACGTATGTAACCAAATGTTGATAAACAATAACTAGTACCTATGTGCCTTCTTCATACAAGTGTTTTTAAAAACAAAAATAAAAAAGCTCATCGCATCTATTCTAGATGATTTATACAGCGTCAAGTGGTAGCTTTTACTCACTGGTCGGGATGCTGTAGTGCCTAGGACATGGTTGGATAAAGTAGGCTTCATCATCATCATCATCATCAGCCTATAGCAGTCAACTGCTGGACATAGGCCTCGCCTAATGAGCGCCATTGCGCCCTGTCCTGAGTTCGACGCATCCAGCTTCTGCCAGCAGCCTTTCGCAGATCGTCACTCCACCTGGCCGGAGGGCGTCCTACACTACGTTTGCCGTAAAGTAGGCTTGCCCAGCCCCTATACCATTATCATAACCTAGTCGGCCATACCCACAGGAAAGACATGGTCAATAAGTGTGTGACAAGTGACAAGCAAATATCATTATTTATTATGATATTCGTTACGTAACTTATAGTAAAGTTCAAAACTATGAGCTAACTAAAATGTACAGATCAAATATTCCCTATCGAATTAACTTTTGTCTTCGACGGTACTGTATGTTTAGTGTCGGTGCATTCAGCATTGGACCATCCGGTGAAGACAGTTAGCGCAGAATAAACTATAAAGGTCACTGCCAGCTTTTACACAATAAAACAACGCATACATTAGAATCCAGTTAACAGTTTATGGTTCAAAGCTCATTTACTTTACGTAGGTACTACTAGTCGTCTTTAATCTTTGTGTTTGTTGAATAGTTATTGGTATTCAGTGACATGAGCGTAAAAACATACCTAACTACAAATTTTGCATAAACTAGAATTTTCGTAAGATGTCAAAATTTTAGAATCTTCTCGCCAAAGGCACTGCTCCTTCCTACACTAATATTATAAAGAGGAAAAAAATGTATTTTGTGTGTGTGTACATTTGTAATGAATAAACTCAAAAACTACTGTGCAGATTCCAAAAATTCTTTCACCATTGGAAAGCTACATTTACTCTGAGTAACATAAGCTATATTTATTGCTAGAAAAGATTAGGGATCCTTACTAAAACCCGTGCGAAGACGGGACGGGACGCTAGTTTCATATAAAAATATAGTTAAAGCAAGCTGTGTTATTATGATACTTATGTTTTTAGCTCCCAAAGCACTGGACGTGGTGGACTCTGCAGCGAATGTAGGCCCCTCTTTTTCCTCAATGTAAGCCATTCAGCCAACATCTTGGACAAGACAGGCGGGAGGTAAAACGAAACTGGATGAGAATCGTTGAGGAAGCCAAAAAACGCAATTGGTTGTAGTTGTATGTAACTCTTCCTACGGCGCAGGAAGTAAGTGTAAGCCAATCAGCTGTTTACTTAGCGGCAGTACTGCCAACATCAAATCAACCATGATTTTATTATATTGGTTTTACTTTATGTATAGTAGGTACTAGATACCTAGCTACTATTTACCTCTGTCTGCTAATGACTGATAGCAATTCTGTTGAGAATTTTGAATTTTGTTGACTGTCTTCAAAAGTTGCTGTTCCTCTCTTAATTATATGGAGATAACAGACATCTTTATACTTAATTTACCAAACCTAACGAATGGTGCGTTTCTATTGAAGCGGAGCGGAACGGATATGTGTTAAATCAACAAATTAATTCGCTTCAAAAAGGAATCACATCAGTAGGTAAACGAAATTCTATTGGTCAGTTTTGCTCACCTCCGCTCCGCTCCATCTCAATGGAAACGCACCCTAAGTCCTCTCGAATGACCAATAAGCGTCTATTTGGTGGAAGTTATTATATTATATATATCTTTTTACAAAATCAGAATTTTCGCAAAGTGATTTAAAAATCTTTGCGTACGGTAATGTTTATTTAAGACGCCATGATGTCATTCGACAGCTGTTTTCGTACAAGCAACTTATTTCTTTGTCTTGCCCGATTCGGGTTTGACCTAGACGAGTCATAATTTATTTTGAGTTTGCATAAAATATTATTTTAGCACAGACAGACTGCATAATATAATAATTTTCATATTCATAATGCCTAATGCATTTATGATATATTCTACTTACCTACATTTACAAAAAAATACGGTTTTTTAAATTAGAGAAAACTTTTTTCTAAAACAGACTAAAATTTTAACTTCGTAAATAAATATTATGTAGTTTACATATGTATATATGATTATTATCATCATCAACACCTTGACTGCGGGCCGCTGCGCTGAAGATAAATATCTATATCGTTATGTACTAACTAGTAGGTAAAATAGGTACAAATGCATCTGAAGGCTTCTAGACAAGGTATAAATGCACTTTGTGGGAGGCCTTTCCCACAAAGTACCAACATGAATAATTTGTAAAACTGAAAGTAACCGCTCTCATTGCTATGCAAATCAATCGTTCGATCTACTTCACCGAGATGTTTTATTCAACTATCATTCTAATGCATTGCATGTAAAGATCATGATATTTAATGCAATTCTATGCATTTTAAAACACATCATTACACGCGATGTAGGAACAGAGAGACTAAAACTAGGAGTAATAAATGAAAGCTATAGAACAAACTTAGGATTATTGACGGCCTCTGTGGCGCAGTGGGCGAAGGTCCGCCTGAGACGCAGAAGGTTGCGGGTTCGATTCCCGCTGCGGGACAAATGTTTGCATGTTCTGTAGATATTTGTCTCGGTTCTGGGTGTTTTCTATGTATGATATGTATGTATTTACAAAAAAAAGTATATGTGTAGTATATCAATCATGTGGTTCCCTTATTACAAGCTCTGCTTAGTTTGGGACTAAATGATGCTGTGTGATTACGTTCCGCGTTATTTATTTATTATTGATTAAAGGGTCCAGATAGGTCTCGAAATATGCTTTATAATGAAGTTCATACCCGTACCGGGTATGAACCACCTAATGGGTCTAACTTTGGGGTAAAAAAATACAACGGTGGCTTTCCATTACAGTTAAAAAAAATATAGGATTGCTCAAAATTGTCCAAGTCTTGTAAATTGTTTTATTGCATCATTTTAACCTCGCAAATGTTTCTGGATACAAATTTTGTTTTTTTTTCGCATTGCATCCTGATTTTAGCGTACCTACTGTACAATAGTTAAGTAGTCTAATACCGAACGATCATCCCCATGCATTGTTATTGTATCCCTCAATAGAAATGCCTAGCTAACTCCTCATCACAACTACTCCGAGATCCTACTGATGTCACCGCCGTGAGTTCACCTCAATTGACTTCAAGTTTTTCCTGACATCTGACTCCTGCGCAATTGTCGTGTCAATGACGGAACGCCCTTCGTCATGGTAATTGGGAATCATTGCCCGTTCATTTTCGGGTGTCATCTCAATTGGCATTTCGTAATATTCATTGACAATTGATTCGATCATGATCCAAAAGAAGTTAACCCTATAGAGAGTAATGACGATATTTTGAGTAAGAGGTTAGGTTTGAGAAGACCTAGTTCATACATAGTTATTTTCCAGATAGAGTTCAAATTACTATAACAATTTGAAATTTATTTTACTTTTACTACAACGGTGAGAGAGCAATTAAGGATAGGTAGGTATAACATTAGAAACATATTACAAAACCACTATTTTATTTCATATTAGAAATGAATCTTTTTTTTTAATATCTAGGAAAAAGTAAATTTTCATCCTAACTATCATAACTAATATTATAAATGCGAAAGTGAGTTTGTGTGTTTGTTTGATACTCTTCCAACCGATTACCATGACATTTTCATACGCGTTATCAGAGGTACAGAAAAAAAGACATAGGGTACTTTTCTTCCAGAAAAATAGCACTGTTCTCGAGCGATAGACACGTAACTTTTAACGCAAGCGACCATGCGGGCGGAGCTAGTAAAATTATGAATAGGAAGTTGGTGAAATATGAGAAAATGTATGTTTGTTCCTCCTTGACGCCGAAATTTTACACTTAATGTAGTTCAACACCAGGGATAACAAATAGGCTACTTTTTATCCGGGTATCACGCGAACGAAGCCGCGGGAGACGCTAGTAAATACCTACAAATTAAGAAGTCGTTTCTAGTATTGGGTTATTTTGTTCAATAGGTGGTAATGATGATGATGATCCTCCTAGCCGATTTCGGCTAGAGCGACTGTGTATCTGAACAGGAATTTCGGCTTTGTTTTGCCCTCTACACACAGGTACACTAATACCTTTGATGATGAAAAGTGGTAAAAAACGATTGTGTTTGAATTTCTTTTAGTAAAGTACTGTACGCAACTAAGGTACCAACAAACACTGCATAATGAAATTGCAAGTTGAATATGTAAATCTAAGCGATAACATGCTCTCATTCATTTTAGCGTGTTTTCTTTAGAATAAAGCATACGAAGTAATTTCTATGAATAGCTCATGAATAAAAACAATCAGGCATGAACATGACGTCATCATTGATCAATAGGTTATCATTATCAAGATAAATGGTTTTAGACTTAAGTACAGATAGGTACTTTTGGACTGACAGGTCGAGGTCAGAGTATCGACCATTATAAGACAAGTGTAGTCAATGTCGATTTGAGAAGGTAGTTCGTCTAGGAATCAGCGGTCATATCCATATTTTTTGTTGTTTACCAAAGAGTGATGAGTATGAATGTAACTGGATGTGCGAGTAGAGGGAGGCCGAAAATGGATTGTGTGAGAGGATATGACTGTAAAAGGAGTGAGTACAGGGTTGACGGCTGATAGGAGTGAATGGAGAAAGAAAACATGTTGTGCCGACCCCACCTAGAGTGGGATAAGAGCAGGCGAATTATCTATCTTTATACGTAGCTTACGCCCGCGGTTTCTCTGTGGTACTTGGATAAAAGTAGTAAATTCTGGTCGCCGTTCCTAGCATAATACCAGTCAAGGAATAATCATTTAAGTCAAGCAACCCTCCGCCCGGTTTTTAGCTGGCCGCTTACTGGCATTTATTTTCTAGGTGGAGTGACATTTTGCGATAGGCTGCTGGTAGAAGCTGGATGCGCCGACCTCAGAACAGGGCACAATGGCGCTCATTAGGGGAGGCCTATGTCTAGCAGTCGACTGCTTTATGCCGATGATGATGATGATTACTGTCATTAAGGTACGAGCAGTTCTGTGCTCCGGAAAGCACGCCGAGGCATTGGGCATTCGTTTTAGCTTGTTGAGGTTTTTGGGCGGCTTAAAAACTCCCGACACAAGTATTGGCCATAACTCATACAAAGTATTGAGATAACTTGGTTCGCATAAAGCCCTAGCGGACTGACCAAACCATCGAGCTATTTGCACGTGCAAATCAAGGGGATCTGACAGAGTGCTTATGAATCACGAAGCAAAGAGCACCAGTTTTAAAAATACTCAATGACTTAATTTTGAGCAAGTAGGCATACAATAGCACACAAAAGCGAGAACAGGTGACGCTCTGATGCATAATTTGGCAGCAAAGTAGTTTCTTAGGTTGTAAGAAAGTACTTTCATTGGACTATGTTTAGCGCCAATGTCAAAGCCAAACAATTAAATGTTCAGGGTGTCATAGTGTGTTGGATATAAACTGATGAAACATCCACATAACAATCAGTTGTAAGATTCTGAATCTATTTTAGGATGCAGACTCATAATTTATTTAGTTTTTCAAGAATATTATCTCTTTTAAATGTATTTTCTTTGATTGATATAGGTTATTTTGCCGACGTATTTTAGAACGTACTACAAATCGTATTCAGAAGCTTTCAATTTGACATTCATATATTCCGAAAGAGTTTCCGACAGCCAATAGGTAGCTTTGTTTCTGATTTGTTGGAATCGAAGGGACTTGTCAGGTTAGCTGAAAACTTACGATTTAATTTGGAATATTTCCTTTGCAGGTCTGATTTATTAGTATTTTGTGTAATCTTGTGTTATTGCACCGCCATCCTCTACAGCCTTGCTCTTCCTATCAGTACTATGGTTGCCTGGAAGAGATCGCTTTTAGCGATAAGGCCGCCAATTGTGTTACCTTCATAATGCTTAGACTAAGTTTTCCTTGTATGAATGTGGTGATCAATAAAGTGTTATCTATCTATCTAATTCTGCATGGACTGCTTTTCATTTTTGTTTGTGAGTCTAGATTGGATCAATAGTTTTGCCTTTACCTGCATACGCTTCTTATAAACTGATGTAGGTATATGTACTTGCCTACCTAATATACAATCCTACAATACCTACTTATAACACAATGTTGACATCACGTAAGCCAAAGATTTACTACAAAATAACGTAGTAAGAAAACGTTCAACTAAACTATGTTTACTTTCAAAGCTAATTTTAGTTTAGTTTTGGTTATAAATGCTTCAAAAACAAACTTTGTTATGAAAGAAAATATAGGGACATGCAAACGAATGCGCTGACCCAATATTGCTAAAAATATTCATAAGAACTTATAAACAGGCGTGGTTGGATGAAATCGTTGTCTTATGATTTAAAACATATTACATATGAAAACTGTCACGATATAGGTAAAATATTACCTACAATTTCCACGTAGAAGGCCGTGACTATCGGTAAATCGTTAGAGCTATCAACTTGTTTCGACTCGCAACAAATTCTCCTAGTTTTATTTGAGTCCAAACTAGAATTAAGCATTTATTAGACAAGTAACAAACCATAAAAGAATATAAAAAATCATTGAACTCATCAAGTTAACAAAATTACTTGGATCTCATGTTTTCACAAGAATAAAAAAAAATGCAGAAGAAAAAAAAAAACAAATAATGCCTATGTTCCAATGGCGAGGTGGATAATCAGTGTAATCTCATAACAATCACACAAATCACTTCTAATAAAGGTAAGTAGCTAAGTAGGTACGTGGGCTGGTATATAAAATTTTATTTATCCAAGGAGCGGCTACTGACATCATCACTGAATCAAAAAGGTCGCAATCTTAGAGGAAAAATACTAAAGACTATAGGTGCATACGAACTAAAAGCTATGTATGAACACCTGTACGTAGAAACAATGGTACTTTAATAACAGACCTAAAAAGAGCAGGGTAATGATGACCCAGAGGCAAAATCAAAGTTTCTTATAAGAAAAAAGTAACAGATCCTTGTAATTAGCAAGTCTTACAATTATAAGGACCACAACCATTAGGGACGTAACCTAAATTATATTAATAGATACGCAATGCACCTTCTTCGTCTTCTTCGTATGAGCTAGTGACCAACTCTGGTGCACCTGATATCCTTACATACAAAGATGAAAAACTTCAAACATCTTTCAACTACTTCCATACCTGTTAATAGTACCTACTACCCTCTCCCACAGTCAAACAATTCAAACCGGAACCGAAAATCTTCGTCGCATAACAATGCCTATGTAAATTAATTGTAACCGAAGATCGTTGCTCCTTATGTGTTTTAAACTGACACCGCATCTGTTCATCCAAAGCCTTCAAACCGGAACCGAAAATCTTCGTCGCATAACAATGCCTATGTAAATTAATTGCCACGAAGATCTTTGCTCCTTATGTGTTTTAAACAGAAAACGCATCTGTTCATCCAAAGCCTTCACACAAGAGCATATTTCCTCTAAGGTCACTGCATGTTTGCCGGAGATGTTTACCAGCGCAGAATGTTAATGGACACACAACGTTCGTTTGCATTAATAATTGCAACAATCATTATCAAGGGATCATGACAAGGCTTGTTCTGACATCCTGATATCTGTTGACTTTTTTGGATCTCTTGAGATTTGGAGGACGAGGTCGATTCTTATTTACATTTCACATAAACGAAGCTTGAAAAGCGATGTAGGTAATGCTGACAGAGAGGAATAAACGAATTGAATATGTGAAAGATAAGGGTAAGGAGTTGTTAAGGTGACGACTGGTAGAGGGAAATAAGAGGAGAAAACGTGTTGAAAGTAGGAGGAAAACACGGAGATAATGATAAATGAAACTGTCTTAGAGCGACATAATGTGCCATAATGTAGTTACAAATACTCTTATTTCATCTTAGCACTGACTGACCAGTATTAGTACCCGACATGTGGAAGCTGCTTGGATCTTGGAGTAATCCCTATAAAACATTCCCTACTAAAGAAAATTAAGTTGAACATAAAATAGGTTCCCCCTAGGTTTAGTTTGAGAAGTCTTACTTTACATCTTTATATTGCATGTGTACTGTTAAGGTTGCTAAGGGGTTAAGGACAAGTCCGTGATGTCATGCTAATAGCACTGCACTGCGTCATGCCTAGGTCTTAAGGTTTCCGATACCGATTCAGGTTGATAACATTCAAATAAATATTCCTGGCTAATGGCTAGTAAGTGACGTGATCACGCAAAACTACGAGGTGACGTAAGCTGTGCTGATGACCTACTAATCGAGCTTTGATTTGATGAAAATGGAGCATTAGGAAGTATGTTGTGGCGAACTAAAATCCATTAATCTGTCTAGTTCTCCGTAAATCAAAGCTGATTAAGGAAAGAAAATAAATATTAGTTATCATGTTTATTTGGCTGGGAAGTCCTACAAGGATTGGTGCTAATTTAGAGGGTAGAAAACATATGGTGCGCAGGGTGACAGTGACTTTTATGACTTCAGAGAACACCTTGCAGCACTCGCTTGTACAGATCGATACAAACGTAAAAGAAGTGCACCAAACTGAACATTAATTTGCACTTTTATTCTAATTCAAGCTTCCTTTGTAAGAACAGACTTATCGATTGAGGCATGATGATGACCAGTGTTGACACCTAGTTCATTCGAAATTGTAAAATTAAAATTACTACAGCAGGTGAGTCTGTCATTGAGTAGAAGCGTAGACCATTAATTAACAGTTATTTAGGTTAGGATACATTAATTAAGAGTTCCCGGGCGATTAGCGGCATCAGTCAACTGGGGTCAAAGTTAGAGTTATGATAGAAATTAGTATCGCTTAAATATAAATCTGCGTCGAGCTCAGAACCAGGTGCAATGGCACTCATTGGGGGAGGCCTATGTCCAGCAGCGGACAGCGACAGGCTGATGATGATGATGATGATGAAATAAAAATAATGTTTATAAAATTATTAGACCTTTATAAGTTATAGTTTTTGGGAAGAAATGTTAGGCTATATCTTTTATCTCTCTGGCACCCTCTTTTGATTGAAACTAGGTCTTTTATCATCGCATTTTATCTAAAGCTTCACCAATAGCAGTTCAGGATGGATGACCTTTCAGAATTAGCAAATACCTCATGCAAATCTCCTTGAAAACATATACTTGTTCCACAACAACTCAACAGGAAAAAGCGGAAGAGCCACTTAAAAACACAATAGGCGTGCGAAGCCGGGACAATTTTCTATTCTAATCATAATACATATTGCCTGGTGCAAGTAATGAGTATATTGTTTACTCGTAACACAGGTGATGGACATCTGCTCTTTATTGTCACAAATTATTCCATTGTAGGTACTGCTGATAAGATCTCATGATGATTGTGTCGCGCGAACTTGAACGGGATTACAAATATTTACATCATGTGGCCCATTGATACACAAGCACTCAATCATAACATTATTCTACTTGTTTTTAAGTATGGAATGTTTTTATGCGGACCTTCGGCTGTGTAGAGTTTTTTTTACTGCAAACCCTGTTGCACCCGTCTCGAAGTGTAGGGTTTTTGTACGCCTTCACGATGTAAGGACCATCCTAGTTCTGTTCAGAACATTCCTTACCTTACGGCTTATGTAGCGCGTTGTGTTGTTTTTCTTTGTCAGTCACCCCGTAACGCAAAGATTATATTCAGCCCGTCCCAATTTAGTAGATGTCTTAGTAACAAATAACGAAACACGTAATACTGATCGATAAGGACAATAGTCAAACCGCATTAGACATACGATACTTTACGCGACTGCATGCTTGAAAGCATTCATATTTCATATACCCTTTACAGCCCTATACCTTTTTTTTTTAAATACTGTGACAGTGACATCTATGATAGACAGTCATGTTTCTTTTTACTATATCTTTAGATTAAACAAGACAATCGACGAAAGTTCTGACCTCGGCTCGGATCTGAAGAGTTTTCGTTGACCTTCGAAATCCGTGGCAATAAGTTTTAAAATCAATATAAATCTAGATACTTATCTACTTTTAGAATTAAAACGGACGAATTGTTCAGTAATGTTTTTTCAAGCTGAAACTAACAACATAATGTAGTCTAAATCCTTACCCGAATAAGTTTATCTTGTCTATCTCTTAGGCATGGAAACAGTAGACATCGAGACAAAGACAGACAGTGAAGTTTTTTTGATAGTTCTTGGTTTTTTAGCACTCATTATGCAAACATAATTTCAAGCTCGATAAACCTTCCCACTTTAGTCTTATTTTTTGCTTGTTAAACGGATAGCTGTAACTGTACACTAATAGTTCTGATACGCATCTTTTGTTCAGATTACGTTTTTACTGGAGCAGTTTATTTTTGCAAAATAAAGAAAAGAAGTAGGTACTTAGGTTTTTTGGAAGTCACAAGAATACTTGATAGAAAATTGCCCCCTGCTCTGTTGATGGTCCAAAATGTGACTTAATTTTACGACTAAAACTATCCAGGAATAACTAGCGTCTGTTGAATATATCGCTACGTTCACCCTTTTAAGTTTTGAGCAGGGTTTTGAGCAGGCGGAAAACAACATAATATTATACGGTCTGTAAAGACCATCTTGATTTCTAAATTTCTAAACCTATGTATGTTAATAAACTAATTATTCTTGTTCAAGATCATATTTAACGATAAAACATGTTTGAAAATAGTAGCTAGTGTTTGTACTGTGATCTCATCACATCGCATTACGGCGTAAATTGGTGTTAAATTCAACATCCTTCGAGTTTACTGTTTCGCTGAGGCCTCTATTGTTAGGATGTCTGAATGCAAATAAAAGTTCGCAAATAAGAGTAGGTACACAATAAATCCGCAACGGTGGAATGAAAGTTTTATACATGTTTTTATTAGTAGTGGTTTAGCTAGGCAGCTTAAGAATGTTTGTTAACTTTGGCATTCGGACATGTCGCCACATTTTGAGTTGACGATGTTTTTACAAGGCGCAATCTAATTTAATTTGAAGGTAAAGGTCAAACATGCATTGATAAGCTTTAACCTTCATTCAGGATCGACTGAACAGTAAAGGGCCAAATAGCCTGCCTTGAGGTACACCTGAATTCAATTACCGAAAGAAATAAAAGCAAAGCTTCTGTACATCCATCTGGCCATTCAATTCGGGTTTAAAGTACCTACTCTTTTTTTGGGCCGCCCGCCACTTTATGCAGGCAGGTCGACGGTCAGTCATCTGTCCAAATGCGGTAACGATGATGTAAACCAAAACATTTGTACAACCTTGACTGCTATACCAGATAGGGGCCCCTTTATGATGTACTGAACAATGATAATTCTGTAGATAGGTACCCCCGATTATTAACTCTTTGTTAATCTGCTCCCGATGCAACTACAATGTGAAACGAATGTTGTTTTAATAATTGTAGACCTACTCAAGGTAGACAAATCTTCAATTGTTTGTAAAAATAAAGAAGGATTGAATATGATTATTACGCAAACTTTTTATTACATATTTGTAAACTCAATAAAACCATAACTGATTTCATGAAAACAGAAGATGAAATTAAAATTATTGCAATACATCTACATCAGGATGTCTTTGTAGTCTTACATTTTTGGCACACTGAAATTCCTAAACCTACTAAGTTTGATATTGAAATTCGTTTTCTAAGAATAAATAAAAATATTAGTTTTGCATATAACCAAGTACTTTAGTTTATTTAGCTACCTACCGAACATAAACAAATTAAAAGCCATAATATAATCAAACAAGTTTTTTCAATGACAGCACATGGATGCTGCGTATGCTACCACAAATATTGCGTAAACGTAAACAAAACAAGATTCAAGGTTGGTCGGTTTTTCCGCTGTCTATACTCTACACAACATCTCCCAAAAGCCCTTAGAGATATGAGCACACAAAGTACGTACAGTCTTGCATGTAGGGCGAATGAGCAAGCTATAGTGAAAGAGGTATGATCACGAATTTAATCGCGTCAAAGAACCAGAATAAAGTTTAGTTTAGTAAGAAGATGTAGTAGATGTAAAGAAGCTGCTTAGGACCGAACTGCTTTATTTTAAGGGTCATGCAGGTGAAAATATAATAGTTGACAATAGAGTTGCACACAACTCGAATAGGATTACCATCAACGAAAAATACATGAAATCTAAAACAGAATAGTCAACGAAGAATCTCTTTTTCATAATGTCAAGCGTAAAGTGAGAATTATTAGACGCATATATAGTAAACCTGCCATTTTCACGACTTCCAAACAAGCTGTCAACAATCATTTATTTGAATTGATCAAAGAAGCTCAATTTTATAGGAATCAGTAGCAAATGGATAATAAATTATGAAATAATAATGGTATATTAAATGTTTAAGCAAAGAGCAAGCACCTTATCATCCCATCCTTTAAATGGCGTGCCCTATCTCGCCTCACATGTGTAGACTCCGAGGTCTCGCCTGCTATATTACGAAATCTCAGCTATTCGGGACGTAAACACTGGTATGTGGGCCGTAATGACGCTAATCTACTTATGTTTTGTCGATCATAATCAAACTCGAATCATGCACGCAGATGTGGCAGTTATTAATAGCCACTTTATTGTTTGCTAATATTGCAACTTTTTAAGAAAATGAAACTTCCGTTTGCTTCCGAAGTAGCTATATTTTTAGTTGTAATGACGATTATTTACTTATGTATGTTTTGTCGATCATAATCAAACTAATCATGCACGCAGATGTGGCAGTTATCAGTAGCCACTTTATTGTTTGCTAATATTGCTAGTTTTCAAGCAAATGATACTTCCGCTTTTCGTTGCGTAAATTTCGTATTTCAATTAATTTACATTAAAAGAGTTAAGATATTAATTTCAGGAATTTTACAGATAGTTGCAATAAAGTGTTTGCTGACGCCAACAGCAAATTAATTGAGTGAGCGTAATAACTAATAAGGTTTCAGTTCAGAAAGTAGAATGTAATTTCGTTCCAGGCTAGAAGTATTTTATGTGCATCTTATAAGTGGTTATTAAGTTCGAAAATAACTGTAGAAAATATCTAGTTATAAGCACAAAAGTTAAGCCATATCGGAGTCCTTCGGGCGGCCAATAAAGCCCCTGGAGTTGCCTGTGTTAGTTCAATTAGTTCGGTGGTCTGGTCGGGGCTAATGCGAGCCAAGTTGAACTCCTGAGTCGGCCATTAACACATACAAATAAAAAAGAAGGAACATAATACAAAACGCTATTTAAAATTCGTAGCAAATAAAAATGAAACAGTGGATATTATGCTTGAGTCATTTTGCTGCTATAGCACACACCCCATGTTTCTTGTTTTCTTTATGTTGTATATTCAGTTCAAATAATTATTAAGAATATGTCTACATTTTTTTTCCCAAAACGATACATTTACATTTTATTTTGGAATATAGCAGTATTCCAAAAAAGTCTACAACACTAGGAGTTACTCATTACTTTATTTATTCTTCACTAGGATACCAGTGAAGACCAAACCAAGCGATAAGCTTGTATCTTGGACTTCTAAAGCGCAATTACCAAAAGTAGTCGAGGTACCAAGCAATCTTTATTGATCAAGAACAAAAGCCTTAGGACCAAAGGCTGCATTCTCATAATCAGATTATCGTAACTGAAACTGTCCATAATAGTTTGAAACAAAAATCTTTGAGGTGTTCTCGAAGTCTTTTAAGGTTGGTGCTACGATTATTTTGTAACTTAATAAAGAATAATTGTTCATTGTCTTCTATTTCAGGGGTTCTAGATGGCCGTTACTTTGTTGGTAACTTGATCAAATTATTCTGTAGACTTTTTAATATTATGAAGGCGAAAGTTTGTAAGATATGAAATCTTTGTGTTTCATTCATGCCAAAACCACTAAGCGGATTAAGCTGAAACTTTGCACATATGTAGTGCTAGACCAGGAATGAGGGCGAGAGAAGCTGCGGGCGAAAGCTAGTTCTTTATAAAAAATATCAAAAAAACACAAAAACTCAAGTGAAAATATTTTAAATAAACAAAAGGAAATGGAAAAAGGAACTGATTACAACAGCTAAATCACAATTAACTCGTAATTTTATTGGCAACCGCTTTCCTTTTCCTATGAATATTAAAGTAATTCAGACACGATTGATTTACTTCGAATTAGTAGCCTTAATATGAGTTCTAACATTTTAGCGCGTAACCAGAAATCTATAAGGAACCAATGATGTTATAAAGATATATTAAGAATTGCACGAATTCTTAAAAAATGTTTTGGAAAAATGTACTAGAAATCTTTTAAAACCACTGCTCTTTTGAAACCTCTCAAAAGAGTTTTGGAACAATTCGTCACAGGTTTTCAGATAATTATTTTAAGAATTGCATTCATTCTCAAAAAAATGTTTTGGGATTATTAAATGAAGCATTTAATATAAGAGCAGTCTGGTCACCAGTGCATTCTAGGACATGGATGCTTTGAAAACAGCTGTATAAAGTGGCGGAACTTATTGACTTTCTGAATAGCTAACAATTAAAATAACTTTTCATCAAATTGCTTATTTAGCTTATCGTACCATCTTTGACCGGCTTGATGCATTGTAAACATGATACCGTTCTTTTCTTTTTCACTTTTTCTTTATTTTTCTCCTTGCCATTCACATCCTTTTTCTCGGCCTTCGCTTTCTTCTGTTTCACAACACCCATTTTCACTGCACTGAAAAAGCGCGGGAGATTTTTTTTATTTATTTCGCGGCAACACGCGGGCGGCTGACAGTTGCGCGTTCAGAAACTAGTGCGGGACTAGCAACGCTAACTGCATACGGCAAGCAAAGCACTGGCGGAATGAAATCAAATTCCTTGCTTGGCTGCTGGCAGACGCTTCGCGCAGCAAAGTACGCATGAGTTCACCACTGAAAATATTTGTATTGTATTGCGTGCTGGTAAACAGTAAAGGAAAACATCATAAAATCATGATATCTGAGAAAAAAGTCTTTTTGATTCTAAACTGCTAAGTATTGAGTTTTTTTTTACCATAGTAGGTACCTAGGTTCTTTTCAAGGATCCACCTAGCAAGCCTGAATTGTGTGACCGAAAAATAACCAGTGGTAGGTACTTACGACGGCCATTTACGATCCCGTTTGGGAATGAAGGCCAATGCGTGGATTAATATGCCGACTGCCGCCACTTCCTAAACACAATGTAAATGTTTCCTAATTAATATTTCGGGAAGGTCCTCAAAAATCACAGTTATGAATATAAACGTCAGCGTCGAATGATCGTCCTACCTTAGGAAATTGAATAGGAACCATAGGGAAACTCTACCATACAAGTTCGAAATGAGTCAAAACCAACGTCCCGCCCGCGGCTTCGCTCATGATCCTTCCTTCCTTTACATAAGAGCCAATGGCCAACTCTAGCGTCGGATCTAAAACCTACCGAAAGTCTCCGACATGGCTGAGCGAGTAAAAAAGCCGAGACCAACATCGTGCTTTCCGAACCACAAAAGCGCTAAAACCTAAATGCCATAAAACGGTCACCCATCCAAGTAGTGATGGAGCGGAGATGATTGCTTCGAATTCCGGAGTAACGAGTACCTAAGCCACGCCACAAGGGCTTCTGATTATGATCGCACCCAGACAGGGATACCCCTATGCTCTCTTTCGGACTTTAAACATATCAAAGACGATCCAGCCGCACGGTGGTAAGGATGTATGGAGGAGATTTTTATAAATCCCAAAAATATCGACTCAGGCTCACGCGGAATTTCAACCCGCGACCTTCCCATTAATAACTATATGGTATTGATGGGAAGGTCGCGGGTTAAATCTAGGGTTTGGGAATTCCCGCCAATTTTAAAGTCCCGGGACACGAGACAGACTACAATCAAAGTCCATGAAATAAATAAAGTAAATCAAGAAGAAACCAAAGCCACAGAATCCAGTAACAAGAACAAAATATGAAACCAGATCAGGGAAGAAGTAGAGCAATCAAAATATTTGTCAAATTATAACATAAAAAACAGAAAAACGAGACAGTAAAGAAACTATATATGGTTTTGGATGATTCCGATTAAGACTCCGGTTTTTAGCCCTTTTCATGACGAAATTAGCTATTCCCCTTTCTAAGCCTAATGCTAAGTAAGCCCTTTCTAGCTTGTCAAAATGCCCTCTATCAAAAACCAAGGTGGCAACACTGGTAGGTAACCTACTCAGTAGTTACGTAATAGACCAATTTTAAATATATTAAATATTCATTAAACTAATACAAGTCACTAGGCTCTTTCAATTATTTGAAAATAGAAATGATTACATAATAACAATTTCGATAATGACTCATCTCGAGTCCTGACCTGAAAGTCCCGAGACTCGAGACAACAATAATTACTAAAAATCCCGGGACTTCGAGACCCGAGTCGTCTCGGGACCCAAACCCTAGTTAATTCCCACGTGATTCGAAATTTTTGGGATACATATATAAAATCTTCTATTTTCTATAGTGTGTAGTTTCTATAGTATGGGCTAACACAGCCCAACCTTCAGAGAAAATAATCATTGTATGGAAGAGGTTGGAAATAAGACCCAAAAATGTTATTATTGTATGGGAAGCAATTTTAAACCTGAATGGAGAGTTCATGTTTCGTCGAGTTTCCTTCTGCGGTTTTCAGGGTTCCGTACCCAAAGGGTAAAAACGGGATCCTATTACTAAGACTCCACTGTCAGTCTGTCTGTCATCTGGTTATAATTTTGAATATGTCATTCGATTAATTTATTAAATGATGTAAAAAAATTAGGGTCCGACCTCTTCCACGCATTCAAACAATTTCGAGCCGTTTGGGCATGACTGAGAAATAAAACGAATGTGATGTGATTAGTACTTCAAAGTTCGTCGAGCACGCGCTCAAAGCATGGCCCATTTAAACCTCAAGTGTTTCTGAAAGCATTTACATCCGAACGTAGGGAATCGATAGTTTTATGCCGGGCCCTGGATAATTATAGCTCGGGCAGTGCGGTATCAAGGGCGATTCGGCAGTCGTACAGTCATGGATAGGTGTGCGACGTGCGTGACTGAAACCCATTAGTCTTGCTGGGAGAAAATAAGCTCGAAAACCTAGCCTAGTGTAGGTCTAGGCAGGGAGCAGTCGTTAGATTTCCTTAGTTGAAGAGAGACCATTAACAAAGATGTAGGTTTTTCCCGAAAACAATCATAAATTTCAGATTTTCGCATGTTCAAGTGTACGCAAGTTTTAAAGTCAACATGGCTGGAATTAGGTCTAGGTCTAGGCAGGGAGCAGTCGTTTGAAAGGCGAGAGATAATTTCTTAATTGGAGAGAATAACAAATTTAACACGACCAAAATACAAGGATTAAGGTTTTCCCGAAAATTAATAAACATGAAGTCCAAGTGTCGCAACTCAGTACGCAGGTTTCATTAAAGATAGATATATATCCATACCTTATTCTTATTCAGAGAAAAGTCTGAACATTAAGCTTTATTATAATTCCCACTTTTCGCAATTGAAGTTAGCATTTCATGTAACAGGTTGCAAACACAACAAGTCGATCTTTTTTCGATCCAACGAAACATTAACCAGTAATCAGTTACATGACTCAAGACCGTTCTTCGTGGAAATCTTTGAGTAGACCTTTGTTCAAGAGTGGACTTCTATAGATTGTGTTATTATCACCCCTTGTAATGTTTCTATTAATGTTTGTTTATGTTGGTGTACAATAAAGATTTTTCTTTCTATTTATCTATGTAATGGGCCGCTCATATTTCACCAAGTTCTGTCAGAGTCAGGTCTTACAGTTATTGCTGACAGAATCTGTAGTACATTTTTGGGCTGAGTGAAGCGTTCATGGCGTGGCTTACTTCGGTGTTCTAAGCAGATCACCTTGGCAACGCTCCGCCCGGTTACTACTTAGATGGGTGAACGTTTAGTGGTATTTACATCAGCGCTACCATGCTTCGGCACGTTTAGATGTTGGTTGCGGCTTTTTCAGTTGTCAAGCTATGTCGGAGGCCTTCCGGTGGCCTAAAAACTCCGACACCAGAGTCACCCATACGCAGGAAAGGGGGTGAGTTCTCGTAGCCCTTTTGGGCTTAAAAAGTATGCCTAGAATAGTACTTCGTTTATGAATTAGTGGCCTACACTCTTCCGGTAAAGGGGATTCGTCCATTTTGCGGAACATATCAGCATCAGAATTATTTAATGCAAAAAGGGTACAAAATGTATGTTACATACAGACTACCCAACGTTCCTCCATAATGTGTCTTACACCCTCAACCCATGTCATATCTCCCTTACCCGGGGAGAAGTACTCAGCAGTAGACTTCTACATGTTGTTGATCGTGATAAAGCAGTATCTTTGCGAACAGGCTCTGGTCAACAATGTAAATAAATCATCGCACACGTCATGTGACCATGACATTGGCTATTCAGAGGCTCACGGAAGCCGTAATGTATAACCCACTCAACCGAGCGTGACGAATAACTCTGGCCTGATGATTCTGTAACCTAGGCAGCTTATACCTTCACTAAGGATCATCATCATTAGCCTATTGCAGTCCACTACTAGACGTAGGCCTCCCCTCAAAAGCGCCTTAGGCCCTATCCTCAGCTCGACGATTCAGCTTCTACTAGTGGCCTTTCGCAGATCGTCGCTTCACCTGGCCGGAGGGCGTCCTATATGTATACCGAGCTGTCTCTACTCAGGAACTCGGTCACCCCAACGGTCAGCAGATATGGCACTACGTAATGAGTGTCAAAAACATTAGCCTTCGTTTTGGTTTAGTCGTAGTCAATAGGAAGGGTGTAGGGGACGGTGAACAGGCATACTAGGGTTCGTCCATGCCTCATGTATAACCAGACAGGTCATTTATATAAAACCGTTTAAAAAGGGTGTTAGTTGGTATTATAATATATTATATAAGAATTAATTTTATTCCGTACACTTAATTATGAAAATAAACATCATGCATCTTGAATCTTGATTCGTCAACAGTTCTTCATCCATTTATTTCACACTAGCGCCATCTGTGTATTGGCTGTGTAAGTAGGATAGGATTCGATGTAAATATTAAGATAAGTGCCTTATATAAATAATATTTGCAAAAGGAAAATATTGTTAATTAATAATTAGATGAATAATATTATTTCTGGATATATAAGAAAAACAATAGCTACGCCATCTAGCTCACCACGTAAACAATATTTCGGTGAAAGATTCACAATATTAGCAACCAGTCACGCCATCTAGGTATTACCACCGGAACTAACTCGCATTCGTCAAAGCGCGGCAAAATTTAATTCAGAATACCGATGACAACACACAACCCTGGTTATTGGCTGGCCAGTGTTATTGTTATTGGCTCTTGTCCAACTCCGAACCAAGCGACGACTCGGTGACAAATGCACACTTCAAAACGCTCACTAGCGAAAACTTTTACAAAAGATAATTGATATAGATTATACCAAAAATATTTAGTACAAATTAGAGAAATTTGTACTAAATATTTTGCCTTGTAGGATATATTCTAATGACCTGAGTCATTTAATTATAAAAGTTGAAGGTCAATTTATTTGGAAAAAACACGTAATGAATAAGTACAATAAAATATGACACAACATGTTTGACCTGATCGGTATGCAAAATTGTATAAGAGAGTATGCATGCAACACTCTAATCGCACACTAACCAATTCCAGTTAGCCTAGTTAACTAAACAAAGCAAAAAAACATAGATCAACCCAACTTATTAATAATAATTTTCAAATCGTACGCTGTAAATACCATTTATGATGATCTTGTCAAGCATAATAAAACAATATCCAACGTCTTGGCCTTCAAAATTGTACGGGAAACGAGGAGCGCCTTTTATCGGTAGAATTTGTATCAGTGATTTCGCGCTTCGCTAAACTTCGGATGGTGTTTTGCCTATTCCATGTCAATTCAACAATTCACGTTTATTATGATTTGGCAAGGTCGCTGTGTGTGACTAAGCAATTATTGAAGGTGCTGGAGTATTCTGCGATGGGATTTTTGCGACTTTGGACGTAAATTATATTAAACTAGAGCTTAAATTAGCATACTCTTGCTAAATTTGTGAAATTAGAATAACTTTCTCACATTATCTTGGCGTTATGCGTGGTTATGTACCAAATGGATTAGTTAGGTAGCTACAGTAGTCACACAAAACGGCTCTATGTCCCTCTGAAGCAGTTTCGCAGGTAAACCTTGTTGCAGAAAATGCCAAAAAAAGCTAAAGAACTTTTAAAAATGCTAAAATCTAAATATTATTCCCGATTAGCAAACTGAAATGGTCAACTGTTAAAATAAATGCATATTCGCATATAAAGAACGCAAGAGAAGACTCTTTGGGTATTAAGATTAATTTGCATCGTAGGTTAATTAGTTACTTTTCATTGACCTTTCAGATTTTGGATGTTTTACGGTGGAAATGTGTTGCTTTAGTAAATTTTAGCTATTATGTTAGTGTTACACTTACAATATTTGCAATAAGTCAAACTCGTGTAATCTTTTCCCGTTGTTCGCGCTAAATTTTCTGATAAATATGAGAATGATTCAAATTAACAAATTAACAATCTTTAAGCAAAAGATTAACATACATTTCGGGGAAGATCTAATTCCTTTAGAGTTCCCTTCCCATGTTTTAAAAAACTACTTTGAGTTAAAAAACAAATTGTCTCTGGTTTCTATAAAATCTTTTGAATTTCTTACGTACGTTAGGTAACGTTCAAAAAAATTTCAATTATGAAATATGCTAAATGCGAATTTTTCAAGCTAACAGACCTGTAAATATGCTAAATTTAGCATTAAAAATGCTTAAAAATGCTAAGTTCCCGATTCGAGCAATCCTAGTACAATCCGACGCAAATACAGCTCTCGGCACGCAAGTCCAGCGGTGAATGAAACTCCTGCGCATGGGTCTCTCGCTCTCTCTCGCCTCAAGCTGCCACAAAATACCTTACTTTTGACTTCTGCGCAATAACGGTCAGCGCTAGAGTTTCGTGCCGCTACTTGTACAGGAACTAGATTCCTTTTCAAGAAGGAAGTCCCACGGCAATCAGCGGAACTAAAGCCGAATCTCCAGTATTCGTATAAAACACCGAATATTTATCACAGAAATTATAGACAGAACAGGTTATTTGCATCATATATTTATCGAACTTTGAAAATGTTTTAAATCACTTTGCACCATTGCAATGGTACGTGTTTTTTAATATGAATCACCTTTATCACTAATTTTTCAAAAAAAATTCGGAATGTGTTGTTTACATGATAAAAAATTAAGAATCACTAAAAACTAGAGCAAATTGCCTACAAAACGCACCAACTCCCAAATCGCTACATGTTGTAGAAAAAAAGTTATAATAACACTATACTATATAGCATAAAAAGTTTCAAATGCGTTTTGCTCGAAACAAGGTTTTTCAAGTTATACCTCTTTTCACTAAGGGTACAGATTCAGTGGGAAACGTGTTCATTTTGCTTTTTCTTTTGATTTTATTTCCATTTCGTTTTGAATTTCCGACGACAGTAGCGCCGCGTCTGCGGGGCTTCTTTCGTGAAAAGCACTCTACTTCGCTACTTGCAGCCAACTCCAGAGGGACATAGATACGTTGTGACCATAGATATAGAAGAAAGAGATATAGATGAAGTCTTAAAATTCACTATGCCCTGAACATCAACTCATACGGCTGATCTCTTCTTTCTTATGCCCATATATCATTTGCTAGAAAGGGATGCATACTTTATCTCAATGCGATTGCTGCGACTTCGTACCAGGGCATTTCTATGAAATTGCATAGCATTTTATTCGAGCGCCCTGGTACGATTTTCTTTTTGAAGTCGCATTGAGAGAAGTATGCATCCCTTTCTAGCTGATATTGGATATAAGAAAGTAGAGGTCAGCCGTATGAGTCAATGTTCAGACTCAGAGCATGAATGAATTTTAAGATTTCTTCCATGCTTTAGTCATATTTCTTTGGTTGTGACTATTGTACTTGCCTATTTTGAAGGTTTTCCAATGGACCTAGTTAGGTACTTAGGTAGTAGGTAGGTACTATGTTAAATAAGTACGTAGGTAAATAGAAAGTTCAGTTCGTAACTGTATAGCGTCTCCTACACCATACATAGGTTTACAATAAGATGTATGGTGACCATGATCTCAGTTTTATCGAGATCGCGATATTATGTCCAGTCTCATCTTATCTTAATCTTAAGAGCGTGTCTGATCCCACTGGATGGAAGTAGAGTGAGGCCGAAGAAGAGATGGATGGATTGTGTGAAAGAGGATATGAGAGTGAAAAAAGTGAATACAGAGTTTACAGCCAATAGGAGTGAATAGAGAAAAAAATCATGTTGTAACGACCCCACCTAGAATGGGAATGGAACGGATGATGTTTCTGATCCCACAGGAGGACAAAGACCTCCTTTCTCAAGGCCGTAAAAGTATCATAAAACACAAAAATCGTAATCCTATCCTAACTAATATTATACAGAAGAAAATAATAATAATAAAAATAGTTTATTTCAGATAATAGAAAATGAGAATGTTTGTTTATTTGTTTGCTCGTTACGATTTCATGTACTCAACTAATCACGCATTGTCAGGGGATCCGAAATACTTTTAACAGCAAAATCTAGCAAAAGAACTCAATATACTCTATACTCAATGAACTTATCAATAATACAAATTATTTTTCTGTACATTATCAAAAAACTCTCTACAACTCTTGTTTTGAATCATGAAACACAAAAAGTTTTAAAAGAACATTCTGATTGGATTGAGAAATAAAAATTGTTTTGTTTAACAGTCATTACGAGGGCAATTTTGTAGCCTTCTCGGTTTGCTTCACGCATTTATGGGCCTATTATTATATTTTTTAATATTAAAAAAACAAGTACACGCCCATTTTCAAGGAGATCCATTCGAGCGATTATTTATTAAAGGTGAAGGTAACAAACAAATATCTCTCAATATTTTACGGAATTATACGTCATATAAGCATACAAGGATTATTTGTACTTGTTGTAGATAGGTACCTATATAGGAAGTTTCTATTCATAAGAGGAAAAATAACGATTTATAACTTGCCATGTTTGGATGCTATTACTGATAAGAGACAAAGAATCATAAACACAAATGAGATCATCACACTGCCCATTAAAAGTAAATTTTCAATTCATACATTAAAAATCGATGGATGAGGATGACACAAACAAAGATAAAGCTGTTAGTAAATCAGCCAACGACTCGTATATTATACTTCTTACATTATTTACTTCAGTTATCTGTATTTGTATAAATCCTTTCAGTGTAAGTAAATAGCTAGGTATTTATAAAGCCAGGTCATGTAAACACGAGTTCAAGCATAGTTCAAGGATCTGAAAGAAAATCCGTTTACATAATATAGCTATGGCAACAACAGCCAGACTGTGGAGATTAAAGAAATACTGATAAGGCTTCCTTATCCTGCTAACTAAACAAATGTGTAACCTTAGATACACAGGTTCTTTGTAAGTACTTTCTATTGAGTCTTCAGCGGTATTATTTGCGAGGGTTAGGGAAAAGGACTGGTTGGTTATTTATTGTTGTGGTATAGTGACGTAAAGTTATGTGGAAGTTGTGGTTTTTTATTTTTAGCTATCTTTGACTAAGTCACGAGGGTCATCATCATCATCTCCGGCCGTTGGATATCCATTTTTTAACGTAGGCCGCTCCCATTTCCTTCCATGGACGGCAATCAGTCGCCTTTTCTTTCCTGTGGTAGTCTGCGTTCTGCATCCTTTTATGTCGTCCACCCATTCGTTTCGGCGAACGACCCTTGGTCTTCTGTTCGTCCACGGTCTCCATTCGAGGACTCGTCTCGTCCATCGACGCTATCTATTTATCTGTCACAACGTGGACTTCGTCACGGAGTTATAACATGTCATTTTAGTCAAGCATTGCCAAAGTATAATTTATATACCGTTTGCTTTCGAGGACCTCTTAGATATTTCATTTGCAGTAAATAAAATTAAAACTAATGGCTGTCTAAAACATTCTACTTAGTTCAACCTCAATCTAGCGATACCAGTTTTAGTAGCAGCCCACATACAAGTGTCAGAACAGGTTCCTAACATGAGAGATAACTCATACGAAAGAACTGAGGTCAAACTGGCTGTATTACATCACTCCATAGCTATTTTAACCATAGCTGTCAAAATATTCAATTTCTGTGCAGTTCGGTCATGAGTTTTGCTTTGAAATAGTTTATTTTTGCGATGATTGCTTTTAAAAGGTCAGAATGCTATTCAAGTGTAATAAGATACAAGATGATAGTATTACTGTATAAAGGTATCCAAATACACAATGCATAGCGAGCGAAACGTTTACCAACCTGTTGTTTCTAAGAAAGAAAATAGAAACCCATTCTTACCTACCGTTCTCTCATAACTTGTTTATGAATTTGAGAAACCATAACCCAATACGATGTAAAAGCTACCGAAAATAACTTTTACTTTGGCGGAGTAAAATAAAATTCCATCCAACAGTTTAATAATACATTTTGGCGTATCGCCACCAACGTCAGTTTACACTTATATGCGAAAAATGAATAAGAAAGTACAAGTAAGTTTTCTAAATTGTATATGGAATATTATCATACAAATACATATAACAAACATACCGGGTGTAGCAACAGGAACTTCTTCCATAATTAGCGTGCCACTAAAAACTTTCAGTTTCTTTGAACACTGAGCACTGAATACCGAACAAAGGAACTATTCAGTTACATCATCGGAAATTCGCGGAAATATCACCCTTCGTACTCAATCAGTACGGAGTACCAGAGTAATTAGCATAAACACTTCAAATTTCGAAATTATAGCCACATTAGTCTACAATTTTTTTAAATTGGAACACAATTTTAGTTCAAAAATAGAACGCGTCTGTTCTTTATTTGTATTGGATTAAGTTGATTGGTTAATTGAATTGTGTGTCGTGATAAGCGTAGAGAGGTCGCGCCCAGACTGCCCGCGCGCTGTATCATTCACGCCGGCTCACGTGCATTTACATGCAAAAAAAGTTTTACACAGAGTTCTGACTCTAGAAGAGTACCAAAAGTTAAGAAAAGGTAATCTCCAATAATTATACTGACTCAAATAAGTGGCAAGTAAAGTAAATAAAGTAAAAAGTCCCTTTATTGTAGCCATAGTACACGAGAAAAAATATTTATAAAAGAGAGAAATAAAATTAATATGCTTAGTGACTATGTTCTAGTTGTAAGTATTAAATAAACTGTAAGTACACTAACTCCCACCCTTGGATAATCCTGTGTTGTTGGTAAGTAGGTACGTTAAAAAGCTCTATATAAGATTATTGTAAGGCAAATAAAGACAAACAATTGTCGAACAAAAAATATTAGTTATTTTACTTATCTATTGCAAAATGAACGGATATATCATATCTGTCACAGGATTTTTGTGGTAGTAACTAACAATGTATTATTTCGATAATAATGTCCACATGAATTCGTTAATTTATTTTATTCTCAAAAGAAAACTTACTAGCTACATGAGATATAACTTTATCTAAGCTATAAGTTTCACTTTGAGAATAAAATAAAATAAATTATAGGTACCTATCGTTATTAGTAATTGGAATATGTAGGTACAGCTAATTTACCTAAAGTTCGCGGAACAGTGGAAAAAGTGGAGACGTCGTTAGAACAAAATTTTTTCGGGGAACAAATTACCCCGGTTTCAGAAAATCATTTATTCACTAAAAAATAAAGTTAATATAAATAAAAATTACTAGATGAATAATTAATAATACCCCGCAACATCGTTTGCGTGTATACTTGTGCTTTTCACGAATTTACCACAAACTTAAGGTAAAAGCCCTACTTATTCTGATCACTGATTATTGTGGTAGGTAAAAATCTTACCTTAGATGAGTTAAATTTTTACCTATCATAATAAAATAAAATAAATGGTATAGGTACCTATTATGGTAGGTAAAAATCTAACCCATCTAGTTAATAAAATGTCTACTACTCTAACTAATCTACAAATAAGTCGTAAACAATATTACGGGTACCAAGATACCCGTTGACTTGAATGTCAATGATGTCATAAATTTTAACTTTACTTTGTATTCTGCCGTTCATAAAGCACATGTTTTTAATAATAAACTAACCGACTTGCTCGCAACTTCATTCTTCAACTTCGCAAGGTCTTTCTATCCCGTTATTATCAAAACGAGATAGTAAAACAGCATATCTTGTATCATGTATTGGTATTGCTGCTATTCGTAAAATAATTTTGGAATAGAAATTACTTTCTCTAAGTTCTTAATATAGTGTCAGTACGGGGCTCATGTTGCGGACCTCATTAATTTTAAAATCTAAAATAAATGAAACAATAAAAATTATGATTACGATTAGATTAAATAAAAGATGGCGTCAAACCAACTCTAGAAACCTTACATCTTTATAAAATGAGTAATAGACTATAAATTAGTATAGACTAGCGACAAGTTCCGGCTTCACACGGGTAGTTTAGTGTTATGCCTACATGTTTTTTCCGTCGTAGGGTCACTTCAGTTTCAACAATTCTCATCATATTTAACTTAAAAATTATAATAATAAAAATTACACCTAAACATTCATCATAAATCACTCTATATACTGGCAATACTGGTGAAAACCGCATGAAAATCCATTCAGTAGTTTTGAGTTTATCGCGAACAGACAGAAAGACGCAGCGGGGATTTTGTTTTTAACCGTCTTCAAAAAGGAAGAGGTTATCAATTCGTCAATTCGTTTTTTCGACTTTTTTTTATGTATGGTCACCGATAACTCCGTGAATTGTGGACCCATTTTCAAAATTCTTTTTTTGTTTAAAAGGTGGTTCCATATAAATTTATTCCTGAGGGATTGGTACTTTTCCCGGAAAACTCAAAAAACCTCATCCTCACTTGTAGTTTTCGCCCTATTATCACCAATATCTCCGTCAATTGTGAACCGATTTTCAAAATTCTTTAGGGCAAGAAGTAAGAAGTGATATATTTGAAGATGGTTAATTTTTTTGAATAGTGAAGTATCACACTAATATTATAAATGAGAAAGTTTGTGTGTGTCTGTTTGTGGTCGCTTCACCCCGTAACGGCTGAACGGATTTGGATGAAACTTGGAATATAGGTACATAGTTTAAGACCTGGATTCACACATAGGCTACTTTCTATCCCGGTCTCACGCGAGCGAAGCCGTGGGCGGAAGCTAGTAGACTATATATCAGTATAGATATGATTGAAATCAGGCGAGCTTACGTGCAGGCATTCACCTGAGGCGCAAGGAAACTCAACATGTTCTAAAATTATATGAGTGGAAATAGCCAGTCTGGGTTATATGTATGCTATTTGTGTGAAAAACAACACAGCAAACTGAAATTGCACTTTCGAGATACCATATAAGATAATTGACGACTGTTATGTAAACTAATGAAATGAATTGCTGAATATGCAAAAAGCTATTTGGACAAAGCAATGGTAAGGTTAAAAAGTTGGATTAGAAACTTATAGGTATTGTACTTATATACGCTGTGTTCACCGCACTACGTCTTTTTTTGAGCCTGTATTTGGGGACAATTTTTGACATACAATCACACTGATATTATAAATACGAAAGTTTGTGTGTGTGTGTGAGTTTGTTTGCGGTTGCTTCAACCTGTAACGGCTGAACGGGTTTGGCTGAAACTTTAAAAATATATAGTTTATGACTTCGACTACACATAGGCTACATTTTATCCTGGTACTATGCGAGCAAAGCCGCGGGCGGGCGCGGGCGGCTAGTACGTACATACATTAAAAACCAAAACTGTCAGTCAAAAAACATATCAGTGCTTTGATTCAAGCTATAGCTCTTATGAAATCTACAAGTGTTGGTTTTTGAGGACTTTATGGTAACAAAGTTAAAACGCCTATCTTACTAGATCCTCTCACAATTGCAGAGCACTATAGGGCCCTTTAAGTTATCTTACAGCTTAGGAGGATACGAGACTTTTTCCTTCCTTTTTGCGGATAAAATAAACTTAATAAGTAGGTACTAGCTTCCATCCAGAGCTAACCTCGCTTAATACACGAAAAAAAATAGCCAATATTATTTCTTAGTCTCACAAAATTATGCTGCTTCCTACAAATATTCAAGTATGAAAAAGTGTAATGTTTGTCCCTCCTTTACACCAAATGTACTGAACGGATTCAGCTAAAATTTTGGACATTATGTAGTTCTGGACTGGGAATAACATTATAGGCTATATTTTATCAGGGTGTAACGCGAGCGAACCCGCGGGCGAAAGCTAGTTTGTAATATAACATAGTGCAAAATTTCAGCTATATTCGTTTAGTCTTTTTTGACGTGAAGCAGCAACAATACGTCTTCACATCCAGACTTTCACCTTTACAATATTAGTTGGCTTGCACTGGGTGGAATGGACGCTGGTAGAATGGTCCGAGGATGTCCCTCATCACGCCTTCCTGTCCGATCCCCTCAGAACAGGTAGAGCGGAACGCCAATTATTCTGTATCTACCATCTACGAGTTTAATAACCACTTTGCTACACGTCAGTATCCATTTGGAATTGAGTACAATGACTCATGTGAGACCCTTTTTTTAGAGCAACAAAACCTGCTCTACCTTGATGTAAAAATGTGTATAGAAATGGTCAATGGAATAAAAATAAAAATGGAAATATAAAAGGCAATTGAAGATATATCGAAAATTTCAAGTTTCATCAATAATTCTGATAAATCAAATAAAATAATCTAATTTAAGATACTTCAATAAAACTTAAATTAAACTTCAGATTTTTTGTGGAACTTCAATTTTTTCGATATATTTTCCTTTTGCCTGTGATCTAATTTTTTTTTTTAATATCTGGTTATTATGAATTCGTTCTAGTCTAGATAGATAAAACATTTCATAAACAAGTTGTTGATGATTCACTGCCTATTTGTAGTGGAGACTAGACTTTTTTGAAATAGCGTATTTCTGGGAAGACTATTTCAAAAAGTCAACAAATTATTTTCGAGTTCAATAAGCAAGGTGTGTACAGTATCCCACGTATTCCTGAACTTCAGAACAATGGCACCAGGCCAAGAGTTGGCTTCGTGACGTGCACCAGACAGTTCAATATAAACCATTCGCATTGATACAACCGTTGCTTTATGCTCCCATTGAATTATATGTAGAAATTAGCTTTTTCTCGCGGCTTCGCTCGCATTATACTCGGATAAAAAGTATATATTACTACAGGTCTAGAACCACACAATATGAAAAAAAACTGAATAGAGACATCCTAATCACTTAGCGGTATGAAATATACTTGAATATACAACCTCATACCTACGATTCTCATACCTACCAAATATACATAAAAAAAATCATTAGAATCGGTCGAGTCGTGCGACCACAAACACCGTGACACGAGATTTTTATACATAAGTATATAAGAAGATTCAATTTGGCACATAGGATCATCAAAGTCTCTATTTATAAACGTGCCTTATCTGTCTATAACTCTTTAGGTACTGATAGAGTCGCTCTAGGCTATGCTTTACATATCTATTTCAAAGAATTATTTCACAATAGGTACATCAATATCATCTGTTTTACTGCATACTGTAATTTAAATTGAGTAAAATACCGTAGTCGTCCATATTCACATGATTTTATTAAATCTGTCCTTTGGCCTCATTAAATAACCACAAACTGTCATGCACAAAAAATACACATACAGATAGTCTATTGATAAAATATGTGAAGGTACAATACAAGGTTATGTTTATACGTTTAATACAAGGCAAAGTGTACCTATATTATTCTTATTCTATCGCGTTTTCTTACCAAAAGCCTTGCACCAATGTGATCAATTTTGGTGCAATTTTTTTGGTAGGAAAACGATTTGGGTTCAACATGATATTCTTGCCGAAAATTTGTATTGTTATTTTCTAGGCCGTAAAGGTTTGCTATTTTACATAACAATATTCAGTGATTTTATATCTTCAAAAATGTTGAATAGTGCGAGCGAGAGGAAGGTTTGACCCTTATAGTCGCCTTAACCATACCTCTACACCTAAATTTGTAAATTAATGGTATAAGATTTTAAGTAAATAAAACTTGGCCAGCCTAAACGAGTAACGAAACATAAATCAATAACACATGTTTCGTCGACATATTCGTTTTGGTCAAGAATCCATGCTCAAATATTTGCTTTTGGTTTTGACTGACCTCATAGCTCAGTTGGTAGTAGCTCTTCCTTCTAAGCTGCAGGTCGCAGGTTCGATTCCCACCCAGGACAAACATTTGTATCATGTGATGAACATGGATGTTTTTTCTGTGTCTGGGTGTTTTATAAGTATCTATGTTTATCAGACTCTGGTGCATTGTACAAGCTCTGCCTAGTTTGGGATCAGTTGAACGTCTGTGAGATATCCCGTATTTGTATATCTCACCATTTCATGTAAAATGTTGCTAAGACGAGACAATTTGGCTTGCACTGTCTAAAAGTCATCAGATCTCATGTCGAGCCAAGCTTCTAACTCTACACGTCCTAACTCTACAAGCCCTAACTTTACAAACTCTACACCAAAATATGAGGCTTGGCCGTTGGTACCATCACATGGACGTAAGGTGAAAAATGTATTCACTGTTCATTACTTTCTGTTATACAATAACTCTTGAAGTAACGAAAAGTAATTGTAGTCCGAACGCAAGACCCTGAACAAATCATAAACGTATTCATTCCGTAAAGATAATATAGAACCTGCCTCTACCCTGGATAAAATGGATACCTAATGGATATAATTTCACATTATGCAAAATTGTAACGTTGACACGTAACAGTTGGCAGAGGGTAGGCAAAAGTAGCGTCGGAAGACCAGTAGCGAGATGGGTCGACGACATAGTACGCGTCGCCGGGCGAGCGTGGATGGGACTAGCACAAGATCGTGGTGGACGGCACAAACTTCGAGGGGCCTATATCCAGCAGTGGATAGAGTCGGGCTGTGGATGATGATGATGATGATGACACCTTAAATGGAGAATCCGTGAACAAGGTACGCAAACCATCTTACTATTTCTAATTTACATACAAATTCCTAAGACCATTATTAATGTCATCAAAATAAACATAGTAACCGACAGCATGGCACACTGACTCGTATGACATTGCACATTGATTAGATAACTATTGAATGGGATGCGCTTGCGCATGCAATACAATTGACGTGTCTATTTATTGTGGAGTTGATTTATCTATACGTTTATACCTAATTTAATAATATGACGAGAATGTTTGTTAGTAGTTAGTTATCTGGAACTACTATTTCGACTCTTACATCAATAAAAAGATCACAAAGTGCAATAGCCTATGTTTCATTTTGTTAATTGAAGATCACATAAACGAAGGTCTGAGTGGGTCCGCTAATCCTTTGAAGAGCTGTGTGCTCATATTATTAAAATGGAATAGTATAGCAAAAAAATGTCATCATCATCATCATCAGACTATAGCAGTCTACTGCTGGACATAGGCCTCCCCTAATGAGTGCCATTGCGCCCTGTTCTGAGCTCGACGCATCCAGCTTCTACCTTTCGCAGATTGTCACTTTACCTAGCCGGTGGGCGTCCTACACTATGTTTTCCGAGTGGCGGTCTCCACCCAGGAACTCGTTTACTCCAACAGTTATCGGTTCCTCGGCAGATAACATGGCCAGCTCACTGCCATTTAAAGTTTGGTACAAGAATATTTTCATCAATAACCAATTTACCATCCTCGGGCTGAAGATGATGATGGTTCTAATGTAACAGTTAATAGGTTCAGCAATGCTATAATTAGCTGCAGTTTTCTCAAGAACTAAACGGGTTTTATAAATCCACCAGTAATAACGGGTTAGTTACTAAAGTACCGGGAAGATTGGTTTCATTCTAGGTAATAGTTAGACGAAGGAAACCACTAGTTTAGATTTAAATTGAAACATAATGTATTATTGTTTTTTTTTTTAGCCCTGTTAGATTATAAAATAGACAATAGAATTCTTTCATATTCCTCCAAAAATAAAGCACAGATTTTTAATTTATTTTGGATAAATCTATTATTTTGATAGCATAAATATAGGGTGTTACTGGTGTAACTATTGGCGCTATTGTAACTTTTTTAAATAAAACATTTTACTGTCCTGTTTAATTTATGAAATAGGATTTTTTTTTAATTCATTCGTAAATATTTAACCTATAATTTTCTTTCGGCTTATAATTTGCAATTGGATCCCGCCTGTTACTTAACTTAATGAGGGTATTTAACTCAGGCGTTTAGCTCATAATAAACTGTCTGTTAAACCTAAGTAGAGTTTACTTGGTTTATAATTTATTTTAATGTTGTTTTCTATTTTAAATTTTGTTTAGGTATTTTTAGTGCATTACTTTATATTGTTTTTTTTCCAGTCGGGCTTTTGATTTTTACATTATTCATTTTATTTTAGACTTGTAGTGTCCCGGCACACGTAAGACATAACCCTTTCTTGACAGCCGCGTAAAAAACAATAGTAGAATAATATTAATTTAGTTCATCTATCCCATTTATAACAAAAAATCATGGTTGCCGTAAACATTCCTAAACCGTTACATAACCAACACAACGAAAGCTGTATGTAGTTAGGTAGGTACGATTTGTGCATCAATCAAATAACGTTACACTACAATAACATACTACGTGGAATGAATTATGTATAGCAGCATTGTTATGGAAAATATTTGATTCGATTTGCTTACAATACTCTTTTAGCTCTTAATACAATGAAATTGAATATTGAGTGCTTCGGTTAGGTTTTACAAGGTACGTAATAAATTAAGAGTTTCATACATATTTTTCGGATTATCTTTGAATTCTCTGTGTAAAGTTTATATGTACATTAAATATATTTCAACTGTAGTTCTTTGCTTAGGTAGTTTGGGGCTACATGATGCTGTGTGATAGTGATAGCGTAAAGCATTATTTATCAATTTATTATTAACTAGTGTCTGGCCATCCTTCATTCGCTTTAAAAAGTCCAATGTCGACATAACAACTCTCAGTTTTGAAGGTTATCCATAGTCACAACGCTTGGTGAAATCCTTATCTCAATAATCTATTAATCCAGGCAAACTACGACATAAGCTTCGAATAAACTCAGACTGATCAGTCAGTCAGCTGCACTAAATTGTGTAGGTATCATAAAATGGTCTTATAGTGGTAGATATAAATGCGCAGATAGACATAAAAACACAAATAAGTAATTGAATTAGTTGCTGGTTACACAATTTATTTAACCCACCTACCTACCTACACCATCCATAATGTAAGACAGTGTGTGACACCATTTTCATAACCAAAAAATTTTCAACTAAGATCCGAACCCGACATTTGGGTCGGAAGACGGGGGTACATCACACCAAGTCACCACGGCACCTGCCTATGCGGTTAACCACGTGCATAAAACGGTGAAGGAAAACATCGGGAAAACCCGCGGCTAAGTCAGCTCAGCTGTTGACCATGTATTTCTTGTGGGTAATGCCTAGGCCGAGGTATAGGTGTTGGCCTAGGCGTTACAATGCCCCGGTCAGTGAGTAATAGATACCTCTTGACGCTGTATTAACCATCATCATCATCTAAGCCCGGAACCACCCACTGTTGGGTATAGGCCTCCCTTAGCTCTTGCCAGCGTCCTCAAGGCCAGCTCGATTGGTCAACGACATTGCGAAAGTCGCTGCGTATACCTATATGAGGGAGGCACATGACAGAGGACGCTGGCAAAAGCTAAGGGAGGCCTATACCCCGCAGTGGGTGATTCCGGGCTGAGGACGACGGGGATCTCTTTGACCCGACCTTGGCCACCAGTCAGTTCAGGATGTATAAATCATCTATACAGCCTGGAGTAGTTTAGATTCTACACTAAATGCAAAGGCTTATTTAGAAGACACCATTTTAGAATACCGAATGCTACATTTTAGTGGAGCCGGCTGTACCTAACTAACATAAAATAGTTATGCTCGTAGCATTTGAAGGTCTCATGCACTACGTTGTAAACTTGTAACCACCATTCAAACGTGGGTTATACAATTTGAATACAAAATAAACATAATAGTAAACCATATAGACATTAGTCACCACACAATGATGTGCGTCGTATTAGGCAATTGGTCACCACAAGGTTTTGCACGATGAGTCAATGTGAATTTGGACTTTATATACTTATTCGGGTCATACACGGCGAGTTTGTATTAGAATAATAAATCATGTTATCCCGAAACGGGATAAGTGCTTTTCGGATTTTGTAGTTTTTCGCTGGAGAACTGGTTTGTAAAGTTACGTCAAAAAACTCAAAAACGAGGGAGCCCTCATCTGGTTTTGTTCAGCTGATTTTGTTAAGCTTTGTCCTTGACTTCAGGTGACGATACATGTCAAACCTCCCTCTCGCTCGCACTATTCAACATTTTTGAAGATATAAAATCACTCAATGTAGTTATGCAAAATAGCAAACCTTCACATTATAGAGAATAACAATTCAAAGGTTCAGCAATAATATCATTTTAATTCTATCAAGTTTTCTTACCAAAAAATTTTCCAATCAATTTTGGTACAAATTTTTTGGTAGGAAAACGTGTTGGGTTCTACATGATATTCTTGCTGACCCTTTGTATTATTTTTTTCTAGGCCGTGAAGGTTTGCTATTTTGCATAACTATAGCAGTGATTTTATATCTTCAAAAATGTTGAATAGTGCGAGCGAGATGGAGGTTTGACATGTATAGTCGCCATAATGATAATAATAATTGTAGCTCTGCATTAATTTTAGTGCTGTCACACAACATAAAGATAAGCTTATAGTTCTTGGCGAAAAGTTTTAATCGCGTATTTTTAAACTGAGTTTCTCATTGTCACACTTGTCGTGGTCTCTTTCTAACATACGAAATCAAACTCAACTTGTCTAAGAGCACTGCGGGACATCTTTCTCTGTTTGGTAGATTTTGCCATGATCACCATGCTTGGCAGACGGGTTGGTGATAAGAGTATCCACACCACATCAGCCTATATCAGTCCACTGCTGGACATAGGCCTCCCCTAAGAGGGGGATATGCCAGGGTGCACCACGTGCAGGTGGGGTTGGCTTGGGTTCCGAAGAGAGGGGTTGGACCCCCGTACACCCCCTCTATGATAAGAGATCGATAAAGAGTATGGATGATCATAAAATAGAAGTAAATAACGTTGGATTTTTTTCAAACAACGTCTTAGCCCCAAATTAAGCCGAGCTTGTGTAATGGGAACCAGAAATACTACTTATATATTTTTTTAGTAAATACATACAGTATATTATGCATAGAACATAGGTGGATTTGGTTTTCTATCATCATCTCTTAACTCTTACGAATTCCACAGGAGGAAACTGAGAAGCCTAGCAAATTGTGGCACCTTTTAATATAAGAAGTTTTTATACCACTCATAATGCATTCATATTCAAAAACGAGAATTTTCATGTACATTGGTAGAGGTACCGATCGACTGATACAGAGAGCCTTCATCAGGGGAGTAAACGCGACCCTCTCTCTTCGCATCCCGGCTAGCACTGAGTTTAAAATTGTTTAAGTTAGTTAGTTTAACCTGAAGGTATAACCTTACCTTAAAATTAGTTTCAAAAAGTAAGTCAGTTCGATATCAGGAAGGAAGAATAAGTTTTAATTTAGTATCGTAGTCAACTTTACGATATTTTCCATCACAAAATAAATAATCACTTCACACTCTAAATTAATTATTGATAATAATCAAATGTCATCAAATTAATTTTTAAGTAGCTTATCAAAACATCTTCAAACGGGAAAATAGTACCAAGTTACGTGCGAGCCAATAAGAATCGTACTCAGTTACAATAAGACTTATTATTACAAGTAAAGGTGATGACTGATGATAATACTGATGGTGACGACATTATATTTCGCAGCACTGCATAAATATCGATGATGTAATTCGCAAAACACGTTTTTATATTAAGTACCTACAAGCTAGACCGTTTTGCATAATTAATGCACAATTTGTAGTTTGTTTTACGACTGTTATAATTATAATAATTTATAGATAATTGGGTTTGTTATGCTGACTCAGATATTGGCTTGTTATAAAGTGCTAGTTTTTGACCGACTTCAAAAAAGGAGGTTCTCAATTCGTTGTAATCTTTTTCTTTATAGACTTCCTTCATACGAAATGTATGAGCTTGTGACCAACTCTGGTGTCGGAGTTTTTAGGCCGCCTATAACTAGGTGTTGGTTTGATGAAGCGTTCGTGGCGTGGCTTACTTCGGTGTTCTCAACAGATCAGCTTGGTTAAGCAACACTCCGTCCGATCACTACATGGATGGGTGACCGTTTAGTGGTATTAATATCTGCTGGGCAATCACAAATAGTTCTTCCTGGCTTATCGTAAGCGTAACGAAAAATTTTGGCCAATGACTAAGCGTTATTTTGAATAAACGCTTTCTCACTGGCCAAAATTTTACATCACGATACGAATACATTTTCGCTAGTCTTCGTGATCGAGCCTCTTAGCGCTTTCGTGCTTCGGAAGGCACGTTAAGATGTTCGTTCCGGCTTTTTCAGACGTTCAGCCATGGAGGCCTTCGGGCGGCCTAAAAACTCCGACACAAGAGTTGGCCACTGGTCACTAGCTCATACGAAGGAAGGACGAGGTGTTGGTGGTAGTAGCTAACTGGTGTGATTGGTTAAGGTCAAGGCTCACTGACCCAAAGTCGAAGCGTCATTTTGAGCCGAGTAATTTCTCCAAAATGCACACATTTCTTTAGAGATAAATTTCGAACGACTTAAATTTGTTAGGCGCGCAATTGCATTTAATAAATAAGACTTTATAATGTTAAGCTTTAGTTTTAAAATGCTACTTAAGATTTACTATTTTTGTTTTGTTTGGACGTCAAATTTAAGCACTGCGTTTATTGTACGTAGTTCCTAATTAATAACGTTAGTATTTACTTTGTTGGTGTCACTAAATAAATAAATTAAAAATCTGCCTCATAAACTTACAATAAAATTTTTAGATTGATAAATTGAATTTTTAAATGTTTGTCTAATATACGAATTCTTCTTCGATCGATCCTCTGTAGTTAGCGAAGTTGCGCTACGCTAACTTTTACAATGACACGTTTGCTGTTATCTTCCGAAAGATTAAGTAAATCTCTATGGTAAAAGCATAGAGTTCATTATTGAATAACGCAAAGTTTATTTAGGCTTATGGATATTCTGCTTGGCATGGATCCAATTTTTGAATTTATGCTCTTTTTGACGGATATCATTAAATTTTGTTGGACATGCTCTGTTTTATGAGAACGGTAATAGAACAATGATTTTGTTGTTGAAACTAGTATGTTTACGTAAAATCTGGCCCAATTCACCCACAATTTAAAACCAATGATCAGAATTTATAAAACTAATATGGCCTCTGTGGCGCAGTGGGCGAAGGTCCGCCTGAGACGCAGAAGGTTGCGGGTTCGATTCCCGCTGCGGGACAAATGTTTGCATGTTCTGTAAATATTTGTCTCGGGTCTGGGAGTTTTGTATGTATGATATGTATGTATTTACAAAAAAAATTATATGTGTAGTATATCAATCATGTGGTTCCCATAAAGCTCTGCTTAGTTTGGGGCTACATGATGCTGTGTGATTACGTCCCGCATTATTTCTTTCTTTCTATTTCTAATAAAGATGACTGACTGTCAAAGCAAACCCAACAACAACAATACATCAGCCTTTAGGTTGGCTTGGGTTTCGAAGATGCAATGGAACTCATGACACCACTCCCAGTGGGATGTAATAGATTTCCTCTCATACTCTTGAGACCGATCCGCATCCGATCGTCAAATCCAAGACGTGATAAAATCCCGCCCATACATTTTCAAGCCCGAGCACAGAACAATAAAAGGGCAAAAATATGATTATGATCGTTTCACATACCAAGATTATTTTTAACAGATTTCAAAATACGGATGGTGTTTTGACAATGTTTGTTACATCTCCTCTCATGATGAACCGATTTGGAAAATTAATTTCGTTTGACAGCGAGTCGATCACTTCCGGTTCCTAAGGATGCCTTTCAGGGAAGGCATCCTTAGCATTGCCGAGTTTCTGTTGGGTTTTTGTGGAACTCGTCAGAGAAATTTAGCGGAATTTGAACTGAATATTTTCCCACTTATTCATAATCAAATGTAATTTTATAACGCTCGATAAAGTACTTCATTTAAACGTAAATAAATGAGTTGACATTATCTTATATAGTACGCTTAGACTATTAATTTTTTTTTTTTTAAATTGTTGTCTGGATTTTCCGCGCGGGCTGTCTAATGGGTGGGGTGAGTAGATAATATTGTTAGCACCTTGACTTGACTAGGTTTGCTAACCTTTACGTACCTATATACCAATTTTTATTTTATATTTTCTTGTTCATGCTACCTACTTACCCATTTGCCTCACTGTGCGGCTTACTGTTCCTTGCTTTTTTATCTATTGTTATTGCTTTTTCTTTTCTATTCTTCTGCTCAATGTGTTGTGTAATGGTCAAATAAATTGATTTTCTTTCTTTCTATTTAATATCTTGTAATGAATTTTCCCAAAGTCACACCTGTATCAATTACTTTGTGTTTAAGTATACTTATGTGCCGTTTTGTTGAAATAATCTCTATGAAATAACTATTTACTATAGCTTACCAGTATCGCCTACTGCTTGACTGAGCGTGTTCTCAGTGACCGGTCTTAGAGCCTCCACAGCACTGATGTAGCCAAGACGGTCTGCTATTGCACACGCTGTCTGTCCGTTCTGTACAAACAAACATCATCATCATCATCATCAGCCTATATTATTCCACTGCTGGACATCAGGACATAGACCTTCCCTAACGATCTTTGTCATTATAAATTGTCACATATAAGTCCTCTAGGAGACGTCTAACTGTAGTACAACTGTACTATTATAAATAGACCTTAAGGCGACGATACATGTCAAACCTCCCCTCGCCCTCTCGCTCGCACTATTCAACATTTTTGAAGATATAAAATCACTGAATGTAGTTATGCAATAACAATATCAACAAATATCACTGTAATTAATGTTAAAAATAATAACCAAAGTGATCAATTTTAGTGAAATTTTTTTGGTAGGAAAACGTATTGGGTTCAACATGATATTATTGCTGAACCTTTGAATTGTTATTTTCTAGGCCGTGAAGGTTTGCTATTTTGCTTATCTACATTTAGTGATTTTATATCTTCAAAAATATTGGTGCGAGCGAGAGGGATGATAGACATGTATCGTCGCCTTAATAGAATGTTTCTTGGGTACCTACTGTATTAGCAATTATCACACATTGGGTAATAAATGGGGTGAAGAGCATATGTTCCTCGCCGTAACACAGTTTTCAACTAGCACAGGAGGTAAGAACTCTAAACCACTTAGTGCCTGCGCTATTTCTGCCTTCTTATAGTCAACGTTGCTTAAGTAGCTTTTAGAAAAACTAGGTACCTAACTGTATTATGTTTTTGTTTGATATAAATTATCTTTATCTTTATTGAGCGCCATTGCGCCCTGTCTTCAGCTCGACGCATCCAGCTAAACAAATTCTTGAGTGGAGACTGCAGCGTGGCAAACGTAGTGTAGGACGATGTATATACCTATGTAGTCGTTGGTTCTATGATGGCGTCTCTAAATTATACATTGAAATGTTGTTCCCTAAACAGGGCCCTAATATGTAATTATTAATCTAACATACTTTTAAAAATAATATCTTATCGTATATTAATTTTTTTCACCAATATTCGATTAATCTTTGAACATCTGTCATCAGATAAATGTTTATCAGATTGTTAGAACGACATAATACAAAATTGTTGTGAAATAGTCAGGTTCACTACAATTTTATGACTACAACAAATCATAAATAAATAATGCTGGGCGCTATCACACTGCATCATGTAGCCCCAAACTAAGCTTAATGTATTATGGGAACCACACGACTGATATAAGACTTATATATTTTTGTAAATACACACATTATTAAACATAGAAAACATCCAGATTCGAGATAAATATATGCAAAACTTACAAACATTTGTCTCGCAGCGGGAATCGAACCCGCAACCTTCTGGGTCTCAGGTGGGCCTTAGCCTACTCCGCCGAGGTTATCACTATCAACGCACATACTGTGTGATACCGTTCAGCATTAATTAACTATTTATTATTATACTAAGACGTAAAGGCTTAAAAATTTAAGGAGCATTATTTATTATCCTTGCATAGTGTAAGGGGATCCTCAATTGAAACGTTTAAATGGGTGCTTTGGGGGTAGATTCAACCTGTACCTAGGTGTAAAGCTCGTAAAATCTTTACGGACGAAGTCGCATTAACATAGTCATATGCAAACGTCATAATATTTTATCTAATCCAGAGATCTTAAGATAAATACTTAAGTCGATAATATCGATAAAAGACACGGCCTATTTCATAACAAAATATCATTTTAAACGCTCAATAAAGTGAGTATGCCCCTGTCATTCAGGTGACAACAAAATAGGGCAAGAAATAGGTACCACACAGGCAAAATTATGTTTGGTACAATGTGAGATGTTAAATGAGTAAAGCTATTACATAATTACCCAATTTAAGTGTAGCAATGATCAGATCATCATCATTTTAACCGTTATCGACCCACAGCTGGTCATAGGCTTTCTTTTGATTATGCAGCTAGCCTCGATCCTGCGCTATTCTGAACACGGAGCCGCCCACGGTCATTCTTATATCGTCAACTTATCTCGCTGCGAGGATGGCCCCTATTTCTGTAACCTACTCTCAGCCACTTCCCTTACAGCTTCAAAAAGATGCTATACCACAGAGGGTATAATTAAAAGAAAAAAAAATAAGAGAGTTAATAGGTCTCGTGGAAAACCTCGCTCTCTGGTAGACCACATTTTTTCCCAAGCAAGCCTCGTGGTCAAGAGCTTGTCCATAACGTAAATAAAAACTATGTAAGTTTTCAATAAAACAAAGGCTAAAAGGATAAGAAATTACTCACGGCTGAGAGTGCATTCGGATCAGCTTGGTTCTTCAGAAGCAGTTGGATTATAAGGGTGTGGCCTTGCTGAGCTGCTTGATGGAGCGGCGTGAACCTGGTTATAGAATTACATTTTTCAGTTTTCAAGTTTATAATAGGACATTTTTCGAGATGGAAGAAGAGTTCTCAGAAAGACTTTAAAAAAATTGAATACTAGTGCCGCGTATAACTACCCACATTGGGTATAAACACCACAATTGTCCAATAAGCAATGGTTACCACTTAACATCAGGTAGACTATGTGCTAGTTCCACCATCAGAAAACAAAAAAAAAAATTAGTCACTATTCTAACGATCTCGGTTCCCGCACTGCGCTCACCTTGCTTCCATAGAAACTTCAGATGCACTGCTAACTACCATCCGCATCAAGTTATTATTCAAATTCACTAAACACTATGGACTAAGCACTTCCAAAAATCATTTATAATGCGTACTGCTAAAATATGGAATCAGATCAGCTGCCAGCGTCTGTTTTTCCATTGACTTACGACCCTAACGGCTTCAAAAAGAGAGTTTATATCGTTTGAGAAAGCTCGCCCCATCGTCGACCCTTGCTCACTCGAGCCCAGAGCTGGCCCATAATAAATAAAAATAAAAGTTTACTTGGCTAAGTTTGTCTTGGCGTATTCTGGCCTGCGAGAAAGCAGTAGTTAGTATATAGTAGAGTTCTTTGTGAATGGCTTGTCCGGGGAAGTACTGCATCCATGCCTATTTTTACCGTGAAACAGCTTTGCTGTGTTTCAGTTTGAAGGGTGTGAGTGCCGGTGAAATTACAGGCACAAGCGGCTTATCATCTTCATGCCTTAAGTTGATGGACGCAAGACATCGTAGAGAACGTTCCAAAAAGCGTGATCTACGATCTAATGCTTTGTGATAGGTAACTTAACATCAGGTGGGCCATGTGCTTGTTCCATCTTAAGGTACCATAAAAAAGCGGGCCGTGAAACCGCAGCTTTATTGACCACTTACCCGTGAGCTCTAGCCTTGGCGGTGACGTCAGCGCCGGCTGCGATCAGCGTCTTGGCAGCCGCGTGATGGCCGTGGTGTGCTGCCGCGTGTAACGGCGTGTAGCCGTCTCTAGTGCGAGCGGAGCATTGCCCGCCGCCGGACAGAAGGGACTTGAGCACGGCTGTTCGACCTTCTGATGCCGCTAGGTGGACTGGGGTTAGACCTGAAATAAGGAGAAAATAGGTAGATCTATTTATCTATTCATTGTTCAGCGGATAACACCCACTGCTGAACACACTGAAGCGCCCATGGCGTGGCTTACTTCGGCGTTCTTAGCAGATAAGGGTCAAACCTCCCTCTCGCTCGCACTATTCAACATTTTTGAAGATATAAAATCACTGAATGTAGTTATGCAAAATAGAAAACCTTCACGGCCTAGAAAATAACAATACAAAGGTTCAGCAATAATATAATTTTGATCCTATCACGTTTTATTACCAAAAAACTTGCACCAATGTGATCAATTTTGGTGCAAATTTTTTGTTAGGAAAACGTGTTGTATTCAACATGATATTGTTGCTGAACCTTTGTATAGTTATTTTCTAGGCCGTGAAGGTTTTCTATTTTGCATAACTACATTCAGTGATTTTATATCTTCAAAAATGTTGAATAGTGCGAGCGAGAGGGAGGTTTGACTCTTATAGTCGCCTTAAGTAACACTCCGCCAGATCACTTGGGTGACCGTTTAATGGCATTTAGACCTAAGCGCTTACGAGCTTCGGTAGGCACATCAACCTAAATACTCTGCTACCAGAGTTGGCCACTAGCTCATACGAAGAAGAAGACCCACTGAACAAGAACACCCACTTTACTGAGTAAAGGCCTCTTCTCTATCACGCCACTCCTGGCAATCTTGTGCCAGCCTGATCCACTGCTCTTCTACTGCCTTCACAATATCCCCCGACCATCGGACAGGTGGTCTGTCTCGTGCCCGCCGCACTTCTCTAGGCCACCATCTGGTATCATCCCGTCGGGCCAGATGTCCGGCCAATCTTCACTTCAGTCTCGCAATCCGTACATATATCTTTAACCTTGCGGCGTCGAATCTCGATGTTTGGTAAACGGTCTACGAGGTGGATAACTAGCACTAGGTCGGCTCCATGCCTCTTTAAGCAAATAGATATCATTTGTTTTTATGATTTTTATGAGCAGGTATTTAACTTATTTAGCAACTACTTTAACTATTGTACCATAAGGTTATAATTCTTAAATTATGTTAACTTTTACTTTGTAAAACAATGTATGCATTTTTTTGCATCATTAATTTAAATTTCATTTTAGAAAGATCAAAAAGTATCACGCACGGCTGTTAGCTCACTAAGGATTTTTCTGATATTTCTTATTGATCGGTAACTACACAAATCTATTGAAGATATCACTCTATTTGCGGAGTTCACACCAATTTCTACCATCGAAAGAACAACACTGACGCTTTGGTAAACTCAACCAGTCAAAAAAGAAAATGCTGACAGCCTAATCATAAGTATTAAATCTGACCTGGGTGATGTTACTGAAGCATCAGCGTATTAGATTATTCATAAGAACAGTAAGACGAATACCAGGTCAGCAATTCAGCATTGACTGCGGATATCAACTTTGCAGTGCTTACCATTGTTAGCAGGCACGTTTACGTCAGCGCCCCGTTCTATCAGCATTTCCACGCAGTCTTCGTGCCCTTCCTGAGCGGCCATGTGTAAGGGTGTGAATCCAGCTTTCGACTTTACGCTGGGGTCAGCATCTGTAATTGACGACGAAGTTTAACATTCATTATTTTGGTAAAATATTCCACAAAGGCAAGATAATTAAATGTTGATAATGAGATGTGGAGAGGTATTGTCTTGGTTAAAAAATATGCTAAACATGCTTGCCTAGAAGGAACCGACTGGTGCCACGTACGCAACGTATGCAATATGGGAGAGTTGGTCTGCACACTTGTCCCGCGTATGCAAAGCTTATTGACATCAGACGCTGTTGTAATTTATTTCTAGTACACGTTCTATTCTTGTCTGACAAGCTGCAAACGTAAGTTCACAGTCACACGCGTGGGATAGCGTACGAACATCCCCTCCACCTTTCCATGTCGCTATTCCGATCTAGACATCACTGTGTGGGTGTCGGTGAAATTACATGAGACTACACATTCATTCTGAGGCAGTTGTTGCACACAGAACCTTGCGTCGTACTAGGGAACATTTCAAACATGCGATAACTTTTTAGAGGTCATGGTTACCACTTAACATCAGGTGGGCCATGTGCTTGTTCTATCTTCAAGTATAATAAAAAAAACGCCTGTTTCCCCTTATGTATTTTTTCAGATATTTTCTATTGCAGATATTATAATGCGTTGCATACGTTGCGTATGTGGACAGTTTATCCCTTCCTTAATTCCATAAAAAGTGAAAAGTGATATGGTGTAAGTACTCACCGTGTTCTAGCAACGCGAAGGCAATATCCGGGTGGTTGTGTCGACAAGCAATGTGCAGCGCGGAATGGCCATTCTTCGCCAACGCATGTGGAGACGCACCTACAGACAACAACTAGCTCTAGCTTTAAATGTTTACAATACATGTGAGTACTACAGTGGAGATGATAAAAACAAAAACTACTTTTGAATTGACCCTGAAGTGTTCCTTTATTTGAAGATTCAACCTTACTGTAAGGAAGTTTGTTAGGATATTTAACATGATCCGCATGTAATAATTTGGCAGTAAAACAAAAGAAAAAAATTGGTAAAACTAAGGTTAGGTACAAGTTTTACTAAACAAAGTTTTAAAGACTGAACAAGGTATGCTGTGGAACCCACACTAGATAAAAATCGCGGGTGCCCAGTACGATTAACAATAGAAATTATGCCTCGTGTTTTTCAACAAACTAAATATTAGGTCCTTATGTAACAAAATATTTTACATCTCTCATGTTCGGTAAGTAGGTTCTTATTACCTCCAAATGGGGCTAGTAGGTGACTAATTAGCGCTCTAGGGTAATAATGTAGCTAGGAAAGCCCTAGGGCGGTAAGTAATTTAAAAAAAAACACTTCTTTCTTTCAAAAAGTTCGCATACATCTAACTGTCATACTGGCAATAGACATCATGCATTCAGCCCAATGACCAAAGAGGTCGCTTTGCTATTCAGCCTTGTCTTCGTATGAGTATAATAGTCATCAATAAATGTAATTATTATGTAAGTAATGCCGGTTTTTTTCTACTTACCTCACAAACGAGATGTAAAGCAGAATAGTTAGCTCGGGTGTGAGCACCAATTGCACCCTCGAACTATAGGCACCCTTGCTGTGCACGTGCGCCTAAATATCTCGGGCTGCAATTGATGCCTTACAGCCCTTGGCTACTAATCTACTATTGATTTGTTCAGAGTCAGTTATCATCTTAGGAAGTTTTCATTTTTTTTAACCCGCTGTGTATAAATAAAGTAATGAGTTACTTACATAATAAAATCTACATGATAGAAGAATATGATAAAATCTAGGTATCTAGGCAAAAACTTGTTTTCCAACTGGGTTTTTGCTATGATAAAATAAAGAGCCATGGTCCCAAACATGGTATTCATAAAGTTGTAAATCTATATTGAAACTGGGTAAACAAATTCTCACAAAGTTAATAAAATAGTATAACCACAATAATTATCATACGTACCTTTGTCCAGTAAAAGCAGCGCTATATCAGGATGTCCGTAATACGTGGCCATATGAAGCGGCGTTATATGACTCTTGCCCGGTGCATCGGGTTGTGCCCCTCTGGCCAACAGTAGTCTAGCTACGTTTATATCGCCGTACTTAGCAGCTAAATGCAGTGGAGTAAAGCCTTTACGTGTTTCTGCTTCGATCGGCGCGTTGTTGTCTATGAGTATAGCGGCTACCTCTTCTTTGCCTGTGAAGTTAAAAATATGCTGACTGATTACTAAATGCTGACGCTGTAGTAAAATAACAATTCTAATTATCCTATCCTAATATACTTTATTCTTTAATATTATAAATGCGATAGTGAGTGAAGTTTGTTTGTTTGTTACCGTTTCACGTCTTAACTGTTCAACTGATCATCATGAAAATTCGCACACACGTCAGGGGTACATAAAAGACGCCTTAAACAAAAAATAAATATTTATTTTGTGTCTTAGCTGTTCAAGTGATCATCATGTTATTTCGCATACACGTTGCCAGGGGTACAGAAAAGGAAATAGGTTCCATTAATCTAGAAAAAAGTTCTGTTCCCGAAGCGTCGAAAGACGTGGGAAAAAGTTAGTTTTATTATTAATTAGGTTATTTTATATTACACATAACATATATTAAAAATACAACACCATATAATAATAATATAAGTTACTACGTAATATAAGTTACTGGACATAAGCCTCCCTTAATAAGAAGGGGGATATGCCCATAATCCCCACGCTGGGCATACGAGTTGGGGATCACAGGACACAGCTTTCTACACCCAAAGCTAGGAAAGTTAGCTGTTAGGCCGCGCTATGCCGCAATTAGCCGGCCATCAGAGCCCCTGGAGGGTGAGAAAAAATCGGGAGGTTGCGGAGCCGGTGGCTGAGCCAAACATCAGCCGAAGTTAAATCACGTAGGCTGCGCTGGCTCGGTCACGCGCTACGAATGGAAGAGGATCGGGCAGTTAAACAGACTTTTCTCTGGGGGTGCCGGTCGGTCGGCGACGATTCGGGCGGCACAGATACCGGTAGAAGAACGAAGTCGTTAAGGACCTCGTCTTTCTACAAGTGCCGGACTTGAGAGAGGCAGCACAAGACAGAAGCCGGTGGCGTTATATTGTGTCGGAGGCCAAGACCCGCTCTGGGACCCAGGATAGTAAGTAAGTAAGTAATCATAGGTCAATTTTTACTATACACTTGATGAAGCTCTTAACGACACAGACTGTAAGTAAATGTTTAGAACAATAACTATAGTGTAGGTAATCTGAGTAGATACCTCTTTTAATTGTTATTATTATTAATGTTACTTCATCATCATCATCAACAGCCTATATCAGTCCACTGCTGGACATAGGCCTCCCCTAATAAGAAGGGGGATATGCCCATAATCCCCACGCTGGGCATGCGGCTTGGGGATCGCAGGGCACAGCTTCTAGCACCACCGACGCTGCTGCCCATCGGCAGCCAGGGAATGTAGCTGTGCCAGTTTTTTAGGCTGCGCTATGCCGCAATCAGCCAGCCGCCAGAGCCTCGTTTGTTAGTTAGCAGGGTGCACCACGTGCAGGTGAGGTTGGCTTGGGTTCCGCTTAGATGAAGGATGGAACCACTTACACCCCCAATGTTACTTAATTATTAATAATTATAAGTAGGGATAATCAATCATTAGCCATTTATATTATGTTTATTTTTTTGTAATCTGATTGACGTTTCCAAGTATACTTTAGTATCTTTATGGAATCAAAATATATTGATTGATTGATAAATAAAATAAATTGTCTCATACCTTCTTTAGCAGCGATATGGAGGGGCGTATATTTGTCTTTAGTGGTAGCAGTGACATCAGCGCCATGTTGTAACAACAACGCTGCTATATCCGCGTGACCGAGCCTCGCTGCCACGTGCAATGGTGTCTGCTCTTCTCTCGCTCTTGCATCCACCTGAAAGATAAAACAATATAAATATAAAGAACATTTCTTTTTTGTGTCTTTGTGTCTCAGATTATACAAAAATAAGCAAAAACTTAAATCTAATTAAGGGAACAGTGACACAATTTTTTTTTATTTTTACATCCATTATAGGCAATTGTAAGCTAGTACTTGGACTGATCTCAGTTCTAACAGCACGAATACACCAAATTATTCTTCGGCCGAAGTATGATTGGATAGCGGCTAGATGTAGCGGCGTCTCGCCCCGCGCGGTAGCCGCATCGGCGGACGTACTAAGGGTATATTCATACAGCCGAAGACTACGTAGTTACCTAGTTGCACCGGTATATTGTACTCGTATCTAGTCCTGAATGTACAATCAACCAGTAATCTACCTTACCATCGTAAGGGTGCATTTTCTATGCAGCGACTAGCTGCTATCCTCGCCTAACACCAATCTTAGTCATTATTATTCTGTCATAAAGTAAGTCAAATGGCTGAATGCACTCATAGCTGATAACGATAGGTATTTATTTATTTTTATTTATTTAGAAAACAAACAGTACTTAAAATCTAAACATTATACTATAAATGCAACTATTGACTATTTATATGTTTCCGCATATCGAAACTATCAAAAACTTACTTGTATTAACGATAAGATATTTAACTCTAGCACTGTCTGTCTGCAACTGAAAAGAACTGATGTAAACTAGAGGCTAATACTTAAAATTCTAAGAGTCATAAAATGGCTTTCTTAAAAAGAAACAGATGTTGTATTTCCGATTAGTCAAAATAAGTGGACAAAGAAAAGGGCGAGGTCAGCTGGCTAAACTGCTTGCAAGCGAAACTGTTTAAAAAATAAGGTAGGTACTTGTTGATAGTACTTTGTCGTACAAGCGCGTACCTTGGCATTATTCCTTAGCAGTACTCTCACTAGGTCCGTCTGATGAGCCCTAGCGGCTAGATGCAGCGGCGTTTCGCCCCGTGCGGTGGCCGCATCGGCGGCTGCGCCTGCGCCTACCAGCACTAAGGCTATGTTCATACAGCCCATGAACGAAGCCACGTGGAGAGGTGTGAGACCGGACTCTGTAGTTGCTGATTTACCTGGAAAACATTGTTTTATAGATAGATAGATGAACACGTTAAAAAAAATTTAAAAAAGAAAAATATTACAGTAAAGTATTGTACCTACAATCGGCGATCTTATCGGTTAAAGCGATTTTTTCCAGACAACCTAACAATGGAAAGAATAGAAGTTTTATTTTATTTATGGACTAGCCGACCAGCTTAATGCCCAATGCATATACAATTTGTTTTGTGCACCACTAGGCATTAGGCATCATATTTAGGCCTACCCTATAAGGCCTTCTAATAATTTATAACATTACTTTGTAGAACTTGTATCTAACTTCGTAATAAATTTGATTTCATAGTCGAGTTGCTAGAAGATTAGTAAAATCAATTCTTATATTAGAAGTTGATATTCATACTTACGAATTTATGAATATGTAACAAAAAATTTATTGCCTTTGTTTTACTGTTAAATAAATACTTCTTTCATTTTCAGAGAACGAATAAGATCCTGGAATGATGCTGGATGCGTTGAGCTGAGGACAGTGCGCAATGGCGCTCATTAGGGGAGACTTGTCCAGCACTGGTTATTTATTATCATATGTATGTATTTACAAAAAAAAAATGTGCTTAGTTTGGGGCTACATGATGTTGTGTGATTACGACCAGCATTATTTGTTAATTTATTTATTTAGTGGACTGCTATAGGCTGATGATGATGATGGGGTCAGTCCTCCGAGGTACACCGGTCTAGTCAAGCAGATCTAAATTGACTACCATTCAAATGTAGTACATAATATAAATAAAAGTAATTATATTGATTAGGTAAATATAAAGAAACGTAGTGAAGCTTGGAAGAGGGAGACCAAGCTAAATGGAGAGATTTAGTTTAATAAATGGTATTAAGAAGTTCCTTACTTGCACCATATTTGAGCAGTAGTTCGACGACTTTGAGCCTATTCTTCTTGCACGCGATGTGAAGAGGAGTGAAGCCGTTCAGCGCACGCGCATTCGCATCCGCGTTCCTGTCTAGAAGTAACTTTGCTACCTGCAATATAAATAATAAATAAAATATTATACTATCGATGTTGACTCAACAATTATCGTTCCGATAGTCGTTTCAGTGAACGGTCTGATAGCGAAGAGCCTTGACCAATATCTTAAGAGGCTCTCGCTAGGCAGCTGGATCAAGGGTCAGATACACGCGGCGGCTCTCCTGGAATCGGCACGCATTGTGCGGAGGTTCCTCTCCCTGCAGCCCTAGCCACGGACCGTTTGAGCCTTGCCCCGCGGTCGGTGGTCTTTTTATACATTTTTTAGTATAATGGTTTTGATGTTATTTATGTAAATAATATTTTTTATCAACCTGCATCGTCCCACAGCTGGTCAAAGTGAAATAATATACATAACACTTGACCCCAATAGATTATCTCCTGTGTCGTTTGTATCAAGAACTATGAGTACACTTAGACAACCCAGACCAGGCACAAATATCATGCAGATTTTGCACAGAATGGAGTGAATGATTGAATGGACACAATGCGTGATTATAATTAAGTGAAATATAAAAAAACAATAACATTTAAAAACCGGTCAAGTGCGAATCGGAATTGCGCACGAAGGGTTCCGTACCACTGTATTGGAGCCCCAATTAAATATTTATTTATTCTGGTTTTGTTTGTTGTTATAGCGGCAACAGAAATACATCATTTGTGAACATTTCAACCGTCTAGCTATCACGATTCATGAGATACAGCCTGGTGACAGACAGACTGATGGATAGTGCAGTCTTAGTAATAGGGGCCCGTTTTTAGTCTTTGTGTACGGAACTCTAAAAGTGGGGCAGCCTTATCGCTGAGAGCGATTGTGGGGTGACGTAAAGTTAAAATAAACCAACCAATGGACCCCGCGTAAGAAGAAAAAGATCGATATTTCGCCGGTCGCTTAGTGCTACTGATTTATAACTCGCGTCTCAGTTCTAAACGACTCGTCTATACAAAAATGTTTGTTTATTAGCCATTTTTAAGATCTCACACTATTTTCTACCCTATCGATTTGAGTTAAAGCTCAAGTTTACCTTGACGTGGCCACAATGCGCGGCAACGTGCAACGCTGTGAGATAGTCCACTGTGACGTCATCAATGGGAGCGCCCTCTGTGAGTAGAACTTTCGCCGTCTCCACGTGTTCGCCTTGCACGGACATGTGGAGAGGTGTTAGCCCGTTCTGGAACAAAAATAATTAATTAGGGAGCTAAGCGAGCTACTGAGAATGCATTAATATTCTTAAATTGAAAAAAAAAATTGAAAAAAAATATTTTAATATGTGAGCTAAGCGAGCTACTGAGAATAAATTAATATTCTTAAATTTAAAAAAAGAAACAGTTTCTTTGATATTGACCCTTAGGGGTGGTATTTTTCTACAAATTTAAACGGGACCAAACGGGAAGTATACTCTGCCAAATGAAACAAAAAAGAATATTCCAAATCAGTTCATAAATAAATGACTGAGTTATGAGGTAACAAACATCTAGCTTCGGCCCCGAATAAACAGTAGTGAATCCTAAATGTACTTGACTACATTTGGTAATGAGGTACCTTTGTTTTACTAGTGATAGGAGCGCCGTGATGCAGTAACCTCGATACCACATTGCTGTGTCCCGACCGCGCCGCGCAATGTAAAGGAGTCAAGCCGTCCCGTGTCACCGCCGCTATGTTGGCACCTGAAAATATTTAATAATAACTTTATCGTCCCATTTTGGGATTTACAAATTACTGATTACAGATATCCCTCAAACATAACTGAAATGCTTCTCACCAAAGAATACTCGAATATTCTTGAAGCGACCCACTACTCCAATCAAGAGCCTGTTTCCAGGGCTCAAAAGCCACGTAATTCATCCAGCACCTCCCCGACTGCAATATGAATATTGTGCCATACTATCAAAGCACATGACTCCGGAGCCCCTCGTAAACAGCAGCATCAACCATACCATTGATTGACTACAGCTCAGTCCAACCTATAATTGAGGTAAGTTGGGACTCTTTTATAGCAAACAGTTACTACCTTGTATTACTATACAAGGTAGTAATAGTATAGAAGTATAGGTACAAGCCCAAACTCTTCCATCATTTGAAAGTTATTCCTCGAGCTACAGAAACCCACAGCTACATATGGGCTACTACACCCCTGCGAGACACCCCCTATAATAGGCCCTTTATAAACTCCCGTCTTATCGTAAACAATGGTCTCCTTCCACACCACACCACACCAGCCTAAGTCACTCCACTGCTGGACATAGGCCTCCCCTAATCAAGTGGGATATGCACATATTCCGCACTCTGCTATATTTTGCATGCGGGTTTAGGATCGCAGGGCACAGCTTTTCGCACCGCCGGCGCTGCTGCCCGTTGGCGACCAGGGAATTTAGCTGTGCCGGTGTTAGACTGCGCTATGTCGCAATCAGCCGGCCGCCAGAGCCTCGTTTAGTAAGCAAGGTGCACCCCGGGCAGGTGAAATTGGCTTGGGTTCCGAAGATGGACGCCGAAAACCCTTAAACCCCAGTAGTTACATAGGTATCATCTCTCAGTGTGGTTCGGGCGGGGACACGCTAACATTTCGATCGAGCAACATCGGGCCCGCGCGGTCCCCCTTCCTCTCTCGCTTCCTTCTATCCTCTATCTCATTTGTTTCGTTGTTTTGCTCGTTATAGCCAAATAGATACTACGGCGGGCAATGTTAACCGAGAAAAAAAATGTTAAGAAGAATCTTAAAGCCATCGTAACATACCTCTTCATATAACTTAGGCTCCAGCCAATATCACTAGAAAGTTTGTTGCCCGCACTTGTTAGTCACGGTTAGAGTAAAACTTACTATGGCATATAAGTAAGTACCTATACTTTACCACAAAGTAATATAAAATAAGCTTGTTTCGCAGGCATCGCAGGATCCATGGCATGCCTGCGCGTGCAAAGCGCCAACACGCATTTAGATAATATAGCTAGCACACGCAATATGCTTCATTGATTGACTTCGTAGGGTTCTATAACTGCAGTTGCAGCAGGATTCAAACTCACCATGTTCCACCAATAAATCTAGCATAGCCAGCTGCCCCCACTTGCTAGCGACGTGAAGCGGCGTGATGTTGTGTTTAGCCGCCCTGCCTGCGTCTGCGCCGGCTGATAGCAGCGCTTTGGCAACTGCTACATTGCCGTAGTGAGCTGCTATGTGGAGGGGAGTGAAGCCTGATTTAGAGCAAGCGTCTGGATTGTGTTCATTCTGAAAATATTAGAAAAATGGTATTGTAAAAAATTCATCATCATCATTATCGGTCTATAGCAGTCACATAGCCATTCCGCCCTGTTCTGAGCTCGACCCATCCAGCTTCTACTAGTTGCCTTTCGCAAATCGTCACTCCACCTGGCTGGAGGACGTCCCACACTAAGTTTGCCGAGCTACGGTCTCCACTCAAGACATTGTAAAAATGTAGACTTTGGATAATACCAGTAGAGAAGCAAAAGTACCAGGGAAGGGGTTCCAACCTCCTTTTTTGGAAACCAAGCTAACCTCACCTGCGCATGGTGCACCCTGCTATATAACAACCGGGCCCCATCTATCAGGGTGCATACAGCTCACGTGACCTCGCCCAATTCCACTTCAGAGCACTCTTGTTACCTATGTCAGCTGTTCCGGTTTTTAAACATCGTGTTGAGGATCCTATCTTTCCTCTTCACCTCTAATACACTGCGCCCCATGGCTCTTTGGCAGACCTTGAGTTTGGATTTTTGAGACTCGGTTACTGACCATGTCTGTTCACTATACATAAGAACGTCTTACCTCTAGTAAAAGTGTTGCTGCTTTGACATCGTTCTTCTTAGCTGCAATGTGTAGAGCGGGCAGTCGGACCTTCCCCCTCGTGTCTGACTCCAGCAGTTCAGCAACCACCCGATCGTGGCCTTGCTGCATTGCCACTGCTAATGGTGTGAAGCCATCCTGAAAGACATTAACACTTGTCATGGCTTGACAGCTTCTAGTACCCTCACAATGTCGTGTCCTAGGAAAAATCCTAACAGCCTTATTACGAGGGTTTGCCATGAGACTTTTCGCCCCTACAAAGAAAGAAAGTAACAACAACAAAAACATGAATTATTTGAGTCACAAACTATACAATAAATAAAATGTACCTACTACAACCTGGTAAAAATTAAGATATTTTGCTTTGTGGAATGGACCCCGACTAAGTACCATTGGATTTGGTACATTTTGTGAAAAGTTTTGAGCAAAGTATGTATTATTGGAGTCCAAAAATACATACTTTGCTCAAAACTTTTCACAAAATGTAGTGAGGTAAAAATTTTATTGCGAAAAAAAAAAAATTCGAAGGTGTGGGTCGTCAGGGTACCCATAAAAAGAAATGATCTTGCAACCTGAGACGTTGAATAGATTCTAATAGTACAGGAGATTCATCATCATCAGCCTGTAGCAGTCCACTGGACATTGGCTTCCCATAATGAGCGCCACTGTGCCCGGTCCTTAGCCCGATGCATCCAGCATCAACCACTTACTCCCTCTGGCTGGAGGGCGCCCTACACTAAGTTTGTCGCGGTTCCCACAAAACACATAAGTAAATTACAAGTAAAATAGAAATAGAAAACAGAAATAGAAAAACATTTATTTTGACACCGGTACACAACAATGAAACAATGTTTAGGTAAAAAATAAAGGAGCGATCAAAAACAGGATTTATATTATAGTAAAAAATAAAGGAGCGATCAAAAACAGGATTTATAATATAGGTAAATTGATGAGCCCCCATAACCCTGCGTCGAAAAAGTGGTTGGCTCAGCGTGTGCTGAACGATGAACGTTCAGCGCTGTTTTTCAGCCAAAAACCATAAAGCAATTGGAGCTACGGACGTCAAGTTGGGTGGCATATAAATATAATATAGTATAACGTCTTACATAATAATAAGAATACATAAATTTGTAAATATAAATGCAATTTATATTTACAAATAGAATTTACTAGAGCTGGCCCATAGTAATTAATAAAAAAATATATTTAAATTAAAATATGCGATACACACAAAAGAAAAAGCATAAAAATTAATGTAAGTAAGTAGCATGCCCACCTCTGTAGCTAGAGTTTGACTGGCTCCAGCCGCCAGCAGCATTTTCACGCATCCAGCGTGATTCTCCTGCGCTGCCATGTACAGGGGAGTGAAGCCGGCTGCGGACTGTGCGTCGGCCTTCGCCCCGGCAGAGAGTAGGGCTTTCGCCACCGACTCCTGCCCTGCGAGACATGCTATGTGCAGTGCTGTGTTTCCTGAAAATATAGAATAGAGAATTGGTTTCCGAAAACATCATCCACAGCCTCCCTCAACTTGTGTCAACCACCACGATCCTACGCCAGTCTTATCCATGTGCAACCCGCAAGACTTTGTTAATTTTGTCTGCCCATCTTACAGCTGGACCCTTTTAAGACACTACCTATGGTGTAGTTGCTGCCTTTAGCCGTCGAACTTACCAAAGGCAATATAATAGAAAATTGACTAATAATTTACATACACATGCATTACAATTAACTTTACTGAGACAAGACTGTGGGCAGGTGGAATGTCTTTACTTCGCTGACGGGTTGATCATCTTTGTAACACCTGGACCAGATCAAATTGGTCGGATTGGTCTAAATATCAGGCATTCCGATGATGCTCGAGGAAGAGGAGTTTATACTGCTCTTCCTCGAGCATCGTCGCAATACAATGTAAACTTTATAGTTTACATTGTATTGCATCAAATGCTCCGAAGGAGGCATGAAGAATTTCTTACCTTTTTTCGTGGCTGAATCAACGACCGCGCCTCTTTTGATGAGCTCCTCGACGACTGAGATGTGGCCATCTTTCGCGGCAAGATGCAGAGCGTTTAGCCCGTTCTGGGGACAAAGATTAACTATATAATTACGATTAAGTACAATTACGATTAGCCTGCTATTTCCCACTGCTGGGCAAAATTTTCTACCAACCAAACCAGAAGTTTGTTACAAGAAGGTGGTAGACGTGCTTTAAAGTTTCATTCAATAAAAATCTAAAAATTACTTAAAGATACGCCCAAGACTTTTAAGAAAAATATTTAATTAGCTAAATACTATCGTAATTGATGCTATTGACGATTCTTAGTATTATTATCAGTTTCGAACAGTTTTTAAGTCAGGTATAAAGTCAATAACTGTAAATATTTGCAACATAAACGTAAATTTTAACTAATAATTGATTTTATTATCTAAATTTAATTTCAAAATAGATATTCTTATAACAACAGACGAGACTCGTCTAGGGGATGTAGGTAAGTATGTTGAAAACAACACGGACAAAGTAGCAACTTTTCAAACCAAAATAAACATTACTCAAGCTACGCTAAGCAATTATGTAGGCATTACCTACGTTACGGTGAAAGACGTAAATAACCTATAACGGTATAGCCTGAAGAGCCTTGAAGTTATAAATAACATAGCATGTTACTGGTGTTTATATTGAGATTGAACTTTACGAAGTAAATTAAAAGTTTTTAGAAGGTAATTTAAAATAACCAATAACCCGAAAGATGTTTTTCCTGTCAAAATAGGCTAGATGTCTGAAAATTTCTAATTAGTCAGTTTATTTACATATCCAAAATATTGGACACGTATTTTTTCTTTTGTCAATTAAAAAAAATAACAAAGATAAAGTTCGTTAAATATAACGATAGATGAAGCCCAAGGTGTCAGGCTATTTCAATAGTTTCAGAGTGTTGTTTGAAATTTCTTCGGTGATTCATATCATAAGGCATAGCGCAGCCAACACCGGCACAGTTATTTTTCCTCACCGCCGCCTGGCAGCAGCGCTGCAGCGTCAGCCGGCAGTACGATAAACTGTGCCCTGGGTCCGCAAACTGTATGCCCAGCGTGGGGATTATGAGCATATCCCCCCTATTATTAGGAGAGGCCTATGTCCTGCAGACCCCGCAGTGAACAGGCCGCAAGACAGGACAGGACAGGAGCGTGACTCAAGCACAGATTCCTTTCTATATAAATCTTAGCTGATTATTACTCAGGGTTAGTTTAGCCTCTGATCATCATTATTCATGAATACAGATGACGCCTTAATCTTGATTGTTAAGTCGTTAGGCTTTTAGAAAGGTCGAAAAACTTTTTATTCGTAGTCATTAAGTTCAAGGAGAGAAAGGATCATCCATCATTTCGATGGTTGGTGTATTAAGATTCAAGCTCTTCCATGCTGATTGCATGTTGAATGAAATGACGATCCAGGTTTTTTAGTCATAGGCACTTTGAGAGGGAATGGTGGGAGACCAGCAAAGATGGACATGTGGAAAAGTTTGGGGGAGGCCTTTACCCAGCAGTGAGAGACGAAAAGGCTTGTTAAAAAAAGTGCCATCGATACATTCCTACTGCTTTAGGCTACAGTGCTTTAATTAAAGGCTTATCACCATCATGGCTCAAGTTCATGGTCCATCGCAAGGCATGTTCTAAACATGCGTGACCTACAATGCAATACTTTGTTATAGGTAATTGTTACCAATTAACATGAGCTTATTCGATCTTCAAGCATTATAAAAAAAGCTATGTCGGAGTTCAGGCGGCCTCATTACTAACTACATCAAACACAGCTTCATACGTAAAGACAGATCAAAAGAGGAGACCAGTAACAATGAATATTATAAAAAAGGCAGTTAAGCTATTGCATAGCTTCTATCGAGGGCCTTGAGCGCGGGGACCGAATCCAGAAATTCCGTAACGAAAAAAAACCTCACGCTCCCCACTCCGACGGGCACGGAGGTGTGTGTGGCTTGAAGGCCGTGCATTGTCTAACGTCGTTTCTTTTCGGCAGTCTTCGACACGGTGTTTGTGTGCGTGCAACTAGACGTATTTTTATTTAATAAAAGAAAAAAAAATGTTTTCTTATCGGTCACCACGCTCAAAAAGTGTAACTTGAATTAATATCAAAGAAAAAGAAATACTGCATAAATAAAATAAATAAATAATTATAATTGCATAAGTTGATACAAAATGCTATGCAATAGCTTTACCGCGGCAGTCCCCGAGTGCCACACGTCTTTTTTTTATCATAGAACGAGTCCATGTATATATTGACATCTAAGAGATAAATAATCAAAATTCTAAAATAAACAGAACACCAATTTCAGTGGCGCAAAAGCTCGGTCGTGCGGAAAATGTGCTGGTCAGATCTGGCTGATAGGTAACTTTAATTAAAACATCTACCCACTCCTGAGCATTATCACTCTACGACACGATTTATTAAACTATGGTCAGGTTTAAACAACGGCAGTAACAATAGAGCGATCACGAATATTTCAACCGATCACGACGTTTCATAAGCGTAGCGAAACATTTTGGCCAATGACAAAGCGTTATTTTTAATTCTAAACTTTCTCCTGGGTTGAATTGGGTTCCCATAATAAAGCTCTGCTTAGTTTGGGGCTAGATAATGTTCTGTGATTATGTCCAGCACTATTTGTTTCTTTGTTCCGTGCTGAAACCTCAGCAACGATTACATAATCTGTGCGGGTTCCGGATTCATATTAGATAGATAGATAGATAATTTTTTATTTGCAACAACAAACACACACATACATAATAATAACAACAATTTACATAACTACTTATTACAAGACTGAAAAAAGAAAAATATTAATTCATCTATGTGTGTTCATATTCCGAAGTCCGAACCTAAAGATTCGGTTCCTCTTTATAAGCTCTTATAAGTAGTTGATTAGTTAGAGATTTAATGAAGAAATTTCTTATGAAACTCAAGGCTAGTATACGATCCAAGTTTTCTATACTTCCGCTGGCGACGCACTTTACTTAGCATCAGGTGAGTTCATGGTCAAACGAAGGTCAATCGATCCATCCAATGTAAAAAAACCTACCTCCTGACTTCTTAAATAGACCAAAGGAAATAGTGGTCAATAGCTTGATCAATAGCTTGAAAATATCGTGTCGCACAGTATAAAACTCTTTAAGGTAGGCAGGTAATACAATATTGATAGGACATAATGACCAATCATACTAGCATGTCTGTGACGAATACTATTATGTAGGTGTCGTTGTTCGGACTTTTTACAGACAAAAATAGAACGTAGATTTGATATACGATAAGGTAGTTCAAACGTTGAAGACTAAATTTAATTATACTATAGTTTCCATACACTCTTACAACACAAGATAATATAACTTTTGAAATTATCATGGTTGCGAACATAATTATAGCAACGATATATTTACCTTTTTTTTATGGTACTTGAAGATGGAACAAGCATATGGCCCCCCTGATGTTAAGTTGTAACCATTACCTATCACAAAGCATTACATCGTAGATCACGTTTTTCTGGAACGTGCTCTACGATGCAACGCCCTGCGTCCATCAACTTGAGGCATGACCATGACAATGATAAGTCTCTCGTGCCTGTAATTTCTCCCGGCACCCACACCCTTCAAATCGAAACACAGCACAGCTGCTTCACGGTAGAAATAGGCATGGTGGCAGTACTTCCACAGACGAGCCCTCCACAAAGAACTCTACTACTACAAAAATTACTTTTCCGAGTTCTATTGTTTTCTATACAAGGTGAGTTCGAATTAGTACGAGTATGTTATGCTGAAATAAGGTGATTTGGACCATGGTTGTTCACAACTCATATTAATAAGGAAGACTGGAAAAATACAGCGCTCTGAAGAGAAATTGAAAGAAGAAACGCCTTTGCCATGCAGGGAGACAACTCAGGCTTATAATATACCTTCCGCTTCCAGTTTTTATACTACAAGCAAATCATAGACAATTCAATTATTGGTTGAGTTCGCAGTTCGATGGGGATCACATTTTTTTTTAATTAACGCCATTCTACGCCGTAAGCGCGTTGATTTTGTTTTCCATTACGAAATTTTCTATAGGTACCTATCGAATCAAACCACTAGAAGTCTGTGAATGAAACAATACTTGGCGTAGAAATGACGTGATAAAAATTCTGCGTAGCTCGTGCTAAAGCCAAATGAATAATTAAGTCAGTAGTAAAACTGTAATTATCATAATAGGCTCAGCCAATGTATCCACGCGTTACAAGCGACATGAACACTGAATAATTGGGTCAAATAATTTCTGCTCCGTAAATTTTCTTTTATTTTACGGCTCCATCGAGTTGTACTGTTATGTGGAATTATTATTGAGGCTTCCTTATTCTGTGACTGTCCTAACTTCTTGGACCTGGTTGGGTTAGTGAGTCGTAAAACGCGAGAGGTTGCGGGTTCGATCCCCACTGCGGGACAAATATTTGCGCGTTATGAAGATATTTGTTCGAGTGTTGTCGTACCAAGGTGTACTCATAGTTCTTGATACTCACGACAAAAGAAAGAATGTTAGTATCTGCTGGGTGTTATGTCTCGAACACATTAAATGCTAATGCTAATAAGTCGTCGCTCTAGTTGGAGTAGGTTCGGCAGCAAAGTGTTAAGTCCGTAGTCTTAGAAAAACTTTGAAACTATGAATATTCAGGTCATATTCCGAAGTAACTAAATTCCATCTCACTAACGGCATTTATAAATTAAACAAAAACTATTCAAAGAAAAGTGATAGATATACAGGTACCTATAGTCTTATATATCTATCACTTTTCTTTAAAATAGGGTCCCGTTTTTACACTTTGGTTACGGAACCCTAAAAAAGAAACCAACAGCTTCGTTTCACGCCGGCGTCTCGTAAAGTCATTAAATTATATTTAATTGCAGCAGCATAGTCCAATAAACTGCAATACGGTTGAAAAAGCGCGGGAAAACTACGGAAACGCCTCCTCCAGCGGTAATTACTGCTCTCGGCACTTTCCTCGGTACAATAAAATGAATTTTAGAGGTCCCTTCGTAAGCATTGCACAGATGAAAAGGCAGCAGCTGTTTTTTTTAATCTGTTATCTGTTTATTTACAACAAAACAATTTGGAAAAACCAAGGATAACCAATTACTGATTACTGACGGTCTCTGTGGCGCAGTAGGCGAAGGCCTGAGACTGGTCGCTGCTGGTTCGATTCCATTTTTGTATGATCAACAAATGTGTGTCTAGGGTCTGAGTATTTTCTATCTATGTATAAAATGTATAGAGGTCATGTCATGTGGTTCCCCTAATATTAAGGTCTGCTCAGTTTGAAGCTATTATGATGCTGTGTTATTTATTTTCATTGAAAACTGACAATCTACAGTTGAATCTCAGAAGAAGTTCCAAGAACAAATGTACCTAAAAAAACAGGCCGAATATAGAACCTCACTCTTTGGTTGTTGGTTAATTCATTACCTTGTTTTCGGTTAGATTCGCACAAATAAAGTTTCATAATCATAATAAAACTATTGTGGCCTGGGAACTGACCCTGAGCTCAGTCATAAACTAGATTCATTCACATTGATACTACCAGTTATGTATATAAACGTATGTACTACTATGTGCATAGGCACATACTCTTTCATGATCACCACACCTGCCAGGATGTCCTCAATATTCTATCTGATGGCGTGTGATGCATAGAATTATGTAATACTAGCTTCCGCCCACGGCTTAGCTCACGTGGAGCCTGGGTAAAATGTAGCCTATATATTAGGCCAGGTTTACAACTGCATGTGCAAAATTTCAGCGAAATCCGTTCAATCGTTTTGGTGAGAAGGAAACTTTTAACATTTCACAAACTGTTATCAGCATGTAGAGGCCTACTGATAAAAAACAGGAATCCCATACAACGTTTGATGAATAACGAAAAACTCAGACACCCAAAACCGACAGAAATTCTATGGCATAGCGTTCAACCTCTCTACGTTGATAGACGTTTTACAAAGAATCGGTGAACTGATTGGCCGTCTGATCTTCGATTGATTCTGTCTCGTACGTGGTTGGATATCGTTCTTCTATTTTTTTTTTATATGAGCTAATGACCCAGACGGAGGTGGCGTGACGAACTGAACGTTTTTTCGGTATCCTGGCAAGCAGGAAGTGTGGAAATAAGGAAGGGAAGCCTTGGCCCTGCAGTGGGATCAGACAGGCTCATAAGATAAGATAAGAAGAGGTAATGACCAACTCGGGTGTCAGAGTATTTAAGCGGTTTGAGTGCCTACACTTCAACAAGGTTTAACGACTGAAAAGCCAGGACCAACCTCCGCGCCTCCCGAAGCACGGAACAGCAAATAAAGCCACGCCACAAGGGCTTTAGGAAAAAGAAGAAAACGAATTGGCCAGTCTTTTTCCTACGTGGAAGTCGTAAGATGCGACAAGGGATTAGCTACTCTATGGGATTAATGGTTGACGTGGTAATATCCACCTTATCACCAATAGTGCCCTCACCCGCCTACCAAGCATGATAATTACGATAATGCCTCTCAAAGAGAGAGAGAGAGAGAGAGATCAAGACTTTTTCGTCAAAAGAAGTAAAATGATAAGTTACTCATGCATGTAATTATTCTGATTATGGCAATTCTTCCCAAAGAGAGAGAGATTAGGCCTTACAAGACCTTTAAGTCAAAAGAAATGAAATTATAAGGTTCTAATGAATGCATAAGTAACTGTTCTATTCGCGCAGGTACTGTTTCAATGGACCCTAGAGATTGTAGTTATGGTTAACACGGTCACTACTCTGATGGGATTTACGATGCACGAGTACCGATACGAGTACGATGCTAGAGTATATACCTTCATAATTGGAAAGGAGGGCTAAGCCATCACGCTTTTGTTTTCGTTATACCAACACCATCGCACTTTATTTTGCATGTATCTTCCTACGATCTTCTCGCAAAAATCAATAGCTCTCACCGTGCGTTTTTACTAGTCGATAAACAATGTTTATTTCACAGAGTTTATTTCTAATCAAACTCGCAAAAATCATTCGAGCAGTCGCACAGCGTCATATCAGTCTACTTTCTTCAAACCTAATGAGAAAACGACTCTTGACAAAACGTAGATGATCAACGCGTCGGGTTAAAATGTTAATTCAGTTGAAATAATCCGTTAAAAGCAACGAAGTTCACTACACCACGATCGCTTTAACTCGCTCCGTCTTGTTGCCGAAGCGTAAAACATTTTACGCCTCGGCTTGTTTTTTGTGGCTCCCACAGCTGGGAACGTAAACTCACCGAATTGCATGTGTTTATGTCCTTGACGGCCCCTGAGTCGAGGAGGTCTACCACCGTGTCGAGCTGACCGGCGCGCGCTGCCCGCAAGAATGCTGTGTTTGGGTCTATCTGAAACCAATAAATACAACTGTTGGTAAAAGGTATGATAAGGAATCATAACAACCCCATACATAGAAGTTGAATAATATTGAATTGGATGCCTCACCCGACACAGACTAAGGATAAAGATTCGAAGAAGTTTTGCCAATTTAGCTGCTTAGTCGCTAAAAATGGCTACTCTTGATTAGGTCTTGCATATACCAAAACAAATGTTTGACGATTAAAAATGATCTAGCGACTTATCTGAAGACTAGAATCGCGTTTAGCGACTTTTTATATTGATATTGAGCCTAGGGACGCTGATTTATAGGAGTTGGTAAGATGCATGGATTAGGTAACAGTTAATTAAATTTAACAGAACTTCGTCGGCCGTCATACAACATCTATCCTAAATGAAGCATCACTTCACGCCAAATATACCCACGACTCCCGACATAACAGACGAGATAGCAGAATTGAAGGCATTGACGCAAGATATCAGAAGTAAAGGCACATTTCCTTGGCATTAGACTCGAGTGATACATTAAAGAAAATCACCCCTGCTGAGGGGTTCCATAATCGCACAATTTATGAAAAAGCTTTTACCGAAACAGCCAAAACATAAAAGCTGAAAAGTACCTATTCAAATTATGTTGACCAATAGATTTGACAAAAAGGCAACCTCTTAACCGGATACTCCTTTGAAATCCAACCAAATTATAAGGAAGGCTGTGAAACGAAATACTCACAAAAACAATTTCGGACGAACGACGGTCGTGCCTACGATTTCACGGCCCGGCCACGGACCCGACCTTTCGGGAAAAAGTCTGAAGCAAATTAACGAACGCGACTGTAGTCGTGAATGAGAGCCAGTCGCGAACGATGCTGGTTGTATGTGTTCTCGACAATGCAATTATAAACACTAGGTTCCGCCCGCAGCATGCTCGCGTGATACCTGGATAAAAAGTAGCCTATATGTTATTCTAGGTCTAGTATTTAGGTGCAAAATTTCGTTCAGTAGTTTTTGCGTGCGTGCGTGAAGGAAGGACCAACATTTCACATGTTCGAATTTCATAAGTCCCAGATCTTTAGCTCTAAGACTTATGATGAAAATCGGGCTCAGCGGAGCTAGACCTAGCTCAGAGTGGGCAACCTCTATAAGCACCTACATTGCAGATAGTTTCAGTAAAAGTAGGTATATCAATGTCCATAGATCGACGACCTCTGTGGCGTTTTGTTTTGGGTGAAGTGATGAAGACGCAGAAGGTTACGGACTCGATTCCCGCCCCAAGACAATGTTGTATGATCTGCATCTATCGGGTCTGGGTGTTTTCTATGTATCCCTCGTTCTACTTTCCTACTTAATATTGTAAATGTGAAAGTTCGTGAGGAAGGATGTTTGTTATTCTTTCACGCAAAAACAACTAAACAAATTTTGATGAAACTTGGTATATACATTGTTTGTGACCTGGGTAAACAAGACATAAAGGATACTTTTATCTGGGTACCACGCGAGCGAAGCCAGTGTATAAAATGTATGTACAAAAAAATTATATAAAAAGTATATCAGACAATATCTGGTTCCATAATAAAGGAACTGATTAGTTTGAGGCTATAATATAATGATGTGTGATAGTGTCGAGCATTATAAGCAGCATATCAATGACGTTTCAAAGTGTACTTTACAGTTCCTACTAAATAGATAAATTTTGATTTTGATTTTCGATTTTATTATTTATTTATCAGCATCAATCGCGACTGACAGTCACGACTGAAGTCGCGTCCGATAAATGTTTCGAGCGTAACGATAAAATATGGAAAATTCGAATTTCTCGCTCCGATTACTGCATGAGATGGCCCACAAATTCAGCTTATCTGTGGGAAAATTTGCTTTTGGGGAATAGTGGAATAGTTTCCCGGTTACATAAAGAGCTGGGAGATGTGACATAGAGGCTGCGAAATATGGCAAACGAGCAGAGGGTTACCTGATGGTGCGTGATCACTACGTCCATGAACACAATTTAGTTCTGTGTGAACAAGAAGACAGTTGTAATTTAAAAGTTTTATAATACTTAGTAGAGAAGCGATGATGAATAAAAAAGTTTAAGAAATTCAACTTTTGAGTAGATATCCATGAGTTCTTCATAAAAATAAAGACAGTATATAATGGCCAGACGTCAGTTTACGAAATCGAATAGAGAAGAAGAGAGTTGCATGATAATACACTTTAACCTTAAATTTTCTTATTTCTAATTATTTATCTTCAAAGATTTACTGAGTATTTCCATAATGTGGTCAAATATCTTTTAAAGAGCACTGTTCGCTGCGTTTGCTACAGAACAAACTCTAAGGCTAAATATTCGTAGATTGTCCTAACATTATTTGAATTTATAGAGTTCAATTTCCGCATAAAAACTGCGTAAAAATTGCAGTTAATTATAAACTCTTGTACCTATATAACGCACAAGAGCTTTTCAACCAGTCAATTTATTTAAAAGCATCAATATTAAACGCAATAATGAGTATTATGCGATATCGAAATAGCTTTCAGGATATTAAACAGCCAATAAACGGGCTGTTAATATTTTCATGAGTTATTTAGAGGAAAAATGAGGGTCATATAAGAAATAATATTTCTCTGATTCATATAAAACAAAAAAGATTTATAAACAGAAGAAAGTTATGAATCGCAGAAGCCATTACTGTTAAATTGGAAATATCAAACGAAGCATAGGTTATAAACATAGAGGAAATATTAAGATATGAAATTGTTTTAACTTTAACTAAGGGTGTTACGCCACTGGTTAAATGTTTATTTAAGTCTTTGTCCAAAATTTGATCAAACTTTGACATTTGCCTCATATAAAGTGCCATCACATTATTGATGAATTCATTATATTCATCCAATTTCTTTGATCAGAGTCTAAATATGATCAAAAATATTGACATGGTTGCATACCTTGCTAAGAATTGAACAAATGATCTAAAACTAAAATGTACTTTTACTTCATTTAGAACTAAATTTTATTTAAAATATTAAATAGCAACTTCAAAATGTCCTTTATGGGGCTGAAATAAATAGAATTTAGGTAACTAAGTTAATTAGTATTTCAACGCCAGTAAATTTTTTATTACGGCTCTTTTGGCGATCATCATCACAAATTTGAAATTTTAAAGTTTTATTTATTTATATTTAGAAACACCAGCAGCAATTCTCAATTTCAGAACAGCAAAATCTTTAGCAAATATTATTTAGACAGTGTGATTTTGTTATAATACTTAGTAGATAGCTATGAAGAATAAAAAGGTTTACGAAATGAAATTTTTGAGCTTATATCCAATAATTCTTCGTCGTCATCACCATCTTATTATATCTTACCAAGTTTGATAACGTATTACCGTTGTCTAACGATGCTAAAGACGATTATAAAGACTACCGTAAGCCAAAATAATTTTGTCTTGTTCGTAAATCGTGACCGCAGTGAAGGCTAGATTTGAGTTTTGAAGTTTGTATGGGAACAAAGTTGGATTTCAGTGTAACTATCTATTGTCAGGTTTTTATGTAAACCGTTTTCCAAGAATCGTGAATAGCACAATTATATCGTAGCTGGATACCATTACGTTCTTTTGAACCAACCAATAAATAAATAATAGTTAGGGTTATCACACTCTTTAAGTCGTTTTTTAACTAACTTCGAGGTTCGAAGAGGTTCTCAATTTGATTGTATTTTTTTATGTTTGTTACTTCACAAACTAAATAGAACTTTTACTAAGTACATAACCGTATAAAGAAACCGATTTGTAAAATCGTTATTTCATTTGGTTAAATTTTAATTTGACTAAAAAATACCACCCCTAAAAATCAATTTCTTTACAAGTCGGGTTTTTTTAAATAAAATTATTGTACCTACCAATCAACTAGAATTTTTGAACAGTCTTGAAAACCTTTAAAGACGATGGTGACATCAAAACTACTACATACCTTACAATAAATATCAATAAATATATCAGTAAATGTAAAGAAAAATAAACAAAATTAAATAATTTACAATAACTAACTCAAAATCAAGACTGACGATGACAAGGGCTTAAAAATTACTGAAAGAGCACTTTCATCATCACAATTATTTCTCTAAAAAAAATTATAACTCGTGTTCAATACACGAAAAAAAAGGCATAAAATGAATAAAATCCTGAAAAAACTATTTATTTATACGCGACATGAAACTGAAAAAATACACTTCAAAATTTCACCAATACATTCAATTCACCATCTTTAAATTTAGCCTTTGAATACTAAAATTATAATTGCACTAAAATCCTAGAAAAACGATAATTCCGTAAACACTGAATTTATTTCACCAGCACATTCAAACCACCATCAAAAGCAAACATCACCACCACATCCACCACCACATAAAACACGTAAAACATTAAAATTACTAAATGATGACCAACCACTAAAGTGATGGAGTAGACCCGTCTCTCGAGCGGCAAAATACGCGCGCCGCACCACACCGCCATCGCGGCACTGCCTGCGCGAACGCAGAGATCGCTGGAGCGTGACTACACGATAACAGAATAGGTAGGTTGACGTAGACACCGCAGACACAGCCTTCTTTTGGAGCAGTTGAAAAGAAGACGGCAATTAATTACATACCTCAATTGGTTGCGGTTCAGTTCCCGTTCAGGATAAATATTTGTGCTGAATTTAGATTTTTGTTCTGTATCTTATTCTTTTATGTGTCTATATTTATCAGACAATATTACTCAAAATTGCCTGGTTTATGATCAGTGCCCATTGCGAGCTTTTTACCAGCTCGATGGCGTTTACGTTTACGCAAATTTATATGTATACGCATATTATATTTTATGATGCGTGGTACTGAATCCTTTCCATACAAATTTGCGTAAACGCAAACGCGACCGAGCTGGTAAAAAAACTCGTACTAGGCACCCTGAGGCTCAATCACGAAGAGTAGCGAAAAAGTTTTCGTATCGTAGACGTAAAATTTTGGCCAATGAGAAAGCGTAGGTTCAAAATAACGCTTTGTCATTGGCCAAAATTATTTACCTTTATGATACGTCAGGATGAAATATTCGTGATCGCCCTACAGTTGACAGTGATTGAGATGTGAGAATTTCACGACAATATAATATATACCAGCTTCGCTCTGGTACCCGGATGTAAAGTAGCCATATTTTTATTCCTGGTCTATAAATGTGCAAAATTTCAGCTTCAGTAATTTTGGTATGAAGGAGGAACAGACATCTCCACATTTCAAATCTTCTCACAAAGTTTCGCCTTTATAATATTAATCATTATCATCATCATAATCATCATCAGCCTATTTCAGTTCACTGCTGGACGTAGGCTTCCCCTAATGAGCGCCATTGCGTCCTGTCTTGAGCTCGACGCATCCAGCTTCTAAGAGCAGCCTTTCGCAGATCGTCCCTCCAAGAGGGCGTCCTACACTACGTTTGCCGAGTCGCGGTCTCCACTCAAGAACTCGTTCACCCCAACAACGGTTATCGGTTAAAGTATTCTCTGAGCTTTTATAATATTAGATTGGCAAAACCAACAAGCATTTTATAAATAGCAAATCATTAAGAAATTGAATGAATTAGGCTGTCTGATTCCAACTTTATAGTTTTTCAGAGCATCTTGTAACTTGTACCTCCTGAGAAATAGAGAACATGCAATTGAATTTAGAATTTCTCCACGCTTAACTGGAACTGCAATTTGGGGAATCAAAAGACGTGGTACACAAAACAGTAATTTCGTGAAATAACTAGTGTTATTATAGAAAGAGAATGCATTCCGTTAGAAAGCCGTGAAGGTAATAGCAGATATTGCAGTGTGGTGCAGCTTACATCCAGCTAAGCAGGTCTACTCTGACAAGAAGATTTTTCATCTAAGATACCGATGGACGCCTAGTTTGTTCATCATCAACAACAACAACCTATAGAAGTCCACTGCTGAACATAGGTCTCCCCTAAGGATTTCCACGAAGAAGTTTTGAGCCCTCTCCATCCACCGATTACCTGCAATCTTGACAATGTCGTCGGTCCATCTCGTAGGGGGTCTCCCTACACCTCGTCTTCCAGATCATTGTCGCGATTCGAGAACCTTTTTCTCTTTTTTCTAGCTTGTTGAATGAATTATATTATCCCGTCGTCGTTTTTACTGGATTAAATTTAAATGAAATCTATAAAGAATTACAGAAGCTGAGACTGGGCCTGTTCGGCTGTTCCAGTCGACGGCATTTATTTTTTCATGTTTGTTTTAATTGTGTAAGTGTTCTTTTGTGCCTATTTTCTTACCTACTTAGTTTGTACTTATCTTCTCTTTGCGAGTTCGTTTTGTCAAATAAAAGGTGTATTAATTTTATTAAAAAAAAAGACGTGTGGCACTCGGGGACTGCCGCGGTAAAGCTATTGCATAGCATTTTGTATCAACTTATGCAATTATAATTATTTATTTATTTTATTTAGGCAGTATTTCTTTTTCTTTGATATTAATTCAAGTTACACTTTTTGAGCGTGGTGATCGTCTCGATTCGTGCGAGCTTCGTAGTCGTAAAATACGTCTAGTTGCACGCACACAAACACCGTGTCGAAGACTGCCGAAAAGTAACGACGTTAGACAATGCACGGCCTTCAAGCCACACCTCCGTGCCTGTCGGAGTGGGGAATGTGAGGCTTTTTTTCGTTACGGAATTTCTGGATTCGGTCCCCGCGATCAAGGCCCTCGATAGAAGCTATGCAATAGCTTAAAAAACTATCGTCATAAACCCTTTTTCAATACAACAACTAGGCAGTAACTAACAGGTCAAAGCAATCCCCAAGACTAGGTAACCTCGTAATGTCGCAGTCAACGAAAAAGAAAAACTTAATAACTGCGATCGGAGACGACCGAAGCCAATATTTGGCAAGTTTCTTCTGCGAATATGTTGTGAAATATACAGTATCATTATTTCGAACTGTGTGAATGGAATGCACCAGCTGTTTCTCTGTAAGATGAGACTGTTCACCAAGGAGACGGCGATTGCCACGCTTGACAAATTACTCGTTACGAACACGTGTGATAAATCGAACTCAACTTAGCACTGATAGGTAATCTATCATCATTGTAGAACTTGTGAAAAGTGATAATCTCATCAATTATTTTTATATTAAAAGTGTGTATAATTTATACAAGGAATCTTTATATGAAAGGTGAAATGAGCCAGGGTCTATATAGATGAGCTACATCACAACAACCGCGACAGCGACAAAAGTCGCCGGAAGGTCCACTAGTCGCATCGACCGATCGTATCGGACACACGACCTCTGTGGCACAGTGGGCGAGGGCCCGTCTGAGACGCAGAAGGTTGCGGGTTCGATTCCCGCCGCGAGACAAACTTTGCATGATCTGCAAATATTCGATTCGAGTCTGGGTGTTTTCTTTGAATACCGTTACCTGATCTTTCTATGTTCTTAGCAATTATTATTCCCATCCCATTGTGGGGAATGCTTTCTTATTTTTACTTTCCGCTTCGCTCTATCTAGCGATCTTATCAAACGCATCGCCTTGGGAAACATACAGGAGAAATTGCTATAGTTGCCTTATGGGGGCATTCATGCCATGGAGGTCTTCGAACAGCTCATCGATGTCATTCACAACAATCATAACTTACATGGTTCATGTGAAAAACGTATTTCAACAATGAAATGATAATCGGCAATTTTTTTTGTGCTGTAGTGGTCATTTTGCATTTTAGATAAAATATCATTTAGGTGTTCGGAATCCTAAGCATTTTGCTCTTTAGACATTTTGTTACAGAGACGATTTGAAAAATAACCTTTCTAATAGGGGTAGTCCCCTTACATCATCATCATTATCAGCAGCCTAGATTAACAGTCCACTGCTGGACATAAGCCTCCCCTAATGAGCGCCATTGTGCTCATTAGGGCGTACTAATGAATAATATCATCATTAGTCTCTCTTATTGTTATTGGTACATACCTACTACATAATGAATTAGTGAGAAATGGGTCAAGCAAAACATGGGATGAAATACCACCCCAGCAAAACAGATCAGCAGAAAGAGGAAAGATTATCCTTTTTCCTGAAGAGCAAAACTTTGGGCCCATAAATAAAATAAACAAAATTAATGGGTTAAACAGACCAGAAGGTCTATAAAGTGACTTTCTCAACTCGTGTCCGAGATTAGGCTGATTAATTTATCAAGAGTTGACGTTCAAGATTACCGATAAGAATTTAAAGGTTGTTTTTCTCTAGAGCTAAGACTCCTGCAGATTTTGCACAGAGTAACAACAATTAGTTTAGCTATACAATACAGGACACGGACAAGGTCTTGTCATTTCTTCTTCTTATGAGTTCCACTCCACCCCAAGGAATCTGACATGGTTTAGCCACTGAAAAATCCCGGACCAAAATCTTAACTTCTTAGTGTCTTCACAGATGAGCTCAGATTCTATCTAAACGGTCACCCATCCAAGTAGTGAAAAAATACAAATAAAAATCGTTTATTCCACCACCAAGCCACGAGCACTTTTTGAGCGTTACTGATGAATGAACTGCAATTGTGAATGGTGGGTCATCAAGTCATCACCATTCTGTCCTTATCGCACTCTAAATGGGGTCCGCACAACGTGTTTCCCTCTTTATGTAGGTACAGAATTTAATGTTTGGATTCGCCTACGACTACCCCCTATATGGTATCCTCAGTAGACTTGCGTATATACGTAAGTACATGCGAGAAGCTGTGCCCTGCGATCCCCAACCCGCATGCCCAGCGTGGGGATTATGGGTATATCCCCCTTTATTAGGGGAGGCCTATGTCCAGCAGTGGACTTATATAGGCTGGTGTGGTGGTGGTGTGGTGTAAGTACATACTGAGCAAATACATTACGGGGGAAAAAACCGTGCTGATTTTTGTTTATTTGTGACATTCAGAAAAAATATTATGTATTGCGCTTACATGGGACACAATTAACGTTAGGCGGACGGCATAATTTTTGCTCTATATCTTTAACAACAATCTATCCAGGAATGTAACCAGGAAGGGCACTCTTACAAACCCCCCTACCGTCATAGGGTGTAAGGGCTTCCAAGTTCCAACCTCCATCTTCGGAACTTAAGTCAACTTTGCCTACCCGTGATCCACCCTGCTAACTGACAAACGGGGCTCTAGCAGCCGGCTGATTGCGGCATTGCGCAGCCTAACACCCAGCACAGCTCCATCCCCTGGCCGCCGATGGGCAGCATCGTTGGCGGTGCGAGAAGCAGTGCCCTACGATTCCCAACCCGCATGCCCAGCGTGGGGATTATAGGAATATCCAAATTCTTACTAGAGGAGGCCTATTTCCAGCAGTGGTGATATAGGCTGTTGTTGTAGTTTCCAGGCAGTAGGTAACGTGGCGCAACAGTAGGTAGCAAGGCGTTCGCAATACCTTATTACAACTCCAAGGAATGTAGATAAGAAACAGTCTAGACCTAGCTGAAAGCATTCTGATGTTCCGTTTAGTTTAGATTAATGATGGAGACGATTTCGATTACTTTCCCATTAAGCGATGCCATTTGTCGATTTCTAACTTTTAGCTGGATTTATTATGTAGGCACTAAAGATTTGACACTTGTCGGCCTCTGTAGCGCAGTGGGCGAAGGTCCGCCTGAGACGCAGAAGGTTGCGCGCTCGATTCCCGCCGCGGGAAAAATGTTTGCATGTTCAGCAGATATTTGTTTCGGGTCTGGGTGTTTTCTATGTATGATATGTGTGTGATGTGATGTGAGACTGATGGATGAAAGAGTGCTAGGAGTTTTATTATTATTATTATTTATAGATATATAGAATATTTGTACCACAGTAAGTAGTTAGTCCCAGAAAAACAAGCAGTACACCTATCAGCTATTTCCCGAGCATCCTGCTCCGAACCGTCTCCTGGAAGCAGGATGGTACCGCGGAAATCCCGCTTTGCGCATGCAGTACTGCGCACTTGCTCTTTCGCAGTGTATACTGCAACGTGTACTGAAACTGTTTACCTTTAAGCTGCAGGTAACTAGGTAAACAAACTTCAAAGCGACTTTCAGTTAGCCTCTATGCTAATTATGCATTAAGTTCGCCTGTGGACTTGTTTTATCTTGTGCAATAAATGTTCTATCTATCTATTTAATTAATAGCCAGCCATTACCACTAGCCTATTGAATACACTGCTGGACATAGGCCTCTCCAAAAGGAAGGGAGATATGGCCGTAATCTCCACGCTGCATGGGCATGCCAGTTGGAGATCGCACAACCGATGCTGCTGCCCGTAGGCGCCCTGGGGATTCAGCTGTGCTGGTGTTAGTCTGTGCTATACCGCAGCCAGCAATGAACCACGTTCGTTATATAGCAGGGTACGCCCCACGGGCTGATGAGTCTGGCTTGGGTTCAAAAGCTTTTTAAGAGGTTGGATTGGAAGTTGGAACCCTTTACAGCTATATTAACTTTCTTTTTAAAGCTGTTTAGTCAGAAGTATATATTTGCAGTATCATCATTATCATCATCAGCCTATGGCAGTCCACTGCTTTATATAGGCTCCCCTAATGAGCACGAGAACTATAACAGAAAGTTAAAATTTAAAATATTGACTTTCTGTTATAATTCGTGTCAATTTTGGCGTTGACATATCTATCGGTCGGTCATTTCATTAGGGTCGAAACAAAATTGCATGAGGGGACACCATTTTTTTCATCTTGAACGACGGTTGTCAATTTTATTAAATTTTATTTTCTAGTGTTTTTCTAATGTATGTCGTTTAATATTCATGGTATTATAACCGATAAATGTTAGTTATAAGACACAAGTATTAGTGAAATGGAATAAAAGAAGATTGAACGGGAATTCTTTGATGAAGAAAATTGTGCGCCGATCGTCTTTTGTTATAGTCGCCATGGCTATAGCAGAAAACAGGAGCTGACTGAAGACTGGACGACTGGACTTATATACCGTACTACGTTGCCTCATATTATTATGAACAATTATTATACTTGATACTGGCGAAATTGTGGATAACTATCCCAGAAGCCATTTAATAAAGAAGTGAAGTGAAGTGAAAATTGCATGAGAGACACCATTTTTTTCATCTTGAACGACGGCTGTGTCATTTTTATTAAATTTTATTTTCTATTGTTTTTTTAATGTATATCGATTTTTATTAATGTTATTTTAACCGTTATACGTTAGTAATATGACACAAGTATTAGTGAAATGGAATAAAGAAGATTTGGACGGAAACTCTGATGATGAAAATTGTGCGCCGATCGTTTCTTGGTATAGTCGCCATGGCTATAGCAGAAAACAGGACCTGACTGGACGACTGGACTTATAAACCGTACTACGTTGCCTCATATTATTATGAACAATTATACATGATACTGGCGAAATTGTAGAAACTATCCCAGAGCCATTTAATAAAGAAGTGAAGTGAAAATTGCATGAAATAGAACGAGTAGCTTTTGCTAAATCCATGACTTTGTAAGTTACGCGGTGCAGTGCAGTGAAATTACTGTATTTTCTGTATTTATCACTAAGCCAATAATAATAAAGTTTAACCGCTATTTAGTAACTATAAACGTGTCTATAATTATAATAAAGTGGTCGTTTGTCAGATGATACACCAATAGAAGTAATGTTGAGGTAAATAGTAAATTGCTACCGCATTAGTATGAATCAGTTTATCTAACAAGTTCACCTATGCATTGAACTTGTGTTTTGTTGTATTGTTGTGTTCTACGCAAAGAATAATACATCGTACCTACTAATATTATAAAAGTGAAAGTTTGTGAGTATGGATGTTACTCTTTCACGTAAAAACTACTGAACGGATTTGAATGCAACTTGAAACTTGGATGAAGATTTCGATGAACACACCTGAGACAAATATCTGCAGATAATACAAACATTTGTCTCGCGGCGACTTGTATAATACCAGTTGCCTCTCATTTCTCAGAGCTTTTACCAGCAGACTACCTGGTTTTATGTTACTTAACGCCAAAAACTACATATTGTATAAAAATATTCAATATCTACTAGACCTACGCAAACTCTACAATATTATACAGGTAAGTACGTCCAGCAAGTAGCATAGATTATAGACTGTTGATGATGATCCTCATTAGTGTTGCTCTAATAAATATAAAAGGGTTATAAAGTGAACGGTCCAAAGTACCGTAAAGAAAAAAGTTCAATAGAATCTAACTAAATGAAATCTCGGCCCTTGAATTGTAGGGCAACACCACAGTTTCTACAACAGTTTAACGTACAAGTCCGATGTTTTACGATGCCCTTTAATTTATTATGATTTGTTGTATTTGAAAATATTTATTTTCCTTCGCAGCTATAAGAATTTTGCAAGCATTTATCGAACAGAATCAATTCATCATCATCATCAGCCTATAGCAATTCACTGCTGGTCATAGGACTCATTAATCTACATATCTTTAAAACGGTGTTTGTCTGTCTGTCAGGTTTCCACTACATATGTACAGCAGGCGCGAAGTGGATTGTACTGTACAGTATAAAGAGTACTATAGGCTGCTGATGATGAAGATGATGATTATAGCCTTATGATTAATGTGATTGTTATGTTATATGGATAGAAATGTCTGAAATAAACGAATTTTACTTTTATTTATTTTTTATTCAGAGCTCTACAAGTGATGTAAGTGTAACCGAATTAGAATTTACGATAACCTGACCTTACTGAGCTTCCTAAAAACATTGTAGGAAGTCGCACAACACAATTCAATGGAGAACCCACCCACGACCCACATAGCTTGGTAAACGATAGGCTAAATAGCCCAAATGGCAACTTGTTGGCTGTTCACCTTGCCTGTGGCACTGTCAAGGCCGGCCAATCATAGTGCAATGGTGAGTAATGTCGCGTGGAATAGAGACTGACAGGTTAGGTTTAAGTTCCAGAGGCCCTACAACAGTTTTCCAATAGACAACTATTATGTATTAATAGTTTTTTCCAACAAATATTTATGTCTATAGATATCACTCCTGGGTATAGGCATTCCTTTGATTATGCCACTCGCTTCGATACTGCGCTGGATCCTGCTTCTCAGGAATAAAGATTATTGTCACATTAGACTTCTTAACCATCAATATCAGCCGTTGTGGACCCACTGCTGGGCATAGGCCTTCTTTAAATTATGCCACTCACTTCGATCCTGCGCTTGTCTGAACCAGGTGCCGCCAACTCATCTCGTTGGAGGACGGACCGTATTTCTGTCATTAGTCGTCGCGAAAACTGTGAAAACTGTATTAAAATTTGACAGTTCTCGCCACAGATTCTCGCGATATGTCTAACGCTCGATAATAATCTTTAATCATGAGAATCGTGCCCCGTGTCTCATCCAGGTGCCAGCCCACGGTTTTCAGATAGATATGCCTGAAAATGGCTGAAATCATACTTTCGTCAATCAGATAGATAACAACTCGGAAATTAGATTGTCACCATTACCACCATCGCTTACACATCATTCAACACGCATTCAATCTGTACCAAACGATTTCGCAGACACAGCTCAAGGAAACAATTGGCCAATTGGATAACTGACCAGAACACGGGTTAAACAACAGTTTAAGCCAGGATCTGGCGACAATTGAGCAGTTGACCTACTAATACGTGTCGGGCAATTACGTTGACGTATTACTACATTTGTTCGCGTGAAAAACAAGATTTTGCAACAGTACTGTTGATTTTTAGGTGCAAAAGGGGTCAGAAGAAATTTTTTATCAATTTTTCGGGGGATATGAAAGGGAGGGAATGAAGAACTTAGTTAGGTCTGGCCGGACCTTTGATTGTGGTCAATACAATATTTAAATATACTGAAAATAATAATAACAATGCTGCTGGACACTATAACACAGCATCATATGGCTCCAAACTAAGTAATATGGGAACCACATGACTGATACACCCACTATACATATTTTTTTAAATACATACATATTTAACATAGAAAACACCCAGACCCGAGACAAATCGTAGAATTTGTCTCGCGGTGGGATTTAAACCCGCAACTTAATGCGTCTCAGGCGAGCGTTCGCACATTGTGCCACAGAGATCGTCAAATCAGAAGCAACGTTTAAGTTTCCTTGCAGTCTTAGCCCAAGTAACAGAATCCAGCAGAGCAAGTACATTGGAAACGGGCCGATAACTGCACTCGCCTTGAATCGGTGTCTGGTTACCTCCCATGGGTATCATGTCCGCATATCCGGTATCTAAGTAGGTTATACTAGCAAGTGTATTGATTACGGTCTGACCCAATACAGTCTGTCGGAAATGCGAAGACATTACACACACACGGTACCCATGTATTAGACGAACTAATTTGGGATTCATTAAAAACATGTGAATACGTGACACAGTTTTACATGTGACTGTGATGGTGAAAAAACTTAGATTAGTCTTGTTTCTTATGTTCAGTTCAGTAGTGAAAGGTTCCTCCGAATCCTTTCATAAAAAAGCCTCAGCGGAAGCCAAGTGAAAAATTGATTAATGTCGAATTTGATAAGAGCTGCAGCATCTTGGAGCTCCAACCAAAAAATAATTATTTTTTCGCCTAAATCTTAGAACAAAAGAAGCCGTAACAAATCCGCAATCATCAGTAGGAAAGGATGAGACCGAATGCCTACAAAAAGCAATACCACTAATTGAAGCGAATGTTACGAGAGCTGCTCGCAATATTTCATCAGGCGCTTTGTCATTTTTACCGCACTTCTTTACGATGGGTTTTCATTAGTCTACTGGTTGTTTAGCTAATGTTACTTGTTGTGATGAATTGGTATAAAATATCAATTGAATTTAGGTAGAGGTTATACAAATATAACAATCCGGTTGGATGGGGAAAGTTTGTTTCAAACTTGAAGTATGAATGGTAAGGTATTTATTGATTGAGTTGAGCCTGAACTTTGGAGTTTGCTGCGATTGGTATTTGCGATGGAGAGAGAAATCTACTAAAGAGCTGATTGATTTTCCCTGAAAAAATTTCGACGATTTCTGTGGCGCAGTAGACGAAGTCTCGCCTGAAACGCAAAAGGTTGTGGGTTTGATTCCATTTGAGACGATTGTTTGGTATGAACTGCACTACGTCTATCACGGATCGGAGTTTTAATGCATTTATTTGTATGCATTTAAAAGTAAAATATCAATCATGTCGTTCCCATAACACAAGATCGGCATAGTTTGGGGCTTGCTGTGCTATAATTATTTATTTACCTCATTTCATGTCGCTTCTTGCCTCGAAATCCGAAATCCTCTACCCTAATGCCCTCGTTCGCAAGACCTTGACTCCATTATAGACAGTAGTTATGTGTGAACTCATTTGATATTTCCTGTAGAAAGGCATGTTTGTAAACAAACTAATTAGGCATTCGATGTGGTTCTGCATAATTTAGAAGGACTGAGTAAGGGCAGTAAACCGCGGGATGGATCGATACCGTGCAAGTTATACGCTCGGCTTGCGTCACTACCACGGTAGGTAGTTCAGTTCTACGCTAACGTAACTATTAGCTTCTGCCCACGGCTTTGTTTACTTTGCCCGGATAAAAAAGACCCCTGCCTATCTGGGTCATGGTCTCGTTGCTAAAATCAACAAATCTGTTCATGCCGTTTTTGTAAACAAACTGCTAGATACAAAACTATTAAAGTTTTGTATGACTTATAGTAGAATATTAGCTTTGTTATTGCAACGGTATTTTTCGGCCTTGCTATACCTAGATCAGTGGCCTGCCTTATGAATCATGATGTCAAGAAGAGTGCGGAGAAGGCGAAGTACAATTGCGCCTAGTTTAGCAGATAAATAGGCAAAACCGATAGCGGTAACTACAGAATCGAGCCACATGAGTACCTAGTACCATCATAGTACTTACCTAGTATTTATCTTCTCTTATTAACGTTTCATTAACCAGATTATCCTAGATATAAGATAATCTATTTAGGGCCTCATTACGCGAAATACATCCAATATATTCCATGATAAGGTATCTACCAATTACACTATATTTTGTAGTACCAACCAATAGTATAATTGGTAGAAACCTTATGCCTTACCTTATCATGGATATATCGAATGCATTTCACGTAATAAGGCCTCTAATAGAGATATAGGATAATCTAGTTAACGAAACGCTAATGAGAGAAGATAAATACTAGGTTGGTACTTGGTACTCATGTCGGTCGATTCGGTAGTTACAGCTGTGGGTTTTGCCTCTTTATCTGCAAAACTAGGCGCAATACGTCAAGCATTAGCAAAGACAGATAGTTTGATTCCATTAAAGTTATACCTATCTCTGTCGGACACATGGTTTTGGCGTTTGAAATATCTTTGTTTCTTACACTGAATGCAACGTAAAAAGGGACGTTTTATTCACAAATCATGGTAAATATCCCGTTGATATTAATAATTATGTTCTCAACCATGATAGTTTCAAAAGTTAAATCCCTAAATATTATAAAACAACAATAAAACCACTATATCTCTATATATTATAAAACAAAGTCCCCGCCGCGTCTGTATATCGGTCTGTTCGCGATTATTAAAGATTTTCATTCGGTTTTCTCAAATAGACAGAGTGATGCATGAGAAAGGTGTATAATTTGTTAATGTTATGAGTAAAAATTGGATGAAATATGATTATAATTGTCAAAAATGTCAGAAAAAGACAAGCCGCTTGAAAACTTTCAGTATAAAATAAAGATTCTGTGCTTTCATATAGAACGCTGCCTAATCCCTTTGATATAAGAAAACAAACAATGTATGGTGGGATAGGTCATATACTGTATTCTATACTGTATGTGTATACTGTATTCTCGCCCGAAGCCGGGACGGGTCGCCAGTACCTAGTACCTACTAAAACACGCTTTTACTCTGCCCAAGACCTTTCTCTGATTGAGAATGACAATGAAATAGGACAATATAAATCTAGCATGATTGCGACAGCCAACCAAGATGAAGAGCATAATAAAACTGACTGCCATAACTTAAAGATCAACTTCAGATAACGTCAATTAAATTGGAAAAGAGCTCAGCTCAGATTTCAACTCAGCAGCCAGATTATGATCTTGCAGCTTCAGTTAATAGTTTTGCAGTGAGATGAGTGAGGATTATCTTATTGAAACATAATTAATGAACTGAAGAAGATCAACGGATAAGGAGGCATAGTTCTTATGGCTATAGGTATTAGCAGATTATAAAAGCTAAGCAACTTTCCGCCCAATCATCATACGAATGGGTGAATGGGTGACTTTTGACGGCTTGTGGCATTCAGTTCGTTAATTCCGTGGAGGACAGGGACAAGAAATAATGACAGAGGAAAAGACGCTCATTGGGTGAGGCCTATTTCCAGCAATGGAGTCCCTAAAGGTGGATGATGATGACGATATTCGTTCCGTACTTCGTTTTTGTGAGATAAGGCGTGAAGCCGGAAGACTTCAGTTTAAAAACTCCGACATAAAAATTATGGCTAGCTCATAAGAAAAGAAAATAAATTTATCAGATAACTTCTTTCAAGATATGTCAAAGTTAAAAGCTTTTATTCTTTGAAAGTAGAAATAAAGTAAAGATGGTTCTGCGGAAAACTGTCTCCGCTCCGATCCAATAAAAGGATTGTAAAACAAGAGTCGGAACTGCTTACGTTTCCTCAATATGACTTGAGTAATAACTACGACACTTAAACCTTTGATAGTCTAAATAGTAGGTACTTTGTAAATAAAATGAAGCTCAATAACAAGTTAAATCAAGGAACCTAGATATTGGTCTTTCGCATGAATCTCAATCAATTTATTGCGTCTTTTTATTTTTTATTTTTGTATAAGTTTTCTTAGTTAAGCTGTTTTATTAATTGTCATAATTTTGTGTACCTAATTTTTTTGCTGACTCTCAACCGTTTTGGCTAAGTTTTGGAGATTATGAAATAAATAAATACTCTAAAGTACACACACTCATGATATATGTACACTCAAGTGGAATTAGGTAAATGTACGTATTAAAAATCTAATGCAGCTGTTCTTCATGCGCAATGCAGATTTAAAAATCATCATTCAAAATATAAAACTGTAAGGTATGGCAGGTATCATTTTGAGCTCATTTCCAACTCCAAATTTGACAGAAAATCATTTAAGGATAATTATGTAAAGTTTCGAAGTAAACGTACTCAAAGCTTTCGAAAGATGATGGTGGGATATCTTGAAGTATAGAGATGGTTGGCGAAATTTGGGGGAGACCTATGCCAAGCAGACGATGCAGCTTGACTAAACAAATATAAAGCAATTACGAATGAATTTTAGAAAATAATTAGTATAGGAAATTATATGATTAAAACAGCTGCATTTTAGTAGCTTCAATGATAAGGTCTAAGAATACTGACTAGGTTAGTAGGAAAGCTCAATAATTGGGTCAGCCAGGCAAGTCATGCAGACAAACACTCGACTTAATGTATTGCATGCTCTAGCCTAGAGCTAATACGGCGCTGGCTTTCATTCGGTAGATTGAAGATTGCAATTTACAGTTTCACGGGGTCACATGGGATGTTGCTGGGAGTTAACTGGCTGAGGTAATTTAAAGCTGCATTGTTTATGAACAGTGTTAAAAGGGAATCTAGGGATTCATTTGAGTAAGGTTGATTATTCCAATTGTAATTGTTTTTTCTCTATTTATATCTATATTAGTCTGTCGGTTGCTGATCTATCCGAATATTAATGCTTTTATCACACTAATATTATAAATGCCAAAGTATGTAGGTGTTTATGTTTGTTCCAAATCAACTTCATAACGGCTGAACGGATTTGTATGAAACTTGGAATATATATTAGGACGGAAGCTACATAACTATAAGTAAGTACAGCAGTTACTTAGATAAAGCTAAATGAATAATTGCGAGTAAAAATATTTAATAATCATCATCTGCCTACAGCAGTCCACTGCTGGACATAGGCCTCCCTCATAAGTACCATTGCGCCCTGTCCTCAGCTCGACGCATCCAGCTTTTGCCAGCAGCCTATCGCTGATCGTCAGTCCATTTAACAGTTTGCCGAGATGCGGTCTTAACTCAAAAACTCGTCCCAACGGTTGTTCTTCAGCAAATATGGCCAGTGGCCAGCCCACAGCCACTTCAGCTTGTAAATCTCCTGAGCTATGTCGACCAGAGACCGACAAAATAGTTGCACAGACGGGATTTAGAACAGTATCTGACACCGGAAATGCACTAATAATTGTGCCACCGGTCGTACAAATTCAACAATAAAAAAAATCCCATAGAAAATGTCTTATCCCATAGTTTTCAATAACACTAGCACTTAGTAAAGCGTTGACCTCTATAGCTTGTACGACTCGTAAAGATTAATTTAACTGACCAATAAAAGCTCTTCAAACACCAGTAGCTAGATATAACCGTCTAATTATGTCGGAAAGGCAAGCAATTACGATGATTTATTTCTCAATCACAGGAAGCATTTAACTAAACCATAAACCGCAAGAAGGATTAACCATTGGATCAAAAATAAGTTGAAATACATATTTGAACTAAATATAGTTTCTTCCGATTTCTCGAAGATTAATAGGCACATGAAGGGAATAAAAAACTTATGCTAGTAGATAAAAGTAAAACTTCAAAACTTTATTCAATTAGTACCATATGGAACACATAGAATCATCAATTTTTTAAATTTATAACTATTCGTAACGCGACCAAACAGAGAAGAAATTGGCAAGAAACTCAACTTGGCTCATATATTTTTACGTTTTTTAAACCTATATGATGGATGCAATGCATGCTAGCGTTAAATTTAGCTGTTTTCTAAAAAGATGACCATTTTTTCCTCATTTATTAGTACTCTTAAACCTACTTACCTATTGTTTATTTGTTTTGTAATTTATGACTCAATAAAATCTTTCTTTATCTTTATATCTTAATCATTCACAAACAAATCAAAACATTAATTATCTAAATAACATTATCTTACAAAACGGTACTTGGATCTTAGATATCACAAAGTTAAGTATCTAACAACCACTTTCAGTTAGACCACCTTGAGGTTCTTAAGTTCCACTTATCGTATCAAACTTATAATCGTTTTCCGATCTATCCCTACCCTACCGTCGATAAAGGACAGTGACGGCTGCGACCCAGTTATTGACGTGTACACGACCCGGTTGCTTTTGACACATCCATTAGAGTCCCCTTTTCAATGTCGGGTTTCATTCGATAATGTTGCTATTTTCCTTAATTTTTAACAATATCATCCAATATTTTCTTGTTCATGAGAATTTGCCTCTCGAATCGAATCTTCAGCGTCAACAGTTGGTTAATCGTGAATCTTTTTTGCACATAACAGGAATTATTGGCTTAGTATGTAAAGTGTAAAACTTTCGTGATGACTTATTTGTGCACAATTTGAATGGGTAAGCGCTAACCAGAGCACACCCCTTCACCGAAGAAATAAGAAGCTCTTCTCATACCAAATACTCAATCAAAGCTAGCTTGTTTGTTGTAGCTTAAATAACAAGACAATAGTAAATCCGTCCTCACATTAAGGATATGTATTTCATTTCAATCATTGATAAGTTCATCTCGGACCTGGTTATTGTCGTCTAAATCGAAGAAGACATGGGCCGAAGTTTGCGTTATTTTATCAATAATAAACGACATTGATAACAAATTAACCAGCTGTAGAAAACGCAAAGCCAAGTTCTACCTCGCAGTTGCATTCTAAAACCTTATCAACGCAAAAAAACTTGGTTGTAGGTATGTTGTATAACAAACGGCCTAGAGGCTACTCGTATCTCTGACATAACGTTATCGAGGTTGATTATTGTTTACTGCTCGTGCGGTGACTAACGTGACCTTGACACTGGAAGACAGATTGTACACCTGTTTAGAAAACAATGTGTAACCGATTAATCGGTTACGTTACCATCTCTCTCTCTCTGGTTTAAGATAACATGGGAGAAAGAGTACCTTTTGGAATTTAGAAAACAATGTTACCATCGATTAATGGGTTACCATCTCTCTCTGGTTTAGATCACTTGGGAGAAAAGGTACCTTTTTGTTTTCATGTTTCAATTGCGGTTTAGATAATACATTTAGATAAATTATTCCATGGCTACATCGAGATAATTATATAGAATACTATAGAGTGACAGTCTTCAAGTGAAATTTAACAAGAATCGTCCAAGCATGTTTGACATAAATAAACTTCAAAATGCCAGATTTGCACTAATTTAGACCTTAAGTCGCTTGAAAAGTGTTCAACGACCGCGCAATTGACAGCGTGCGCGGAGTTTTGATGCAGACAATTTTTTTCCACGTTTTCCACTCTAAAGTATAAATATCTCGATGCATGGCTATAAAGCACCGATTGGCGAGGCACTCCGCCAAGCATAGTAAAGTACCAGCAAATTTTGCATTTAGTATGTAATCCATGACCTATAGGGGGGTGCCAAATTGGTTACTGTATTGGCCATCAACGAAAATGCGGGTACGAGTACTGCAGGATTTAGGAAACATTATAGACGAGAATGTTGTCTGTATATTATAAAGTAGGTAACAAAGTCAAAGTAAATATATAAAAGTTATTTTAGCGCACTTGAAAAAACAAATACGTACCTATTTATTCAAGTGTGGCAGTGTGTCACTGGAAATTACCAAACCTTGGTCTCGGCCAATTCATGAGTTGGAAATAAATGTGTTGATGGGAATGTTATCGATTCCAATCCATACAATTTCAAAAGTAGGTAATATTGGAGACATTCTGGGTTCTTTAGATTTTATGATATGGAAAAACCAAAGACAATAACTACAAAGTTTACCTCATTGCAAGATCAAAACCCGAAGTCGTGCATGTTCAAATCTGCTCAATATGCCACAAAAGATACAATACAACACAAGCCACCAATAATTAAATCAAGGCACGCACGCATAACGTCTCTTTAAGTTAGCGATTGTTGTCAACACGATAACATCGATTTAAGCAGACAACTTAGAATTCACTTCACGAAGCCGTTTGTGAAGTTATTTTCTACCATTTTCTGCGCTGTTTCTTGAGCTTTCGCGAATATAAACGGTAATAACTTTCATGGATTATGTGACGGAGATACTAGATTGTCAGGATAAGCTGGCAGATCGTCTGGCTCATGGTGGATGGCATCTGCTCAATGATAATGGAAATGAATCTAATGTAGGAAATACGAATGTTGTCAAAGCTCCATATCAGAATTTTAGTATTTTCGACTTTTCTGGGGGCGAAAATACTTTTGAAAAGTCGTCCAGTAGCAAAGATAGATTGAACATTGTACATGCTTAGGTATAAGGTACCTTTGTCACAGTTTTCATAAAAAATAACCAAGTCTAAATAGGTAATTTTTGTTGTCCTGTTGGAGTATAGATAGCTGATCATAATTTGGACATCACGATGGGGCGAGCTTTCCCAGAAAATGCCTATTAACTCCCTTAACTTAATTTAGCTTCAACTACAGAAGCACCCGGTAAAGACAAAACTTTCCATAAGGACATGTCCAAATTTTGGGATGGCTGAAAGATCATGATCTTCTTCGCGTTAAATTCTCAACACCGAATGACGTTCACCAGTACCTGTAACAAGGCAAAGTCAATATTTATAAAAGCAGTGAATCTTAAAATACAAACTCAACAAATTTTATATTTGATAGAAGGTCCGCCTGAGATGCAGTAGGCTGCGGGTTCGATACCCGCTACGAGACAAATGTTTGTATGTCCTGCAAATATTTATCTCTGGTCTGCGTGTTTTCTATCTTATATGTAAATTATGTATGTAGGTAATTACAAAAAAAAATATAAGGGTTTCCATAATACAAGCTCTACTTAGTTTGGGGTGCAAACTACATGATGCCGTGTGATAGTTTCCAGCTTTATTATTCATTTATTTAGGTAGATAATTAGAAAACTCTGTATTGTACCTACTCACACTAACTTAAAAATATAAAACAAAAACGGACGATAAAAATAATGAAAATACAAGTTATATTCTTCTTTCAGAAATAAAAGTAGTGTCATCATTTATTTAAGAGCTGTGTTCTTGTCGGCGCAACTGATCCACCTGACTCTCTTTAAAGCAGCCTCCTTTACTTCCTTAAACGACATGACATCTACTTTCTCTTTAATGTGGCTCATATAATTTATCCTTCATCTTCCCCTACCTCTTTTTCATTCTACTTTTACCTCTATGATGTTGCGTATACAGCTGGCATGTCGTATAAGTTCTCCAAACATATTTCCTCTTCTGTTTTTATATATTTTTTAACATAATTCTCTCTACTCTACTCAAAACTTCTACATTAGTAACTTTCTCTGTCCAGCTTATTACTCTATGTAGTGTACTACGTAATAAAATAAATATGTAGCTAATAGCTTAAATTTATGATTTTAAGACAGCTAAAATTCTTAAATTAATTAAAATTCGGTTACAAACCCTTACCATTAAAAAAGGTAGAACACAAAATGAAAGACAATAAGCCGCCCGCCCACGACTCAAACCCACGGCCCATTTGAAGCTTGTTCCAGAAAGTTGGATATTATTCAGCAAACCTCAGAATGCATTTTGATTAGAAACTTGCAGAACGGAAGTTGGAACTGGGACACGTCGCAAATTGCAATCAGCCTCTAAGAGTTCACAGGATAAATAAATAATTATGCTGGACATTATGACACAGTATCATCAAGCCTCAAACCAGGCCTCTTTCACTCCGCAGAATAGGTATAAAAATATACCTACGCATCGCCGGCCTTGCGAGCGTGGTTCGTTAGTCGGTTGCCGCGTTCTGCCCGAAACGAAAGTGTCCTTGAGCAGCCGCGGCATTTTAGTTTGTTTTTGTTAATGTACCTATATTTTTCGCCAAATGAAGGCAAAAAAATACTACACAGCATTTGGTTGCCTGAATAATAAGAAGAAAATGTTAATAATACCAATAGTAGGTACAGAACTGAAAGTTTTTCTACCGTTCTATAATGCGTTGTTTAGATATCAAAGTCTCCCGTATTTACTTAAGTAGGTAGGTACTTAGGTACAAGTTCTATTTGAATGCGGTACCTACCTACTTAAATAAACGTAATATTATTATGTAGGTATTTTTTCATAGACAATTTTTGTGCCATTGGTAGGTATAGGTAGGCCTACATAGTGCTGTAGTAAGTAGGTATTATGATTTTGATTATGTAGACTGAGAGCAAGATTAGAAACCCAAGCTAGGTACATTTTTATTTGGTTTAACTTTAAGTAGGCAGTATAGGTTATCTACTTAAAGACAGTCGGGTAGGTAGGTGTAGGAAGACAAATCGATGTGATAAGTTACCTAAAGGTAGGTGTACTAACAACTAAAACTAGATACCTAGGTTACCTACAAACCAAATGTTGTTTTTTTATTTTGCAAATATCTAGGCAGGTACCTACCTACTAAAATTTCTCTTAAGATTTAGCATGATGTACCTACCTACCCTTAAACAGTGATTATTCCGTTTTCGTACACAAGACACCTAAACACTTAAGTAAGTGTTAAGGACCCAAGTACCTACCTAGTAGGTATGCCTATTTTCTGAGTTCTTAATGCAGCCAGCCAGTGTAAAATAGTTTTCTGATCTAATACTAGGTAGGTAGATATTATTTGAATTATCATTGTTCCTAAAAAGAAATAGGTGGCTAGGTAACTGGATAGTAAAATGTTCAACAACAACAGCCTATATGGGAGGCCTATGTCCACTGCTGGACATAGACCTCCCCTATAAGAAGGGGGATATGCCCATAATCCCCACGCTGGCGCTGGGCATGCGGGTTGGAGATCGCAGGGTACAGCTTCTCGCACCGCTGACGCTGCTGCCCGTCGGCGGCCAGGTTATTATTCGTCACAGAATAATTCTCAAGACAACCCTAACGTTACACGTGCCACGTCAGTAGAGATAGAGCTATACGATAGAAAGGGATGCAAGGTGTAGGTTAATATAAATGTTAGGCACTGAGTTCGGTGCGAGCTGAATAGCACTTTATTGCGTAGCAGCTAAAGTCGCTATTTATTTAAATGATTGCGCGGAGTGAAGCTTCTGTCCTCTCTGTATTCTGTGCTCAAACTAAGAGCTTGTACTATAGGAGCCAACATACATGACTGATAAAGTACTTTTTACATTTTTTTTTAAACAGGTAGGTTTTATGTACATTAGAAAACCCCCAGACCCTCGAGTCAATCAATATGTATATTGTCTCGGGATAAATATTTGCAAATCATATAGAAATTTATAAATAGCGGCGGGATTCGAGCCCGCAACCTTCTGTGTCTCAGGCGAGTCTTCAGTGCGCCACAGAAGTATCAAAATGATGTTCCCCTGTTTTTAAGAATACCCAGATTTAAGGCCTTGGCCATAATCAGTACTCGATTGCATTGCCTGCCTTTATCCCTGCACTCTATGGATCGGGATCGGCACATGCTTCTTTTCCATTTACTCCTATCAAACGTCAACTCTATATTCACTCCTTCCACACAATCCATCTATCTCTCCCTCTACTCGTAAATTCAGCCACATTCATTATTGCATTGATGGATGGCGGTAATCGCCAATAAAAGATGAATTTGGGACAATGGCACACAAATATGCCCATAAATATTAACACGTTGACTGCTGGCCTCGCACATGACGCTGAGGACGCCATGCAGAATCACATCTGTGTTGTTAGCATTAGGTTTATACACTAGACACTAGGCAAACAAATCCCTATCACCATCGAGCAGTCAACCTATCACATAATATTTTTTTCATATTTAAAACACGTTCAAAAGTTAAATATGCACTGCTTGCTTATTGCTTTGCTCACCCTAGGGTAAAAAAGGTAAAGGTAAGCGAACAACGATCCCTGGTTTATTAAATAGCAAAATATAAAATCTGCAGATAGTCTATTTCATTATTAATTTGTAACAAAGCAAAAAGGAAAATTGCGGAGCTTTTTAAATATTCCATTCTAGCTGAGATAAAGTACAAATGATTTCATTTTTAACAGACTGTTGTAATGGAGGTAACTTTATTATTTTCATCTTTTATTAAAGCTCTGTGTTACCAGCTTTTTTATTTATTTCTACCCGTTCCCCGCAAAATATTGCGGTCGCCCTACATTTAGTATACAAAGCTCTAACTATTCCTAGAAAAATGCCTCATTCTTTTATGTTGGACAATAACATCGCTGAGACTCATTGGAGTCTGAGCACTTAAATAGATGCAATTTGAACAAAATATTATAGTAGGTAATGTACCAATATTAAGTAGGTATAATGTTTAATCGACAAATTATAGTTGTTTTTGCCAGGCAACAAAATTAATGCACAAAATTTTGAAAAATTATTCTAGGCCCATGTACTAAAATATTAGAATTCAGATTACAGATTACGCGTTGTACACGGATAAAAAGTCTATGTATTAATCCAGGCCACAAACTATGTATATCACAAGTTTCATCCAAATCCGTTCACCCGTTATGGAGTTGAGTTGGGACATACATACTCACACACACACACACATAAGCTTCGCATTCATTTGCATTTATAATATAAGTGTGATAGTAGAAACCCAACTTGGTAATTAACCTACCTATTGAAGCATTGTACTTAAAGCGACGTTGACTTTTAAAAAAACTTTTGAACTTGACTTCCGAAAGCAATTTGTCTAGGTTTAAGCACAGAAGTTACCTCTAGCTTACTCTTAAAAAGTTCGTTTAACATATTTATGGCAGCAAGAACTTGCTTAAACCAGCCTCTATAAAAAACTGTCACATTAAAATTGTTCACTTAGAGAAAAAATAATTATTTTTTAATAATACCTACCTACCTGAATTTCTAAAGGAATATGTTGAGGATTACCTTGACAAAACTCAAGAGAACTTCAATGTCCCAGCACAAAAGAAACCCCTACAGTTTGAAAGCTTTCAAATTGTTTCGAGGTGAGAGAAGGAAATAATTATATTAAAGCAGTTTGAAACAATACTCTACTACTCTGAAACAAAATTTATTTTTCTTCACCAGTGCATCCAAATTTTATTCATAACATTTCGGTAGTACTCGTAGGTGCATTGTCTCACTAACTGGTTTCGGGATAAAGAACCTGAAATGATCTTGCACGAACGATTGAAATTGCTCAAATCTTATTAGCGTCACTCAGGTAACATAACATTTTGCAATAATGTAGCTGTATGTTTGTATTGTTTGTTTAAAAAATAAAACTTTAGTGAGTGCCTCAATCACCGCTTCATTGAGTATTCGCTTGATTTGGAGCAGCAATCACACAAAAAAAAATATATTTAAAAGCCAATGCATGACGACTTCTGTGGCGCAGTGGGCATGTTCTGCAGATAGTTGTATCGAGTCTGGGTGATTTCTATAGTATGATACAGGTAATTAAAAAAATATATGTTCATTATTATTATTATTTTATTATTATAATTATTTAAGAGTCTAAGAGTTAGACTCTTCGGTCTAACGACTCGTCGGTCTGTGTATTGATGCAATTCTCTCCATTTAGCTCTTTCCAGAGTTGCCTCTTTTACTCCCTTATACGACATGACGGCGATATAGACTTTTATGTGGCTCATGTTGTTTATTCTTGGGTATTCCTCTGCCACGCTTTCGTTCTACCTTTCCTCACTGATATTTCTAATGAAGTTGTCATGTCGTATAAGGTGTCCAATCATTTTGAACCGACTTCAAAAAGGTGGAGGTTCTCAATTCGTCGGAACCTTTTTTATGTATGTTCACCGATCAATTGTGGACCGATTTAAAAAAATCTTTTTTTGTTTAATAGAGTATACTTCACATATAAAGTTTATTCCTGAGGGATTGGTACTTTTCCCGGAAAACTCAAAAAACCTCATACTCACTTGTAATTTTCGCCCTATGATCACCAAATCTCCGTCAATCGTGAACCGATTTTCAAAATTCTTTAGGGCAAGAAGTAAGAAGTGTTTTATTTGAAGTCGGTTTATTTTTTTACTCTTCTGTTTTGTATGATTTCCATCAATACAAGCTCTGCTTAGTTTGGGGCTTGATGATGTTGTTTAATAATGCACGTTATTTATGCATGCGTTACTCAGTTCAGTAGTAGGTATTAAGTTAATAGCTGAAATAATTTTACTGGTCGAACGACTAAAAGCACATTTAACCGCTGCACGATTAAATACTTAGTACAGTAATAGTTGTATTGTAATGTTGCGTAGTTGCTCATTCGGATCGTCATAAAATTGTCCGTGTGTAAGGACCATAAAAGAATTAAAAAAGCTAGCTGGCTGGATTTTTTGTTGGCTCATAGTTATTCCGACACACATTTTTGTTGCAACAATGCCAGCGATGGGTTTGAGGAATATTTTTGTTCCCGTTTCATTAGACTTTTGGGTTACAAATGGGAACAGAATGTCCAATTTACTGGACAATGATAATGATTTGATGATTTTAAGCAGGTCTTCATAAAAAAATCTTATAGTTAGGAAGATTAACCTAGAATGTACCTACTATTTTTTTAGTTTAGAGATATCCACACTTTATTTTTGAGCGTGCTTCAACAAAAGGGTGATATAGTAGCAGCTGTACCTACCTACTCTCTAACTAATCTTTGTTTATCTCTGAAGTTAGCCACTGCAACCGATTCGACCTATCCGACCCAAAAATAGGAAATGCTTCTTGCCGCAAACTTCAGACTGACAAAGATCCGTTGGTTAAATACTTACTACCTAATTCTAATTAGACACTACGGTCTATGCTTTTTTGAAACCACAGTGAGTCAATGTCCAAGATCTCTATCATCAAATTACAAACACCTTTCCCTATCTATTATCACATTTATCACTCTAAAGAGTATGTGTACAATTTAATTTACATACTGATATCACTGTCCAGTATCCATCTGTTGTAGGTTGTTATCTTAATTCATGATCATGCCAGTTAAGATCACATTTTAAAAACATTGAATTTTAACTCGGACTTGATAGATAAGTTTGGAACTTTGTGCTTCAGAAAATTTGAGTAAGTGAACAAATTCAAAATAGTTAGTTCCCAGGCCCGTTAGAATTCTAATAAAAGTGGTGTAGGGCTTGCAACTTTTCAAATGTCACGAGTGCCTGAGACGTTAATAATTTGCCTATTTCTATCATGAAACAGCATTGCTATATTTCGCTTTGAAGGGTGTGTGTGCCGTACAGGTACAAGAGACTTATCACTTTCATGTCTCAAGTTGATGGACAAAGGGCTATGCATCGTAGGGCACGTTTCAAACATGCGTGACCTACGATGCAATGCTTTGTGACAGGTAATGGTTACCACTTAACACTTAACAACATCGTCGACCTCATCCTTGCCTATGCAAGCCTCGAGGTCAAGAGCTGGCCCATATCAAATAAATAATAAATATTGGTGGGCCATGTGCTTGCTCCATCGAACGAATGCTCCATAGTGCAAAAGATGTCGTGATGATGTTTAATTACAACTTCACTGAAGTTCCTAAGTAAAGCTTTCATGTTAGTATAAGTATGTCAAATCGGCACAGGCTGACGTCACAAATTAATGTAAAAGATTACCTCCAGCTCTACATAACCGTAACATTTTAAAAATAAAATAAAACAGTGACGATTTAGCTGTACCCTTAATAACCGACCACACTTAGTAGTTACATACAATCACCACCAACGTCATCGCCGTGGCGTACGCGTGATCCTCCCAGAACCGGTTCCCATTTCTCCTTTCTACCTGCCCGCCTAGCCGCCTACGAGGCAAGTGTAACCAGGGTACCTATTAAGTTCGAATTGGATTAGCGAGGCAGAATCAGCTCAATTTGTTTCAAATTGGAATTATTAAGAATGCATGCTTAATTAACAATACCTAATTAACCATAACTGACCATATTAATTAACCATAAAGTATCGGCTAGGTAGACAGTTTCGAAGGTGAAAAGACCAAATATAAGCCATAGCAGGTAAAACATGGATTAGAAAAGCAAGACAGAAATAGAAATGGTTTATTTGCTAGAAATATGGTTACAAAGTTCTTAAGTTCTATATTACAGGATTTTTCTGGTGGTAAATTAAAAAAAAAATGTTTCAAAGTGTACTTACTATACAGTGCCTACTGAATAAATGACTTTTGAGTTGAGTTGAGTTCATACAAAGACAGATCAGAAGGGAAAGACATGAAGAAGGTATTTGCTAAAGTTGTGCAAACAGACCAAGTTGTCGGTGTCATCGACTCAACAAACTCATTAATATAAGATTTAAATTAATGTAAAATGAAGTGTTTGAATAACGGCTTATATTATTATTATAGAGTATGGGCACTTTGGAAACTTTTAGCAAAATTAGAAGATTAATAATAACGTGATACATCCGCTGCAAGCCAATACTGTGCCATACCAAAGTAAAAGAAAGACCCAATATGGTAAATACAATTTGTAGAAATGATTAAGTAGCAGATTTCCTCGCGTTTTCATTCACCGTTCTGAACATGTGGTAATAATGCACACACAATTTTTTAAACCGAAAATTCCATTCGTGCTCCTCGACGTTTCGAACCCACGACCTCCAGATTGAAAGTCAGGGTAAAATAAAATAAAGGAAAAATAAATAATGCGGGACGTAATCACTAATCACACAGCATCACGTAGCCCCAAACTAAGCAGAGCTTGTATTATGGGAACCACATGATTGATATAATACACATATAATTTCTTTGTAAATACATACATATGATACATAGAAAACACCCAGAGCCGAGACAAATATCTACAGAACATGCAAACATTTGCCCCGCAGCGGGAATCGAACCCGCAACCTTCTGCGTCTCAGGCGGACCTTCGCCCAAAGCGCCACAGAGGCCATCAGAGGCCGGCCGTAAGTATAAGCACCCTACCTACACCTATTAAGCTATCATAAGCGGCAAAAACACCACCTTTAGGAATCATCTACTGCTCAGCTTAAGTACTTACAGCATCTACTTTATTTAAATAATCGACTCACATCCATGTTTAAAAACTAGTTACGAGATAACTCAGGTTATTTCTAATCACCAAATAGAGCTTAGTCACCAGGACTGCCCAGAACAGGCTGTAACTAAAGTTTCTCTGCAGCTTGAGTCTTATAACCTGGGAATAGAGACGAGGATAGAAGCTTTAGCTGAAGCGTTTTGCGTAGACTGTACAACAAGACAGGTCTGCCCACGCCACTTGTACCCCTAACATGGCTGTTTACTCAATACTTGTTATGCTCATCTTAAACTAATGGGTTTAGGCGTGGTTATGGATGTTATAAACAAAGAACATAATGGAACTTACACATCAGGAAATTAGAAAAACAAAGCATTCTATAAAGGTAAGCCATGTAGGAGGCCTAAAAAGAGTTGGCCACTAGCTCATACATTACGGGAAGGAAGAGCCTGGAATCGTGACAAAGCAACATGACGTAGCCATTATAATACCAGTGGGGCGAAGATTTTGAGTTGAGTTCAATAGAAGCATCCTACTATTATAGAATGTATTAATAGTAATCTTAATTTTTGTAGTAGTAGAGTTTTTTGTGGAGGGCTTGTCCGGGGAAGTACTGCCACCATGCCTATTTCTGCCGTGGAGCAGCTGTGCTGTTTCGGTTCGAAGGGTGTGGGTGCCGATGAAATTACAGGCACAAGAGGCTTATCATCTTCATAACTCAAGTTGATGGACGCAGGACGTTGCATTGTAGAGCACTTTCTAAAAAAAGTTATACTATGCAATGCTTTGTGATAGGTAATGGTTTCCACTTAACATCAGGTGGGCCATTTGTTTGATGCATTTTCAAATACCATAAAAAAAATTTTTTTTGAGCGCTTTTTTATCAACTTGATAAATCAGTTAAGCAGTTTCTCAAAAGCTCTCTGATCCTAAACTAACAATAACATCCCAGCCGATCGCAATTATAACTACCTACTGATATTTGACGATTGCCATTTGTAGTTGGGTCAATTAATTATTTAATCAATAATAGTCAAATAATCAGTTTTCAAAGGGTCATAAAAAACCTGCAATACGTGACAGTGTACCTAAGTAAAAAACAGCTTAAATATTGCATTTAGGGGACAGGGCTTCTAATTTAAATTGCCAATTTTGCTTACATCATCAGTTTTGTTATTTAAACCATGTCATATTTGAGACATCACGTCTTTAGGCCATATTTACACCCGAATATCAAATTACCAAAGTTTCCTACTATTTAAAGTTGGGTTAAATTCTAGAGATCTGAAACTATCGATTAAAAGTCTGTCGGTCTATATCCATAGGTACTGTACAGGCTCAATCACGAAGACTAGCGAAAAAGTATTCGTACCGTATTACCGTAAATGTAAAATGTTGGCCAATACGAAAGCGAAGTTTCAGAATAACGCTTTATCATTGGCTTACAATTTTCATTACGTGTACGATATTCGTGATCGCCCCACAGTACCTACCTAGTCATACTAGGTCGTAGTACCTACTGGGGTGTCCAAGCTACATATACACTTCTCAAACGTTGAGAGACCAAATCTTGATTTTCAAATAACAATAGAAGATCCATAACTCGCATTTATGTGACTAATTTGAGATTCAACTTTTTGGCGCAGCGACAAAGGTTTCCATTAGTCACTGTCGTAGATTTCGGAAGGGAGATGTCCTGAATATGACGGAGAGACAATCTGAATAGACCAAATTATTTATTTAGAACAGAAAAGAAAATAATGAACAGATGTGATGCGAGCCGATCGTGAATTCGTGACGTCAATCAAATATCAATTAAGATATTTTTCTGATCAATTGATTCTGTGCGTAGGTATGTTGCGTTGGAACACGGATGTCATATCAATTATATCATCATCAGCCTTGAATCAGTGGCACTCAAAATTATTGTAAGTTGCTGTTTCACATGGAGCACCATGTTTTTGCGCCACCGCAGTATAAAGTGGAAAAAAACTCCATGTGAATAAAATGTAAACAAACAAATTGATATTATTTTTAGAGTAGGTATAATTATCTACCATAAGATTTTAAAAGGTAGGTTTACTTTTGGCAGTTGGAATCTCTAAAAGGATGCTCAAATCTATAGCTATAGCTATCCACCGCCATCCTACATCCTTCCGTCACTGGTCAATCCGATAGGCCTTCAGTGAACCTTCCGGTTCATTGTCGCCTTTATTTCCAGTGGTATTTCGAGTTTTCAACGGTGCTCATTCTTCCACTAGCTGCTATGCTAACCTAAGTACCAACAGGGTGCCTAGTGCGAGTTTTTTACCAGCACGATCGCGTTTGCGTTTACGCAAATTTATATGGAATCGAGGTAGCGCCATCTAGCGAGAAACGCGTGGCACTGGCTCCTTTTCATACAAATTTGAGTAAACGTAAACGCGATCGAGCTGGTAAAAGAACTCGTACTAGGCACCCAGTACATCTAGCAAGACTGAATTGACGAGGAACGAGATCAAATATAGAGCTTTTAAGTCGTTAATCACGAATTTCGAGAGCAAGAGGAGTTGACTCGGTGGGTTCGCCCGGTGGGTTGTGGGAAGTACTTTGATTACTTTCGTCGAAGATTGAATGAGTTAAACTTATGAGCATTGATAACATTAGCCAGTAGCTAAGCTACCAAATATTGGTTCCAAATATATCATGCGTTGTCTAGCAGCAATCTACTGTCTACTCATGATAATATATATAACATGATAATTGGTGTTTATTTATATAATTTTTATATTATTTTTGATTAGTTTTAAAATAAATAAAGTGTCATGATAATGCTGCATAAACTTCGACAGTACGCTCCAAGTTTTCCCACTCCAAATTTATGTTTTTCTCATTGTTAGAACTAGCATTTGTTTTTAATAATGGATGACGGAACAAAAAGGCACTCACATTACCCATACGATTTCACACGACGTGCTTTTGTACGTGTATTGATTTTTTGTTTGTAGAGTAGGTTGGTAAGTACCTACAATAAGTACTGTGGTGCACAAAGGAATTAGAGTACTTAGGTAGGTAGTTTGTAGCTTTTTGTGTTCGAACATTTCGAACGAACTTGAGACTGTGGAATTGATATCAGAAAATAAACTTGATATTTGATAGATATTGTAGCAAATGATCAACCGACACCTATGGTACCCTACTACCTACACTATACCAACGAATAAAATTAACCACTTTGCAAAACTTTTAGGTTTTGGTTCCTATCTACCTATCTAGTAAGTAGCCTAAATAATTTACGTATTAACTTCTCGTTGTATGCTTTTTTAAAAGAGAGAAGGAGTAAGAAGGCTCAACCTAGACTGGATCGCTTGGATTAAGGTAAATCAGGGTAAATGGAATATTTTGTTCAAAATAATGTTGAAATAACCAGCCTGGTAATAAGCCATAGTCTTAATAAGTGATTGTTATTAATAATACTCTGGAAAAAAATCAGACACTGACAGTGAAACGTGGAATTTGCATTACGGAAATGGATGAATACCAACGAAGGACCTTGGCCTGATTATTTAAAAGGTGGGCTAGTAGTAGCGTTGTACTGACAGTTGACAGTGACACATGAGTCAGTCACGCAACCTGTAATTAACTGCATGTACTAGCGGATGACCCATTAATTACATAAATGGATACAAAATGTCTATTACGCAGAGTAAAATCCATGGAAATGCTGAAAATTATAATGTGACAAACGTATCCTCATTTTAGAAGAACGTAAAAAACAGTTTTTGCGGCTATGCTGCTGTAGAGATCAATAACGTAATCATACAAGAGATTCACATACTAGGGGTCGGTTCCACCCGTCCCAATGACTCAGTTTTATTTTATTTAATGGATACCTATTACCTACCTCTGATTCATATTTTACTCTTCTCATCCCACTGCTGGATTAAGTTCTCCCCCATGACTTCCTAGCATCTCTGTCCTGAGCTACCTCCCAGTACCCTGATTCATTACCTCATCCAATTTAATACTAGGAACTACACTTAGTACCTAGGTAGGCAGTAAGTAGGTATGGTACCCAAATGTTACTGCTTTAGTTGTAAAGTCTTTATTTACCTACATAACCACAATGATAGGTAGAGTGAGATCAGTTAAGTACCAATTTTCTATTCATAAGGCGCTTAAGTTCTAATTCAGTAGCCTAAAAACTCCAGAGTTGGCCACTAGCTCATAAGAAAAAGGAAAGAAGGAATAAAGAATGTCATCGTAAGTGGTATTAAGTTATCAACTTTCCCTACTATTCCTTCTTTCTTATGTCAACTCTGTTGATAGAGTTTTAAGACGCTCGAAGGCCTCCCTCCGATATGGCTCGACGACTGAAAAAGCCGGGACTAAGGAATAGCTCAGGTCTAAATGGCAGTAAACGGTCACCCATCCAAGTAGTGCCCGGAGTGTTGCTTAACCAAGATGATCTGCTGAGAACACCAAAGCCCCGCCACGAGCGCTTCACTTATCACTTAACTATGAGTCATTCCAATCCAACAAGCCAAAGTTTTGCAACTTAACGATACATAACAAAGAAATGGGATTAGCACTTAACAGCTAAAAAGTATGCCGTAACTATATAAATAACATCAATCAATCCTCAAACAGGCTTAAAATAAAAAGTCATTAGCATCAAATACACTTTCACTAGAGTGGCCTTAATTCACCAAAATATACTTGAATGACAGCACGTGTCAAATGTAACAACTGTTATGTCACAGAGATGTCAACAACACTTCAGCCAATAAAGGTTACAATGAAGAGGAGATGTCACACTATGATTGTATTTATAGTGATCGTGCTGAGCTTACACTTACTGGATTTGACGCTAACTGTAACTCATACCAAAGATACAGGTTATTATATCTAACGTCCGTCATACATTTACCGTAAATGGTAACTTGGACGCGGTATCTGGATATAACTCTTTAGAGTAGGTAGGATAGGACCAAAAGAAAGAGGTTAGATATGAACTAACAAAGTCCTTATTATAGATGTCAGAATTTTATAAAATATGTCTGCGATTAGCCTACACATTACGGCACCGATTTCCGTAATTGGCTTGAGTAAACTGTGTGTATGGATGGATCAGAGTGGTCATCCAATAAATAAGATAGAGTTCTTGGCAATTAGGTAATAGCTTCCTTATATATTCTTTAGTTATAGTAATTTATTGCAATTATTGTTTCATTAACAGATCTTTTATAAAATTTTAAATTAAACAGGTAGTTCATACACAAAATGAACCTTTGATGGGTGAGTAAATATAAGTTCCTTAGAAATATTTGGAGTGGAAACGGGCCGAAGTAGGTAGATAAAGCAATACTGGCAATACCAATCAAAATGAATAAAATTTGGTTGAATCGCTTGGCTAAATAAATTAAAATAATGAAATCAAATCAAATTCAAGCCAGATCAAATCACATCTGTTGATTTTTATTGCCATAGGAGACCTGAGTTGATGAGCATACCAGTCACCTAAGCTGTAGAGGATGAGGACAGTACGGTACTGATAGAAAGATTTATAATGTGCTACAGTAATCAATCAGGAGATAACTGTGTCTCATACCAAAGATGCAGGTTATGTTACTCACGCCGCAAATGGGGCAACTTAACCGTATACAGAAGTTAGCAAAAACCTCTCGGAAGGTGCGAGAAAGATGTTCGCAATTACATTATTCATTAACTTCTCAAGAATTGGATAAAACGTTCTCGTTGATGCATCTGCGTCGACTTTCTATGCAATTTCTGGGAAGCATTTAGATATGTGCCAAGTCGTAGAGCTGCCGTTCGATTATGACTCTAATTGGTCTAATCATGAACGAATGCAGCGGTGCGAAGTTAATGGTTGACCATCTGTGTGCTATTTTATTTGAAACATTAGAGTTACTAGTAATTGGATGTTATCTGAGCCCGTGCTAGTGGGTATGGGCCGGAACTATTGACTAATCTGTATCATCTTATAGGCATGAACTTCGGCTTTTAATTTTAAAATTGGTGCAGAAAATTACTTGTTTTATTTTATCAACCAACCAACACCCCGACACCCCTTTTTCATTGCAAGAATTAGGTATGATGCCACTCCTTCCACTTACAAGCGCTGATCCACTTTTTAAAGCTTGCGTCGCATCAAGAATGTTGGATCCCAACGGGGCGGTAAAGTTTACTATACGAATCTAGAAGTAAATTAAGTTGTTATAGTTTGGTATGCAAAATATATCAAGATACGCAAGGTACCTAAGTATTATGAGCGAATAGTAAATACCACAGCCCTTGATTTCCAGCAGTTAATGATTAACACTGCAGTTCACAAAGAAGCATTCAGTAAGCCGAAGCACAATCAGCAGCTTTCCAAATTCCAAATCTCATTGTTCGATAACAATGAACAGCTGATGAGAATGTTGCAGATGACCAGCCTACCGATGCAGTGCCCAATCAACTGAGTCATGTTACACATCGAAGTGAAGGCGAAAGTGTTAAGCGAAAGTGCACGAACGCGCAATGCTGAGAATCGATCGGTAAAGGTTCCGTTCTGGCATTTTGGTTTAATTGGTAGATTCTGGTAGATTAGTATGGCAATTATAATCCTGCTCTCTAGAATTTAACACCATAAACTTTGTCCGTGCCAGTGATTTGTTAATGTCTGGTTTTCTAATGCCAGTACTTTGTTAATCCGTAAGTGATTGAGGAGACGCGGTTTCAGTTATTTTAGATTGGTTATAGACTCTGGTTTTATTAAGAGAACATTAATTCCCAGCGCCCTCAGCTAGTGGTTTTGATTGAAATTATTCCTTCCTTAGATATTTAAATAACGAAGACACTAAGGAAAACACAAAGTATCTAAGAGTAAGTGTGACTACTTACTTTCTATCTTAAAACTGTGTTCTATAGAAAAAGGTACTTATAACCGTAGAACAACCAGTGAAATATCCCAGCTATTTGATTTACCGAAGAGCAATAAACTCCGAACTTGAACAGCGAGAAACATCTTACTCCAAGACAAAGTTACAAGTTTACAACTCGTGAACTTATCCAAATCAATCTTCATTTGCTCCGAGGTTTGTACCTCCCATTGGTTTCTTCACTAATTTAAACTTAGATTAGTTAAAGTGAGAACAACGATGAGAGAAAGGACCAATTTAACGTTCAACGCGAAAGCGAAGGTTCTTAGTAACAATTTATCATGTTTATCTGATGTTCTGACCAATTTCTCTCGGTAACAAGAAATAGGTTCCTATTCCTACAGTTTTATTAAAGTTAAGCCGTATAATATCCTTCCTATTAATAAGTATATGATTTATTTGAAGTGACTTAATAACATGCTGGACGCTGCAGAATTGAGAGACCATATTTTGTCTATAATGGCATATTTTGCCTTACCTACCTTTGAGCTAAGGAAATATGAATAAGTACCAATGAGATTATTTTATTATACGAAACTCCCGGACCGGATTCAACTCACGGCCTTGGGTTGGAATATAATGGTGCAATGCATCATCTTAGAATACCTAACCCAAACGTGTAAAGAAATTATTAATCAATCCAATAACTTTAGTAGGTAAGGGAATCCCTTCTTGATAATTTGTATGCGTTGAAGGACGCAACGATAGGTAGTTATGCAGTTTGCATGACAACGAAGCCACCCGCGCTGGTTTCCACCAGTATAGTATCAGAGTACTTACCTTGATGTCACGATAATGCGTAAGAAAGGACTCTTTAGAGGTCAGACGCATCACGACTTTAAATAACCATACAAGTTAGGTACTGAGCCACGCGAAACGACACAACCAGTTTCGCTGACCAAGTTCATTTTAACAAGATTAAAGGTAGGTACCAGACTGCGGGAATTCGCCTTAAATCGGTTAGTTGGTTGCATAAAGTTACTGAGACACTCGATACCGATTCAAAGGGTAATAATCTCGTTTATTAATTCAATTTGCGCGTTCTAACCCGGATACCCTAGGGAGTATGCAGAAAATACATTGAAAGGCAACCGGGACTTTTCAATCGAGTTAAGTATCAGTGCGTTGAGTTTTGGTAACTATAGATAGATAGAACATTCTTTATTGCACAAGATAAAACAAGAACACAGGCGAACTTAATGCTAATTAGCATTTTCGTCCAGATAACCTTGTTTAGTGTGGAGATCGATTGGTAGTGCTTACAAATTTGAAAAACTATAGTTCATTGTAGTAGAATAATTTTGGAGAACTTTACTACATTTAACTACTTTAAATAAAATTATGTTTCTGAGGGCCTGATAGGGTCAGGCGGGGTATTTATGAGACATCAAATATACAAATATTACCTACTAAATACCTCCCTACAAAATATATTTCATTCCATTTATTTATTTATAAAAATACATTTTTATCATGTTTGTAAACGAAACTTTTTACTTAAAAATCTTATACATATATAGATACAGAACGTAAGTACCTACGACTTTTTTACACAATTGTTTCACACGATAATAGCTAAATGAAACAATTGCGTAATTTTGAAAGTGTGCGCTTGAAAGGAACCATAAAATTTTTACTTCATGAAACCGCAACGTGTTCTGCGTGAGCGCATCAACCTACATTCGACTTTAAACGCACAGAGACCGCCATATAAAGACACCGCGACATTTATGGAACTGGCTTAGTGAAAATGGTGAATGTTTTTGAAGACTAGAGTAACTAAGTACCTAAGTAATAACAGACAGTTCTAACGACAAAATTTCACATGTACGCAAATACACAGAAAGTTCAGACAGTTTATAGTAATAGGTTTCATCGCAAGGAGGATTTCAGAAAAAGTTTAAAAAATAATATTATGAATATAGCTCACTACTGCACCCGCAATCTCGACATATACTTAGTCGTCAACAATGTTTCAAATTCAATAAAACAGTAAAACAAAAGATTTCCTTGTAAGTATCTATACTATGGGTTCCTCAAAACTTTTACATTTAAAAGTTTGAAACGCAAAGTTGACTGACTGATCTCTGTGACTGAACGGTTCCGAAGCTACACAAATTAAGTAAAAGTGGTAAAAGTTAATACTTTATAAACAATCTGAACAAACTGGATATAACATAATTTTAAAATACTATATAAGTATAATCATTGTATAGTTTAAGTTTGATCATTTTGCTAAGTGAGCCACTAATCTATTCAGACCTTGACCTTGGCATTTGCAGCTTGTAGTATTAGCATTAAAAGACAGACAGCTTATTTTTTTTTAATTAGAATAAATATAACGAAACATTTTGAAAGGACCTAATTACCTAAACTAACAAACAATAAAAACATTTAAAAGAGGCCCTTATGCTTTTTTAAAATCCTCAAGTAACCTTAAAATAAGATCGCTCAGAGATTTGTTACTTTCACCAGCAAACAGCTTACTTTGACGCGTGAACATGGTAAACTAGACCCTAGAGAGACCTTAAAACAATAAAAATAAGTGATGTAACAGGAGGTATGTGTTGTGGTACTGCAACACAACCACCATGCGACACTCTACTACCAGCTGTGCTCAACCATCTGCACGCGGAAAGACCTCACCAATGCGACCTACCTCAGTACCTAGATGTGGTGGGACTTACGGTCCAACCAAATTTAAAAAAAAGTAGGTTGAGTCGTTGACACGCAAAGAAGAAGACAGGAGGTGAATGCACTGAATAAAACAATGACAAAAATGAATCGCGCCCACATGTTCAGCAGAAATATGTTCATTTGTGTGGGAAAAAACCTACGATCCTAGGATTATAGTGGAGAGTTAATTTTCTCACGATATTATTGGACTCCATTATGCAACTATGCAAATGAAAGAGCTCAGTGTTGAAAGAACTTTTCCTTTCAAATGTTTCAGAGTGAGCATTTTTAAATAAATACCTGGTTACCTTCATTCTTGTTTACATGTTCTGCAGATATTTGTCTCGGGTCTTCTACTTACAATAACATACAATACAATAATACAAGCTCTGCTTAGGGGCTACATGATGCTGTGTGATTACGTCCAGCATTATTTATTCTTCATTTAACCGATAATTTTTTATTAAAGAATTCAAACAAAATTTTAATTTTTACGGAATATTGGATAATAATTTGCACGATACCAACCAACCAAAATTTTCTAAATATTAACATTACTTTTCTGACTTCAAAGAGTAAATTAAGCCAATATTTTTAGGATCTTGAACCTTCAGCTTTCAGGCTCAATGCTCAAGGACGAGTAGGTATGAGTTTAATGGATAGATCGTCAGCCTCAAATGAAATATAGCTCTTCTTAAAGGAGTAGATAAATTTGGGCATCAAGATAAAGGAAGGCGTGTTGATACTTGATAGAAAAAAGACATTTGGAAGAGGAAGATGATCTTCTATTAAATAACACCAAACAATCACAAACGCGCATAGCCTTGATGTTCATACAATCATTAGCTAAACGTTGCAAAATATGAAGAGACAAGAATCTAAGAGAAAATAAAATACACCGGAGATATGAAGGTCAAGTGTGTGGGTTAAATAATTTCAAAGACATTAAACGGTAGAAATTAAGACAGACATATTCCAGCAGAGATGACACAATATCTATTACAAAGAGCTCTGCAATAAATAGTTTTTTCTCAAGCACGCTACCATCTCCACTACCCAATGAAGTTTAAAGTAGGTTAAAGGGGCTTTTATGTCTTGGAATAAGTACGAGTACATACAAGAGGCCGCAGACCACGCATGCGCACAGCTATGGAATAGATGTGATAGGAGAACAATGATGGAGATATTCTCACGGTAAAGTCCGACCAATCATCTCGTTTGTACAATTAGCTTCTGGTTGAAAGGATAAGATTGTAGCGATTTGTAATTATGAGTATACTTATACAGAACGTAAGTTGGTAAAGGTTTTAAAATGAAATGTAATCTTTCATTGCATGAAGTAAAATATATATACGATACTGATTTTTCACATAGTTTCATATACACTACCGATATATCGCCGTGTAAAAATTATTAATTATTAAACAACATGCCAAATAATAATAAAATAAAATAAAAAAGTAAATATCATCATGTCCAAGTTGTGTAAAATTAAAACTACCTAAATTGTGTCCCCAAGGATTGGAATTTGGTATTGTACTGACCTGAATTATTCAACTATCCCTGTTAATCAAGCAAATAAGACGGTAAGAACCTATTAGGTAAACCTTGCTTAGTTTTTGTTGGGTTAAATTAACCAATAATACTCAGGCAAAAACTAGTAAGATGAAAAAGACACAACGATGCTTGAGCATCTATTTGATAGATTGCATTTGGGAATTTGGTAAGTAATATAGTTCGGCCCCTTTCATATTCTTTGTACCAAACATTCTGGTCACCTGTCCGCAGTAGACAAGACACGTACAAGCCACTGGGATTGTGGATACAGGCTTAAGCCATTTGTTACTTACATAGCTACTTCATTCTTCCAGGAACTTTTGCTGCTTCATGTGAGAAGAATTTATGATTACTTGAACAATTTTGTGGAGGCTCTTCCTACTCGGAGCAAAAATTAAACGAAGATAAGTCTAGGGTTCACTTTGTATTACTGAAATGGAAAATTTTACAATTCTGGAAATGTTTCTGGAGTTATTTAAGTCTATGTTAGGAATTTCGTAAAAAAACTCTGGATTCATGGACGTTTGGATTAACAAAAATCGGGTGGATGCTACAAAATATCGGTATTTGGAAATTTTATAGCCACCCTACTTCGAAACGGGATTGATCGGAATAAATCCCATGACAAATGATCGGCTTATTATAGCGTGCGTTAGCATGTGACGATACAAATTCAATATTCGATCAGTGGAACAATAGGAGACAGGAGCGTGCAAATGTGCAAAAATGCTATGTTGCAGCTGTCGTTCCCTGATGGGTGTGCAACGAAAAACAAACTAAGTAAGTAGACACAGATTAGAGATACTCTATGTAAGTAGTTAGTAGGTAAGCGCTCATGGCGTGGCTTACTTCGGTGTGATAAGCAGGTCATCTTGCTTAAGCAACACTCCGCACGGTCCCTACTTTGATGGGAGACCGTTTAACGGCATTCGATCTGAGCGCTTCCGTGCTTCGGAAGGTACTACGTCAAAATGCTGGTCCCAGATTTTTTTTGTCGTTAAGGTATATCGGAGGCCTCTGGGTGGCCTAAAAACTCCGACATTAGAGATGACCACTAACGATGTACATAATACGACGAACAAGTAGGTATTAGACCTACCAAAATGAAAAATATACGGCACAAATTGTCATTAGGTTGGTAACTTAAGATTTTTTTATGTATGTACCTAGCCTACATATATAATATTATTATTTTATCGCAAAGGCCTGGTGACGATATTTCTGAGAAAAACGAACTCCGAATTAAAATAATAAATTCACCAGTAATGAGATGTTTATCAATAAAATTGAAACATTTCCTAGAATAACATTGAATATCTACCTTGTTTTAACATTGCGATTTACGTTTCAAGCTGTGGCTCTTCTCATAAAAAGGCCTGGATTAGTAGATTAGGTACATCATTATTTTAGATGTGGCAATATAATGTTAACATTATGGATATTTACAACCATTAATACCTTCATTATAAACATCATCGAGGGAATACGAGTAGGAAGAACAAGAATAAGCTACATAAGCCAGATAAAAGAGAAGTCGCCGTCATATCATTTAATGGAATTGAAAGAGACTAAAATGGAAAGAGCAAAATGGAGAGACTTGTAACACTACACCGACAAGAGCTAGGCACTTAAATGAAAACTAAAAATAATCATACGGGGCATCTTACAACTGATCCTAAGTCTATGGAAAGAGACTTAAATATACAGAGAATACTCCTAAACCACCCAGACAAAGAATAAACATGTTCACCACACAGTGTCTTGGGCGGGAATAGAACCCACGACCTGCAACTCAGAAGGCAGAGCTACTACCAACTGAGCTATCAAGCTAGTCGAAATTATAATAATAATTTAATATCTCGCGAGATAACATCACTAGACCACCAACGTAACCTATGATTCAATCTGTGATTAGTGAATCCAAAAATATTAGTCTGCAGAGCAAGTCCTGGACGTTGCATCACGGGTTTATTTGCGGACTTGACACCGAAATGCCGCTTCGGGATCGGGAGATCAGGGCAAAGCGGACGCATGCTGATGCTGCTGACGTCATTGTGTTAGTCAACAAACAGTTGAAGAGGATGATATAAACCAAAAGGTATTGTTTGTAAACGTATGATAAGATTGCTAATGGATCGTACCTATTTGGAGTTTAAGTTGGCCACACTTTCTTCCAATACGTTGACTTTTCAAACTAAAATAACGATGTAGTCATTCTTAAAATTATAAAAGAATGCGTGAACACAATACAGATAAGCATATTAACTTCCTGTAACATAATATAGACGGCACAATATCCGCCTCATGATTAAACTTCATGATAATGTAGAAGACATTAGAAATCTACATTTTCTCAATACCTGATGCATGAATTAAAACTATTAAAATAAAGGTGAATACAAGCTTATAATAGCTAATTAACTATTCAATGAGATACATTGCAACTTTCTAATAGGGTTTCATTAACTCTCTTAGCTGAATAACTAAGAAACAACCTTTGCAATCCATCATTTGATGCATAAATCTATGGATATTAATTTAACCCAATGCATAAAACCCAAACAAAATATATACGGAGCTCAAGACCCATTTACGCAGTCCCACTTCTTATTCTGTCGGGAGTCGGAAAGACTCAAGCGTATTTAATAAGCCAAAAGGAAGACTCACGAACGGCTCGGTGGAATTTCATAGTAAGTAGGTGCACCTATTTTTTTCGATGTTCGCATGGATACGGAGGACGGGAGACTAACAGTCTAGTCTGGCACTAATAAAACAAATGATAAAACCGTACAACCGAGCTCGGATGGCAGGATGATAATAATTTTACCTTATAATGGTTCAGACGATGGGGTCGTTTTATTGCCCTCCCACTCCTGTGTTTTTCGTTTATTTCCGGTCGAATCTAGACCAATTTATTGTGAATAACTGTCGCACTCCCGCTGGGTAACCCTCTTAACCAATTTCAATGGAGGCATTGTTAGCTCGATGAAAGCGGAGATTTTTAAATTGAAATGCATTCAGACAGACTTGTTGATATGTAAATTGTATGCAGCGCTACAATTCGATGATCATAAGTCATGGCGGACGTGTCCTAGCATCAACCAGACTTGGATTGAACCTACGGCAAGGTTTTAGGCATGTTATATTATAAAGTCATGAGAGGGTACAATTAAAAGGACCCTGACCTACATAAATAACATTTAAAACCGATTATACAACAAGTTTTTGTGCAGTGATGCGTATGTCGAGAAAGATATGTGCAAATAAGAATGTTGATAAGCCCAAGTCACAAGGTCACTCCTTGTAGCATACCCAAATATTCTCTCGAACAAAGACTCTTTTATTCATGGCTTGTTTTTATCCATAAAAGAGTAGGTAAACATCGCCAGAATAACAACGTGAAAAACAAGAGCATTGTAAGAAAACAAAGAATATTTCAATGTAGGTCTTGTTACAGGCACGGGTAAAGTCAAAACAATAATATAAGGGTTGACGTCAAAGGCATAGCCAAAGTATTGACGTCAAAATGAAAAAGCACAAAATACAAGATTGACAATGATTTTTTTTTATTTGTAGTTTCGAATGTCATATAATCAATCGCACAGACGAATATTCTACATATACCTACTGTTATGTTTGTGTAATGAATATGATTAGGTAGGTATCTACTTTCTATATGACCTCGAACAAAATAGGTAGGAAAGGTAGCCCCTCTGTGAGAGCATTGTGCTTTGATTAGATTTTTCGGATAGAATTAATGTTAGACTTTATTATGGGCGACTCTGAAAGGCAAATTATGACGGTCCCTTTAATCAAAATTCTCGCACGCAAAGGGCGTGTAATTTAAAATTACCAGTGCAATTAGTTGATTGAAATGAAAGTGCCTTAGAGCTTACGAGCTAGATGAGCTAGAGAGTACTACGTGAAGCTGATATAAAAAAAATTGATTAGATTTCATAGATACATTGATAAAACATTTAATTGTTACTACAGGCACACACAATTTACAATAATAACAATTTTAAATAAAAGCACAAAAGTTAACATGAATCACAAACATTTTACAAAGAGATAAGTAAGAACTTAAAAATTATGTTAATACTTATGAGTAAGTTTGTGTGTGCTGCAGCACGACAAAAAGGCTTATAGGCTTAAAGGATTCGAAAAGTTGGTTAGGTACCTTACCTAAATCTAAAATATTATTATGTAATAGAAATAAATGTTATTATGTAAGTAGATAAATAAAGTGCGTACCTACATATTTTAAACCAGCTGGTTTTTTTTGTTTTATAATGATGATAGTCAAGAATTGCATGCACACTGCATTGCAACGGTAAACTACTAACAGAGGCCGGAAGACATTACGTGACCGCCGCTATGGTCCCAGGTCATTTGGATGAACTGCTAAACTGGTTCGACACGCGATATTTACAATGCAAAAACGCTGCAAAACGGTCATGACTACTTCGAGGGTCTTGGTCAACTTGATGATGACCAGGTTATGGTCGAGAAAGTGTGCTTACTTAGTTTAAATTTCAAGTTGTCGGTCCTCTCTCTTCTTTAAGTAATTATGAGTTACCAGCTTCCGCCCGCGGTTTCCGCTTCCATGGTACCGGGATAAAAAGTAGGCTATGTGTTATTTCAAGTCACAAACTATGTATTCCAAGTTTCATACAAATCTGAATGGATTTGGATGAAACTTCGTTACGGAATTGAGTTCCCACAAACATATTTACACACACACACACACACAAACTTTCGCATTATAGTGCGAACAGCAATTTTTTTTGCCAAAATTGATGCAAAAATTTTGCATTTGATGCAAGGCTATGCAATTATCTTATTACTCTTGCGCATATAATAAGTGAGTATAGGTACTCTGCAGTCCTGTACGCAGATATAATTTGGCATTGCAATCCACTAGCTATTTATTTATAGGCAAAATATATTTAAAACTTACGCAATCCACTCGGAGCTTTATTTTGAATCCTCTGTAGAGTTTGATGAGGGTAAATGAAGTGGAAACAGAATACGCAAGTGAAACTTCTTATCGTAATAATTGCCTCTTGGGAAATATTGAATAGTGGGAATTAATGAACAGATAGATACAAGGTACCTACTATTATGAGAGCCAATTTTAGTGAAACTGAAGGTTTATAATCATGTTAAACTTAAGTAAATTCAAATCCATCGAACGAAAATATCATCATCATCAGGCTACATATGTAGCAGTCCACTGCTGGCCATAGGCTTCTCCTAATGAGCGCCATTAACGGAACTTTATAACTATTAAAAACCTACCTAACAAGTTTTAGGGTTCCGTACGCCCAAGGGGATCTTGCCCAACGGGAATCTATTACTAAGCCTCCGCTGTCCGTCTGTATGTCTGCGGGCTGTATCTCATAAAACATAATAGGCTGTGTTGAAATTTTTATAGTGTGTATTTCTATATATTTATTATATTCTGTATTCCGATATAACAACAAAAAAGAAAAAGTACCTACCTATCATCGTACAAGATATAACACTGTCGTTATATATTTTAGAATGGCACGAAACCCTTTGTGTTCGAGTCCTACTCGCGCATGTTTACTATTATGCATGTTAAAATTATTATCAACGCCTGTGTTTCCAAATCCCCAATGCTTTTTTGCACAATGCTGTTGAATAAGAGGGGGAGGTGGACGCTATGGGCACTATGGGGCCAACAAGACTCATGAGGTCATTGTTTCGTTTCCAGTTCGCCGCGCATCTGATGATGTCACGCGTCGCCACCTTCCGATGGAGCAAGTGCAGGCGAAACAGAGTATGGAAACGGTACCTACCTTCATTATTCTTTGTTCGATTCTGCAATTAAGAAGGTAGAAAATTTAAAAACGGAGATATCACAATGGTTTTAGAAGAGGGTAAAGTCTTCATTGATGGGTTAATAGGGGTCTTAAGGGAATGAACCAATTAAATATAAACCAAGCGCCACAGAGGCCATGAACAGGTATATACTAAAACTAAACTGATGTATTGATAGCCGATTTAGTTATTGAATATGTATTTTAGACGCAATAGGAAGTCAGCGGTCCTATCGAGCGTCTCAAGACTTCCAAGAATAGATGATGGAGAAGTGGCATCGGCCACTCAGAAGATAGAAGTGGCGTCTAGTTTATTTTCAAAATGCATCGATAGATCTTTTTCTTAAGAAGAATATAGACAGATGAAAATTTAGAACAGCTTAGCTAGAATCACTATTTGAGTAGTTTAAAGTTAATTGAAAAATGTAAATTTTAAAAGTAAAATACAATAATGACTACAGACAAACCGCGAGATAAAACTGAACAGTTTTCTGAGAAGACATAAAAAATGCTACAAGATAAATTATCGCTTCGGGATGGAACAATGAGCCAAACAAAATCGATAGTGGGTCAGTAGACAAGAAACAGCTTATTTCCCAAGAGTAGAAATGGGAGTAAACAATTTGCTCGTAAAACAAACGAAATTAGATAGAATCAGTAACGACTTGAGATGTCAGAGTGAAACAGACAAAACTTTACTCAAGAATGAAGAATAAACCATTAGTAGATAAATGGGGAAATTGTAAAAGTCTATCATTAAAATAATCTTGATATTTTTTGAATTTATAATAACTCAATGATGGATCATAATTAATAACATTCATATAGGGATCTTTTGTAATTATTACGTATAGCAGAGCAGTATCGAAGCAGAAATATCAAAAAATTTGGGACTCAATACAAATCATAAATCAATCAAAGTTGATTAAAAAAAAAATGTCCCCTCACATATGATTTAGGTAATCAACCTTACCATTGTTTTCCTAAATCTCTTTCTGTATTTTTTAACGTAGAAAATTAATAAACTAAAAGAAAACACGCCCTTTGCATTTACAGAAAGAGCTAAAGAAAGCTCTACACAATAGGGACAGTCTTTCACCGCCTTAAAAGAAGACAGCTTTACAGATTCCCGGCGACGTACCTAACCTGTTTTTAACAGGTGATTATGATCAACCTCTGGTTCAGCTTTGTTTAGATAAACAGACAAAAATAGAGCTCGTTATGTAGGCTAGCGTATTCGTAAGATATCGATTTATTCTCGAAGCTCTTCGGGTATCGTTTCTTTCAAGTGCCTATGTCAGGTTTTAGTGATTATGTTGGTATATTTATCGTGTTTTTTAACCTGGTAGGTACAAAACACACTTGCTCTGGTGTACGTACTTCTGTGGTTTGAGTGCGAAAAACACACTTTACTACAAAATTTGCGTTAACTATATTTTTGGATGAAAATAGAGCAGCGCCCATAGCTGGAAGTTTGTAAAACTTTGACATATCCATACAAAAATATAGTTAACGCAAACTTTGTTTGTAGTCAGGTATGTTTTTCGCACACAAGCCACTGCAGTCAACGATTTAGTGTAAGAAGTCTTAAACCAAATGAAACAATAACCTTCCGCATCATGCCATCATTTAAAAAAAAATAAAGTTGTTGTGGTTACTCACAAACATGCTTATGAGGGTTCCGCACCCAAAGGGTCAAATGGGACCCTTTTACTAAGACTCCTTTGACACAGTCTGCCTGTCACCAGGCTGTATCTCATGAACCGCTATAGCCAGACAGTTAAACATTTCGCAGATAATGTTGCCGCTTTAACCACAAATACTAAAAACACAATAAAATCAATATTTAAGTGGGGCCCCCAAACAACGGTATGGAACCCTTCGCGCGATATTCGCACTTGGCCGGTTTTTTAGAGATGCTATTGGTAATGTCATCATCATTGAAAAAAATCTAATTTAAAAATTAAATTACGAGTGAGTAACTATGCCATGCGTGGGTAGTCGTTTAAAATACTTGGTTATTAAAAGGAGCTGTAACAAGACCTTGACATTAGCATCAGAAAATGCCACCTTTAACTTTTGCACTCTTGTAAAGTATTCGCATCGCTACAATCGACATTTAAATATTTTCGGTTCCTTTGTGTTACTGGTTCTTCTTTTCTTTTTGAATTCAACATCCTTTGTTGTAGAGTACCTACCTTCTGAAAAAGGCATGAGGTACTCCTGAAGGTTAGTGTTCTGAAAAGCTTTAGTAGAGGCGGAAACTATTCAATCGGGCAACAAAAGTATGTATTAGTCATTCATGACAGTAAAATGCAACTAAATGTCGAAACATTTCTACAGAGAAAGAACTTTAGCCTTTTCGAATTCAGGGTTTGACATTCATCATCATGCTTCTGGTTTTGATAGGTTTCGGTTGTTGAGTCCACGTAGGTACCTTCACAGGTAGATTCTGCTGGCGATACCATAAAGTAGATCCCCTATACATGTGGAAATGGAAGGGCTATATTTTTCTAGTGCCGGCACAGACTTTCACTACTCAAAGTAAAAAAAAAAAACAAATTCAATTTCAATTAAAAATCATAGCCTATAAAGACAAAGGCCCAAATTGAATAGCGTCAGCTTTTAACGAAGGCACTATGGAAATAACAAAGCGCTGTCGAATCCACAGCGAAAGTTGATTAACTTAATGCTGATTGTTTGCTTTTTTTGTGCAACTTTCATTTCCTTTCCAACAAACAGAATGAAGGGTTGCGTTTGTTTCAGATTAATCTACAATTAGCTCATTTTTACTAGAATTTTAGAGTACATTATTACTTTAATTCCATATGAGCTCTAACAGTTGCATTTTTAATATTACCTAAAAACGAAACACCTGTTAAGTGATAACCGGATAACTATTAGCTATAAAATTATCGCATGTTTGGAATGTGCCTACGATGCAAAGCTCTGCGTCTATCATCTAGAGGCATGAAAGTGATGAGCCTCATGTGGTTGTAATTTCACCGGCACCCAAACCATTCAAATCAAAACACAGCAGCTGCTGCTTCTCTTCTAAATTTGGGATAAATTTGTGTTTATTGATATATTCACCATCGTCTGCTATAGTCTTATTAATCCAGTCCATCCAAAGGTTGTCTGGAAAAGATCTCTCTAAGCGATAAGACCGCCCATTGTACTTTCAGTATAAGTTATTGTTTGTTTTGTATTTTATGTTTAAGTTGGTGTGAGTACAATAAAGAGTTATCTATATAACTATCTATCTATCTTCTCGGCAGAAATATGTATTGTCGTAATACTTCTCCGGGTGAGCTCTTCACAAAGAGCTCTACTTCCAAACGAGTAGGTACTAGGAGGGACTTACTATGTTTAATATTCCATGCATTTATTTAATTAGCTACTCATCTTCCCATACATTTACATATCTAACGGATGTCAACACTATTTTAGTAACGTCTCTGGGTAATAATCTTAATCAATAACAATACACCGTTACGTATCGTCAACAACGACCTTGCATTGATTAGTTTGTGTTGTATAATATCAATGCATCAACAGACTGAATTCGCACATATCATTTAAGTGAAATACCTAATTCAGTGAAGCACAGCTGTGAAATCAAACCCACGATCGAGATGCTAAGTTAGGTAGAAATCGGTTAAGTATATTCCAGGAACATGTTTATCAAAGGGATCTCACTCAACTTATCATAATCATTATCAGCTGATAACAGTCCACCGCTCCATGACTGCTGGACTTAATAACTTATTAATTAGGAGTTATGGTATGTTTTGAATTAAATAAAATATAAAAATAAATTATTTTAAATCTTTGTTAATTGTAGAAGCACCACCATGACTGTTTCTGCCGTGAAACAGCATTTTTGTGGTTTGGAGGGTTTGGGTGCCGTGAAATTACAGGCTTCTCACCTTCATGCCTCTAGAGTCTAGAGGCATGAAGGTGAGAAGCCTCACGTCCATAAACTAGACTCTAGAGTCTAGAGTCTAGTTTATGGACGCAGAGCTTTGCTTTGAAGAGTAAGTTCCAAACATGTCTTGACCTACGATGTACCTAATACTTTTTTATAGTTAATGGTTACCACTTAACATCATGGTAATGGGCATCTTCAAAAGATATTTAAAAATAATTATATTACTAATCTAAAAAAGGATAGTTTTAAATTTCTGATACATATCAAAATAGTGTAGGTATCTAAATGGTCACCATAAAATGCTAAATTTTCAAATGATCTATTCTTAACATTTTGAGTTTGAGTTCCACGAAGCCTCTAAGCCCTGTAGACAAGGGCGGATTTCACAATAGGCCAAGTAGGCCCGTGCTTAGGGCGGCTAAATTTAGGGGGCGGCAAAAATTGGTTGTTTTTTTTTTTATTTAAGTATGTACCGAAAAGTCAACCCTCACTTCATATATAGCGGAACGCGAGGTGTTTATTCTATTGTGTCTGGTATTCAGGCTTAACAGAGGTAATGGTCGCACGGGTGGTAGGTTCACAAAAAAGTTTGCAACCCTAGTGAAGTAAAGCGCACGTTTCGAAAAGCCAAAGGCAAAGAGTAGGCTCGGGCATTGGTATTTTTTAATGCTTTACAGCGAGTAGGGGGGTGGCAATCTTTCATGCTTTGCAGCGACTAGGGGGGCGGCAATCTTTCATATGCCTAGGGCGACCGATGGATCAAATCCACCCCTGCCTGTAGAGATTTCCCCTTCTAGTATCTAATGGAGCGATATGGGTTTATAAATGGACTACGAGAGCGTACGAGTATCATAGCCTCATAAGGTTCGATGTTTGTTGGCGGAATAATCAAATTTACTGTCGCCTTTCCTCAACGGGGTCTCAAAGGGGTGATTGATCAATGTTCGTATGGTGCCATCCACAGAGCAGAAAGACTAGTCTTTCTTATCTGTGGTTGCATTAGTAAGTTGACTTATTATAATAGAAGGTCCCGAGAGTAATGAAAAAATAGTTTGTTTCTTGTTTCTTTCTTTCTCGTGATTTGTTTGGGAATACTTTTTTCGCCATGCTAACAAATGTGATCAAATTGAGGTATTTTACCTATCTAAGGTAACCCTGAGAACCCTTGACCAGCAGTACTGAAAACCAACCTAGCTGGCTTCTGACTAGCAGTCTAGCTGACTTTGTGAAGAAAAGAAGTTTGCAACTCCAAAATATGCCAGGTAACCGGCATGATACAGTTTACGTGCTCCCTTTTCCTAAGAAACACTATTAAGGTTTCGGAACCTTCTTCAAATTACGCGAACGGATGTCAATTTCCTTTCTAACAAAATTAGTTTGTAGATTTAGTAATTAAAACTTCTACAGACCAATTGATCCTTCGCAATAAATTGGGGGATTCGGTGTCCTTCAGGAGTGACGTCATCCTAGCCCTGAAGTGAATAGCCTACTCAAGGCCTCGAGATATTTACGCGACGCCTATAAAACCGTACAACGCAATAAAATGTTCAAATTAAATCCAGTGAAGAAAAACGACGTAGGGAAAACATCATGAACATAATAAGGTATATTTGCTGCGCGCCGAAGGAAAATATCGTGAGATCGGCATGCCTGTTGGCCCGGATGGGATTGACGACAAAAAAAACGTAGTACGTACCTACGTACTACTCATGTAATTTTAATTATAAGTAAATATGGTACCCACGATCTGCGTACTATGTATTCTGTGGTACTGATGTCAATCTTAAGGAAAAAGCCGAAAATATATTTGTTTTGTAGAGTCTCACTGAGGCTACTGAGGTCAAATTAAGCAAAAGGAAATACTAAATACATAAAAAAATTCAGTGGGTTTTCGTCCATTCTCACCTTGTTGATCGGAAAAGTTCGTCCAATTTGGCAGGAGTATTAACATTAATAGAATGGAATAACGATTTTCCACGTAAACTGTGAGGTGGGTCAGCCACACCCAAGAGTTATAACGTAGGTACCCCAATATTATACGTAATACCTCATCACGTTACAGATCTGCGTATCTGACCTTGAGGGTTTGGCTGACAACAATAATTTTACGGTGACGGAGACGTGCTCAAATAGGGAAGTTGAATTTATTGGTGGAGTTTCATCTGGATTTGTGTTAAAGCTTACACTCGTCGATCGATAATAGAGAGCAAAGAGCATTTATCATAACAGGAGTGCTCGTTTTGGACAAAAGTCTGTGCCTTATTTTGTCTACCAAATAGACCTTGTCTCGTTTCCTACTTAGTGTTAAGTTAAAATCAACAACTATTTGGAGGAAACCATAAGTCACAGATTTTTGTTCAAACCGAACGTTCCTTTGTACGTCAAGTACTAGTAGGTAGTTTAGTTAGAGAGAGAATAGAGCAGCACTAGAAACAGTAATTCCGATTTGGATTTAACCTGGTTTTCGAATAGTTCTCATCTATCTTCCTTAATTTTTTTACTTCTTTTTTTAGTTTCATCTAATACTAGTAGTATTTGAGATCGTTGATTGTGTGAAGTTTCGTGCTGGAAATATTAGCCAGCCTAGACACTGGCGCGATTGATGTATCACCTATTATTCTAAATTATAGAACTTTTAAAGTGATTGAAACCTCAACAGGAAAAGAACTAGGAATTATCCACCTGCCTACCGGAATTCTTGAACTTATATGAAAGATATGATTGGACATATTCTTGCTGTGCATTTTATACTATCTCAATAAAAGCTGAATAGAGAATTAGGGCGATGCGGCAATTGCAACCACAATGTTGTGTAATACTGCAAAGCAGATGTTACGCGTGGGAAAAAATGTGGATGTATGCAAGGGAAGTGACCATTGTTACAATGTACAAACTTATTACTTTCTACGTTCTATGAAAGTGGCTTTAGGGTAACGGACTAACAGGGTATTTTTAAAACTCATATTATACTGACTGATAGACAATAGACATTCATCGCAGAGCCTAAATTGGCAGAATCTAGCTTCTGCTGCTAATACAGTGGATGTTATGCTCAGTCTATGATGCTGTAGTTGTAGCCACAATGTTTTATGTAATCTTATTCTCCCTTTTTTGTCAAAGTTTTATTGTGTTCAGTAGCAAATAAATATATGTCTATGTCCAAATCCAGGCTAAGTCGCGGTCGCTTACTAGTAAACTCTGATAACGATAGTAGGTCGTTTAGAGATCGCTATGATTTCCCACGAATTACCGGCGCAAAATTGCCAAGATTATTAGAAATGTAGAGAAAGGTATTTGTTGATTTCGTTCTATCTATTGGTATGTAAATTGCAAATTACTTAACTATAGGATCAGATAGTTGCAACTTCCCTGAAAGGGAATTCTGCAATGAACTGCATTAGAAACGTAAAGAATGGTACTTATTTATGTCGTCTCAGAATAAGGAAGATAATTTCGTTCTATCATTGAGAAGTGCATTATTACTTAACTATAAGTATCAGATATCTGCCACTTCCCTGCAAAAGGAGTTCTGCGATGGAGAGCAACAATACAATATGTCTCTTAGAAGTCTAGTACTCGGCACAGGATTGGAGGACCAGAACAGTTCCTACTACCTCTGTGGGCATTATGAAACTATAGGTATAGTTGGCGGTTGAGATCATACAGCTTGTTGCGTTTTGGGATCATCATTAGATGACTATTATGGCTCAGTGGGCGAAAGCCCGCCTGAGTCGCATTAGATTTCGGTGTCGAATCCCGCCGCGAGACAAATGTTAACATGATGTGCAATAATATCTGTCTCGGGTCTGAGCGTTTTCTAATTAAGATGTGTATGTATTTACAAAAATGTATTTATCAGTCATATGGCCCTTATAATATAAGCTATGCTTAGTTTCGGGCTAGTTGATGTTGTGTGAGAGTCTATACTATGAATAGCTTATATCAGTATAAACTATACTAAATGTAAAGTTAGTAGGCTTCTACCTTACACATCCCTACACTCACCCAAAAACTTCAAAATCAACCCATTACGCTAACTTTACATCTCAATATAACGATGTAGGTGCCATAAGTACCTAAGAATCTATACAATACATACATGCTCAAAAGGAGTTTATTAGTAGTAGATCAATTTACATGACAATCAAAGTAGTCTCCAGACGTCACAGAGAGATACAATTAATGTTATTATGTCACCATTCGCAAGGTCCACCACCATGAATACTGGCAAGCCTTGCAATGATGTCATACTACGTAAACCGACGTTTTATTACTCAGTAGATAGAGAAACGCTCACGATTTTGTTCACAAGGGAACACCGTTGGTAACGAATGTTATGTTTGGGCTTGCCTCTTATGCTCTATATGGTATCGTCAATAGAATTGTGTATCCAATCAATCATCAATCATCCGCAGCTCGAGTTCACCCAATGCTGAGTATAGCTCTCCCTTTGCTCTTGCCACTTACCACGGTCCCGCACTAGCCTGAACCACCACTGGTGGCCCACGACGCTGACTACTTCTCTTCCCTTGCGTATATCTGACTATATTTTTTACATCGGATGAACCATCGTTTCACCAAGAACTCACCTGTTAAGTAATGTTGTGGTCTAGCATGGAGCACCAATATCCATAACTATAAAGAAGAAGTCGTGATGATGTTGTTGTTTCTTTTCAGAATAGCTTAATCATCATCAGCCTATAGCAGTTCACTGCTGGACAATGGACATAGGCCTCCCCTAATGAGCTCCAATGCGCCCTGTCCTCAGCTCCACGCATTCAGCTTCAGGAATAGCTTGATATTGGAAAGTGAACCTCAATGGACCACTATGTAAGAAGCATGCCTTCTGAATTTCAAGGCTAGTAACTGTATAGGAAGGTACCACCTAGTTTTCGTATTGTCCAATATATTTAGACAGTTCGACAGTCAGTTACGTAACATATTTTGTGTTTAAAAATTGAGCAGGCAAGGTATGTGTTGTAATGATAATAAAATTAGACAAGGTTTTCAGTCCGAACGGGTTTTGTACAAGAAGTTTAAGCCGAAATTTCGGCTTGTAATGTAATTATTGTAGTACAGCTATGTGTTTGTTATTGATTAAGCTGTGCTAGCGACACCCACTAACGCATTCCATAACATCGACCCATCTCGCTACTTCTAGTGTGCAGTAGTTCGTAAATGCAACTAGCCAGTTGCGACAGCCAGCAACCGGCCTCCCGCAATTCGGGTGGCCTATATCCAGCAATGGATACACATTTTGCCGCTTAAACAGTATGCAGTTCTAGACCAGGATACAGGCTACTATTTGTAAAGGTATTACGCGTGAGATGCCATAGGCGGGAGCTAGTAGTAGTAATATGATATTGTGATTATCTCTTTTTGGATTCCCGGAATATTAGTTATTCGGATTTTAAAGAAAACGACCAAGAATAACATCACCGGCACTCGCAAAAAGAGCGCAGATATAAGCTTTGCACGTTATGGTATTTTTTTAAGTTTGTCCCTCCTTCCCGCCAAAAGTACAAAACATATTTAGCTGAAATTTAGACCTGGTATAAGATCTAGGCTATTTTTTGTCCAAGTAGGTATGTAAGGTGGGTGGAAGCAAGTTTCATATAAAGCTTTCAAAATGGTCAATTAATTACGACTTGTGGCTGTGCTCAGTTTGACATCTCATTAAAAGTTCACAACCAAATTAGGTCACTAGACTAGGTCAATTAAGCTGGCCTTAGCATCTAGGTGCGATTCTCAATTCAAGAATAATTTTAGGATCATGAATAAATAGACAGAATCAATGAGGATACCGGCAAATAGGGTATTTTTTTGACAATGGGTATCAAATTTTTGCTCAAGCTTAGGAATTAGGATATTACATTTAACAATGTACTTAAAGAAATAGGGGCAAGCAGTACAGATGAGTAGACAACTTGAAAAAATTACTGGTCCACTTTATGCACGGTTAGCAGGAGATAGGGAAAGCTGTAAGTCGCTAGAGGAGGCCTTTGTGTCCAAAAAATACACTACTCGAGTGATAACCAAACCAGATACTCACACTTTAAGAAGCAAATAGAGGCTTTGAAATTGAAATTGAATATCACTCATAGGGGGAGGCATATGACCAACAGTGGACTACTATAGGAATCATCCTATAGCCATATTATAAATATATGATGATATCAAATAAGCTCTAGAAAACCTTTGATGGTTATACCCTGGTCTAACTATCTCCTACAATAGACATGGGTTTTCACTACTGCCATCAATGTGATTTCATGGTGAAATCTTATAATAAAAGAGGTATGTGATAGCATACACAAATAAAAAATCTCTATAATTTGTAGGAAGTTTAAGAAACAAGTTAAATGGAGAATTTATTTAATTTACATCAATTCATAATGCAACCAAACAGAGAATAATTGGCAAGAAATTCTGCTTGGTTTTTATTGGATGGCACACATGTTACGATCACATTATACCGTTTAAACTGCACCGATTAATCAAAATATGTGTGTGATGATAACTCAGTTTTCGTTTCGATTAATCGGTGCAGTAAAGAAATTTCTGATCCTGAGATTATCTTCACACTGGTTATCATGTATCCAGTGATATATCATCATAAGGTATCAAAACCTTCAAAGCCAACAAGATATTGATAAGCTTGTGTAGGTGTTGGAGTTTTTAGGCTAGGTGGCCTAAAAACTCCAACACCAGGTGTCCAACATGGTTTAATGAGACAAAGGACTAACATCTTACTGTACCTTCCAAAGCACGGAAGCTACTTCTGGTGGTAGAGAAAGACTCTACCACTAGTAAATGTAAGAGAATCCATAAATTCTTAGCGGGTTACTTTATTTTTAGGGGTAATTATGTAATGGATAACTATGAATTCTTCACATAACTCGAACCTATGCAGTTAGCAAGCAGGGTAGGTATCCAATCAAAGTGTGAAATGTAGCTGCCAGATACATAGGTACATAACTGATATTCTTAATCCATAGTTTATCAGGTTCATCAATTAAAAACTAACGCTGGAACCAGCACGAATCATAAAAATACCGCTTCATCCCAAAATAGGTCAAATCCCGGTTCACGTGAAGACACAATTCGAGTTAGCCCGTTTTCAACATGACGTAAACCTATGCAAAAATACGTTTCGCCCTCTATACCAAGAACGCTGGATAGGTAAAATCCAAGTGAATATTCTTCTGCCATATATGTAAAGTTTTTATAGAGGCAAATTATAAAACCGTAGCGAAATAAATAAAAAAAACAAGTCGTTCTGTACCTGTTTACTTTTGTTGTCAATCCCGTTCGCTTTGCCGTCCGGCACGGAGCTGTTGTTTTCTTCACTTTTATCACTTTTCACACCCTCCAACGCCATATTTAGATCGTTTTTTTATTCACTGGCATACGAGAAATAATTATTTTCTCCAAAATCACTGAGTAAAACAAAAATTCACGTAAATTCAATACGAGCAAACACTCCCATAGACAATCAACCGACATAAAACTAAACACGACGCGCCGCTTCCTCGACGCATCGAGCGCGAATGAGAAAAGAAAAAAATTAAACAGTTTCGCCGGCGTAGAGCTAGAGAGAGGGAGAGAAAAGATGGATGGGATACTGCGGTGCGGTCTGCGAGATAGTTTACAATTACAGATACAGTATAATCTCGTTTACTTTCTTTCTTTTCTTTATGTTATTTTGACAAAATAATTACAAAATGAGTGTGATCTACATTAAGTACCTACATTACTTACAAGTAGTAAATTTTTTCTCCTGCATTGGATCGCGCTGCACTGCATCTAAACGGCCTGTTTATGATTGTTTGAATAGATTCGAATAAAACTCATAGATTTATGAATACACCAGTACATAGGTATGTACTGCTGCACAGGTTATTTAACCCATTTGTTAAAAATTACAAACAATGCATAAATAAATTGACACAATATTTAATTTTACCGCCCATTCATCACACAATATCCTGTTGAGTGTCAGTGTCATTGAAAATTGAAAATGGGTGTCAATATTGAACATCCTGATTTTGTACAACCTGATTATCCATGTATGTCTATTCTTTGTACATGGGTGATCGGTTTGCACTTGTCTGGCACCATTCATACCTATTGAAAGCACAGCCTGATCATCCATGTACATACCATAGACAAGATTTATGCTTCGTTTACAGTACTTATCCGAGGTGTCAAGAATAGACAAAGACATAGGTTCTTATCCGCAAATTAAGACTCCCGGACTTGACTAGATAAGGTTCTAAATATATCACAGAACTGACGCAGAGCTACCTGATCCCACCTTATCTTATGTCTCTACCTCTAGTGTATATAAAAAATGTGGAGCCAGAATCTCGCGTGGGAGATCCTAGTGAGTGGAGTCAGCCTGCGAGGACAAGTAGAGTAAAAGGGGGGAGGTGGCGAGCACAGCGAGCCGGTGACCTCCGTAGCGGAACGATGGATGACTGGACGAAGCGAGACTCAGGGGCGACCTCGTAAGAGTTCTGGCGAGAGAATATGCATCTTTGCCACCTCGGTTGGTCGGTCAACTTTGTGTCGAAAACCTCCGTATAAATTTTCCAAATTAAAATATCCTTCAGTGTTTTATTCTATAAAATCTTTTTTGTACTATACATATATCGTAAAAGTTACATGTTGTGTCAGTTTTTATAACTCAGAAATACAAATTATAAGCCAAAAAAACTAAGTTTAAAGTGTAACAACAGATTCACATATTAAATTAGTGGCAAGTGTGGGTACACTGCCTCCGTTAACGTGCAGAGGATCCTAACGGTTACGCGTACTACAGAAGGTTAAATATCGCGTGCATTGTACATAACGTGTCTTTATCAGTGTTCTTGTCATAGACTAAAAGTTCAGAACGGACATATTAATTTGCCATATTAGGGGTCAGAAAGTTTCGTGACGCAGCAGAGTTCACTACAAAACCAACATGAAGTGTGCGGGCTGTTTAAAAGTAACAAAGGAGGCGAATGCTATTAATTGTTCATCATCAACATGTGATAAAAGTTTCTGCCTGCAGTGTGTCAACGCAACGTCCTTCACCACTGACAAGAAAAAATCTTGGAAATGTCCTGATTGCTGTGCAGCTATGAAAAGAGGAGGTGACAACAGCCTAACCCCAATACGGCCTGCAACCGAATCTCAGAATGTTACCATTCGAAAGAAATCTGAGACCACATCCGACACGGCACGCACGGAATCCGAAGTCAAGGATCTCACTGCTGTTATAAAAAATTTGACCAGCGAATTTGCTTCACTTAAGTTGAAACTTGAAGAAGTTACCTGCTCACTGGGCCACTGCCATGAAAGGATGGACGAACTTGTTCGTAAGATGTCAACCAACGACACTCGCTTATCTAAGCTGGAGAAACGAGACCATGAGATTGTGAATCTGCAAGCAACGGTAGTGCATCTCCAAAATGAACTGAATACGCAACAACAACATGGCCTGCGAAATGAAATTGAAATTGTTGGTATACCGGAAAGCGTTAACGAAAATCTTGAACATATAGTGAAGATCGCAGCCCAAAAAGTTGGAGTTCAGTTGGGGGATGATGATTTGGACTGGGTTGCTCGTGTTGGCCCACGCCATCCAGCTGTGTCACTCAGTCTGCCTGAGGGTCCCGCCAGGCTACCGCGCCCCATCGTCGTTCGACTGCTTCGCCGCTCTAAACGTGACCTGATTCTAAAAGCTTCAAAATCAAGGAAGAACATCACAAGTAAGGATTTGGAAATATTTGGCAACCCGGTTAGAGTTTTCTTTAATGAAAGACTCACTAAGGAAAATAGAGTTTTATTTCGTAACACTAGGGCTAGAGCCAAAACCCAAGGGTACGCTTACTGCTGGTGTAATCAGGGTGCCATTTATATTAGGCAGCGTGAAGGGAAGTCTGCTGTACTCATCCGATCGCAGCAAGATTTGGACCGTATTCTACCTGCAGCTATACTGGACAATAGCAGCATTTAGTTATTGGCAATCACTGCCCTTTGTAGTAAATATTCTGTACGTTACTCAATTTATTGTCATTGTTTATATATATTCAAATGTTATACTTATATTATCATTATTATCATTACCATTATATTTTATTTTATATGTATATTTAACACGTGTTTCATGTCACCTAAAATATTTAATTATTTTTTTACAATCTTGGTCAAACATCTATTGCTTCAAAAAATATACAGTTTGCATCGAAAATTTTGTGTGGTCTGACTGGGTTTGGATAACTTTCAAACAAAAGAAGAAGATTGGGATTAGAAGATGATTTGGATTCGATGAAGATTGACTGTTGCGTTGTAAAAGTAACTGAAGAATGCAAAGATAAGTTTACCATAGATCACAATTTTAAATTAATCGCCATCAATATAAGAAGCATCCATAAGAATTTCAATGCTTTTATGGTAGCTTTGAAGCGTTTAGATATTGTTTTTGATGTCCTAATTTTAACGGAATGCTGGTTGAAAACTTCTACTAGTGTCCCGCTAATACCAGGTTATAAATCGTTTAAAACTGACAATAACGACAACCAAAACAGTGGAGTTGTAGTATATATGAAGGAAATATGGAACGCGACGGTTTCTGAACCTACAGTTGATAATGCTAGCTGTTTAGCTATTCGAATTCACAATGTGATTACTATACTTGCAGTTTATCGCTCTCCGTCTTGCAGGAGTATTGAAGGTTTTCTAAATTCCTTAGAACCACTTGTGAGAAACACCGATGGACTTCCTTTGGTCTTTGCTGGTGACATTAACGTTAACATTATGGACATAAGCAACACTCAGTCTTTGGAATATCAATGTTTCATGGCTGAGTATGGTCTGATACCGGCTATCACGGAATCTACCAGAGGATCATCATGTCTTGACCATATATATGTTAGTAGTACACAACTTACTCGGGACCCATTGGGTGTTATCTGTCATACTGACATAACCGATCACTATCCAACTATGTTTGGCATGAACCTCAACAAAATTAGAATAACTCGTCCAAGCCGCATTGTTGTGAAAAGAGATTTAGATGCAATTAAAAAAGACCTCGCTGAAATTGATTGGGGCTTCACTGCTGAAGATTTAGACGTAAACGAGACAGTTAAACGCTTTACACAGCTATTGACAGATATTGTAGTGAAACATACCAGTGAAGTACGTCTCAGCAGAACTCAGTATAATCTTAAGCCCTGGATAACTCCTGGACTTATGCGTTGCATGAGACACCAAGATAGACTTCACCAACGAGCCAGACATGAGCCCAAAAATAAAATACTGCAAGTTTCTTATTCAAGGTATCATAACTTCTTTGTAAATCTCTTACGTAAACTAAAGCTTGAATATGAACAAAAAGAATTAATTAAAAGTAGAAATAATCCAAAAATGTTATGGAGATCTATTAAAAACATTTGCAATTTAACGAGGAATAAATCAGATGCCAATGAACTTTTAACAATGCAAACATCTAATAGCTTAAACTCAGTCCTTGACCAGTGTAACAACCATTTCTCTACTGTAGGACAACGCCTTTCAGATGTAATACTCTCTAATATTAATAAAACAGAAAGTGACCTTGCTGCTGCAGTTAATAATAAAAATTCACCAACCGAATCTTTTTTTATGACCCCAACAGACTATGAAGAAGTAGATAAATTAATCATTAGTCTACAAAATGGCAAAGCTCCAGGTATCGATGGCTTAACCAACTCTCTACTTAAACATATTAAACAAACAATTGTAGTGCCACTCACAAATATTTTTAATCAAAGCCTTTCCAGTGGAGTTTTTCCCCAGGATTGGAAAATAGCATCCGTTACTCCGATTCATAAAAGTGGTCCCAAACATTTTATTGAGAATTATAGGCCTATATCGCTCTTAGGAACTTTTTCAAAATTGCTAGAGAAACTTGTTAATAAAAGACTAGCTAATTATTTGGAATCTCGTAACTTCATATCACCTAAGCAATTCGGGTTCCGCAGGGGTAAAAACACTGAAGATGCGGTGTCTCTTTTAACTGGTACGGTATCATCGAAACTTGATAGTAAAAAGAAATGCGTTGCTGTCTTTTTGGATTTGGCTAAGGCTTTCGACACTGTCTCCGTTCCCATTCTTCTCAGTAAATTAAATAACATGGGTATCAGGGGCGTTGCTTCTGATTGGTTCAGAAGTTACCTGACGGAACGAAGACAGTGTCTAAGGATTGGCCAAAGTATAAGCAGCTCACAGAGCATAGGCTTTGGCGTACCACAGGGGAGCATCTTGGGGCCAACGCTTTTTACAGTCTATATGAACGACATCCATGACGTAGAAATAGAAAATTCTGATATCGTGTGTTATGCAGATGACACTGCTATTATCTGTTGTGGATCGACATGGGCCGAAGCTTTCTTCTGTGCTGAAAAAGGTTTATCTCAGGTTTGTGAGTGGTTACAAAGGAACATTTTAACGCTTAATACAAATAAAACAACATATATCTGTTTTCACAAAACAGCTGCGACAGCGCCATCATCAGCAACAGATATAAAAATTCATAAACCTTCCTGTGTCATCAACCCCAACTGTGACTGTGACTCACTTCGTAGAACAGATGTTGTAAAATATCTCGGAGTTCTCATTGACTAGAATCTTAAATTTCAAAAACATATTAGCGCACTCTCAGCTCGTGTACGAAGAGTTATTAGCGTTATGAAACACCTCCGTGATGTAGCGTCTATGGATACAATCAAATCAGTATACTTTGCCTTATGCCAATCCCTCCTATCATACTGTATCACTTGCTGGGGTGCAGCAGCAAAGTCTTTTCTTATTCAAGTCGAGAGAGCACAACGTTCAGTTCTTAAAGTAATGATGAAGAAGCCCTATAGGTACCCTACCTCAGCTGTCTATAAGGACAGTGGAGTACTTAGCGTAAGACAGCTGTTTATTTTAAAAACCTCACTTTCTACTCATAAATCTGTTTTGGCCTCTACTGAATATGAAGCAATGCATAAACGAAGAGTTTACCGCTTAACTACTCCATTAGTAAACTCAACCTTTGCTCAACGTTTCGGACTTTTTGTCAGAGCACATGTTTATAATTCTGTGGTCAAATACTGTGACATTAAAGATAAGACAGTGTCAGAAGCAAAAAAAATCATATTTAATTGGTTGGCTAAGTTAAGTTATGATGATACTGAAGAAATTCTTAAAATTATACATTAGTTTACAGTCTTTTAAATAGCTAAATGTTATATAACTATAATACTCGAATACCTAATACAATGGTTTATGTTTAGTATTATTCATCTGTATTGTATATTTATGTATTTTTATATACTATGTATCTACAATAGTTAGTATAGTATATGTATAGTGTATTATTTTATAATAATTGATTACATTTTATTATTATTTATATATGTATATATACCTTATTTTTGCTGTTTCTATGGTTTATTAGTAGTTATTTTAACTTTACACCGATTGAGGTAATCAATTTTTGTTTAATTTACTTTAGATTCGTGCGATACAGGCTGTGCCTAGTGTACGAATCATTAGCATCATGTCTAGTGTATTAAAGCTTCTGCATAATTTGGGATTTTAAGATTAAGATTAGTATTAATACTTGTATTAGTTTGTTAACCTTTTATGCAGCAATAAATATATAAAATATAAAATATATTTTTTATTAACATTTTAGTGATTTATAGTTGGACATTTTTACTTGATGCTTTCAAACTAGTGCTGGCTGCCAAAAAATCTACCAATTAGAAGCCATGTACATCAATAATCGGGCTGTGTTTCTTCAGGGTGTGCATAATCATCACGTGACGATTATTCACAGCCAGTATTTGGTGGACCTTTTGATTTGTATTGTTTATACATGGATAATCAGGTTGTACAAATCCTACAAATCATTCATGACGTTGAACCGGAACGGGCAACCAACCAATGGCAGCCTAAAACATGACCATAGAGAATTTCTGTTTTGTTTTGGGGTATTATTGTAGGCCCTAAAAATTATGCGTATATTAATAAAGTGGTATCTTAAAAGTTGCCTAGATGGCGCTATTCTTAAAATGTAAGTAAAAAAGAAATATTTTATTTTAAATAAACCTACTGATTCACATTCAAATATATTATTTATATTAAGTATGTATTAAAACAGTAATAAATAATTACTTGAGTAAAAATTCTTATATACTTTACCTTATTAATAAAAAAATAAGTAACAAGCAAGTTAATTGTTAAGAATTAGGTAATAAACAAATAAATAACATATTACTTAAAGATATTAAAGTAATATATTTATTATTTATTTTAATACTAATATTGCGATCGATTGTATTTATTATCCTAAGCATTTAAAACTGAGTTAATTTTCGGCATTTCGGAAAAAGTTAAATTTGCATTTATTAACCCGAATTTTTAATGTCAAGTTGTTGAAGTTGAACTAAGAAAAAAGTTTGAACCTTCTTACTACTATCAGTAACTTACCGACTTTCAAAATATTTCATCGCTAAAGTCGAATACATACAAATGTTTTATATCACAAAACAAATATATAAATACAGCCATGAGCTTTATTTACTGTTTATTTCCCTATCAGTAGAGGTAGTGCACACTCATTAGTGAACCACAGTAGCTGCTCTGATGTGGACTTAGAATACTGTGCATTATTTATGAATAACTCTACAAGTTTAATTATAAAAAAGTGTGTTTATAAAGCAATGAAAGTATTATTTAATTCAACGAATTCAAGTGTATAGCTATAACTTTTATAATTTCTTTATTAAATCTGTGATAATAGCCAAAGTGAAAATGATAAAAAGTAAGTATTCTAGTATTTAGATACTAAGGTACCTTCAATTTATGCTAATATTATTTTGTTAATTTCATAATATGTACATACTCGTTAGTACAACTAGGTAATTTATATGAAAATAAAAAGAAAGTTTTGAGTACCTACCTACCTAACTCTAGCTAGGTAAACGAATGAGTTCGTGTACTTTGTACTTAGGTAGGTATACGTTAAAAGATAAAAACCTAATGCTCAAGCCAATATTGAAAGGAAACCTACCTATCTGATATGGAAAAAAATACATTCAATTTTATTAGGTACGTATTGAAGTTAGATAAAGTACTTACTTCCCGATATTACCTAACGTATCTTTCAATAAATGCATATTATACATACATTTACTAGTTAATGAATGCGTGTTGTTGTCAACAACAGATAAATATAGTCTCTGACCACAGTTCAATTTATCCTGGTCCGTAAAAATGCATATTAGAATAAACCTTTGTTCTCAATGTACAAGGCACATTATACGAAGCTTTGAGATAATTTATTGTTTATTGAGGCCGTTATGATTAAATGATGCATGTTTCACTCAATAGAAGTCAAGTAAGATCAAGGTTCATAAATTAGCGATTATTGTAAATTCTTTAGAGCTAGACACCTAAACATATTGACCACTTCCCACTTCATCCAAACTCATTGTTCTTGGAAAAGAAAACTTTAATACATTCGTTCCCAACCACATGCATAAGTTGAAGTAGAGTCAGCACGACAATCTTCTGAAGGCCTAAGTAGATAGTTAAGTAAGGTATGAATACTACTAAAAATATTTAAGAACATAACGCAAGTAAAAAATTCTCTTGCGGTCGAGTTCGGAGTTCTTGAGTAGACAGCGCGAAACCAGCTGTAGTGTGACGATTTGCGAAAGGCTGCTGGTAGAAGCTAGTTGCGTTGAGCTGAAGAATGGGCGCAATGGTGCTTATGTGCAGCTTATGTGCAGCACTGGACTGCTACAGGCTGATGATGATGACACATTCAATGATCAAATGGAACCTTACCTACTTCATTACATTTGTGAGTAGTAGAGTTCTTTGTGAAGGGCTCATCCGGGGAAGTACCTACGACCATGCCTATTTCTGCCGTAACTGCAACATTGCTGTTTCGGTTTGAAGGAAATTACAGGCACATGAGGATTTTAACACCATCATGCCACGGGTTGATGGACTTAATTAAATAAATCCTAATGGGTACCTAAATTTAATGTAGGTTAGGTCTGCATGCCTACTTATAGAAACCATTTTCTTTCCTGATAACTACAATAGTATATAATGTAAGTACCTATTTAAAATATCGGTCTGCTCCTACTCATTTGTGAACACCCTAACTGGGTACATTATGTATTGATTATCAACCTAGTCTTAACATTTGACTTATTTTTTTTTGTTTAATGTACCGTACCTACATAATTATATGTAATATGATTGCAATAAATATTGAATACTGAATAAAACCCAGGACTCTAGCCCCTCTCTCTCTAGCCCCAGATGATTAAATGGATAAAAGATTTCAATGGAGAACAGATTTATTCAGAATGATACATGTATTTAGTTTGCATCTATTTGGCGCAGTAAGTTTAAAATTAAGATAGGTACTAAATGTTTTGCTGCTTATCTTAGGAGCTCTTTATTAGTTTTAAGATTATCAGCAAAAATATCTACATTTTTACACTCTTGTAGGAACTTATTAATAAAAGTTTGTGCCCTAAGCAACAGACTAGAAAGGACCTGAGCGTTGGTACCTATATACGTAGGTAGGTGTTTTCTGGACATTTGTGCGCTCCATCTTAGACCAAAGCGTCACAATATCATCTGGCGGTCAAACAAAGGTCAAACAATAAACATTTTAAAATTTTATGCACCTAGTAAATAAATAGAAAGGCTTCCCCCTTATGTAAAGGTTTCCAAACCTACGTTTGAGTATTGATTTATTTATTAATAGGAACGCCAACAGCTTAAATATCAATACATTGTAGAGTAACACTGACAAAGTTTTCATTCTGATATAGAAACCAATTACAGGCGGACACAGCATTCATAATAATATTAACTAAGTAGTAGGTACTTATGGTAACTAAGAGATCAATAGGTACATTATGTATTATTAGAACTTAAATTATTTAAAACTAAAAACTTAAAACGAATACTTAATAAACTTTAACCAATCATAATTGTATATATATTTTAAGGTTGGCTTTACTAACTTAAGTAGGGGTTCTTGCCGGAAATATTCCAGCACTTTATTTTAGTATATTTTAAAGTTGTCATTGAAGATGTCAATATCTGGTATTTGTTTAATAATAAAATTATATTGGTTACAAAGTTGTACGACAGGAGCACGGAGGCCCATATTATTATTATTTTAAGTATTTAGAGCACGTAGCTGGTAAATAAATAGAAAGGCTTCCTCCATAAGTTTAAAGGTGGAAATTTGTATCATTCTTCGGAACAAAAGACTGGTTCACCTGCCTGTGGTGCACCCTGCTAACAAACGGAGCTTTGGAGGCCGGCTAACTATGGCATAGCCCAGCCGCAGCCTAACAACGTCACAGCAGCTCTTGGCGACCGACAGGCGATAGCATCAGCCACGCGAGAAGCTGTGTTCTGTGATTCCCAACCAGCTTGCCCAACGTGGGCCTATATGATTATTAGCATATATGCCCCTTCTAAGGGAGGCATATGTCCAGCTGTAGGCTGAATTAAGCTGGTGTTGTTTGTTGAGGTTCCCCCATTCTAACGAATGGCTAAGAGCCCATTCATTACCACAAGCTTCCATTTCATACTTCTTAACAGTTTATCACAAATATTTCAAGGTCTGTCGTATTTTAAACCACGACTCTAGTCAGACTGCAAAAAGGATACAACTCGATCCCGAATGTGTATTACTGGATATCTACGACCGATTAAGACAAAATGAAATATGCAAAATATCCGGAATAAGAGGTTAGACCAGAAGAGCTAAATTATTGTAAATATAAATGAAATAACAACTAAATATTTGTTTTATTTACTATAGTTCTACGTTAACAGCACCGCGTCTATCGGACTTGAAATGAACCTGTTAACCTAGGTAGGTATTTATACTTAGATACTTCTTTATTAATTGGCTTCTGGTATAGTTTCCACAATTTCGCCAGTATCAAGTATAATGTTCATAATAATATGAGGCAACGTAGTACGGTTCATAAGTCCAGTCGTCCAGTCTTCGGTCAGGTCCTGTTTTCTGCTATAGCCATGGCGAATATAACAATAAACGATCGGCGCACAATTTTCTTCATCAGAGAATTCCTGTTCAATCTTCTTTTATTCCATTTCACTAATACTTGTGTCTTATAACTAACGTATAACGGTTATAATATGTTGTCATAAATATGTAGGTACATGGTATCTAAATACCATGTACCTACATATTTATGACAAACATCACAAAGCAAATTTGCATCATGATACTGTAATAGGCTTGTTTATTGTAAATAGCTCAATATGCTAATTACCAAGCCCTAGAGTAAATAAATACGTATAATGTTGCATAGACAAGACAAGCACCATGACTAGTTTATTAGCACATATATACAAACTATATGCAAGGCTGAATGTATTATTACCATTTTATAATACTCATGACAGTTTTAATTGATTGCGTAGACGTACTTATGTGATAAAAGTGAAACTGGGTTCTTTTTTTTTTCACTATGGGCCAGCTCTTGACCTCGAGGCTTGCGTGGGCAAGGATGAGGTTGACGATAGGACGAGCTTTCCCAGAAGATGCCTATTAACTCTCTTTTTGAAGCCGTTATGGGTCATAAGACAATGGAAAAACAGACGCTGGCAGCTGATTCCATATTTTAGCAGTGCGCATTATAAATGATGTTTGGAAGCGCTTAGTCCTGTTAAATGGAATATCAACTTGATGTGGGTGGTAGTTAGCAGTGCGTCTGAAGCTCCTATGGTAGAAAGGTGAAGGCGGAATAAGGTTCATTGTTCATCGTCATCATTTTAGTTAGTTTCGCCCTTTGATTATGCCACTTACCTCCATGCAAGAGCTAGGCTAGGCTGGCCGGGGTGAAAGGAAAGGAGATAAGGTGCCTCTTTTTTTCTGCTAACGTAGAGTACGCCACTGAGATGGGTTTACGTCGTAGAGCCATTTTGGTGGCATTCAATAAAATAAGTCGGAAAAAAATACACACAATAAAAAGTATTTTCTGTTATATTTTAAATAATTACTATCATCATTGGGTACCTACCCATTATAGGTACTCGTATTTGTAGTTCCAATACAAATTGATTGATCTATTGTTAAGTGTATGTATCTAGATATTGAGACGCCGACAATTACCTACTTACGCGGTAGGTACCTATTTATTTGCTTATAATATAACAATGAAGTGATAACATAGATAACAAAATAACCCCTAAAGATCATATACAATCTCAGTCCTCTACTCTACTTAGCAGAATAGACACGTTTTACGGTAAAGACGAATATCCAAATTTTAGCAGTAATCTAGTGTTTTTTTAATCAACATGCATTAGTACTTTTATTATAAACGGTTTTAAGAGTACCTACAAGAAAACAAATGTGCATCCAAAAAATGTTGTGGCCTATTTTACCTTGAAATAATGGTTATTTTTGAAGAACACTAATTTATTGTACAGACAGCGTCAGAGTCTGGTAACCCCCCTAGTTAATGTTAGTAGGTTCAAACCGTCGCGGCGTCATTCGTGGATCTTAACTTTTTGCACAAATGTGTTTTATAAAACTTCTCCTCCTTGCTTACGAATATTTAATTTCAATCATGTTACTATACGACACAATGGAGTGGCGGTTACAACACTCGACATCAATCGAAACGTTACAATAGTACTGGGTTCAAATCCCTTATTTCCCTATATGTATTTTTTTTTTAATTTTTGTTACTAACACTGCTAACACAATGGATTACGTTACGCTGTAAGTGTAGTAAGTAAGTTACCTAATTATTTAAATTAAGCTTAAAAAATAAAAAAAATGTTCAAAAGTTATTACAAATTTATTAAAACACCACATTTAACATAACATAATATAGATAGTAACTTATTTTTTTGAATTTTCAATAATGTTTTAAATGATAGATTAATACTTAATTTACCCATATAAGATTAACGAGTGAACAAACATGTTAACATTGGAACAGGTTATACTTGCCGTATAAAAATCCAATAAACAATTTAGATCACTTGCAAATACTTAGTCTGGTATTTTATCTATAATTGAAAACATTTTATAGTATTTAAATATTTTTTAATACCGAATGGGATGGATGTCCAAAACTTTAAATTATTTGTTGAAGCCTTCTTTTCACTTGGGTAATCAAAGTCCAACCAAAACCACTACGACGCATCAGTTCCTAGGTTCTCATGACCTCCTGTTGCAGGTGCACAACACTTCACTCGTGTCCCAGTTAGGACAATTTGACCCCACATATGCTCACACATTCTACACATATTTAAACCTGGACTTTTAGGTGACCATGATATGGTGATAATGCCCGTCTGAGAAGCGAGCCAATTGGTCAGAATTCGCGAACGATGAACCGCGCAGTTATCATAAACTAAATACACCGTTCCTTCTGGATAAGCAACTTGCACTGTTGACTGCATTATTTCTTGCAAAACTTTGCTCATTGATGACATCCATCGCCAATAACCTGAAAATAAAAACATAATATTATAAGCATAAGATGTGTTTATATAATATAAAATGGAATAGGTCTACTGAGAACATTGTTTATGGTAATCCTACTAATAATTCTCATACCACTTACCTAATGTTATTCTGCCATTTCCAATTCCATACATTGATTAACATTGACATTGATTATTTGATGGGTTGTAGCGTTCCAAAATTTTATTTTGCAAAACGCACTCTTTAGCTCAATTTTTCGGGCTGGCTTTTTTATATGCAACATTTTTCATAAACAAATTCAATGACACACGACACACACCCAAGACGAAACAAGTAACCTTTTGTTCTGAACTGTCATTTAATACACAACTACCCTCAATAGTCCAGTGCTGCACAAAATAAATAAGTAGTTGCGCACTACCGTGTTAAACAAATGAAGAAGTTACTAGCTGACGCATCCATGAATACCTAGACAAAATAATAAACGTATACTGTAACTTATAATTTCGTCATTATCGCCAACCGCTACGATAGCTCAGTTGGTTAGAGCGCCTGATTCATAAACTGGTGTGAATGAATTACTGGTTCGATCCCCCAGCCAAGTATAAATATTTTTGTATAAGATTTTGGCCATTTGAATATGGTAGCCTCCACGGCAGCAGTTTAAATTTATACTTGAAAGGGGTATACCAGATCGTGACGCTGTGTGTACCTACTTCACTATCAGGTTTTGAACTGTTTGAGATTAAGGTTCAAGAAAGACCACTGTAGACTGTTTTAAATAATATAATATCGCATTTACTTAAATGATAAAGAGGGGAAAATAATGAACAGTTTAATCCGCAATTTATACATACCTATTTATCTTCTAGTGAGTGCTTGCATGCAATTGATTATTGTATGAAGATACTGCTAACTCCCTACAAAGTTTAAAATTCTGTGATTTATTTTCAACATTATAATAGGGTTGCTTATAAACAAATAATAAAGGATTGCCAAATATGAACCAGCCTTAGGTATATAGCTGGCATCCGGAGCTCCCGAGAAATTTTAGTATAGATTTCTTTTTGACTGTATATTTTAATAACTATTTTATGCTCATCAAGGCATTTGCTTTAACTTTTCAGTGTCCTTAACTGAAGCAATGAAGATCGGTTTCATCGGAGGTGGCAGATTGGCTTTTGCCTTAGCTAATGGATTTGTATCAGCAGGTAAGAATACACACAACAGTAACCCGAAATCATATATTTAATTAGTTTAAATAATGTGTTTATAGGTTGGGTAATATGTCATATTATAAGAAGATTAATAAAAAACTCGCTTCAAATAAATTTATTCCTAGTGGTGGTATATTAAAACGAGGGACAAAACGGAATGTTTAGCTTCCGTAAAACGTAAAAAATGTTTTCTAAATCTAATCATACATGCCTTATGTTCTCCTCCTTTTTTGGAAGTCGTTTTATCTACACATCTACCGATTTCTTTAAACCTTTACAATGTCGTCAATCAAGTGGAGGGAGGGGTGGGGGGAAGGGGGGGGGGGTCGCCTGCAAGCATCAATTAAGTTAATTTTATGATCATTTATTATTTATTTTTTTAAATCTATATTATTTTAATACTAGGACATGAAAAGTAAATTAATTATTGTGACCTAACGAATAACCATTAGCGTTTTTTCCAGGGTTGGCAAAACCAGATGAGATCACCGCTAGCTGTCATCCATCGGATTTGGTCAGTGCTGAGGCATTTAAGGTAAATAAATTTACCTATATGTTTTTCCAAGTTCAGGACGTCAGCGAGTGGATATTGGGGCTCAAGTGGAGTTGGGCAGGACACTTGGCCAGACAGAGTGACGTTAGGTAGACCAGAGCGCTGACGGAGTGGTGGCCGAGAGTTGGTTACAGGAATAGGGGCCGTCCTCCAGCGAGATGGGTCGACGATATGAAAGACCATGGACGGCTGCTGATTCAGACTAGCGTAGAATTGAGGCGAGTGCCACCATGCTATTTCTGCCGTGCTTTGTTTCGGTTTGAAGGGTATGAGTGCCGTTGAAATTACAAGCACAAGAGGCTTATCTTCTTCATGCCTCAAGTTGATGGACGCAGGGCGTTGCATCGTAGAGCACGTTCCAAAAACGTGATCTACGATTAAATGCTTTGTGATAGGTAATGGTTACCACTTAACATCAGGTGGGCCATGTGCTTGTTCCATCTTCAAGTCCCATAAAAAAAGAATGGCATAATCAAAAGAAAACCTATGCCCAGTGGTTTGAAATTGGATGATGATAAGTTTTTCACCTAGGATGAAATGAGCAAAGGACCTTTGAGATTGGCAAAGGAAGGTCTATTCCAAGTAGTGGGAGAAGTCAGACAGACTTCGGATGATAATGATGATGATGATCATTATCATCAGCCGATATAGCAGTTCACTCCTTGACGTCGGCCTCCCCCAATAAGAGCCCATTGCGCCTTGTCCATAGAACTTTAATAAATTAAGTGCGTTTATTTAAGTAAAAACGATGGTAGGTACATTTATGGATTGATTGAACATTATTTAATATCGTTTACTTTTTACTATACTTAAAACCTATTAATGAAAGCAAACTAATCAGTAACGTTTATTAATTTTTATGACGAAATATACGGAAACAATACTAATGTTTTACTTGGCCACCTACATAAGTAGGTACTTGGTTCTGGTGTTTGCCATTTTATATAAATAGGTGTTTTAATATGACTAGTTGTTTTTATGACTTATGATTATGACCTAACTAACACAGATTAAATCAAGTTATGATTTAATAACGATGAAATGAATTGTTAAAAAAAGAATACATAATATTTTTCTTATTCAAAAATTGACATGAAGAAGATACAAACCTAAAATATTTTTTGTTTTATGTATAGTATACCTTCACCAACGTAATGGTATGTGATTTTTTTTTCATGTTGGTGGCCTGTGTAAAATATTGGTAGGTACTTTCATCAAATAAGTATTCCTTTACATCACGTAGGTAAGTCGACTTAACTTTGTTACCATAATTTAAATAAAAACAGAGATAAGGAGAGATAACAGCTGGATTACAACAAATAGCTTTATTGTGTTAAAATAAATAAATCTTTTCACTCAAACAAATATTTAATTACTTTTAATTAAAAGATAAAATATTTAGTACCAATTCCGCCAACTCTCTCTGACGAGTTTCATAAAAACTCAACAGGACTTCGACAATGTTTCGCCTTCCCGATACGCCTTACGATAGAAATGTCTATCGTTTCCTGATGATGCCTTATGGGGAAGGCAAAACATTGTCGAATTTCTGTTGTTGTGTGTTGAGTTTATGAAACTCGTCAGAGACAGTTGGCTGAATTTGTACTAAATATTTTAACTTTTAAATATCTTGTAATGGATTTCCGCAAAGTCACGCCTGATTCAATTCATTTAATTACTTTGTCAACTTCTTTGGAAAACCACAGCAATTTCCTCAGTAGGTACATAGGCACCTATGTACCTATTTGGCTGGTTACGATTTTCTTTACAATAAAAACTGTAGCTACAACAAAAATTATGTAAAATTATGTATTTAATGGTTTGTTAAAAATCTAAATATTTACCATGAGCTATTTTAAAATTACCTACTTTCTTATTTAAAAAAATGTGGGTTACGTTATGTGTAACTGTATTTTTTGGAAGTAGCTGGGACCTAGGCTAGACAGTAGGTATGCCAGCTCTGCTCTGCAAAATTCCCTAGATGTTGTTGTTTGAAGTGGGTGCCTCAAGTCACGTCACCTTCATGCCTCAAGTTGATGCACGCAGGGCGTTGCACCTTAGGGCACATTCCACTAAGCAATACCTTGATATAAGTAATAGTTACCACTTAACATCAGGTGGGCCGTGGGCCATGTGCTACATCCATTTTCAGATATCATAAAAAAATGCTCATTGATATTGAGTGAGGTATTGTTTCAATCAGGGTATTGGAGCTACAGCCTTATTCGAGAACAAGTCAGTGGTGGAGCGATCAGAAGTCGTCATTGTATCAGTAAAACCTGATGTGGTAATACCAGCACTGAAGGAAGTCAGCGGCATAGCAGCAGTCAAGAACAAGCTATTCATATCGGTGGCTATGGGCATCTCAACAGCTACGATAGAAAAAGTACGTTAAACATAACATAAAATGCATAAAGATAATTATATATTATATGTTTTCTATGTATTATATGTATGTATTTAAAAAAAAAAAGTATATATGTAATATATCAATCATCATATGGTTCCCATAACACAAGCTCTGCTTACTTTGGGGCTACATGATGCTGTGTGATAGTCCAGCATTATTTATTTATTATTTATTTATTATCTATGTATACTTACATGATCTTTAAGATTTTTATTTTATTTTTGTTTAATTGTTTTTTATATTATCTAATAAATAAATCACATCACATCACACTAACATTATTAATCCGAAAGCTTATTTTCGTGTGAGTAATTTTTGTTCCCAATTAATTCCGAAACGGCTACGGATTTATATAAAACTTGGAATATATAGTTTGTGAACTGGATTAACACATCCACTACTTTATATCCAGGTACCACGCAAGCGAAGCCGCGGGCGGAAGTTAGTAATAAATAAATAATACTGTATGTACCTACATTTTCAGAAAGCATCATCTATAGCCCCTAACTAAGCAGACCTTCTTTTATACATTTTACAAGTCAAATAAACATTTGCCTCGCGGCGGGAATCGAACCCATCACCTGCATCTCAGGCGGGCCTTCGGCTACAGAGCTCGTAAATCTGTGTAGGTTAGGCACCTACTACATAATACATACTTATTCATTTTTAAAATAATTTGTAAACTGACTCAAATGTTCCAAAGTTGGTTATAAATATCGATTGACTTATAAAAATATACCAGCGGTGGTTTACAGACTGATAGTAAGTAATGTAGTTTTATCTAAATGTAAACATTTGAGATAGCGTTCCGTTTGGTGAACGAACGGATGGAAATTTGTTATTTCAAGCAACGTAATTGTTAGTTTCGTAAATAGACTACTGACCTTAGTAATGTCACGAAGATAACATTGTCTACCTAGTTTCTTCCTAATCACTCCTAGTTCTTACATTCGACAAACGCAACGCAAAAAACGCAAGCGACAGCTCGGCGTCTTATTGCAACGACTACGCGCGGCGACAAAGCGTCGTCTTTGCGTACGCTGTATGGAGGTGAAATGTTTTCTCTAAATTCAAACATAAACTTGTCATTAATAAATAGTACCTAGAGTTTTCCTTTCATTTTACGGAATAATTTAAGTATTCTAGCGAAATCTCGGAAAGAACAAAACTCTGATCAAAGAAAGATAACAAAAAACGAACAGCTATTAGCAACTTCTGTTAGGCCCAGGTCACACATATCGGGCAAGGACATGGCGCGGACATGGCGCGGACGTGGCACGGACGTGGCGAGGACATGGCACGGGCATGGCGCGGACATGGCTCGGACATGACGCAGAAATGACGTGACAGAGGCACAAGTGTAGTGCAGTCTGTTGGCCGTTATCGATGTGTCAGCTTGTCATCCTCAGAAGACGAAGATGCTCTTGCTCTCGTGGATACAATTAATTAATATACAGATCAGGGCTCGTACAACCACGATTTCAAGTTAGTTGCTTCGAAAGTGAAACCCCTTCATTGGGTAATACAGTTAACGGGATTACCCTTTCGTTTGGGTATTCTCCTTTCCCTTCTCCTTTATTCCTCCTTCATAACACAAGCGAAAGTGTAACCCGTTCCTTTTGGTTTTCAGTCGATAGGGTTACCCTCTTTTGAGGTTAAACGAATGAATATAGTTACCTCTTGATAGGTTTTTTTGAATGTTACACAATGTTTATCATTACGCCTGACACTGGGTGGGGGAATTTAGATTTTGACTCTTGATTTATGTCATCAATCATTAGGTATTAGTTCGGATCGCTTTATTTGGTTGAAGGAAGAGCGTCACTGCATTAAAGAAAAGTTTTGAAAACATAAGGAAAGTGCTGTGTTTCAGTCAGTTTTCATTGGTCATCATCACAGAGTATGCGTTGTCATATACGAGACCCGCAGTCAACATATTAAAAAGAAAAAAAAATGGTGTTTCAGTTTTCATAAGTCATCAGTTATGTCATGACTGAGGCCCGCAGCCAACATGTTAAAAAGAAAAAAATGTGTTTCAGTCAGTTTTCATAGGGCATCATCGCAGAGTACTCTGCGTAGCGTAATTTTTTTTTTTATTGTATTTAGTTATTTTTTTTTATTGTATTTATTAGGCAAAGCCAACAGTACACATAATGAGCATTTTGTAAAGCGTTATGTCCGAGACCCGCAGTCAACGTGTTAAAAAGAAAAAATATGACCTTCAAAACTATTTTGAATAATAATTTCGGATTGTCACTGTCACTATCACACTCAACTCAACTCAAAGCTCCACTCGAAACTCATTCTACAAATTCATCTGTAAATGGTTATATCTCTGGAACTACTCATCCTAGACTAGCCGTTAATTGCTCAAAAGATAGCTATCGACAAGATCTTTATTTTTAATAACATATGTCAAACTTGAATTTGCCATATCTCGAGAAGTACTCATCCTAGACTTGCCATTACTAGCTCAAATGATAGCTACTAATAAAATCTTAATTTTCGATGACAGCTGTCAAACTAAAAACTGTCATCGAAAATTAAGATCTTAACAATAGCTATCATGTGAGCTAGTAACGGCAAGTCTAGGATGAGTAGTTCTCGAGATATGGTCGATTTAAGTTTGACAGCTGTCATCGAAAATTAAGGTCTTGTCAATAGCTATCATTTGAGCTAGTAAAAGCAAGTCTAAGATGAGTAGTTCTCGAGATATGGTCAATTTAAGTTTGACAGCTGTCATCGAAAATTAAGGTCTTGTCAATAGCTATCATTTGAGCTAGTAAAGGCAAGTCTAAGATAAGTAGTTCTCGAGATATGGTCGATTTAAGTTTGACAGCTGTCATCGAAAATTAAGGTCTTGTCAATAGCTATCATTTGAGCTAGTAAAGGCAAGTCTAAGATGAGTAGTTCTCGAGATATGGTCGATTTAAGTTTGACAGCTGTCATCGAAAATTAAGTTCATGTCAATAGCAATCATTTGAGCTAGTAAAGGCAAGTCTAAGATAAGTAGTTCTCGAGATATAGTCGATTTAAATTTGACAGCTGTCATCGAAAATTAAGTTCATGTCAATAGTAATCATTTGAGCTAGTAAAGGCAAGTCTAAGATAAGTAGTTCTCGAGATATGGTCGATTTAAGTTTGACAGCTGTCATTGAAAATTTATTCCAATTTTATTATAATATAATTATTATTGCGTAATATAAACAATTAGTAGTCTGCATTTCCGCCCTTAATGCTTAGAACACAATTACCGCAATTAATTTTCATCTTTTGACCGAATTTTTTTTCTTCTTTATCTCCTATAACCCACGTATAACCCGTGTTACAATGATAAAAAGGGTAACCCTAAGGAATGGGTTTTGGAATAATACCAAAATCCAATACTATTGATAACCCTCATGATCAGGTAACCTAATCAAAAGGGGTTTGAATGGTTTATCCCATCAAATAATAGTGTAACCCATACGGAGAGGGTTAACTAAGCTTTTGGAAAAACTCTGCCGAAAACCTCTTCATCGGGTTACCAAATCGGGCCCTGATACAGATGAAGAAAATACGCGCAAACGAATTTGCACAAGGATCAGCTAGTATTACCATGGGTATTACATAAAAAAATCTTGATACCGGTTTAATTGAATCTCTTTCCGATTTCCAGCCACAATTTATCTTGAACATTTCGATTACAATAATCGGAACGACAATGATCATAAAGCGTTGCATTTACAATCAATTCACAAATTTCAATATTAAATTCGATATCGTCATTCGTCACGCATTTTTACATCACTAACAGACGTATGTCGCAAGCAAGTACATACTACGAACTGGCGGCCATCCGACGCCCATCTGACGCCCATCTGGCGGCGATCGGGCGCGGGCGCCGAAATGGCGCGTCATACGTCCGAGCAACAACATACTGTGTGCCCTAAATTGTGCTTTATTTCCATGCATTTTGTATGAAATTTGAATGGAATAGGAAACCGCCTGTGCCATGTCTGCGCCATGTCCGTGCCCGATGAATGTGACTAGCGTCGGGCGCAGACAAGGCACTGGCGGTTTCTTATTCCATTCAAATTTCATACAAAATGCATGGAAATAAAGCACAATTTAGGACACACGGTATGTCGTTGATCGGACGTGCTTATGACGCGAAGTCGTCCGAGCTAAATTGTGCTTTATTTCCATGAATTTTGTATTAAATTTGAATGGAATAGGAAAGCGCCCGTGCCATGCCCGCGCCAGGTCAGACAAGTGGGGCCTATACCTTAGGTAGGTACTACTTGACACCTAATTCGTTTTGCTTACTTTTATTTTATTTTATTTTTTTATTTAAAGCCTACATACAAGACACAACTAAAAATAAAAGATATCATGCAGCTAAATGCGCATGACTCAATTGAAGAGTTCCTACTGAAGAAAAGATGACTCTGCCAGACCAAAACCCACAAAAATTTTTGCTAATAGTTGGACGAACTGATCGCAGATAAACATTTGAACCAATTCTGCAGAATTGCTTCTTTATGATATTAGAAAATATAGTTCTATAAAAAAAATATTACATGAGAAACAATAAAAAGCCGGCTTTTCACTATGAGATATATATTACATTTTGAGATATGATAATTTATCGCTCGTCATACATTTTGTATGAGACCGAATACACTGTGCTATAATTTATACTACATCCCAAGCGGTAAATATATTTTCGAGCGATATTGAGATGTATATTTTACCTCACACCCCCGGACACGCCTCCCCTTGCCTAGCTCTCAGTTTGGATAATGACGTTCGCGCAAGGAGGTATACTAATGACATAATAAAGCTGACAGTTTGAACAGCAATCGCGGGATGTAATATATCGCTCAGGATATAATATACATTACATCCCATACTGAAAAGCCGACTTAACAGCTTTCATTAAAATTAACAATTGCATTTTGGCACCCATCTCTAAGGAAACTGCTCCCAAACAGTAAAGAAAACTAGAAATAATTGGCTTATATATTTGTAGGTTCTTCCTTCAGAAGCCAGGGTTATCAGAGTGATGCCAAATACCCCAGCCCTCGTCCAACAAGGAGCAGCCGCGTTCAGCCGAGGGTCCCGGGCTACTGCTGAAGATGCGAAGCTAGCATCACAGCTGTTCCAAGCAGTGGGTACCTGTGATGAGGTCCCGGAGTACCAGATGGATGCTGTCACTGCGTTGAGTGGTAGTGGGCCGGCTTATGTGAGTGAAATTAATCTTGTCTTTCAAATTACATGGATTGGAAATTATGTTTAGAATATTCAAAGGATGAGTAGAAGGAGGTGTACTAAGGGGTTCCAAATCCCATCTCTGGAACCTATTCTAACCTCACCTGCACGTGGGGAACCCTGCTAACTAACAAACGGGCCTGTTGATAGCGGCATAGCGCAGTCTAATACTAGCACAGGTAAATCCCTTGGCCGCCGATGGGCAGCAGCGTTGGCGGTGGAAGCAGCTGTTCCCGCATGACCAGCGTGGGTATTATGGGCGTATGCCCAAAATAACATAATAATAGAAGGGGGGGTATCCCCCTTCTTATAGGGGAGGTCTATGTCCAGCAGTGGACTGAATGGGCTGATGTTGTGTGAAAGTTATAAATTATTTGAGGAAAACTACCTTTACATTAACGTTTTGGATAAAATAATTAGTATGCCAAGAAATAACATGGTCTAGTAAATATATCTATTAAATCGTACTTCCTACTAATATTATAAATGCGAAAGTTTGTGACCTGGATTAACACATAGGCTACTTTTTATCCCGATACCACGCGAGCGAAGCCGCGGGTGAAAGCTAGGATATTAATATACCTATATACATATTTGGAGGTGGCGAAAAAAAAACACTTGCGTAGCTATGCTCTTTAATATGAATGGAATTTCGAGAACACAACAAGAAAATAATTACCTACCTATCAAAAGAAACTCATCTCTGTACCAAAATTTAAAATCATAGTGTAAGTTTCTTTCCAGAGTTATTTTGATATGTTACAATTTTACCAACCCATGAATGGTGAAATTGAGCAGCCAAAGAATCGGCAGCCGTTGGGGTAAACGAATTCTTGAGTGGCGTACGTGACTCGGCAATCGTAGTGTAGGATGCCCTCCGGCCAGGTGGAGTGAAGATCTATGAAAAACTGCTGGTAGAAGGTGGATGAGTCGAATTGAAGACAGGACGCAATAGTGCTCGTTAGGGGAGGCTTTTGTCCAGCAGCGGACTGCTATATGATGATGATGCGTATGTTAGTGTTTATTACTATATATAGCAAAATTATGTTTTTTCCAGATCTACATGCTAATAGAATCTCTAGCCGAGGGTGGTGTTCGTTGCGGTCTACCTCGCGACTTAGCTCTCAGATTGGCCTCACAGACCACATTAGGAGCAGCCGCCATGCTGAAGAATGGAGGGCATCCAGCAGCCATGAAAGATAACGTGACTAGTCCCGCAGGGTCTACTGCGGAGGGCACCTACCATTTAGAACAAAAAGGTTTGTACCTACCTACCTACTTACGTAAAATCTTAGGGTATTTATTAGGTGAGACTGGGTACGGGATATGTAGTTCATAAGGGGTCCAACCTCCATCTCCGGAACAGAAGCCAACCACACCTGCCCGTGGTGCACTCTGTAACTAACAAACGGGGCTTTTAACACCGCCACATCTATTTCCCTTGGTCATCAGCGTCAACGGTGCGAGAAACTGTGACCTGCAATCCCCAGCCTGCATGCCCAGGGCATGACTAGGCCGTAGCAGTGGGGATTGTGGGCATATCCCCCTTCTTTTTAGGGGAGGCCTATATCCAGCAGTGAACTGATATAGGCTGGTGTTGTTGGTGGGTTACGTAGCTTGGAGGTCGAATCGTCTAGTGGGATGTCACCCGATTTCCGATCTGGGGGCCTAGTGCGAGTTTTTTACCAGCTCGATAAACATTTATATGGAATTGAGGTAGCGCCATCTAGTGAGAAACGCGTGGCACTGATTCCTTTCCATACAAATTTCCGTAAACGCAAACGCGATCGAGCTGGTAAAAGAACTCGCACTTGGCACCCAGGAGGTCTGTTTGAATCCAGCCTTGCAAATTTATTAATCACGTGTTCAAAACACTGACGGAAAACATCATGAGTAAACAGTCGGCTTAGTCAGCTCAATTCATATTGACCATCGTCTTTCCTGTGAATAAGCCCGACAAGGATGGTTTATGTGCTGGGTCAACTTTTTCCATAAAACGGTTAAATTAAGTATAATATATAGATAATTTATCAGGTCTCAAGTTTTTTTTTTCAACATCTGGGTTCGTCTTGACCATTGTTTTAAAAACATTGTTACTAATTACGTAAGTATTACGGCCTCTGTGGCGCAGTGGGCGAAAGTCCGCCTGAGACGCAGAAGGTTGCTGGTTCGATTCCCGCTGCGGGACAAATGTTTGCATGTTCTGTAGATATTTGTCTCGGGTCTGGGTGTTTTCTATGTATGATGATAAGTATATATTTACAAAAAAAAATATATGTGTAGTATATCAATCATGTGGTTCCCATAATACAAGCTCTGCTTAGTTTGGGGCTACATGATGTTGTGTGATTACGTCCCGCATTATTTATTTATTTATTTTATTTTATTTATTAAGATTATTTTCCTAAATATTACCTACTAGTGACCCACCCCGGCTTCGCATGGGTGCAATGCTGATATAAACCTTAATCTTGAATCACTGTATCTATTTAAAAAAAAAACGCATCATAATCCGTTGCGTAGTTTTAAAGATCTAAGCATATATAGGGACAGACAGACAGCGAGAAGCGACTTTGTTTTATACTATATAGTGTTGAAGTATCTAAGTGTAATATATATTATATACTCAAGTAAAAAAATCTTAAATTTCCAGGGTTCCGAGCGGCACTTATTGGTGCAGTATCGGCCGCTGCAGACAGATGCAAAGTAGTCAACAAACAGTTTAATAATTAAAGTTATTGTTATGTGGTGTTTTTATATTACCTGAACAAAAATTTATATCCTAAATATAATAGAATTTGTACCTTTTCTATTATTTAGATTACCTACTATATTATATGTTTATTGTGATGATCTAATAGTTAAATCTATTAATATTATTATAATTGTACCTGTAGATTTATAAATTCTCTAAACTAAGTGCAATACATACCTACCTACATTAAGTACAATAAATATTTCACCAAACTTTTTTTTTTTCATGATTCAAGTGGTACTAATTAGTATACCTTTGCTTAGACAAGTAGTTAGTAACTAATTTATTTGTAGGAATCTTTGTACTGTGTGTGTGTTGTAAAACAGAAACTAAGTAATAAATAAAAAAGCTTTTATTTAAAAATTAATGAAACTGCCATCTATTGCAAACTGCCCCGAAACGTGTCGCTACATACCAAAACCATAGACAATTAGGACTCTAATAATACTCCTGTTTTTATTTAAATTTATTAAACTAGATGGCGCTGCGAATTTGACAGACAGATGAATGAAACGTCATTTGAATTTCTTTTATCGTCTGTGATCCTCCGCGGAAACGGGTTTCGCGATTTGCTTTCGTCCGAATTTCAACGGCTGTGTGATTAAAATAAAATGAAACGTCACCTAACAAATGGAGCGAACTGAATAACATTCTAGGTCTAATCGGGCTAAATGTGAATCCGCGACCTTGCGCCGATCTAATCAACCATACCAAAACTTTTGTCACGCCCGGTGCGTCTGTTTACAAAGTACTGGTCAGTGTTCCACCGTTCCAATTTTCCAGCGGTTTTACTTTATTGAGGAATATAATGGTATCAGTGCTCCATGTGAAGGCTCCTCAGTTTCCTTACACGCCGAGTTGACCTCATGTGCATAAAGAAATCGACCCACGCTACTCAATAAACAGACTCCTACGCGTAATACTCACTTTGCTACTTGGCCGCGCCGATAATTACAATGAACGAAATTCGAAATATTTGCGCTCACGGTTTGCTAATAGACGCTGTGCTTGCATATTTATAAGTTTAAAAGTGGTTGCCTCGAGTTTTATTACATTCTGATATTTAGTATTTTTTTCGGAGCTTTTATTTGTGTTGATACCTGTCCATCTGTTCTGCCTGAACAATCAAGGCTATATCACATCCTTGATCCATGAAATCACTGGGTAAGTCAAACAGTTAACATTTATTTTATTACGATTTTTTTACTGATTTCTTATGATTTAAAACTGGTTTAGTCTTAGTCTTAGTCCTGTACCAACTATCTGATTATCTATCTATAGCACCAAATCTTTTCCAATCAGATTCTGTTTTAAAATATAGTTCAAATAACATGCATATAAATATAACTTACTTATGTTACTGGCTATCTAGGGGTACTAGTTGATTTCTCACTGCCCATTCCCAGTAAGGCATTTATTACCCAACACTTAGGCTTAAAACCACTTTCTAACAGAACTTTTTAGGAAAGCTGCCGGGTTGTGTACCTGTCATGCCTTACGTTCATTGATTCTGTTATGTGGTTTTGCTTATATATTCATATAGTAGATATATGGAATCTAGTCATTTTCCTATATTTACCTATTTGACTATAGCGAACTTAGCTAGTTTGGTGGGCGAGACTGGATATAAGAGGAGGTGAGAGAGGAAGAGGGTCTGAGTGGGCCCGATGTGGCAGGCACGGACCCCTATGGCAGTCTATTGAAATGTTATCTGTGGCCCGTTGGACTATATTCAACGCTTATGTGTAAGCATTTTGACTACAGACCTCTGCCATGATGCGCCATGCCTGAGGGCCAGAAACTCTATATTGAGACTTTCAGAGTATGATTCTAATTGGGATAATAATGGGATAGAAAATTGAATTCATCAACATTCATGAAATCTAAATTACAGGTTTTCGGAAAAAGTTAAATGTCTACCCCACAGTAAAAAGGACTACATATTTTTCCTGATTGTGTTGAGAGTATAGAGTATGAATGTGCCTGGATATACGAGTAGAGGGAGGTTAAAGATTAGACGGATAGTGTAAAAGGAGTGAAGACCGAGTTTATCAAAATCAAAATAAGTTTTAAAAATAAGCACATACAATACACTTTGAAACGTTTGCATTTACACCAATTCGTAATGTGACCAAACAGAGAAGAATTGGCAAGAAACTCTGCTTGGCTTATATTTTTTTAAAGTCTTATTTTTTACAAAGTTTAATATTAACTATTACATTGTTTTTGAGGGAGTTGGAGACAGTTCCATCCCACGCTTTTTTGTCATTTAAATAATCAGAAATTTTATTAACCTTTATTAAAGAGGTTAAGTTTAACAACATTTTTGAATTTATTTACAGATAAATTAAGCATATCATTTAGAATTTTGTTAAAAAACCGTACGTTTTGCCCTTTTAATGATTGACTAAGTTTATGGAGCCTTACAGTAGTTCAGCTAGTTTATCTTTATTTCTAGTGATAACATTATGATTGTCGCTATTTTTCTTAAACAATTTGATATATTTTCGGACATACATTAAGTTTTCATATGTATATTGGCACGGCACAGTCATAATATTTAAATCTTTAAACTTAGTTCTAAGTGATTCTCTGGGGCCTGATGACTAATAAACATGTGCCGACCCCACCTAGAGTGAGATAAAGACAGGCGAAAGATTCTGATGGTAGAGTTATTCCATTTCACAAAGACTGGTGACTTATTTGATTTTGAATGACAAAAAAATAAAGTCATTGCCCAAGACTTCAGATTCTCACCATGCCACAAATATTTGTATGATTTGCAAATATTTGTCTCTGGTCTGGGTGTTTTCCATGTGTATTAATATGTTTTTATTTAGAATAAAAATTATATATTTTTTGTATTTGTATTTATCTATTGTATCTAGAATCCTAACATACAAGAGGTTAATTATCACTGAGATATAGATGGTAATCAATCCTGGTAATCAATATGAACACAACAGGAAATCTATTGTCACTTGTGGTTCCGAGTTTTGGTATTAAAAAAAAAGACGTGTGGCACTCGGGGACTGCCGCGGTAAAGCTATTGCATAGCATTTTGTATCAACTTATGCAATTATAATTATTTATTTATTTTATTTATGCAGTATTTATTTTTCTTTGATATTAATTCAAGTTACACTTTTTGAGCATGGTGACCGATAAGAAAACAAATTTCAAAACAAAACTGAAATTAGATTCAGGTGAAAAACGTCAGACGTCAGTTCGTGTCAGAGGCCAATCATGGACGTGACAGCTATCTTTACTGTGTTGAACACTAGCGCTGCGACGTTGTGACGAAGAACTAATAGAATACAAAAGTTTGAATATGAACTCTATTTCCAAGCAACAGATTATAAAATTAAGTAAATCGGAGTGGGGAGCGTGAGGTTTTTTTTCGTTACGGAATTTCTGGATTCGGTCCCCGCGCTCAAAGCCCTCGATAGAAGCTATGCAATAGCTTAAAAATTATTCATATTTCTTCGATGCATCTATTAAGACGGTAGCACCCACTGCTGATAAAGACCTCTTCTCTATCACGCCACCCTGGCGATCTTGTGCCTGCTAAATCCACTGATCTTCTACCGCCTGCAAATTATCATTTGACCATATGGCAGGTGGTCTACTTCGAGGTCATAAACATATTTCTTATTGAAGTAAAATTTAACAAGACCTTGAAATCTAAACGCATTCATAGTTATGATGTAATCCTGTTACAGTAGGTTATTTGCTTCTGATTGCAACTTCTTGGTTTTCGGTAGTAGTATTTTAACATCGCTACATAGTTTATAAAACAAAGTCACTTCCCGCTGTCTGTCTGTCCCTATATATGCTTAAATCTTTAAAACTTCACAACAGATTTTGATGCAGTTTTTTTTGAAAGATAGCGTGATTCAAGAGGAAGGTTTATATCAGTATTGCACCTGTGTGAAACCACTGGTCGCTAGTCCTTTATAGTCAGATATGTGTAGTTATTTGGTTTTGATTGTGGTTATAAACTCTATTGTCTCAGTCATCTGTGTACCCGACTGCAAAGGCCTCCAACTTTATCCATCATCTATCTATATCCATCTCTTTTTTCGTGTGGTTCTTGTCCATATTTTCCTTCTCTTGGGTACAGTACAGGCAGCATCTGCTGTGTCCTGCAATTCCCAACCCGCATGCCCACAGTGGGGATTATGGGCATACCTCCCTTCTTATAGAGGGAGGCCTATGTCCAGCACTTGACTGAATAAGCTGGTGTTGTGTGTGTGTGGCCTGTTGGTAGATATCAGTACAGCAGTACAACAGTAGATATCATTGTATTAATTATTAATTACTAACTACCATACTTATATGCTACTGAAATTTAACCATTACTTAATTAATGTTAGCCCTGTCACTATTTGTCATTAACCAACAGTAGATGGCAATCCTTTAAGCATTGTTTATCTATTGACAGATTTTTTATAAGTATGGCCATGTTCTTAGGAATTGTCAAACATTGTTGGGGATTTTCTGAAGAACAAGAACGTAGTAATTTTACTGTATCTACTGTAACAAGGTCGCATCATGGCTACAAATGCATTCTGTAGATTTCAAGGTCTCGTTAAATTTATATTGTCATCTGCGTCTCCAATCAATTACTGACTGTGTGCAAAATTATTTAATCAGTGAAGTGTGATCATGTGATCGTGATAAGTGATCACTCCAGAAAAAGAACACGAAAAAAATAATAGAGGTAGGAACATTTTCAAAGTTGTAACATGTATTTAAAGTAAATGAAATGAGAGGAAAAATGATTGACCGACAATAGCGCCCTGCACACGTAAAGTTCGGACCGCGGGAAACAGCACGCGCCATTCCAGACCGCACTCCGAAACGTACGTGTAGATGCGCGGGGCTGACAGTCCGATCTGGCATGTCGACGCGAAGGCAAATCTCACAGTCTTAACCGCGGATCACGTCAGTCCCAGATGCGCGGTCCTATCTTTACGCGCCATTAGCACGCCAGTTTGATTCGCAGTCCAAACCGTACAGATCGGACTGCGGTTTGACGCAGTCCCGATGCGCGGTCCGATCTTTATGTGTGCAGGGCGCTATTCTGAGCTTCATTAGAAACATAATCGAGGGAAAGGTAGAAGGAAGTGTGTAAGAGGAATACCAAGAATGAGCTACATGAGCCAGATAAAAGAGAAGGTAGCTGTCATTAAGGAAGTGAAAGAGACCGCAATTGAAATTGTAAATAGAGATAATTGCATCACTACTCCGACAAGAGCTACGCCGACGAGGAATACCTATTGGCGGACAATCGAGTTCAGGGATTGAAATTTTGTATTCACTTTCTACCGTCATAATAAAGGATCGTCACTGATGGGAATATACGTTTTTCTCTACTGTACTCATTAAATAAATTCTCAAGTAAAAATTGTTTGTACGCGCTGATTGCGGCCGCCGATGCCGCTGTGAATCGACCTCCGATATAACTTCGGGTTAAAATTTATCGGAACCGAAATCGGAATCGAAAGTGCAAAATCAATCGGAAGTTCCGAACTTTCGGGGTGAGAACCGGACTATAAAATAAAATAAAATAATTTATTCAAAATTTCTTAAATTGGTAACAAAAATATTAAAAGGTACAGAAATCTTAATTAAACATACAGGCATAATAAACCAAGAGCCGAACTAAAGGTAATCCTGTGTTTCAGGCGAAGAGATCTAACAAATAGAACATAGGTATAAAATATGTGAATAAAATAAATTTAATAAAATCCTAACCTACTACTGCATTGTATTACTAAGGTACGACTAAATTTTTAATAGGTATGTAAATCATACATATAGTGACTAAAACTAAATCAAAATAACAGTTTCTTATGGCGTATGTTACGACTTAGAGATGTAGAGATTCAGACCAACACATCACACCACTGCAACAGCCTATATCAGTCCATTGCTGGACAAACGCCTCCATTTATAATGGAGGATATACCCATAATCCCCACGCTGGGCTTGCGGGTTGAGGATCGCAGGGCACAACTTCTCACACCGCCGACGCTGCTGCCCGTCTGCGGCCAGTGGATTTAGCTGTGCCGGTGTTAGGCCGCGCTATGTCGCAATCAGCCGGCCGCCAGGGCCCGGTTGGTTTGTTAGCAGGGTGCACCACGTGCAGGCGAGGTTGGCTTGGGTTCCAATGATGGGGGTTGGAACCCCTTACAACCTTTCTGGTGTGTAAGAAAAACACGCTGGCCGCTAATTCCATATTTTAGCAATGTGCATTATTAATGGAGAGTGTTCTGGAGAATGGTTTGAGACGGTGCCTGCTGATTCTTTCTATCTTCGCACCGCTCGACACCGGCAGAGGTATCATCCACATACATTGCCACCTATATCTTCTCGCACTGCGAGGTTCCAGAGGAATTTCCACCCGCGAACAATCAAGCTGTAGAATGGTTTCCCTGCCGGGGTTTTCCCCAGAGACTACAATATGCAGCGATTCAAAAAGGGCGTTTAATAATTTTTAAAAGGGTCAGCAACGCGCACGTTTTCCTCTTGATGTTACAGGCGTCCATAGGCTACGGGAACCACTTACCATCAGGAGGACCGTATGCCTATTTGCTAACATAGTATAAAAAAAAAGATGTTTGGAAGCGCTTGTCCTGATAAATAGAATATCAACTTGATACATGTTGTCTGATGTAATTTCTAAAAACTTATTTTGTTCACAGCTAATCAGCAACTCTAGAATGGTGCTCAACCCCTAAATCCCAACTTTTACAAATCGCCATCTTAAGCCGTCAAGATAAAGAAAACATCAGCACTGCTGTGCTACAAGGCCAGGATGGATGAGAATGACGTCATCATATCATCCACCGAGATCATAAAAGGTGAGCTATTCCATTCCTATATCTATTTTTAGTAGTTAGTAGAGTTCTACGTGAAGGTTCCTTCTAGGATAACGTGCTCCATCTTACACCGCATCTTCACCTATTTCAGATGTGATATTGCAAATGCTTGACTATTTTTGTAAGTCCCTGTTTCTGCCGTGTAACAGCATTGCTGTGTTTCGGTTTGAAAGGTGGCTGGTGGGTGCCAGTGAAACAGGCATGAAGCCTAATACCTTCATGCCTAGAGTGTTGTTGTTCGGGCTCGTTTTAAACGTGCGTGATCTATTAATACTTATAATAAAAAAATAAAGAATAATAGCCTAGTCGCCAATACTTTAATAAAAAAATAAATAATACTTTTGGTGATAAATGGTTATTACATTAAGTTAACACCAATTGTCATTGTTAAGTAATTTAAGAAAACCGGCCAAGTGCGAGTCGGCTTCGCGCACGAAGGGTTTCGTACCGTTGTATGGGAGCACCACTTAAATATTTATTTCATTTTGTTTTTGCCAATACTTATAATAAAAAAATAAATAATACTTTCGGTGATGGATGGTTATTACATCAAGTTAACACCAATCGTCATTGTTAAGTAATTTAAGAAAACCGGCCAAGTGCGAGTCGGCTTCGCGCACAAAGGGTTTCGTACCGTTGTATGGGAGCACCACATAAATATTTATTTTATTCTGTTTTCGCCATTACTTATAATAAAAAAATAAATAATACTTTTGGTGATGAATGGTTATTACATCAAGTAAACACCAATTGTCATTATTAAGTAATTTAAGAAAACCGGCCAAGTGCGAGTCGGCTTCGCGCACGAAGGGTTTTGTACCGTTGTATGGGAGCACCACTTAAATATTTATTTTATTATGTTTTTAGTTTATTTCTTGTTGTAGCGGCAATAGAAATACATCATCTGTGAAAATTTCAACGGTCTAGCTATGTCGGTTCATGAGATAATAGCCTGGTGACAGACAGACGGACAGTGGAGTCTTAGTAATAGGGTCCCGTTTTTACATTTTGGGTACGGAACCCTAAAAAATTGAGCCAAAATAGACATTTCGACGCACAGAAAATATACTACCTACTTCGTATGGGCATGTGACCAACTCTATTGTCGGGAGTTTTTAGGCCGCCTGAAGGCCTACGACATGGCTAAATCCGGAACCAACACCTTAACGTGCCTTCCGAAGCACAGTGTCAAATCTAAACGCCACTATACGCACACCTATCCAAGTAGGAGTAGCGGAGTGTTGCTTAACACGTTGACTGCGGCCTTGCAACAGCGGGTCGAGTAGCTCGCGCACTAGACCAAGTGTGTTTTCAGTACTCAAACTGTTATACACTAGACACTAGCACTTGGGCTGTGGGTTTCGCAGCAGCGGATCGAGCAGCAGCTCGCGCCTCCGAACAAGTGTGTTTTCAGCACTCAGTGTTATACACTAGACACTAGCGCGTTGACTGAGGGACTCGCAGCACCGGGTGGAGCAGAAGCTTGCGCCCTAGAACAAGTGAGTTTTCAGCACTTAAAGTATTAAACACTAGCACGTTGACTGCGGGCCTCGGACATGAGCGAAGAGGGTGACGACGCGGCGACGCAGACAGACGGCCCGCTTTTGCGCAGTTATGTTTTCAGCACTCAAAGCGTCGAAGTCTCAGCGTTAACCAAGGTTGGTTAGCGTTGTTCTTTGTAGATCATCAGACTTCTGATCTACTAAGAACCTCGAAATATATCACGACATGAGCGCCTCAAAAAATGACAAAAAATTCGTGTTTCAAATTTTATGAGTGAGTTCAGGATATTTCCCTGCGAATTATTTGAGCCGAAACGCCAATCATATTAGATTTAGACATAAAACTAACTGAAGAGGTATCTTCCAATGTGAACATGCTATTCCTGTCCATAGCCTGTTGCGACTTTGAGTTTGTGTTTAAGCCAAATCTTATCAATCCGCGTAATTGTACAATGAATCATTCAATGACAGAAGGGCCTTGCTTTATTTTTGTTTTGAAAAGCTCCGTCGCTACCGGGTCTTAATATTAGCAAAAAGGTCGGCACAATTTAAGCTTTGGTTTGTAATTAAAATTATACCTTTCGAAAACAGTCTCAGAGTATAGAAATAAGCCGTAGTTTTTTTTAACCGACTTAAAAAAGGAGGAGGTTCTCAATTCGTCGGAAACTTTTTTTTTCGACTTTTTTTTAATGTATGTTCACCGATAACTCCGTCAATTGTGGACCGATTCTCAAAATTCTTTTTTTGTGTAAAAGAGGTTCCCATATAAATTCACAGGTGGTCCCATATAAATTTTATTCCTGAGTGATTTCTACTTTTCCTGGAAAACTCAAAAAACCCATTCATTTGTAACCCATCCTCACTTGTAATTTTCGTCCTATGATTACCAATATCCGTCAATTGTGAACCGATTTTCAAAATTGTTTAGGGCAAGGAGTAAGAAGTGATTTATTTGAAGAAGGTTTATTTTTTTTTAAAAGTCCTACTTGTATTTACCCGAATGTTGGCTACAGCTTTGGCCTTTTGACTACTATCCTAGCGAAAGAAATAATATAAATTATTTAATAGTCAAGAAAAACATTTAAGAATATTTTCGGCCCACAGCGATAATGTTTGCCAAGGAAATCGTAAAAAAGTTTTAAGAGATTTTCAATATGCTTAAAATTATTCGTAACTATGCTTTTATATATTAATAAAAGCACGAATTTTTAAAAAAGATTTGAAATGTGAAATATTTGTTCCTCTTTCACGCGAAAAGTACTGAGTGTACCAGTACAATATGGGAGTCTTCAAATCTAGAGTGAATCTTTTCCTTCTAGGATATCGTGCTCCATCTTAGACCACATCTTCACCTGTTTCAGATATGAAGACATCCCTCAATTAGTGTAATTTGTTTATTTAAAAAAACCGTTCTAGTTATTAATAATAAAATAAAATAAAAAATCCTTCTTGCTAGGCCACCACGGCAAACACTAATATTCAATCTAATATTTAACAGTCTTGTAATTTCATTCATAATCCATTTACATAAATCCTTGTTACGTTTCAAGGTTTGTCAGTTTGTCACACGACACCTCTGCAGATTAAACAGAAGTTGCCAGCACGGTTACGCCCCCGTAGGCGTAATAATTGACCAAGTGACTTGGTATTTAAACCGATCTTAACTCTGAGTGCAGTGCAAAGGGAACATCCACTTTATTCCGCGAACTGATCACTTCACGCTTATATATTATACAAGGTGAGTTCGATGTATGTTATCCCAAAAAGGGGTAAATCGACTTCCGAAAGTCAACAAATTTTGTAATTTTTTATTGAAGAAATAGCTTGTAAAGTTATGTCATAATGTTACTAAAAAAGCCCTAGAACAGTTAATTTTAGGAGAAAAGAAAAAAGGTATACCCCCTTATTCTGGGTTCTGGAATAAGTTTACCATGTAGTGCACCTAATACACCAAGGTGAATAAAGTTTACCATGTAATGTACTTAATGCATCCGGAAATGACCTGGTTGAATCAAGTCTGCTAAACAGTGTACTGGTGAATTACCTACCCCAGGTGAATAAGGTATACCGCCCCGATTTTTTTATCTTTTAATATGACGATTGCCATACTCAACACAAAGATATGTTATTATTTAAAGTTTTTTAAGAATAAGTAGAATCATGTATTTTTAACTGAGCTTCTCACAACTTGTGGACAACTATATACAAGTATAGTTTAGAATTTAAATCACCCCTTTCGAGTTAATATACAAATTCATACTCATCCTGTATATCTTAAGAGATATCGCGCTTACCGTACGAAGACTTATCGTCTAGTGCCTGTGTCTTTGTCCATCAACCTGCCATGTTAACTCTCCCAACTACCACGTCAAATCAAATTAGCTTCTCGGAATATTCACGGTAGGTACTATGTATTTTAAAGTTAAATCAGAATCAAACAAATACTAATTATTTTGTAAGAAAGTTGAATAAAGTACTACAGGAAACGAATCAAATACTCATTAAATTAAAACCTAAGAACACACTTTTGCTACTTGCCTATATAGTCCAGTGTTGGACATATGCCTCGCTTGTAAGAAGAGGGATATTATTCCTACGCTGGGCATGCTCGTTTGGAATCTCAGGGCAGGCACAGACTTCTCGTACCGCCGGCGCCGACGCCGACGGGCCAACATCAGTCAGGGGACTTAATAGCCTGCGCAGACCGTGGTTTTAATGTCTTTTGGTAAAAATGAAATCCCTTGCCATGCCGCCGTCCCGGTCTGCGCAGGCCTTAAGGCGACTATACAGGTCAAACCTCCCTCCTGCTCGCATTATTCAACATTTTTGAAGATATAAAATCACTGAATGTAGTTAAGCAAAATAGCAAACCTTCACGGCCTAAAAAATAACAATACAAAGGTTCAGCAAAAATATCATGTTGAACCCAACACGTTTTCCTACCAAAAAAATGGCACCAAAATTGATCACATTGGTGCAAGTTTTTTGGTAAGCAAACGTGATAGAATCAAAATGATATTATTGCTGAACCTTTGTATTGTTATTTTGTAAGCCGTGAAGGTTTGCTATTTTGCATTACTACATTCAGTGATTTTATATCTTCAAAAGTGTTAATAGTGCGAGCGAGAGGGAGGTTTGACCCTTATAGTCGCCTTAACTGTACCGGTGTTAGACTGCGCTATGCCGAAATCAACCGGCCGCGAGAGCCCCGTTTGTTATACAATAAGGTACATCACGACCAGGTGAGATTGGCTTAGGTTCTACATTATTTTCTACCTATTTCTAACCTAATGTATGTACATATCTAGTGGTTTTATCCGTGCGATAGATGGTCTGCAAATGTTTGCCTACTTCAAATGCATTGTACTGTGTGCGTCATTAAATACTTCATGCTTGTTACTCCTATACTTAGCGGCTTTACTGTCGTCATAGAGATAATCGGGTAGAGACGTCAAATCTGAAAATGAATCTACCACTAAACGTCACTAATGTACCTACACTTACTAGCGTTAACACTTTCAAACAAACTTTTGTATTTATAATAACAGCAGGTTTCATTTAGTGTAGTCCTAGTCTAGTGTAGGCCTAGTGCAATGAAAACTGTATCGAAACCGCGGTGCACTAATGTATTTTCTATTCGAAAAATCTATGAGCGCATTTCTACGTGCTCAAAAACGCTATTTCGGAGGCCTTCAGGCGGCCTAAAAACTCCGACAACAGAGTAGGGGCCACCTAGCTCATACGAAGAAGAAAATGAAGAAAATGAAGAAAAATATCGTGAGGAAACTCACGGCTTACTCGGCCCATAGTCCATAAAAGCCTATTAGATCACGCGATATTTAGTTCTAGTAAGACTGACTTACACTTAGCGTGGTATAATAAGATTAAGCCACAAGAGTCTTAGGCTTGACTAATTAGTCAGTAAGACAGTCTTACTAAGACAGACTGAATACCGCGTGCTCTAATAAAGCCTTTTCGTCGTATTGACCATGTCATTGGGGTCCAAGGTCATGATTCTCAGGATAAGTGAATATTATCACGTAAGACGTAACGAGAACTGTCTAATTTCCATACAGATTTTTGATAGTTCTCGCGATACATTATGTCTATCTGTTGATAAAGCCGCCTGCAAATATGCCGATAGGTTCTGGGCAATCTTACTTCATCTCCCAGACGCTATAGCGTCACGTACAGTGCTAAGCTAACAGAAGCTGTATAAAATCATGTAGCCAAAATGCTAAGGCCAAGGATTTTTTTTCGCCAAACCACAGACCTATATGCCATATTAAAAACAGTTATCTGTAACAAAAAGGCGTATTAGCATGCGAGTTAAAATAGATTTGCTAATGTATGCTTGCTTGCATGCTAACCTGTAAAGAAATGCCAGGGCGATATATAAATTGCCATGTTGGAGTAAGTACTTGTGAAGTTATGAAGCTCTAAACTAAGTAGGCCTATTCTTGAAAGGGACTTAAGAAAAGACTTACGTCCAAAGATAATAACAGTATTTACTCGTATGATTGATGATAATATTTCCATAACAAAAATGACCAAAATTTGAAGTCGTTGAATCGAAAGCCATTTAAATTCAGAAGATTTAGAAGGTGTTCTCTTCTTCTTTAATTAATAGAAATTTATAAGTAGTTCTATAAATACTGATTGATTAGATTAAGGGCCTGTTACACCATCTTCAAATAACGTCAATGTAAGCTATTTGCTGGTTAAAGTGACAAATCTATAACGGCCGGTTCCTATAATATACCGTTACCGATGACGCGTCGTTTTCCCATGAAAAACTGTCAAATTTTCAACGCCTCGTTGTTAATTTTTGACAGGTTTTCAAGGGAAAACGAAGCGTTATTGGTAACGGTATGTTATAGGAATCGGCCATAAGCGAACTTGTCACTTTTGACTTACTTGAGGATAGTGAGAGGCCCTTGGAATTTCTAAATAGTTCCTAGAAGGGAGTACTTGCCTACACCGTCATAAAGATGATACATAGAACTACGATAAGGGGTCCTTAAAAAAATTATTATAAAAACAAAAAAACCCGACTGCTAAAAATTAAAAAACAGAAAAGATAAAAACAAGTATCACAACATTAATGTATATTCAAATTAGTCAAACTAAATACTTTATGATGCTGCAGGCGAGGACAAACAATACTGTTTTGCCTACGGGCGAGAAAGATCTACCCAAACTACGTTTGTCCCCGTAGTAGGTGTCTTTTTAATAATAAAATTTTCCGTATTTTTTGTTTTATAATTGACAATTTGCGTTAAAACAGTAGTACAAACGTGACATATAGTTTTGTAATGGACTTTTTACGATCTTTCATTTGATATCCATATTGCTAGGGTAAGGAAAAAACAAACCACCCTTTTTTTATTTGCCGGCGTCATTTTGAATATTTATGTAACCACAATTCTGATGAATTCAACGACACCTCATGTGTCAAAGTCCGTCCAGCGGCTTGGACTGTATGGCGTGCCCCAAAGAAATGGACATACATAGTCACATACATACATACATGCATGCATACAACAACATTACCCTCCTTCTGGCGCAGTCGGTTATTTCACCACTTAAAGGGCCGGCAACGCATCAGTATCGCCTCTGGTGATGCAGGTGTCCATGGGCGGCAGTGACCACTTTCCATCTGGTGGCCCGCTTGCCGTCTGCCAGCATTAGCATAAAAAAACACAATTCTTTAACCCCTAACAGCACAATGTGTATCGACCTGTACCATCAAAATTTTCACGGCGTGAAATGTGTGTTAGATACAAAGCAGAAACACGTGGATATAAATTTTTATATGACCCATGAAAAGTGTATCTAATGACCAGGGTAAAACGCCCCTTTGCGTGTGACTTATCTTAACACAAATAACCCAATGCATCGTCGATGGTGAGGGGACACAAATGAGTCACATTCAAGCTAAAAAATCACTTGTGGCGGTTGCTTTCTTACTTGCAGATCACTTACAGTAGTCTTAGCTCATCATCTAAGTTAAGCCACTGACCGCTTACCATTTGGGTGGCTTACATTAGTGGCAATTAGATCTGAATGGTCCTGGCTTTTCAGGCTCTGAACCTTTTTCTTGTCTTATTTTACGAGCCTTTTTATTTTATCCCACTGCAGGGCAATGGACTCTCTTCCCTCTTTCCACCTTTTAGGCGGCCTAAAATCTTGGGGGGGCCTGAGTCCTCTTATAAGAATTCCGCAATCAACCGGCCGTCAGAATACTGTTTATTAGTGAGCATGGTGCACCACGTGCCGGTGAGGTTGTCTTGGGTTCTGTTCTGATGATAGAGACTTCTACTAAATAAAATTCAGTACCTGCTCGACCCACATGCGGCTATCGAGGCCGAGCGGACGTTACAATTTTGTGCTTCGTCTTTCGACAACCCTTAGTTATATGGCTCATATACTTTATATTGGAACCCATCACACCACCATATCTTAACAAATTGCTTGTATATATAAGTAGCTGCGGGGCGCCAAGTGCCAACTCCCAAACGAAGTTCTGACAAGTTGAGCACCTCGTTCAATATCCCCTTCTAGAACTTGCAAACATAATTCTAGATTTGTGCTTAGACGTGACTTAACTTGGGAATTAGATCTACATACAAATTACAAATTTGGTCTAGTACGGTGGTACTAGTTGATACTTAGTTGCACTGGTTGATAATCATTAGACTAATTCTTTCGTCTATTATCTATCCGGTGAAAACACGGGACGAGCTCGATGTCTTCAAAATAAGGTGGAAAAAAAGGGCAGAGATGTTTGAAAGTTTACGGGGGAGACCTTTGCCCATCAGCAATGAGATGGGATGGGTTAAAAAAATATATTTATCTGATAGAGGATAGTTGAAACATTAAATATTTGATGAATTTTATTTTAATAATAAATAATGCAGGACGTAATCACTAGGGCTTGCAAATATTCGAAAATATTCATATTCGAATATTCGAATTTTTTTTGGGTACTATTCGAATTATTCGAATATTATTCGAATAATAGAAAACACTATGATTTTATTAAAATCACATCTTATTTTGTTATTTTGAGTGTTATTCTCATGAAGAAGTTTAAAATATCAACTTATTTTATTCTTAAAGGCGTTTTTTCCATGAACTAATTTTAAAAAAAATACAAAAAGGTATGTCACCGTAACGAGACATTGGTGATTTAAACGCACAATCAACCACAAATTAAAATTTTCTTCTTCGTATGAGCTAGTGGCCAACTCCTAGTGTCGGAGATTTTAGTCCGCCCGAAGGCCTCCGACATGGCTTAACGACTGAAATACCGGGACCAACATCTTAAAGTGCCTTCCGAAGCACGGAAGCGCTCAAATCTAAATGTCACTAAACAGTCATCCATCCAAGTAATGACCACGCGGAGAGTTGCTTAACCAAGGTGATCTCTTAAGTACACCGAAGTAAACCACGCCAAGGACGAACGGACGGACAAAGCAGCACCAAAGGGTTCGTTTGACCGGCTCGGTAATGGCACTCTAAAAACAGTCTTATAAATCTAGGTTAGTTGGTATTTTAACAAAATCATGAAAATAAACATTCACGTTAACGACAGAGACGAATGGACAGAACAGTCTTGTCAACTACGTGAATGCACTACGCGACACTTCCGAGTGTATGCGAACCGTGTTCCGAACCCGATAAAAGTTATTGGGTTTGGATCGGATCGTTCGACATGTTGTTTACCCGAACGACGACGTAAACTTGTATAGTCTTGTATGGATACATCGCGCGAACTCTTATGAGGCATTTCATGCACATCTGAGTTCCGAGTTCGGTGTTATTAATTTAAATCGAATATTCGAATATTGAAATATCAGTATTCGAATATTCGAACAAAAATAATATTCGAATTATTCGAATATTCGAATGCAAGCCCTAGTAATCACACAGCATCATGTAGCCCCAAACTAAGCAGAGCTTGTATTATGGGAACCACATGATTGATATACTACACATATAATATTTTTTTTGTAAATACATACATATCATACATAGAAACACCCAGACCCGAGACAAATATCTACAGAACATGCAAACATTTGTCCCGCAGCGGGAATCGAACCCGCTACCTTCTGCGTCTCAGGCGGACCTTCGCCCACTGCGCCACAGAGGCCGTCAAACTTGGGGTGTAAAGGGTTCCAACAGCCACCTTCGGAACTCAAGCCAACTTCACCTGCTCGCGGTGCACCCTGCGTGACTCTACTAACTAACAAATGGGGCTCTGGCGGCCGGCTGATTGTGGCATAGCGCATAGCGCAGCCTAACTCCGGCACAGCTTAACGCCCTAGCTGCCGACGGGCAGCAGCATCGGCAGTACAAGAAGCTGTGCCCTGCGATCCCCAAATCCCCCAAGTCCAGCGTTGGGATTATGGGCATATCCCCCTTCTTATTAAGGGAGGCCTATGTCCAGCAGTGGACTGATATAGGCTGGTGTTGTTGGTGTATTTTACTGCCTCGTCTATAAACCACATAATCCAATATCAAAGTTATGGCCACTTTAGTAAAAGTTTCCAAATGAAAGAAAGAAAGACTATATGAAACGAAAGTAGGTTTGAACTGGCATCCGACTACCCCCCTCATTTTGTCATGTCCCTGTATTAGATCTGCGTACTGACCCTAGATCTGAAGGTTCTTTCATAGGAAAATATGTAAATAGTAGGATTTGCATTCTGTGACGCACTGATAAATAATAATAAAATAATGCTGTACACTTGTAAACTATCCCACAGCATCATGTAGTCCCAAATTAAACAAAGTTTGTATTACGAGAACCACCTGACTGATATACTTCATGGATACTTTTTGATAATACATAATTATAATTATACATGGAAAAGAAAAAATATATAAGTATTCATTGCTATTAGTATTGCCGAATACTGTGTATTACAAACAGTCTCAATAAATAATAGTTAAGCTGAAGTAAAGCGATTGTTTATGTACGATTCGACTAAACCCTGAAACTATCGGACGCGTCGGCGTCGTCGGTCGTCGCGACTTAAGGTTGCGACTCGTCCAGTCCAGACCAATACTACATACAATAATATTATGGTATAATTATGATTCTTACTGAAAATACACTAGCTCTATGGTGCGAGCTGTTGCTACTCGTGCATGGCACGGAGCATCATATGTGAGGCCCGCATTCAACGTGTTAAACGTGTATTATATTTATAATAATTCATTTATGTCAGGCATCGAATTGTCGTACACAGTACAACAATATTGGCCCATAGATAAATACCTTAATATTATATTATTATATATTATTTATTATTTAGCATTATTCAGCATTATGATGAATGCAATAAAATGAGTGAACGAGATTAAAAATACGCGAAAATAAGAAAGAAAAAAAGCACGGCATAATGTCGTAGAAGCGCCAACATCAATTAAAAAAAATATATTTAAAACTATCAAACTAAAACTAATTACAACCCGGGGTCCTTCAAAAGGTATTTCATTGCCTCAAGGGCCGGCAGCGCATCAGTATCGGTTTTGGTGATTCAGGTGTACATGGGCGGCAGTGACTACTTTCCATCAGGTGGACCGTCTGTTCGTCTGCTAGCTTTGGCATATATAAAAAATTACATCTATAGTTTGACTAGTTTGCATGATTGTCCCACAAGTTGTGAAACAAAATTCTGTTTAAGTATGAATACTTTCGAATAAAACGGAAAAAAAGAGTTAAGAGCCAATTTTCACATTGGGCACGTTATGTGACATATGTGTGGCAATGTACCATAAATATTGCAATAAATTACTATTACTTTGGATTTAATATCTATCGAGAAAAGTTTAACCAATCGTGTTTCTGTTTTTAATTTGAGTCTATCTCATAGATAGAGATTAGACACCCTAAAGTTATTTTAATCATTAAAATTAAAATACGTTATGTGACAATGCGGGCAAAATCGAGGAAAAGAGACCACGGGGACGTAGTCTGATCTGATCCGCACCGTCCTCGACGTCGATTTGCGCTGACAACAGATCTTGGTGGCGTAACATCGTCCGTCAAAAAATATTTGAAGGAATTGGTTCCGACCCTCTGCATTGAGGAAAACGACGCGAGGAGAACCATCTTTATTTTACATTTTTATTATGCAGCACTAAAAACAACACTGAAGGACGGCGTTTACTGGAAGTAGGAAAGGTGGGTGCTCGCTTCATGTTGCATTGAGAGAAAATGTCAGAAAAATAAGTAAAAAATTCATTCATCCAAGTCGCAGATTTAATCTTGAGCCCTTGAAGGTCCGACAAATACTATGGTAAATGCTTTAAATATCAGTCACGGCTTACATAAAACGCGTCTGACTTTGTTTCAGGGTCTGTGTTTTTTTGTTGTTTGTTAAACCCAAGGACACAAGCAATAACCCATCTAGGGCAATTTAAGAGAGATATCTTGGATCGATGTTTAAGAGCTACTTAACTTTTGATGCCGGAGCGTAAATCTAAACGAGATAATCTATCTTGCACGACAATCTGGCATCCCATTGCTTGATAAATTTTCCATGTGCTGTCATGCACAGTGCAAATATTGTTTAAGATTTATTCCCTTCTATCTCTTCACACTTTATCGTAGAAGTAGAGCTTTTTGTGAAAGAATTATCCGGGAAAGTACTTCCTTTATGCTAATTTCTGCCGTGAAGCAGCATTGCTGTTTCGGTTACTGTGTTGAAGGGTTTGGGTAGGTGGGTGCCGGAGAAATTACAGGCATATGAGGCTTATCATCTTCATATCTCAAGTTGATGGATGCAGCGCATTGGAGCACGTGCCAAAAATGTTGACGTATGATGGAATACTCTGTTACAGATTTTGGTTACCACTTACATCAGATGGGCGATGTGCTTGTTCCATCATTAAAAAACATAATTTCGACCGCCCGCTGAAATAGGAGTTAATTGGGGCAAGATATTGATGGCGTTTCAAATCTTTAACAAGACCAATTAATATTAACAGTTAGGGAAGTGTAAAACCAGGTTATTTCCGTGACCTTCAACAAAATTATGGCATGGCTAATGTAAACAACATAATCCCATGGGCATGCGTAACGGAACCGTGACCAATATACCCTAACTGTGATGGGTCATGGTAAAAAAGACAGGTAAAATAGCCACCCAAATCTCCAAATAAAAAAAGTCAAAGTGAAAATCTAATAGCTACTTATTTTTATATCTTTGGAAAATTGAAGTATACTCACTTCAAGATGTCCGTTACATAACCTATACCTAATGAATTATTTAGCGTAGATCCAATCTGACATTTAAGTATCTATATTTTAAGCTGAACGTGGTAATCGACATCTACCTCTTAGATGATATTTAGAAATTGAAAAACACTGATATTATAAATGCGAAAGTTTGTGAGTGTTTGAGTATGTTTGTTCATACTCAACTCCGTAACGGCTGAACGGATTTGGTCAAAATTTGGAATATACATAGTTTATGACTTGGATTGACGTTGATTTTTATTTGGGCACCACACGAGCGAAACCGCGAGCGGCTAGCTTCCGCCTGCTTCAGTATAAATCAGCTAAGTCGGTTATCTTACCTAAAGCAGTCACTTAAAAATGGGCTCATATAATAGGTAAAGTTGTGTTGTCATCAAAACTATCTCGGAAATGTCCGGAAACTTTATGGTCGAGCAGCTTGTATAATTTTGTATACTCATGCGAGTTTAGAACTGTCATAAAACATGATCATAAAAAGCTCAGAAACGTACTAAATGTTTTATTCATTTTAACTTGGAAGATTTAAAGCTTCAGCAAAATTCCATTTTAATTTCGCCTGTCCTTCGTCACGATGAAAAAATGTGTCAATTAAGATCTGTCTTTAAGACCCCTTAAAAACCCTTTTCAACCTTGCTTAGTCTGTGCAGACAGCCTGGTGAATATTTATTGAGAGCCTTACTCCGTTCTCCTATAAAATAGTAATGTGATCAGACTGAGTGATTCTGGTTAGGTACCGGCTCTCAACTTACTGCTCTTGGATAGCTTAAACCTATTGAAGATTTATTTGACGTTTTTACTACACGACACGACACTATTATAAACGTAAGCAAATGTAAAAAAGCAACACAATAAATTATAACAAGCTGATTTAACAAAAAGAAAAACATGTTTAGTGTTTGATTCATCAGAAATTCAAAAAATCACCCGTAAAAGGTTTTTATAAAAATAAATACGTGTCAGCTGCTTTTACGGTCGTCCAGCAGCAATATGGGCGGACGATATTGCATCCATGGTGATCAGATACTGAATGAGTGAAATGATTGAACCTTGGGGATTGGCACATACAAAGGGAAGTCTATAGGTACCCAGCAGTGGCTGAAGTCCGGCTGTGGATGATGATCACGAACTCCGGCTGTGGATGATGATAACGAACAGTTACTTTGGAAAAAAACAAACAAAATTACATTATACATTATATTAGTTCTTGTTCGTTTTGCAATCTTTTCTTACACCTTTTCTTACACCAATTCATTTTGTTATTACCTGCAGAAAATGTTCAAAATGAGTAATATTGTTGGCGAATTGTTGTATGTAAATAATATCACAATGACGTCGCTTATATTGTGATAATTATCTAGAGGTCAGGTACAGTCTTTTGTTGTGAGGAAAACATTTGCTCTGCTAAGTCGTTTAAAAGCCCTTCGATAAAGTAATACTCGTAAAATGAAAAGGGCGCAAAATCTCTACCATCTTAGTACCTCACCTACCCTTAACTTTATGCGTTTCGGAAGGTCGTTAGGTTTTACTGTACACTTGAAGCCTCATGTATAATGGAAATCTAGAGCTAAATATAAACAGCTTAGTTATAAACGATCCTGACAGCTTTCTGCCAAAATGAAATATCTTTACGACTGTGAAATGTTTGGTTCGGTTATGAGAATCCTCGTTTATATTATGAATCTTATGTCATGCCCAGCAATAAATATTTCCGTATAGAACAAACGATTTCTACAAGTGATGATTTATGCCAGTGTCGCGGCAAGTCCCCATCTGTTTTTATGACACGTTCAGCACTTGTAAAGATTCGCAATCACGTGGTAGATTTATGGTTTGTCTTTGTAATGGAAACTATGCTTTGATGTCTCACAAAGTTGCATGGTTATGGAGGTGACAACGTTGGTACGTATAGCAATTTTATAGCTTGCCGAGGATATTGTACTGTTACAAATTAAGGTTGGTTTCGGTACAAAAGATCTCTGACATTTTTCGAAGTAAATCCAATTTTCCTTATTTTCAGCTACATTCGGTACTCTAGTTACGTTAGCACGTGTTAGGCCGAACCCTGAACAACAAAAAGCGACGTAATTCACCATGCGAGCTCATTGCGCCAAGTTGGAGGTCAAGTCTTTGTTAGATCCGACATCGTGCTATAGTTAGTTATTTACGAGCATATCGGTCCTCTGGCCTGGTAAACTAAACAAAATCGATTGTTCCTTGGAAATTATAGAAGTCTTCAAATTAAAATGTTGACATAGGCGTATATGTATAATAGGCCACTTAGATAACACCATGTTGGACGCCAAAATGATGTGGCTTTAAGTGTCTTTCTTAGTCATGAGATGCAATTGATGTTGACTTTTATAGGCGTGTAAAGGGAACTATTCAAAAAAACACATTGGGTGCCAACATAATGTGGCTTCAACTGTCTTTTTAACTAATAATGGACTGGCACTGTAGTTAAGCAACGGAACACGTTGTGTTTCTTTGAATTAAAATATTGACTTATTATAGGCGTGAACATTCCCTATGTTTAAAAAACACCACGTTGGGCGCCAAAATTATGTGGCTTCAAGTGTCTTTCTTAGTCATGAGATGGCACTATGGTTAAGAATTTATATCAGTTCTGCGAGTAATTGGGGTCGGACTGAGCTGGTCGTTTCGAGGAATTTATTTGCCGCCCCTACTAGCCCCAGGGCTTGATGAGCACGTTGGTGGGCGCCAATTAACTTATTTGGCTTCTTGTGAATTTTTGAATATTTTGTAGCATTTTCATTAATATTAACCACATTCACTGATCTGATCGTACTTCGATAAGAGACTTACAGGATAACTGAGATTAGCATAAACAAAATTAAACCGATGATGATGGTTCATGATTATTGATGATATGATAAGAGTAAGTAACATAATGTTTCACGGGAGATAAATATTTATATCAAGATATCAAGTAATCCAATTTGTTCTAGAATCATTCAAAGAAAATGAAACCCTTTTCTTTTTTGCAGATAATATGAAAATAAAGCCATACGTTCTCGGTTCATAACACAGACAGATTGCTTTTCATCAAGTTCCCTTCAAACGAAATGCCTACATAAGTACATACCCTTCAAGTTAGCTAGTTATCATTTAACGGTGTCTTCCATAAATAAGCTAATGGTTGAACATCGCAGTCACTAATTAAAAGTTTAAAAGTCGATCTATAGCTATCGATCCAATAGCTACCGTAGTTTCTATGGTAATTAAAAATGGTGAAGATTTCAAACTGCAGTCATTTTGTTTTTGTGTGGTTTGGTCTTCGGTCAAGACTTTGAGGGCCTGGACAGATTCTATCTTCGTAATAGATCAAATTTTAAGAAAATTACTTGTTTTGGTTTGTCTTTTCGTATTCAGCCTCTTAAAAAAAAACTCACCATAGGATGTCTCCTTTTATTAGACTGTATATCATCACGGCGCTTAGTGATCATATTGATTGTTGACTGTTGTTGATCTTACTCGTATGAGCTGGCCAACTTTGATGACGGAGTTTTTAGGCCGTTTAAATACATAGATGACGACATTAACGATTGAAGAAGCCGGGACCACCATCTTCACGTACTTTCTGAAGTATCAAAGCGCAATGATCAAAATGCCACTTATTGGTCACTTGTCCAAGTAGTGACCAGAGGCTTGATCACGAAGACTAGCTGAGAAGTGTTCGTATCGTGGACGTAAAATTTTGGCCAATGAGAAAGCGTAGATTCAAAATACCGCTTTGTCATTGGCCAAAATTTTTCGTTACGCTTACGATATGTACGTCTAATTGAAATATTCGCGAGAGAGTGTGCTTAACTTAGATGATCGCCTCTTACGACTTCACGTTCATATTCTAGGCTAGATTTATTTCGTAAAATTGAAATTGAAATTCCCATCTTGCCCTTTCCCCGAACCGTAATACAGATTTACTTAGAATGCTTCGCCTGCCTGGGATGTAATCTTGAATTTCATACTTCGCTACGCCTCGTTTGAAGGATCTCGTCTTGCAAATATTGCCTTGGGTTTGGGACGCGTCGGGGTTCTTGGGTATATTGAGAACTTGTCGCTTAGAGAGTAATTTTAAATTACTTCATCAAATGATCATTTCATCGCTTTGAGTGCTGAAAACCCAACGGATACACATACATAGATATATAGATAGACATTTATTTTTTGGACAAACTGACAAGTGATAACAAACTGGTATGGCCATATAATGCGTAGAGAAGAGACGACTCCGTCAATAAACATCTCAACAAAACCCCGAGGCAGAGCTAGACCGCTGTCTACATGGTGGTCCAATGTCGAGAAAGAATTTAAAAAGTCCTTAACGTCACATCTACGATACGAACACCCAGGACAGGGCGTCCTGGCGCCGAAGTACTAGGAGGCCCGACCCCAAATGAAGTGGGAAGAGGGGCAGGAAGAAGATAAACCGATAACAAACTCTGGTCTGTCTTCAAAACTGAAGTTAGGTTTGTCTACTAGACTCTAGGTCAAGTAGGATGGGCCAGTTCTGCAGTCAACGTCATCCATCTAAAATGGGTGTACGTTTAAAGTTCATAGATTAGATATCATACTTGCATAGGCGGTAGCCTACATGCACCCAGACTTCCGATCTGAGGTCATGGGTTCGAATCTCGGCCGTGCACTGATGGATTTTTCGATTTTAAAAATGTATGTGCGCATTACTAGACTACTAAAACGTAATCTCTAAATGGTGAAGGAATCTTGAGGAAATCCGCGGCTTAGCTCCATAAGACCGACTAGGCTTAGAGGATGGTATAGGTGATGGGCAATCCTACTTCATCTAACCATGTCCCAGGCTTAGTCTTTGTAACGCGAGTTGTGAATTTGTCATAAATAGAGCATTAATAAGGCTTTGTTCTGATGCTCTAAATACTAATATACGTCATCGTTATTCCATGATTGAGGTTAACAATGTACTTTAGTTTAGCACTAAGTTTAAACGTAATCCTCAAGCTAAACAAACAAAAAGTTGTGTTTATCTATTTGATTAACATAGCGTTGTATTCGATTACTCACTTAAGAACTACCGTATGCAAGAACGAAATTCAAACTGAATTGGAACTCAAGTACAGATTTTTTTACCGACTTCAAAAAAAGGAGTATATCACGTATACAATATTATCAGAACTGCAAAATATTCACATATCATAATCTTTATGGGCTTCCAGACAGAGATACAAAATTTAATGGTCTGATCGGATTGTGAACTTTCTTTTTTTATTAGCTTACATTTACTTCATCTTCGAAACGGTGCAAGTTTCATCAAAATTGGTTCAGTAGTTTTCAAAATATTAACGTATCTAGTATCGTGTCAGTAAGTGTGACGGCCTCAAAAAACATTGTAGGCCCCTAATTTGTTTCATAACTATTATTGATTTCGTTTTTGTTGCTTAATTTCGTGTATGATATAAAAATATATATTTTTAATTATGATGTAATTTATTTTTGAATTCGTTTAATTTTAACTACTCAGTAATAGAATTGGCCCATGCCCCCTAATCATGCCGTTTTTATGTCTACTCTACCGTAGAGAAGACAATGTCAAAACCGATTATTTCTGATTGTCTCCCTCCATCCCAAAAATGACTATTTTTCTCGCAAAAGCGTTATTTTTATCCATTCTTTAGATAACCATGTTTAAAACATTCAAAGTATTGCCACATTTACATCCAAAAATATGTTTTCTTTATTCTTCCGTCGACAAATCCTGTCCGTTGTTGTGCTAAGCCAGCCGATAACGGGTCATGAATACAGGCCTAATGCGCGAATGCCAAAACGCTACTCAACCTCAATTTGAGATCGTCCAAATCATTTAAGGGTTTCGTTAACCCCTAATGTCGAAAAGAAGGTCAAATCACTAAAATGGAGATGGACATGCCATATGCTCAGAGAACAAATATCAAAGTGGATTTGAACAATAATGCAGTGAACCTGGACACCCGCCACTGCACTAAATTAAAGAGGGGCATTTTAGCAGAACATAGGGAAAGTTTGAAGTCGCTTGAAGAGGCCTTTGTGTCCAAAGACACGCTACTCGAGCTATATTAAACATATTAACTATTTATTTATTAAAAACTGTGTACACACTTTCAAAAGCATATAAAGGCTGAAATTGAAATCCATTTAAGACGCCACTATCCTTCAGAGTCTTTCCTGAAACCTAAGCTGAAACGTCAATTTAATTACCTCTTTAGCTTCAAAACACACTATGCCGAAATCTACGCGACGTAAGTTCCGCAGCTGATTTTGACAAGTTCAGCTGAATGCGATAAATAACGCAACGTCCTTTCAGCATAATGTGTCATCTGTAATAAATAGCATTGCAGTCGTAATCATGCCGAACATACGTCGCGTAATTTCAGCTATAGTGTGTTTAGACACTTAAAGTTGAATATCTATTAAGTATTTAGTAGCGTTTCATTATTTGAGCGTAAGATTGAAACAAATCATGGAATCGCTGATAACTGATTGCAGTAGGTATCAATGCTATATGCAGTTGGCTGCACCCTTCAGCTGAAGTACTAAAATAGCAGTAATTTCCTATTTGATGGGGGCTTGGGGCGCATGCAATGAAGGTGCGGTGCGGCCCAAGTGTCAGCGTGACCTTGCTTACGTAAGCGTATGCAAACTTAGGGCGTGGCCCAAGGATAAGCGAACGCGAATTATTAATTTATACTGTTTCGTTGTGATCAGTAATTTCCTCTCAAATTATTGATCACAACACCATCTCACGGCAGCCAACGTCACCTTTTTACACATTTCACAAGTCGCGTGTTCACTGACTACTCAAGAAATTTATAGTCGATGTTGCGAGTGGTCTGTAATCTGTATACTGTATAGGTTAGGTACTTTATTGATAGTGAGATTTTAAAAATAATCCTTGAAAAGAAATAGTTGTTTCCCTCTACAAAATACGAGTATTACAGAACACGTAATTGTAATATGGAAAGTTAAAAAGATTCATTGTATGGCTGAGAAACTTCTAGGCCAAATCCATTCAGAGTTGTTTTTTATGAGACAAACCGATCATCGGCCATGGTGACGATCACTATCTTCGTCTAAATCATTTCCGTCTTTTCCAAATATAAATGAACTAAATAAGAATTATATTAAATTTCCGGTCATGGCGTAGTAATATTGGACATGTATTTTTTCTTTTGTCAATTAAAAAAAATTACAAAGATATAGTGCGTTGAAGTTCTGCGTCACGGCTTAGTACACTTTTTACATAACCGTGACGTCACGAGCCCCCACTCCCTAACTTTGACGCTCTTTATCTCCGTCAATTTTTATTTATGTGATAAATAAAAAAATATGTGTTCAATATTTTTTGTTGATCTATCTGAGGACAGATTTATTACTGTTACTAACAATTCACATGCTCACATTTAACAAACTTTTGCCTTTACAGTATTCGTAGGAGAGAAGGAATTACCTTCTGAAACCTTATGGCAAACACCACATGTTGCAAAGCACAAAACTGCTGTAATTACAGGCACTTCAGTTTAGATAAATGCATTGCGATACGACTGACTTATTAAAAGCCTCCCGTTATTTCCTTCAAAAGCTTACTAGCTAAATGAACATAGCTATTTTTACATTCATGCAATTTTTCATGCTATTAAGCTATGATGGATTGAACAATTAAAGATTCGAGATATTTATTTGCATATTAGTGTATGTAACAGTAGGTCATAAGACTAGTTATAAGTACATGACTTATCTACCCTTTTCCGGTATTGCAAATTTTGGTGGGGTAGAGGGCGAATTACATTTGGTAAAAAAAAAATGTAAGTGCAAAGATTACATATAAAAAAATCTTCAAAAATAAAGTAAAAAAAAATTCTGTAGTCAATCCATAAAAATTAATGATAAAAATAAGAATTCAGATACACTACAATAATATTAATCAGTCAACCAAATTTTTAGCTTCTTTTCAAATTGTCGGCGTGTTCGATTGTTTATGTCACTGGGAATTTTATTATAAATACGCCCAAATAAATTAATATGTTACTCTGGTGATTGAGTTTTTAGGCTAGCGGAAGACCTGGCAACAACATGCTCACTGGACTGAACATTAACTCGGTGAACAAAACAATGGAGCAACCAAATAGAATGCCGACAAACTAGAATCGAGACCAAATCTGAATTCGAATTTCTTTTTAGGGTTCCGTACCCAAAGGGTAAAAAAGGGACCCTATTACCAAAACTTCACTGTCCGTCCGTCTGTCGGTCTGTCACCAGACTGTATCTCATGGATAGTGATAGCTAGCTAGACAGTGAAACTATCACGAATGATGTACTTCTGTTGTCACTATGACAACAAAACCTAACCTAACACCGCGTGCCCGAGACCGACTCGCTCCTTTTTCGCCGGTTTTTTAATGATAAGTACCTGAAGATGCAACTAGTACATGGTCTACCTGATGTTAAGTGTTAACCATTACTTATAAGTAAGTATGCTTCGTAGGTTACGCATGTTTGGAACGTGACCTACGATGTAACGCCATGGGTCCATCAACTTGAGGCATAAAGGTGTAATTTCACCATAATCATCTGAGTGAGGGAGTTTTTTCAAGTTACACAACTTTGCTACACGTCACCAGGTTTTCAGTTTCCAGTGCCACGTAGGGGCCCGTCGGTCGTGGCTACGCTTCCTAATTGGCGACGTCTCCAGACCATAGCCTGTCATACATTTCACTACGAATTGTTTGGATACGTAGCCGGCGATTTCGCCATGGCTTCCCATTACGTTAGCGCTCTAAATGACGAAATTAGAATGGCTTCCTCGTCGGATTCGGGACTCTTAAAAGACTATGCTTAAATGCTAATTGGTTTAAGTCTAGTCTCTTGCCAAATTAATTCATTGCTAAAAGATTACGCATCTGATTTATGTGAACCGTAAAAATGACATTTACATAAGCTTACATTGGCTAAGACTTCGGTTATATTACCTCACATGAGAATCACTAAAATAGCGTTCAGTCTTGTGACTTTTCTTTCATCATCATCTCTTTCTTCTAAAGGATAAGGATATCTCCAATTTCGGGAGAGTTAATTTACTATGATTGCAAGCGATTGCCGCTGTTTTAACCCTGGATTGGCGAATCGATGTATTAGTGTTTACTGTTTAGTAGATATTTTAATCATCATCAGCCTATTGCAGTCCACTGCTGGACATAGGTCTCCCCTAATGAGCGTTATTGCGCCCTATATTCAACTGGACGCATCCAGCTTCCACTGTAGTAGGTAATTGTTTAACCTCCTTTTCCATTCATAACATTTTATAACGCAGGGATAAGCTTTACTTTATAGCTTGTCCCTGTCATTTAAAAGTAAATAAAAAGATGTGACATGGTATTTTAACGCCATTTTAGCTATCTGAGGGTTATAGAACTGTTATGAATAGGACGAAATTTAGAAATTCTGTTGTCTTAACGTATACAACTTTTACATAACTACGAAGTGAATAGACAAAATGAAACAATTAATTTTAGGAAGTTGCAATGTTGGTATCTAAGCGCTTATACATAATTCTAGTGTTCTGATTAATGGTGCTGTACTACTTTCGATAAAAACGATTTATTCTGAACATACTATCAAAGGATGGGGTAATTGTGCCTACAGAACGTTTAGGACATGATTATAAATCATTTTACAGGGCAAGATTTCAAATACATTGCTTTACTTGACCTACTTTACCTGGTATGTACTAGGCATTCGTAAATTTTTCGTGATTACAAGGGCTTAAATTCTTCCGAAGGTTACCTTGCCTTGCTACCCAGTGCTTGACCGTGAACTAAACGGTCTTATTTCGTGAGTTTGTTTTAAAGTTTTATTAATGTCCAATTGTCTGGTAACTCAGCTTGATGGTTTCTTTAACTAATGTCCAGTATCCTTGGCATTTCAGACTTAAGTTTTTTTTCTTATCTGTCCTTGTAATAAAAATTAGAACGAATCTTTTTAAGGGACTTCATTTGTAAGACAAAGTCAAGGATAACTATCCGACGTACGCATATTTCGAATATTTTTGATAACACAACAAAAACATATTTGCGCTCTATTCCGTTTATCTTATCATGACTACAGAGTCAAAAAACTCTTGCCTTTGTTCTCCTTAGCTTGTTCCGGTTGTGGGTTGTTCCATTTAAGGGTATGAACATATCCGCTGCCCACTGACGGACCACTTGCTACTGGGTCATCTGCTTGGGGCCTCATCATTATGCACATTATGTTCACCGCACGAGCCACTCGGGGCACCCACCATATTTTCCTTACTTTGTTACGCGTGGCCAATAGTGGATGTACCGAGACCTATGAAGTACTTTCATTATTAGTTTGTCTGTTTTGTTCCTTATGTTTAAATTGGTGTCAGTACCATAAAGAGTCTATCTATCTATCTATGTGCGCGGGATCTTATAATATGATTTACTTCTTATGGTAACGGCTTTGATCGCGTATCCGGATCGGATACTTTTTATCTGGGCACCGCAGTTCTAATAACATGCGAATAAACATCCCAGAATAAATTTCATTTCATTTAGATATTTTATAATGTTCTTACTTATTATGTCAATAATAACACAAAATAAACTAAAAAATCGTATATAATTAAAATACTGCTATATAAAAATTAAAACATGAATAACACTAGATAAATTCATGATTGATGGATTGTGTGAAAGAGGACATGAGAGTGAAAGAAGTGAATACAGAGTTGACAGCCGATAGGAGTGAATGGAGAAAGAAAACATATTGTGCCGACCCCACCCAGAGTGGGATAAGGGCAGGGAAATGATGATGAACACTAGATAAATTCAGAAAACATCGTCATTTTCTGTATAAATAAAAATCAGTGCTTATATGTTTGTTCTCTATGCGTTCCGAAACAATTGATCAGATTGTAATGAAACTTTGGTAGGTTTTTTGGCACAGAGTATGATTCTGGGGTCGTCCGCGAAGGTTTGTAAAAACAGGATCGGTTTCAATCATTTCTGTTTGCAACAGAGTTAGCCGATCACCCCGCTGATTGTGATATACAAGGACATACTCAAACGAAATTGTGGGCGGGTCAGATTATTGTATTACCATATCAATATTCTGAAGTACTGCGTAATTCTGTTACTTTTCTCTATACTTGTAATACTAATCCTGCTAATAATGCTAAATGTGAAAGTTTTTTCTTCTCACGCCGGACTACTGAAAGGATTGTTCTGAAATCGCACATAATGAAGTTCTAGACCAAGAATAACAAAGGCTACTTTTTATCCGGGTACCACGCGAGCAAAACCACGAGCCGAAGCTAGTGATATTTTGGATAGTCAAAGCTTAATTTTACGTTGCATGCAGTGAAGCGAAAATAAATAATTTATGTTTTCTTCTTCAGTGGAGCATTTCATTTAGTAGCGGTGTTTGTGTACAATTAACTTAGCTTGTACAGGTGCTAAATGCTGTTGACTTAGCAACTTGTTTTCTTTTATTCTTACCGTAAAAATTATATTAGAAAATATAGTTGTGTAGTACGGTAGTAGTATAACTATTTGTGAAGGGCTTGTCCAACCACCATGTCTATTTCTGCCGTGAAGCAGCTTTGCTGTGTGTCGGTCTCAATGAAATTACAGGCAGATTCTTAGTAATGTTTGCAAGCAATGCGATATAAAACATTGTTCCATGTTTGAATGCTAATGCAAAATAATAAAATGGCTACTTAATCTCTAATACTTGGATACTGAAAACTTAATACTATAATCAATTCACCTCAAACCATGTACAGTGCACACACAAACTTTTAAAATTATGTTTCCACACTCATTCACATCACTTGTACTCACACACACTTCATACATCGTGGGTTATCCTGTGATAACCAGACTCTTAAGAGACTGGGGGAACAGGATAACACACACACACACACACACACACACACACACACACACACACACACACACACACACACACACACACACACACACACACACACACACACACACAACTTTATTTATTTTATTTTAAGTGTTAAAATTCATGGTATACTTTTTATTAGTTAACTTAATTGCTGTTGGTTATCATCGTGTATATGAAGGAATACCGTTTATTGTATAACTCGTGTTCTCCAGTCCCAAAACACAAGCTTATTCTTATGCTTAGCTTGAGACTCCCTGGCAACTTCAGAAATAATTTTAAGAAAACTTAATTACATATAAACACGTTTGTAAACTTATCCTTTAAAAAATATTTAATCCTTTTCCAATAAAAAATATTTGATATTTGATTCATGCCTCAAGTTGAAGGACGCGGGACGTTGCAGTTGCATCGTAGGCCACGTGAAAAACATGCGTGACCTACGATGCTTACTTAACATTAAGTGTGCCATATTATTCCATCCTCAAATATTAAAAAAAAAATTTTTTAACAGAGCTAGAATGATACTTCATGAAGATGGTCGTTAATAACGACTCGTAAATAAATAAATAATGTTGGATGCTATCACACAGCATCATGTAGCCCCAAACTAAGGAGAGCTTTTATTATGGGAACCACATGACTGATAAACTACTTAATTATATATATATATATATCGTTATGTTAGACTTTCAAATAACCTTTTGAAACCTTTTAACCTTTAAGTGTGGACGTCAATTTTTCATTACACTTCTATGGACGTGGGGTCTCTGAGACTCCTATATTTTATGGTTGAAAATTACATGATATTTTGAGATTAGGGATAAAAATATGATTTCATTTTATTAATTAGACTTTAATTATATAGAAAATTTAAATTAGAAATTATTTTTTATTCAATTGTACTACAATCACTCAGAGGAACATAAAATTTTAAATAAAGCTTCGCAAAAAAGAACGTTTTTTTAAAATAAACCTTTAGACGTAAACCGTTCATTCCGGATGTACTTAGTTGATTGTTATCATCTATTAAATACAAGGCTAAAACAAAATTGCAAAACACAAAATCTATGAAAATGTATGAAAAATGTGGACGTGGGGTCTCACGGGCCCAGTCAAATTACAAATGTTAATTACTCACTTATTTTGAAGCCGGTGACACAATCACCTCCGTCTACCTTCGTTTCATGACTTTCACGAAAGGTACTAAGCGGTCTGGGCTTGGGGGATGCGGGGAAGTGACTTATTTTCAAAATTCTCAGAAACGGTGGGGCCCTCTGAGACCCCATGTCTATAGTTAAAGGTTAAATCTATTACCATTTATCTAGTTTCACCTGTTCACTGAACCGTATGACCCGTATGACATTGGCAGGTCAGAAACTCATACAAACCCCTGTCTAAAAATAAACACATTCGAATTCATGTATCTTCGACAAATACCCCTCGAGTCACATAACCCTGTCATAAATTCACAAAATATCCATTTACAAATGATATTCGGTTTGATAAACGTTTTCAATAAATCGGCTTCGTTGACGTTTGAAACAAATTGGGCTCTTAGGTGAAGACCTTCGGGGAAATAAATCCTATGCTGAAAAAATATTATTCAGAAAATACATTTTATTTATAGTTATTGAAACCATAGGCTGAAAAAATCTACATACAGTGGGCCAAATAATCAGAGAAACCTATAGTTTTACTTCTATTTTCTAAGCAATTCAACTTGAATTGCTTTTTATCTGTTTCTAATATTAGTTATCAAGTGGAGTCCAGTTAATTTTCTTACTTTACTTATTTTTATAATACAGGCTAAAGTAGATACACTTTACATAAATATATGTTAACCCCTCTATGGTATGAAAGCCTATAGTTATCAAGTTGATTAGCACAGAAAATAGAAGTCAAACTATTAGTGTTTTTAATTAGGAATATGTCCACCACTATATACTGCATACCCAAACTCTGAATCCCCACTATTCAATATTTACCACATGGAAGTATATCATACAATTTACATTAGATATATTCAGGCAGAATAGGGCAGAGGAACTGGCAAACAAGTGAGGCCTACCCAGTGGGTAGGGGATTCAAGCCCGGAATCACGGAGATGATGATGAAGACAGATTTGTGTACCTGGCAACTGAGTGAATAATAAAATTGTATATTTTGTAACTCGATTGTACTGTATTTGTTTTTGTACAAAAACACGGTACAAAGGAAAAGATATATGGACATGATTATGTTTTTTGAGAAACCAAGATACGAAAATTTCTAACATTTCACACAACAACCACGTTTCTTAGAAACAAAAATTCAGACTGGATTTTTTTGTACTTTAGCTCCGAATTCGATAGGGTTACCAACAATATTTTTAAAGTTCAGCATGGCGATCTCAAAAAAAGTTAAATAAAAGACAATGTTTTTTTTTGTGACTAGAAACAGAACGTGCAAGTGGCCCACTAATGTTAAGTTGTAACCATCACCTGTAACAAGGTATTGAATCGTAGGGGATGTTCCTAAGAACGTGCTCTACGATGCAACGCCATTCGTCCATCAACTTGAGGCAAGATGTTAGGACATGTGCCTGTAATATACCGGTACCCACACCCTTCTAACTGAAACACCGCAATGCTGCTTCACGGTAAAAATAGGCATGGTAGTAGCACCTCCCTGGACGAACCCTGCACGAAGAGCTTCTATAAAGTTTGGGAGAGGAATTTGAACATAACAAAAAACTTTATCCACCCTACGTACAGACGTAAAACTGTTATGGGTCCTACCTAGGGTACTTTACATATATCTAATACTTCTACGTGCCTAATAACGTCTGAATACATTGGCCTTTTCAATTTGCTCATTCCTTTTTATGGGAATGGGTTATAAACCTTTGGAACTAGATTTATAATAATTGTGTCGTATAAACAAGCTTTGCACAACTCATTAATAATAAACGAAGTTTGTGAAGTTTTCAACTCGAGCTTTGGCATCAAGAATGCAGAAATGAAATGGAAGTGATATGAGCTCTCCCAAGCATAATAACACAGAAGCGCTCGTGGCGTGGTTTACTTCGGTATTCGCTTAGTGACATTTAGATTTGAGCGCTTCCGTGCATCGGAAGGCACGTTAAGATGTTGGTCCCGGCTTTTCAAAGACTTTCGGGCGGCCTAAAAATATAATCTTCATACGAAGAAGAATAAGCGCATAATAAGAGCTGATATATATAAAAGTGTAACCCTCGCAGACGTTAAAATGTCTGTCGTTCTTAAAAGCTGTCTGCCAGTGATCACTTGATCAGACAGTTTTTCGATAAAAGCTTATGTCACGGAAAAAGTGCAAGAGAGAGGGAAGGGCTTTTACTTGTTTAAATTTCAAGACCTTGTTAGTTCCCCAACGACGGTTCCGTCGCTGCAGTTCCTTAACTGTCTGATTCTACAAAAAATCTACGGCGCCTCTAATACGTTTTTGTATGGAACTAGCACACGGCCAACCTCATGTTAAGTGGTAACCATTACCTATAACAAAGTATTGCTTCATAAGTCACGGATGTTTGGAACGTGCCCTACAATGCAACACCCAGCGTCCATCTACTTGAGGCATGAAAGTGTTACGCCTCATGTGCATGTAATTTAACCGGCACCCACACCCTTCAGACCGAAACACAGCAATACTGCTTCACGGCAGAAATAAGCATGGTGGTGTACTTCCCCGGATGAACCCTTCACAAAGAACTCTACTACTGCTCATCATCATCATCATCATCATCATCAGCCTATATCAGTCCCCTGGACATAGGCCTCCCCTAATGAGCGCCATTGCGCCCTATCCTGAGCTCGATTCATCCAGCTTCTACCAGCAGCTTTTCACAAATCGTCACTCCACCTGGCCGAAGGGCGTCCTACACTACGTTTGCCGAGCCGCGGTCTCCACTCAAGAACTCGTTTACCCCAACGGTTATCGGTTCTTCGGCAGATATGGCCATTTGTCACTTTTGCCATTGCCACTTCAGCTTGCTAATTCTCTGCGCTATTGTCTATGACTACTACTCGTATTACGTATTCATTGAATCTACGTTTTATATTCAAGTTGATAATTTAAAATGAAACTTTATCACGAACCTAACGTGACTGATGTTTTTAGATATTAAAGAGTTACTTTAATATTGAAAAACAACAGTGAAGGCACCGACGCCCCGTTTCGAGAGTCAGAGAATTTTAGAGTCTTCTTCAGGGTGAGTGAACGCGATGCTCTCCGCGTCCTGTCTTGCTCATATTTTCTTGAGTCACCATTTAAGCTTGAGTTAAGCTCTAGAAATATGAACCCAAGTCCTCTAACTTTATAAAAATATCTTGTTACCCTCTTCCAGTTATCGCTTTCTTCGTTCGTCACTATCAATACCAAAGTGGATTTTATTTAAATTGTTTCGTAAAACTGTCACAATAAACGGTGGGAAGTATTTATGGGTTCGTGGAGCTGTCAGAATTGAATATGGGTTGTTATTTTACTGGCTTTATTACTGAAAACAAAGGGGTGATAAGGGGTTGGTAACGTGCAGTAACGTGCTTGTTTTTTTGTTTGCGGAGGCAAAAACTACAAAATGCAATGAGTTTGGTTTATTTTACGTGACTTTTGATATTTAGATTATGATCAGCCTATTATTTGTTTTAGTGTTTAAGTTTTACTATTCTGTTTGTTTTCCAAATAAATAAATAAAAAATATGATTACTATTTATGCATTAATTGTGTGGGTTTTAAGTAATTCTTTAATTTCATGGCTGACTTGGTGTAGAGGTTGTCCTTCACAAAAAAAAAGTTTTCATATAATATCAATGAAACTCCATTCGCCACAACATTGAGTCCATGCATGACGAACACGCATTGAAATACTTTGTTCTTGTTTTTAATATCTTGGCAGAATGATAATACCACCGTTTACCACTAAATGTCAAAAGGCATGCGACTCAAAGTTGAGGCTAACAGCGCTTCATAGAAATTGAATGAAGAACTTATAGTTTTTTTTTTAAACTAGATTTGGAAATGGACTTTTGGAAATGTGTTCCAAACAGGAAATAGAGTCGATTGAGACAAACTTGGTCATTTCAAAGCTATATTTTTCAAATATCCGAATATGAATTGCTTTTTATTCTAAATTCCTTTAAACTTATAGTTTCCCAAAAATAAAACCTATCTCTAAAAGAAAAGATAATACTTTCAATGAAAAAAAAAAATTCTCCACTCTGTACATTAAAGTCGCGGGGGCGCGGACAGACCGCGAGCTATAATATAAAAACTAGTGAACTAGTAAACTAATAGCGCACAGGTCGACCCGCCCGCAACTTCGTTTGCGTGTATGTTTCACGTGACATGATTCCTGAATATGAGGCGTGGTCTCCACTCAAGAACTCGTTTACCCCATCGGTTGTCAGTTCTTCGGCACATATGGCCAGCCCACTGCCACTTCAGCTTGCTTATTCTCTGAGCTATGTCGTCAATTTTAGTTCTATGTTGGATAGCAATAGGAGTGCTTGTTAATTTACCAAGTCATTCCTAAAGCGAGACTAACACTACAGAAAATGGATTATGTGTTTACATATAGGTCAGTCTGGGGCAGTATGTTCTTTGATTTGTGTGTAAAATATTGTGTAAAGGAAACACTTTTTTTTATAGAAACGACATAAAGGAAGTAATGACTATCACGATAAGAGCATTTATAGGACTTTTTAAGTGCCTGGAATGCCGATCGAGCATTTCCTACCAACTTTGTAAATGCTAATAAAAACAGTAAAGTTTTTCACTAGACATTTCCCAGCAAAGTGGTTTAATGATCCAACTTTGCAATGAGAGCGAAAAACCACATAACCAACTATATAACATTGCGACTGTGTAAAGTTTGTAGAAACTTTTTACAATGTCTGCTTCTATTGAATTATTTTTCAATAACTTTGACATGGGGATACTAAGTGAATGTTTTTTAGTTTTCTGTGCGATGTTCTTCAACAATGTTATCTGTTTAGGTTTTTTCATGTGGGCTTTTTCGTAATATAAATGGAAAAGGGTAACCCTTTTTCGTCGACTAACAGAATAAAAGCTCTCTCCCAGCTAAAAATAGCGAGCAATATCAGCTCAAAAAATACAGAAATAGTCCCCGTTTGGCCTGTTAGCAAGAAGGCATTTTTTTTTGTCTTTCAAATATTAACTAGGAATATAAAGAAATTGTCGAAATAGCTCAGAAAATTAGCTAGCTAAAGTGGCAGTGGGCTGTCCATATCTGACAAAGTACCTATAACCGTTGGGGTAAACGAGTTCTTGAGTGGAGACCGCGGTTTTACTATCGTATTGCAGGACGCCCTCCGGCCAGGTGGAGTGACGATCTGCGTAAAGCTGCTGGTAGAAGCAGTCAAACTGAAGACTGGGCGCAATGGTGCTCATGAGGGGAGGCCTATGTCTAGCAGTGGCTACAGGCTGATGATGATAATGATAAAGAAATCGTAAAAGGTTCTGCAGATGTTAGGCCGCAATCCGCCGAACCTTGTTATGTAGCAGGGTTCATCACGGGCATGTGAGGTTGACTTGGATTCAGAAGATGGAGGCTGGAACCCCCTACACTCTTTATCAATCTTCAGCCTAACCTATTCCTTTATCTTTCCAGACAGGCTCTACTTCGCGACCCTCAAAACTGGCTACAAACCGAAACCGACGCGGAACAGCAAGTATTTCCACATCGAAGATGAGATCGTCTACGAGAACTACTACTTCGATTTTGGGCCTTATCACCTGTGCCATTTGTATCAGTTTTGCAATAAGCTGAACGAGGAGCTGGAGAAGAATCCCAAGAAGAAGATTGTCTACTACACCAGCAACAATGAGACGCTTCGACTCAACGCGGCCTACCTTATTGGGAGTTATCAGGTAATCAACAGTCACATACATAACCCAGACCCCACACTAGGATTCTCTGTGGCGTGCTGGCGTGGGTAGGGTATCAGCAACATGAGGTACTGGTACCATAACCCGGAACAAATATCTACAGATCACGTTGACAAGGCGCAACGGCGCTCATGTGTCCAGCAGTGGACTGCTGTAGGCTGATAATGATGATCATGAAGATGATGATTCAAATGTTTGTCTCGGAGTAGTAATCGAACTCGTGATTTCTTGCGACTATTCACGCCAGTTGCGCCAAAGAGATCGATTTTATAACACATTGCTTAGAGGAATCTTTGCAAAATGCTAAATATTGAGCAAAAATAAAGAAATCTTATAATACAAGCTCAACTTAGTTTTGGACTAGATTATGATGTGTGATAATGGCCAGCATTATTTATCTATTTATTGCTCGTGGATGTTCCGGGACGGTTGGCGTATCAATTCCATAAATGATACCGACAGAAGAACAGTGTAGACTTTAGTAAAACTCTTTGATTGAATTCATTCCAAAGGGGTTTAGCGTATTGGTAGGGAAGTCGGTTAAAGAACAGAGTCGCAAATTAGGCCCTTGGCTTTATGGCAGACAATTTAAGACCTTATGCAGAGACGCACAAAGTATTTCAGTCGCATTACCTTTAGTGAGTTACATTTAAACGGTTGAACCCTGAAAACACTAGATCGTCACACCTACAGAGTTTCTGATCAGGTTACCCAATCAAGAGTCAACAGTAGAATTATAGACCTAAACGTCACAGCCAGTAGGCCTATAACTGCATGTGGGAAAAGGCTTCGCAAATCGTTTCGTCCACAAATAGATATGTAACAAGCTTTACGAGAGTCTAATCCGGAGCTAATAGAGTATTACGTTCACATCCCGTTGTCCCACGCGGCGATTGTTAAACTACAAGGTCTTCAAGTCCTTGATAAATTAAAAATAACAACATCAGGCTATCAGTCCACTTTTTATGAAAAATAAAATAAAATAACCTTGATTATTCTCACTATAATAATTTTTATATTATTTTTGTACATAGCAAATTAATAATGTTTTGACTTTGTAGTAAAAAATGTACTTATGATGAGTTTTAACATGAATAAAGTATACATAATAATAAATTCTTTATTTCAGATAGAGTCCATACATTTTTTACATTACTGAGACTTCTATAAATCAGAATTCAATTAAAATAGAATATTTTACTAATTAATACATAATCTGTTAGAAGCTGGATGCGTCGGGCCGAGTACAGGGCGCAATGGCACTCACTATTGGAGGCCTATGTCAAACAATGGACAGATATAGGCTGGTTTGGTATGTGGTTGGTGGATGACCAACGCTGGTATCACCGCTGCCAATTTTTTTTCTACTTTTATCAACATTTATGAGGCTATCTTCACTTCCAGATAATATACCTGAACGCGAGTGCAGCTGCCACCTACCGCCAGCTAACAGAGGGTTCGCACTGGTCGCTGCTGACGTTCCGCGACGCTTCAGCCGGGCCGCCGCTCTTCGATATATCTCTCTGCGACGTGCTGAGCGGCGTCAAAGTAGCGTTTGACGCCGGCTTCTTCAACTTCGAACATTTTGACGCGGAGCAGTATTTGTTTTACGAAGTAAGTCATTTCATTTTCCACAGTCCTACTGATTTTGAATGTCTGTTGCCCGGACACTGAAACTCTACTCAAATGTTTGAGATTATAAGGAGTGGTTGGGGTCCCAACTGTCACCTTTGGAACTCAAGACAACCTCAACAGCCCGTGGTGCACCCTGCTCATTAACATACGGGGCTCTGGCGGCCGGCTGATTGCGCATAGCGCAAACTAAGCTAAATTCCCTGACCGCTGACGGTCAGCGGCGATGCGAGAAGCTTGGCCCTGTGCTCCCCAACCAGCATGCCTAGCGTGGGGTATGTTATGGACATATCCCCTTCTTAAGGTGAAGATACATGTCAAACCTCCCGCTCGCTCGCACTATCCAACATTTTTGAAGACATAAAATCACTAACTATAGTTATGTAAAATAGCAAACCTTCACGGCCTAGAAAATAACAATACAAAGGTTCAGCAAGAATATCATGTAGAACCCAACACGTTTTTCTACCAAAAAATTTGTACCAAAATTGATCACATTGGTACAAGTTTTTTGGTAACAAAAACGTAATAAATAATTATATTATTGCTGAACCTTTGTATTGTTATTTTCTAGGCCGTGAAGGTTTTCTATTTTGCATAACTATAGTCAGTGGTTTTATATCTTCAAAAATGTTGAATAATGCGAGCAAGAGGGAGGTTTGACATGTATTGTCGCCTTAAAAGAGGAAGCCTTATGTCCAGCAGTGAGCGTTTGCAATGTAAGCGCAAAAAAAAGTGTTTATTTACGTCATCATATTCAAAACCTCTAAAATTATCAGTGTTTCTCTACAATTTTATGCATGTATTATAAATATATAAACCTTCCTCTTGAATCACTCTTATCTATCAAAATCTTTTGCGTAGTTTTAAAGATCTAAGCATACATAGGGGGGACAGACAGACAGCGGAAAGCAACTTCGTTTTATTCTATGTAGTAATTACGTATTCCTATTTTTCAGAAAGTGGAAAATGGTGACCTGAACTGGATAGTGCCGGACAAGATGCTGGCTTTCTCAGGCCCCAACCACCGCTCCCGGCTGGACCGCGGCTACCCCCTCCACTCCCCCGAGCATTACCACGAGTACTTCCGGCGGCACCACGTCAGTACAATCGTCAGGTACTGAAAATAGATTTTTCTGTGATAGGTAACTGAAGATGGAACATGCATTTCGCCTCCCTGTATTAAGTGGTAACCATTACCTATAGCAAAGTATTGTATCGTAAGTCACGCATTTTTGGAACGTGCTCTACGATGCAACACACTGCGTCCAACTTGAGGCATGAAGGTGTTAAGCCTCATGTGCCTGTAATTTCACCGGCACCCACACCCTTTAGACCAGAACACAGCAATGCTACTTCACGGTTGAAATAGACACGGTGGCAGTACATACCCAGACGAACCCTTCACAAAGAGCTCTTGCTGACTACTGACCTTTTCGATCAACTATACAAAGGATATCGCGCGAAAAAAAGGCATATATTGCTAGCTATCATTTGTTAAAAGCACGTGATGCTAGAAAAAGATAGCTACGTAGTAATTACTGCTTGCACCATTAGCTTCATACAAATATAGCCTCTTTATTAAAGAAGATATGACAGAAAATCTAAGTAAGCCGGCTAAATGCAAGCTGCTGCTCCGATTAGTTTTGCCGGTGTTTTAGATAAGCCGCTTTCTTGCGATAGTGCAAAATCCTTTATATAGTTGATCGATGATTGGCCTACCTAAGAATACATGAGAATATCCATCTTGTGTACATACCTTGAGGAGGAGGTTCTCAATTCGTCGGAACGTTTTTTCTTTCGACTGTTTTTAAATGTATGTTCACCGATAACTCCGTCAATTGTGGACCGATTTTCTTTTTTTTTGTTTAAAAGAGTATACTTCACAGGGGGTCCCATATAGATTTTATTCCTGAGGAATTGGTACTTTTCCCGGAAAACTCAAAAATCTCATCCTCACTTGTAATTTTCGCCCTATGATCACCAATATCTCCGTCAATTGTGAACAGATTTTAAAAATTCTCTAGGGCAAGAAGTAAAACGTTATTTCCTTGAAGTCGGTTTTTTTTTAAAAGTCCTACTTGTTTTCATTATGTTATGTTTGTGCCTTTCCAGATAAATAATTCTCATTTCTATGATTCATGATTGTGATGGTTATTGTTTTTTTTTGTAGATTAAACAAGAAATCGTACGACGCGAGGCAGTTCACAGCGCACGGGTTCGAGCACAGAGATCTGTTCTTCGTGGACGGGTCAGTGCCGACTGACCTGATCGTGAACCGGTTCATCAGGATATCTGAGGTGGCCAGGGGCGCTGTCGCGGTGCATTGCAAAGGTTAGACACAAAAATCAACCTAAGGTTCGGGCACATTATTTCGGGTCGCAGCGATCCGGAGAGGCCCGCAGCGCAGCGCAAAATGCTTACTTAGCACATTACTGTCGGGCATTGACAGAACAGATTTTGAGTACAGTGCACTGCTAGTTGTCGCGTGCAACGTACGTTAAGCCGGCGCTAGATTTGGCTTCACTTGTTTGATTTCTATGTTTGGTACGAGGCTTCTAGGTTTCTCTTGAAGGATAGCTCTAATCTGCTTGTACTTGCACACTGTCGGGGCGCAGCTGGCGGGACGGGCTGCATCGCACTCTACCAAAATCCGCGGCGGAACATGCCGCCCGCTGCGCCCTGGAATAGTGAGCGATAGTTCATATCAATACATACGAGCTATTTGAGCGGAATTTTGCGCTGCGGCCCGATATAATGTGCGCGATCCTTTTTCCGCTTTCACAAGGGGACGTGTCATCATCATCATCATCATCAGCCTATAGCAGTCCACTACTGGACATAGGCCTCCCCAAATGAGCGCCATTGCGCCCTGTCATCAGGTCGACGCATCCAGCTTCTACTAGCAGCCTTTCGAAGATCGTCTTTCCACCCGGCCGGAGAGCGTCCTACGCTACGTTTACGAATGGCATAGCGGATCGCTGTGTATTCGTGGTCAAAAAACCGCCACTTTCTGGTTCACAGGCCTGGGTTTTAAGTTTAACTACAATAGTCATGCTGTGTTCCTATGGATTTTTATATGTATGTTTGTGTTCCGTAGCTGGTCTCGGCAGAACGGGCACTCTGATAGCGTGCTACATGATGAAGCACCACGGCTTCACGTCGGGCGAGGCCATCGCCTGGCTCAGGATCTGCAGACCAGGCTCTGTGATAGGGCACCAGCAGTGGTTTCTCGAGAAGTGAGTATACTAGATAGTGGTACATTTATATGTAATTTCTCCAAGTCTAATACAAAATATGGATAAAAATCGTTGCATATGAACCTTTACTTTTTATCAGTTTCTTGACGCCCACTGACCGTTTTGTGTCCTTCTCATTTGTATGGGATTGTATGACAGACAGACATACACAATGCTCCATTAACTTGTTTCGGTGGATAGACTATAGAGAGCATGGTCCAGTCTAGGTGATGATGAGCTGCCACTTATAATTAATTATTTATTGAATACAGCTTACCGAAAACTAAACCTTATCAACATATCCACAGCGTCCAATCCCGCATGCACGCGGAAGGCGAGGCTTACCGTCGGCGACACAACATTACCTCCTTCCCGGTATATACTCGCGGCATTTACTGCACGTTGCCGCCCGAAGTGCCGCCTAAAGCTGAGGAGAAGCCAGTCTCCTTGCAAACTATACTGCACGCGAGTAAGAACGTTAATAAGGTGAGTTAAAGATAACAAATTCCATAGCATATCATCATCATTATCATCGTTATCAGCTTTTCAAAACCCACTGCTGAGTATAAGCCTCCTCCTTCAAACGACATTGCATACGGTAGGAAGAACTTCATTTATAAATCTGTTACTATCTGTCTCTGTCGCTCCCGCGTTAATATAATGTGTTCACGCTCGCACAGATGCAATTACCGCCGTGAGTGCGAGCGTGTACGCATCATATTAAGTGGGAGGGACAGAGACAGATAAACAGATTTATGTACCAAATTCTTCCTACTCCGTGACAGGACTTTAGAAAGTATTTCAGCTGTATTGAGTTAAGTCGCTTGGCAGGGTCACTTAAACTCACAAGTATGTGGCCTGGCAAGGTTTTCATTTAATATTTCTTGTGGTTATTTGGAGACATAGTGCAGTGATAGACTTTCATTGTTAGTCCATGTTTATTTGTTGGTGGTTGAGTGAGGAGTCTACACTGAGACAATGGAATGGTTAGTAAGTATTACCAAGCTGTATATACGTGGACAAGTTTTGAGTTCACGTATTACAACACACAGCTTGTAGAAGTCTACCATAAGCATTTCCGATTTTAGTAAGGTTTGGATCAGCGTGCTTCACTTGAGCACTAGCCAGCTTATATCAGTCCACTGCTGAATATAGGCCTCCCCTAATAAAAAAGGGATACTCTCTCCCACTCTCGGCATGTGCCGGTGTAAGGCTGTGTTATACCGCAGTCAGCCGCCGCCAGAGTCCCGTTTCTTATTTAGTAGGGTGCACTACGAGCAGGTGAGGTTGGCTTGGCTTCCGAAGATGGAGGTTGGAATACCTCACACCATAATATACAACTCTCACGAAAATTCTTAATAATAAACCTCTTTCAGTTGGACAACGCAAATGCGCTCAACGCCAACGAGACAGATTTGGAAAATAACGTGACAGCTGTCATCGGAAAATACAAGACCACGCCCACTCCAATGCTGCCAACCAAAACTATCTTCACGCCCAAACTCAACTACATGCTGCCAACAAACAACATGCGTAATGCCAACAACACGAATTTAAAACAAGCGCCTCGACTTCCAAGACACTGCGCCTCTACCACCTTAACGTTTCCTCCCACGAGGAACTCGCAGGCCAAGTTGGCTGGCAGCGTTAAACCTTACACGGGGAAAAGCAGCCTTCACGGTCAAAGGGCCAACTTGGCTCGCCCGGTCAGCTACACGCACGGGGCAAGTCCGCTAAAACTAACCCGCAAAACCACAACCAAAAGCACTACCGAAACTTCAACAGTACCTACCCTCAGCAACGTAACTTCAACTTTATCCTCTTTGACGGAGAACTGCAATTTGAACGGCAAAAACAGACTACCCTCAGAACCGAATCTGAAGACGGCATCACAAAAACAAACTCCAACAACAAGGAAGAAGCTGATCGTTCGCTCCAATTCGAACTCACGCAAAAAGCTACCTAAAAGCAACGGCACTAAGGGTCTCGGATCTAACCAGGATCTGTCTTCGAGCGACACGAACGTAACAAATATATCCACAGATTCTCTTGAGGCGCCGTTCCGTTTCAGACGAAAACGGGACAAATCAAAGAGTCCTGAACCAATGGACTGTCTATCCAACTCCGTTATAACCGCTGACGTCACCCCGGACAACATCGAAGAGAGTAACAACTCGCAAGGGAATAAACTCTACAAAATAAAGGCACTAAGGAAAAAATGCCCCGCGTTCGGTGTAAGTTTGCTGAAGAAAGATGGCGTCCAAACTAGGTCGAGTAGTTGCGCCAGTGGTTCGACTGTGAAGAAAAAATGATCTCGGCTTTAGAGGTAGCTCGCACGTAGTATAGATGTGCATAGCACACTATTGTATTGTGATTTATACGTTGGTAGATTTGTTTGAAATATAACGGACATTTTTAATATGGTATCCATAGATTAAAGATGTTATATCTATCTATTCAACTGCTGAGCAAAGGCCTCCAATAAATAAAAATCAATTGCCGCGCGTCTGTTACATGAGCTCGAAAACTCGTTCGACCGATTTTCATTTTTTTTTTGTTTTGTTGCCCTTAATTCTCTTACGAGCTTTGTGGCGCAGTTGCATGTTCTGCAGATATTTGTCTCGGGTCTGGGTTTTTTTATGTATGATATGTATATAATATATCAATCATGTGGTTCCCATAACACAAGCTCTGCTTAGTTTGGGGCTACATGATGCTGTGTGATAATGTCCAGCATTATTTATTTATTCAGTGGTAGTTTATTGGAAAATGTGGTATTAACTGAAAGGGTCACTTTTACTTTGACAATATTCAAATCTTGAAACGATGGATATGATATTGGGAATGCCGTCACAGCTTCATTTAATATCCTAACATAATAATCGACTGAATTTTATAATGAACTCATATCAATGTAATATTATACACCGCGTTAAAAGACAAATTTAAATGAATCTATCAACTTTTTTAATTATATGTGTAGATGTTTATGATACTGCTATTTTGACGTAAACCCCACTTAGAAGCCTGTGAATAGACCTATTAAAACAGTTATTTTAAAGGTAAATACAATCAAATCAGATATTTAATCGGTTTCAATTTCCGATGTGGGACAAATGTTTGGATATTTTGCAAATATTTGTTCCGCGTCTGAGCTTTGTGGTACTCGTGGTTATTGATACCAACGATACAAGAGGAAATCCAAATGGTGTCAGAGAAGTGACATTAAAATTGTTTTGTTTTGTTATACTCGTGCAGCCTAATTCAATATGCATATATTAGTATGCATATTGTGTTTTTAAAGTGATGCTATCTTAGTAAGACATCTTACTGTGACATATACATAAAATTATAGTCTTATCTGACTGTTTGTATGGTTCTTATATTATTATTATCAAGGTCAATTGATTGTCGCAACAGATGTTATAATGAAATATATATTGTTCTGGTGTATAAATGTTGCCTGTATTAGTTCTAAAAATGGATTTATTATATTTATCAGCAATCAATGATAAATAATTTATTGATACTAATTTTTGTTATGAAATTTTGTTTATTTTATCATCCATAATTTTATATTAAATTCTTGTTTTATAAGACAGTCAGTTGATCGAATTAGCGTTGTAAGAAGAAATATTTTTGTAGTTTAGTAAAATTGATAAGTGATAAACTAAAATGCCATTACTTAGCTTTTATTGAGCTTTTTGCTTTCTAGAAAATGCCTGATTCTAGATCTAATAACTATATCTTAGTTGCGTGGTTGTTGTAAAACTTTTGTTATGTTTACTTTTATGGAATCAATTTTAATGCAATAGATGATAATTTCAGTTTGATTTTATATCTAAATACAACGGAACGCTCAGAAAACAAAACAATCCCAATAAAATTATTATTATAAAACCCGACTGCTAAAAAATTATGAACTGAAAAGAGAAAAAACAAGTATCACAATATCTTTATAAAATTCGACTAACTTCATTGTTTTGTAAGTTTTGTAAGCTAAATAGTTTATTTTGCTGCAGGCGGGGACAAACGTAGTTTTGGTAGATCTTTCTCGCAGTTGGCAACAACCTCCTTCTGGCGCAGTCGGGTAAAAATAGGAAGTACATCGCTACTTGCAGACAACTTTAGAAGGACAAAGATACCTTATGGTTATAACTATAAGTAATGTACAGAAGTTTTTTTGTTACGTGATATTTCTAAAGTGTCTGTTAATGTTATTCTTGTTTTGTAGCTTATCGGTTTAAAACTATATGATATACCAATTGTTATGCAGTTATATACCAATAGTTATGTATGATTTGCAGGTTCTTTGTTTATTTCTGAATGATATTTAAGAATTGTCACAAAATGGAACGGTAGCTTTTGTGTCGTGTTGATAGTTTTTATTGTTAGCCGTAGCGTGTGTAAAGTGTATTAGGTATCGAATTATATACATGTTGTTTCAAAATAAATACATAATGTTAATTCATATTGAAAAACTGGACTTTTCACGTACCGTTACATCGGTGAAGGCACCGACGGCGTTTCGACTCGTTAAGAGAGTCTTCATCAGGGTGAGTGAACGCGACGTTCTGTGTCCGGTTCGATGTCGGCGGCGCGGCGGGTAGCGATGATCCGCTGTCTTCACCACTACTCTCGTCACCATCTCCTTTTGTAGCGGGCAAGACGGGACGCAGAGGGAGAGCGTCGTGTTCACTCACCTGATGAAGACTCTCTTAACGAGTCGAAACGCCGTCGGTGCCTTCACCGTTGTTACGATACGTGAAAAGTCCCGTTTTTCAATATGAATGAGTTAATTCACGTTAGTTAATGTTAATATATTTTATAGTCTGGCGTAGCTTGCCTGGTCGCTGTTAACAGAAACCTCCAGCACGATCGACATTTGGGTCAATGCTACATAAGTCCGTTGATACGAATTTCCATTATCATATCAAATGTGCGCTTTTAAAATGAAATATGTATGAATTTTATTATAACATACATTGATATAAATATTACTGTTATAATTATCTGAATATATGTAAACTGTTGTATTACTGACTGACTGAAGACTTAAATCCTAAAAACATTTATAAGTTTTTCTCCTTCAGTGCAAGAGTCTAAATTGCGATGCTCTACAAGTCTATGTTTGTAACTAGACGAGTTTAGTAAAAATAATCCCCTTTAAAAAAATATTCGAATTAATGAATCCAGGCTAGTTTATATAAAAAGTTCGAATGGTTGCTACATAACGTCACAATATATTATAGAATTAATACTATAGTGGTTGTTTATATAAACATGAATATACAGATCATTACCACTGTTTTACGCATATTTTTTTTATTCAATTACTGTGAGAACCGCTTCCAACCGCGTTACGAACAATGTATTGTTACACAATATTACTGATTATTGATAGTAATCTTAATATTTTAGTTTTAAAACTAAAGTTGCTTCATCCTAACTAATATTATAAATGCGAACGTGAATTTACTTGTTTTTAGGGTGACGTTACCGTACCGGTGAAACGAACCCTTATGGTGCGGCTTTGTCCGTCCGTCCGTCTGTCACAACTGATTATTTCAGGAACTATATGAGCTACCGTCTTGAAATTTGGCCGGTAAAAAAATAATAAAATATTTTCGTTTTCTTCCCCAAAGGGTGCAAAATAAGAAATGTCGAAATTTAAACTGGGGCCGATAGGTCGAGTGGTATATCACATGAAAGGGCTTGATTAGCACAATTTAATACACTTTCTTAGGTTTTTCTACAATGTATGGTTCTTGATTTGTGATGAAAAACGTCAAAAAGAAGACCGAACGCGAGCGAAGCCGCGTGTGGAAGCTAGTATGAAATAGACGAAAAATATTCGTAATCAGTTTATATTTGTATATTTATGTTTTTTCAGTAGAAAATGTTGTAGAATTGTTGTGAAAGACTGTTCAGAGAATGTAACTTGTATACGCTTTGAGGTACGACAGCTGAGATAATTATATTAAGGTTGAAATCAACTGTGTACCACGGGTTACTTACGTTGACACATAGTTTACGGTACAATAGTGCCCGGCTGATTTTGACGCTCATTCAAATTGTTTCGGGTAAACACCCATCTCGCACTAATATTCTATGAATGAATGAGTTACTTAAAATTATGAGTTTATTCAAACTGTTTTCACGAAAGTAAATAAACATCTGATTGAGATAATAATAATAAATCAATAAAACCTAGCTAATCGATTTTATTCGGAAATACACAAGGAATTTAAATATTGTAAGACATTAGCGCTGCCTCTAAATCTATTAATTCATGCTGTGTTGTAATTCTTGAATTACTTACATTTAAAACTAAGCCAGACTACACGTGGCCTTACCACGAGCCGCAGTTGACTGGTGGTTGCAGTATTTAAACTGTTTTTATAGAATATTTAAATATCATTTTGAATAAGATTTGCTGACGCCCCCCCTTATGCAGTGATGAAACTATCACTGTTAACTAAAAAGCATTTTTAACTCGAATTATTAGTCACTTGCGATGCATTTCAAAATGACTTACTCGTGCCAGTTCATCCTTTTACAACCATAATTAATTTTTTTTTAAAAACTTCAATATTATTCAAATTATATTGTCTATGTTGAGTTTTTACTTATATGAATTACTGTAAATATTTTACAGTAAAGCATGCTTATGCATGATTAATGTCACTTTTATTTCATATAGACATTAATTTAAATGGTTGGTCTCCTCCTAAACGTAGGAGAACCTAAAGAATCAACATTAACTAATACAATTGCTGATTTAGTATATGACGTATTGTCATTTCATGTTTATTGGTTGACTAGCCGTTCTGTGATTGGTTAAACACATTCTTCGGGATTGCTGTGTCATGTATTTTGCTTTTGATACATTGTACATTTGTCTTTGTTTTAAAAATATTTTTGTTTTAAAATGTTTATTATTTTGACATAATGTTATGTATATTTGAATAATATCTAGTATTTTGTGTTATTGGGTATCAATTAACTAATTATATCGCATTTTCTTTGATATCCAAGTAAATCTATTTACAAGATTCATTTTAAATGTCAAGTATATTTTTATTTTTTAAGAATATATATATTTAGATATTTTTATATGTTGGAGTGAATCGTTGCGTATTAGGGACCAGAGCGTTGTAGTTACATAGAATGTTGTAGGTACTATTGTTTTGCTTATGTATTTTACAAAGTATATTGTAACAGCCTTTACTTGTAAACAGCACGTGCAATGTCTTCCGGAATATGCATATTAGCCCAAAAGGTATTTTACACATGAAAAACTAAAAAGCAGTTGTGTTTTGATATATTTGAGCAGTATATTTCTCTATTCTGTGGTATATGCGACCTTCTAAAAGTTATTACTAGTAATTATAACAGGGTAAGTTTGAATTGGTATGGTATGAAAGAGGGTGATTTGGACCATGGTTGTCAACAAGTTGTGAGAACCTCGGTTAAAAATACTATTGATGTAAAACTTTTCTCCAAAAACTTAGCTTATCTTTGTGCTGTCTGTGGCTGCCCTAAAATTGAGGCAGAGCAAAATCAGCTGTGGCTTGAGTGTGAAAAACACACCTGACTTTACGTTAACTATATTTTTTATGAAAATGGAGCAGTGTAGAGGGTTGTTTGTACAATTTTGACATTTCCATTCAAAATATAGTTAACGCAAACTTTGCAGTAAGTTATGTTTTTCGCACCAAGCCACTGTTCTAAAGCTGCCTTACAAGTTTTTGAGTAAAATTGTGTCGAACTTTTCAAGCCATTGCTTTAACTAAAAACTAAAAAATTCTAAAAGTCCATCAGAATCAGAATCAATTCAACAAATATTGTTGACCTTCGGGATTTACCCTTTTTCGGGATAACATACTAATTCTTACAGACCATGCTATAACCTGCTATAACTGAATTCACGAACACTAGCCAAAAATTATTCATATCATAGACGTATAATTTTGGCAAATAAAAACGCATAGATTCAAAATAACGCTCTGTCATTGGCCTACATTTTTCGTTACGCTTACTATAAGGCAGCTATAGGTACGCCAGGTTGAAATAAGTATTTCGTGATCGCCCAACAGAACTAGTTATATTATTAGTTTAGCTTCCTGTTATTTATGTAACAATAAAATTTATATTATATTATAATTTTTACGGATTCCGCAGAAAATTATATAATCTGTTCTGATACCCATTCTGTTTTTTTTTAGATATAATGACATGCAGGGCTGATATTCATATTCTGGCGTTGTATATTTTAGAAATAGTAATTGTTTGAATCACATTGATAAGTAAAACAATAAGTACTGTTTTTAGCGTTTATAAGAAAGGCCTGTTTTAATAATTATGTTGTGATCTGGTGATCTAATCATTTTATGTAATGTGCACTACCTACCGTTCAGAAAAATTAATGTGTATTATATTAATGCCATAATTTATGGTGTAACGCTTGTGCTTATTAAATAAAAAGATATATTCCAATTTATCTTATTGTATTATTTAACTTAGGGCGTATCACACTGGCGAATGCGAGGTCGTCTCGGGCTCGTCTCGTTCTCGTCTCGTTCTCGTAGCGAGCACGCCGTCCCTCCGCCGCAAGCAAGCGGTGAAACTCGCTCGCAAGTTTGCAACTTCAATTCGATGCGCGTGCAAAACTCGGCTCCGAATATCGCTATCTCTGTTTAGCTGATGCATGATTAACGGCCGGTTCCTATATTATACCGTTACCGATTATTTTTCCCCTTGAAAAACTCAAAAATTAACAACGAAAATTAGACAGTTTTTCAGGGGACAACGAGGCGTGCGCGATAGCAATATCAGCCGTTTAAAATTTGTTATGAATTTGGTTGTGTTCCGTAATACCAAAAATCATGACTGAAAACTTTATGTAAGTATTCTTTACATAGTATTGTTAATCTGTAACTAGATAATATAAGCTATGTTCCTCATCAAACAACACGTAAGATATTGTTATTTTTGATACGAAACAAAGAGGAAGAAAGTGGTCAATTTTGGCATAAAAATGTGCAAAATGCTATTAGCTTTTATTTGATTTTAGGCAAATTTTAGGTATTTTGTAAAAAAAAAACTCCAGGAACCTAAATGAATACTATTGGAATACAAATAATACAACAATAAAGCGGAAATATTCGTGAATTAGAAATCATTCTCGCATTTCTGAATTCGCTCGCAAAGTCTCCAGTGTTATGATAACGCTTGTGATTCTCCTTGTTTTGGGACTTTAACGCTTTGAGTACTGAAAATACAATAGCCGGGCTCTGCTGCTGCCATGGTGTGCGTTACCCCAGTAGAAAAGTATCTTCTAGAATGAAGTGAGGTCCAGGAATAATTAGAGCGTGACATGCTGTAAATGTGCGTCAAGAAAAAAAATTGTGCGTCTTACCGTTTTGGAATGAAACGCAAAATACGTTTTCTGCTGGAGTAACGTTCTTCCAGCAGGAAGATTTGTAATGAAGAAAAGATAATTATAATTGCAGGCGATTATAACTTGAACGTAATGAAAAATAATAAATACAATAAAAATGAGGTTTATAAAAATTTTTATGAATGAACCCGAACTAAAGGAAAAGCCGCTACTTGCATTGTCAATTTTATAATTAATGACTATTGGCCGGTTTCTATAATATACCGTTATCGATAACGCTTCGTTTTCCTCTGAAAAACTGTAAAAAATTAACAACGAGGCGTCGAAAATTTGACAGTTTTTCAAGGGAAAACGAAGCGTCATCGGTAACGGTATGTTATAGGAACCGGCAGTATGACTATTTTAATCTCCATAAAGGTGTTGTACTAGATTATAAGCTATCGGATCACAATGTCATAAAACTAATTTATAAAGTCAACTATGATAGAATTAAAAAAAATAATAGAATCACGACACGAATTATGTCGAAGGCAAATAAACTTTATTTTGAATACCTATTCTCTAAAAATATTAACGATGTAAATAATGAGGTTGACGCTGCACCTAATGCGAATGAGAAAATGAACATTCTTATTGATCACTTAAGTATTGTTTTGAAACAGCGTTTCCTCTGTTGCTGTTTGAACATGCAAAAAACATTTGCAACCACAAATATTAAAATAAATTCATTGTCTACTAAGGGAATTTATAGTTATTTTTCCCATCATATGCAATACTTCCTATAAGTCTAAAGATACCATTAAAAAGCTAGAAATATTGCAAAGTTTATATCCGTGCTCAGCTACAAAAACCGGACTAAAAATATATAAAAAAACTTTTAGAAAAGTACTAATTGGTGCCAAAACCTTCATAACGCTCGTAGAATAAACAAATCTTCAAATAAAACTAAAATGACTTGGCGAATAATAAAAGAACAAAAGAACAAAAAGTCCTTTAATCAAACTATTACTAAAATTAGAGATACTGATATTAAAAGACGAGAACGAGAAAATATTTAGCCAATCCTCCTAGTGATAAAATATTATATTCTATATACATACGTACATACGTTATACGTTTTTAGTCTTTTGGCGTATATGCGTCATTCTGCGTATTTACATATGTCATTTTATGCGTATTGGTCATTCTAAGAATTAGACATTTCGCATGTGTGTGTTTGGTCAATATGAGAATTTTGATGTATTTGTCAGAACCGAAGACTAAGTGAAAAGTTTTAATAATCGTAATATCTAATGTTTTAAACAACATTTTAAAGTAAAACATCCAATAATTTTTCTAATCAATGTTTTATTTTACAAAGGTATTATCACTGCTTAGTATTAGAACTCGTACTCCGAGACTATTACCACGAGCCTGGCGACTGTGCTGCCTGCAAACATGCCCCGCTGGTACAGAGACATGGACAGCTCCAGCTCAGCTACCTGAGGACCTTGGAGCGAGCACAGCAACGATATCACGCAGATGTTGCCTGAGGGACGCATGCTGGAAAGAAATACCATTTTGGATAACACATCCACACACAATGGACCAACTGGAGTCCAATTGGTAAATAAGGTTGACCAGAAAAATATCTAGGTCTAATCTTGGATGAAAACCTAACATGGAAACGAAATAAAACTATATCACTAACTGGAGCCCTACGAGGCATGGTCAAATGAGTTCCTCCACACATCCGTTATTACGTGTATAACTCGCTTATTGAGCCACACATGGACTATCTAATAGAAATATGGGGCTCTCTATCTTAAACCTGAATTGCGGGAAAGGGAGTACAACACATCCAATACTCGCACTATGATACCCGACCTGGGTTCTATTATATTATAGTACCCATGTTAGAAAAAAAAAATTACAAAATTCAAAATTTATTTATTCAATAAGAACTCTTGAACACTTTGCGACCAAACAGAGAAGAATGCCAATTCTCTGCTAGGCTTTTTTAATGTAATTTTTACAATATTACATTGTTTTTAAGGGAGTTGGAGACAGTTTCATCCCAAGCTTTTTTGTGATCTAAATAATCGGAAAATAATGACAGATGTTTTTTGAATTTATTTACAGATAAATTAATCAAGTAATTTGGGATTTTGTAAAAAAAACACACGTTTTGCTCTTTATATTATTGACTAACTTTATGGAGCCTTAGTTTACAGTAGGAACAGCAAGTTTATCTAAACTAACAACTGACTCTACATGAAGTTTTCCACCCGTGTCAGTAAAAGTTATCGATATCATTATCAGTTAATCATCAACAACCTATGAAGTTATTGTTGAACAAAGGTATCAAGCATTTCCGTAAAAAACCGTCCTCGATCTTTTTACATGCACCGGTTCAAGCAATCTTGACTCAATGCATGTGGTGGGGAGTCTCTCTACGTGATACTATTCGTAATGAAGAAATCCTAAAGTAAACTAAAAATATCTTTATTCAAGTAGGAACCCTAAAGTATACTAAAAATTTTTTAATTCACGCAAGTTCGTAACGCGACCAAACAGTGAGGCACTGGCAAGAAATTCTGCTTGGCTTATTCTATGTCTTTGTTACTGTAAGGGCTAAGGGCTGCTTGTTTCCACCCTCCGACCTTACATGGAGAAGATGCTACGTAGGTTGATAGTTGTTTCCCTTACACGGCACCAACGATTCACTGATAGTTCATAGAGGGTTAGCTAGTTAGATTGAGCACGTAAACACCAGATTCACAAGTAAAGTTAGTGTATTCAAAGTTATGTTAATTACAAGGTAAAGGTGGCAAATCTTTCCTTGGTAGTGTCTCTGGCGCGAGTAGGTCACGTACTGAATGTTAAATGCTCTAAATTATTTGTTTCCGTAAAAGATGCAGCGCGTGCGATGCAAAGTAAATCGCAGCGCGCGCAAATTACCAAAATGTATGGTGAAACCGTACATGTTGGCAACCCCAAAAGAAGTTACTTAAAGTTAAAGTTAAATGACTACCAAGAGAAGATAAGCCAGTACAAAGCCAAGAAAGATTATTCATCGAAGTTAAACGCGACGTTGTCTCCGCCCTTGGTAGGCGACGGTTGGCGCTCTCGCCGTGCCCGTGGAGCCTCCATTGCCAGGGATGCTGCCTGGTCGTGCGCGGTCGGTTCGACCCTACCTTGCTTGGAGCATGGTTGAAGCTCTATGACTTCGATGCGTGGCTCTCTCGAGCGTTCTTGTTTGCTCTTGGCCTGTTTGTTGGATTGGTATTTCGTGACTACCCAGACGATGATGATGATGATTACGATTACAAGTAGAAGGTAGCAAATCGCATATTGATGTATGTCATGAGTAGTTATTTTTTGAGGGAGGATTTCTCTTTCCCTTTGATACAGGAGTCGTCTGTCAATGTCCTGGGTACCCTCCGCTTGTTCTAAAATATCCCATGGCACCTTGTGGTAGGTCAGGTTAACGATGTTATTGACCGTTGAGTTTAACAGTGGGATATTGATGTTAGACTCCATCTTCATGTTTGTGTTGTACTCGTTGCGTGAGTAGATTGTGAAGTCGTTGGATTGCAACAAGCATCCTTGCTTTAGAGTTACAAGGCCAGATGAAGTCATGACAAAAGAACTAACGTCATTCTCGCATATTGTGCGCAAAGTGCAAGCTCCGCAACAAATAGCCAGCCAGGTGTTAGGCGAATGTAACTCGACCCATACGTCACTGCATGACGTTTTTCTGATGTCACAGGGGGCGTTTGACCTATGACTAAGAAGTTTTGCCTCACATGAAGCGTTCTTGCTTTCGAAGCTGTAAATTGGCATGTTTTCATTACATACCAAATAATCTTGTTTCATAACAGTACACTGCTTTATCTCCTTTTCAGTTGGTGAGATGTAGGAGTTCTTCTTAAAGTTTACCGCAATGTACTGAGACTGAAGTTGTATGATGGCGAATTCTGTCTGGTTTCTCATGGGTATTGGAGTAACTTTGTATAACAGGAAATCTTCATCGGTTGTTAGTGGGATGTGGACTTCAAATAAAAAGTAGCTAGATGTAACTCGAGCCTTCACATAGAGTATCTTGTAAATATCTAAGATATCTTTCTTGACGTTTTCTAATGGCAGTGCTAATCTCTTTGGAAGGCTTCCAGCTATGATACTTAGTTGTTCCACTAGGTTCACCGGCGTCAGTAAATGTACATCCATGTGTCCTTTGTAGACATTGGTTAGTGTATCAAACAGTAGTTCTTGCATTTCTCTCAAGTTTTTGAGTAGTAGATAAGTGGATAATGATGCAGAATTGAAATAGCTCGATGCCATAATGATCTCCATGGTTGACTCAACCTTTGCTAGATTAGAGTTAGTTTCGTTCATGAACCTTTCAACTATGTTGAGCTGGTTGTGAATGTTTTCTTCCGTTTTCTTTAGTACCTTGTTTTCCAGTTCCACAATAGATGTTTGGTTTTTTATTAGACCAAGCATGTAGTTCTGGTTATTTTGGATGTTTTGGATGTCTTGGTGGTACTTGTCGGCAAAGTCTTGATCAAGAACACCGAAAAGGCTGTTGGCGATGGAGCCGATGCCGTTGATCAGCCCTCTCTTCTTGCGGCCGCTCATGTGTTGATGAGGAGTTAGTAAAATGCTGTTGTAGTGTCGCAGAAGTTCCATTTCATGAGATAATTGTCCAAGTGTCGTTTCACAATATCTCGGGTCAGTTTTGTGACAAAGGTCAATTAAGTTCTGAAGATAGTTTTCTACACGTTGTATACTATCCCAATAGTTAGTTAAGTTATAGTACATAAGAAGTGTCCACTCATCATGTATTGTTTGCATTTTGCCGAGCGCATCATAATAAACTGGCCGGTCGGACTCAAAGCTTGTAATATGAGCGCTTGGTCGCGTGCCACTACCGGCGCTATGTACTCCGGTTACTAATGTAAACAATGTTACCAATAGGGTTATAAATGTGTTACTGGCGGTCTTTTTTGTTTTGTAAGAGTTTGACGCGTTTTGTTTTGGTTCAGTCGACGACGTTTCGCCCTCTTCATCTCTCAGTTGTTGTGGATTCTCCGTTTCTATAGGGAGGGGTGAAAGTTTCACGACGGGACGTTTAAGTATGCCTGATTGGGTTTTAACAGTTGTTACTCGTACACGGCCGTCGGAACCTGGATGAAGTTCTATGACCCGCCCCATCGCCCATTTTCCGGGAGGCATGTTATCATCCTTTATCAAGACGATGTCACCCTGTTGAATGTTTTTCATTGGTTTTTTCCATTTACTGCGACTTTGTAGTTGAATTAGATATTCGTTAGACCAGCTTTTCCAAAACTGTTGTAGCATGTTCTCAGTTAATTGCCATCGTCTACGAATGTCGATAGTTTTGATGTCGCTATAGTCCGAAAGAGGTAGAGTGAGTATTGGGCTGCCGGTAAGAAAGTGTCCAGGTGTTAGGTAGTTGTAGAATTCCTCCGGGTCTTCCGTTAGTGGACATAAGGGCCGGGAGTTCATGCAGGCTTCAATCTTCGTGAGGAGTGTTGTAAACTCTTCGTAGGTGAGTTTTTGTTCGCCTAGAACACGTCGTAGATGGTATTTTAAGGACTTTACTGCAGCTTCCCAGAGCCCGCCTGCGCTTGGCCAAGCAGGAGCATTAAAATGCCATTCAACTTCGAGTTTTCCGATTTCGGTGAAGAATTCTGGTGATAGGACTTGTCTGAACTCTTCAAACTCTTTGCGTAACACCTTGGCAGCTCCGATGAAGTTGGTGCCGCAGTCGGAGTAGACGTGCTTTGGAGTGCCGCGCCGCGCGCACATTCGTTGGAATGCCGCTAAGAATGTTTCTGTAGTGAGGTCCGATACGAGTTCAATGTGCACAGCTTTTGTTGCCATACACACGAAGATTGCAATGTAGCCTTTGGACGTTTTCACACCTCTTCCTTTGTTCAGTTTGACTTCCACATGGCCTGTGAAGTCGACGCCAGAATGCGTAAAAGGTCTGGAAGGTTGTGCTCTTTGTTGTGGTAGGTCGCCTAGGAGTTGGTAAGTTTCGGTTGGCTTATGACGGTGACAGCGGATGCATTGACGAAGTCTTGTTTTAACTGCTCTGTTGCCGCCAACGATCCAGTACCGCTGTCTTATGTAGGCTAACGTCAGTCGCGCGCCTCCATGTAGTACCCTGTCATGTGCTTGTTCTATGACTAGTTGCGTCAGTCTTCCATTTCTTGACAAAATTATAGGATTTTTCATCTGGAAAGGCAAGCTGGAGTTTTTAAGGCGACCACCAACACGAATGATGCCCCTTTCGTCCAAATAAGGGTTAAGTTTGCATAAAGGACTTTTATTACAAACCGTTTGTTTTTTAAAAAGTTGTTTGTATTCTTGTTCGAAGTCTATTTGTTGAAAATGTTTTAATATAAGTTCATTCGCAGTAGTCAATTCGCTGGTAGTTAGGTAGTTAGTGTCAAATTTCGAGCCATTGAGTACACTTATACTAAAGCGTCGTATCCATGCCGTCACACGTATTATGCGAGATAATGAACTGCATTTGTTTATAAGTTCGTCGATAAAATGTGTCTCGTGAGTTTTGCGTAGGGCTGTCACCGTTGGCTTGAGTCCTTTGTTAGTTGTATGTAGACACATTGGTACTTTCTGGTTTTCAAAAGTCTGTATAAAGTCAGGTCCTTTCCACCAAAGGTCGAAATTAAATAGTTTTGTTGCGTACATTCCTCGTGATGCACAGTCAGCGGGGTTGAGCTCCGATTTCACGTAGCGCCAGTTTTCAGCCGGAATGACCTGTTTGATCTTACTCACCCTGTTGGCAATGTATCTTTCCCATCTTGTAATATCTCCCTGCAGCCAGGCGATCACAACTTGGGAGTCACTCCAAGCCTGTATAGTTACGGTGTGTCCTTTAAAAGCTAAAACCGCTTTTTCTGCTAGTTGTGACAATAGAAGGGCACCACAGAGTTCCATACGAGGCAGCGTAATCTTTTGCGCCAGCGGGGCAACCCTAGTCTTAGCTGCAAGTAGATTTATTGTAGGTACGCCTTCGTTAGTAACACGGCTGTAGATTACGCACGAGTATGCTTTTTCGCTTGCGTCGCAAAAACATAGTAGGTCAATAGGCCCGTGCGTCCAGCCCAGCCATCTGTTTAGTTTAATTGTTTTGATTTGATGAAGGTCGGTTTTCAGTTTGACCCACTCTTGCTGTAACTCAGTAGGTAAAGTTTCATCCCAAGCAAGTTTACTTGTCCAGACCCTCTGAAATAGCAGTTTGGCAGCCACAGTTATTGGCGCCAACCACCCCAACGGGTCATACAGCTTCGAGATCTCAGATAGAAGATGGCGTTTAGTTAGTTGTTGCCGCGGTTTTTCTTCTAAGTCCCAGTAGAATGTAAATGTATCATTTGTAGTGTTCCAACCGAGTCCAAGAGTCTTTTTTGTATCTTCATGTTTAAAGTCAAATATTTGTTCTGTTGATATTTGATCATTACTCAAGTTTTTTAGTAAAGCCTTATTATTAGACGACCATTTCCGCAAGTTCATACCGGCGCCTTTAAGTAAGTTAATGAGCGACGATTGTAGTTGTTGAGCTTCGGAGATAGTGTTGTGGCCGCTAATTAAATCATCAACATAGAACTCCTCTTGTAGCGTTTGAGCAGCTTCGGGGTGCATGTGACCGTCGTCTATGGCAAGCTGTTTCAATGTTCTCATCGCGAGCCATGGTGCACTCTTCATGCCATATGTCACTGTACATAGGACATAATCTTTCAGTTTTTCTGAGGGCGCGTTTCGCCAGATGATCTTTTGCAGTTGCTGTTGTTCATCTGTGATCCAGATACAGCGGTACATTTTCTCTATGTCTGCAGTGTAGGCGTATCTGTAGGACCGCCATTTCAGAATAAGAGCTTGAATGTTTTTCTGCATGTTAGGGCCCTTCTCTTGTAAGTGATTGAGACTAAGACCGGTTGATGTTTTTTGAGAAGCGTTGAACACCACTCTAAGTTTTGTTGTAGTTGAATGCTCCCGTAGAACGCCGTGATGTGGTAGATAGCATTCTGGTTTAGTTGTGATTAAGGGCGCTGGTGCCATATGCTTAAGTTCTGTGTACTCTTTTATAAAGTCTCTGTACATACGAGCGAGTTTCGCGTTTCTTTCGAGCCGTTTTTCAAGCTGTAAAAATTGTGAGACGGCAATAGATCGGGAATTGCCTATATTTTCTTCGTAATTTGGAACAAAAGGCATTTTCACAATATATTTTCCATCTGAACTTCGCTGTACTGTTTTTGAATAGTATTCTTCGCACTGATCGTCCTTGGAGATGTCGTCCTTGCTGTCCTGAGTGATATCCTCGTGTTCCCAGAACTTGCTAATGCTGTTGAGGTCCACTAGAACGGCATGACAATTGAAAGTTTTCATTTTGCCACACAGAATCCATCCTAAGTGCGTTTGTTGTGCAACAGGAGCATGTTGACTTCCTTTCAGGACTCCCTCAAGGATAACATTCGAGTATACATCAGCTCCAAGCAGTAGATCGACCGGGCGAGATTTGTTGAAGTCAGGGTCAGCGAGCTTTAAGTTTTCTAAGTGTGGCCAGTTTGGCGTATTAAAGGATGAGTTAGGTAAGTTATTTGTAAGTTTTTTCAAAATGAGCGCTTGAGTTTCAAACGCATAGTCGGAATGTATCGACTGGCAGTTTAGTTGCAGACGTCCTTTGCAGTCTCCTGAAAGCGCTCCAACTCCCGATATTGTGGCGCTCATCCGTTTTCTAGGCAATCGAAGTAGTTGAGCGGCTTGTTCAGTGATCAAGTTCACTTGTGAACCTTGATCTAGGAGAGCACGAAGTGTGACGTAAGTTCCACTTGCAGATTTTATCTTAAGTTGAACCGTTGTAAGAAGTATCTCCAAGTCATTATTAGCGAGATGATTGGAGCTTTGTTGAGATGAAGTTGATGCCGAAGGAGTTACCTTATTATTATGTAACATAGTGTGGTGTCTCTTGTTGCATTCTTTGCAAGTTTTTGCTGACGAGCAGTCTGCGTCGCCGTGACTAAATAAACAATTTTTACATAAATGCAATTTTGATACAAGGTTGTTTCGTTGTGTTGTATCCATGTCGATGAATCTAGGACAATGCATCAGCACATGTCTTTTTTCACAGTGAGGGCACGTAATAAAAGCAGTATGTAATGTTTTTGAATGTTTTCTCTGAAACTCATAGTTACTTTTCTTGTGGGAATAATGTTGGTTGGTAGATTTTTGGGAAGCAGATGTTAGTTTTGGTACTTCTTTCTTAGCAGTTTTCATGCCTTCGTAAGCCATGAATTTGCTTTCTATAAAGAAAAGAAACTGATCCAAATGTGGTAGCTCTCTATGATCTTGTAGATCTTTCATGTAGTCTGTGTATGTGGTGGCGTCAAGTTTCTGCGACATGAGATGGACGATAAGTGGGTCCCAAGTAGATGTGTTCAATCCAATGTTCGTTATTCCGTTCATACATTCAGTGATGACATCATGCAACTTCTTCAAGGCTTGGCTATCAGGTTGGCTGATAACGGGTGAATTGAGCATTATGTTAACAAAAGAGGTGAACTGAAGACGATGGTTATCGTAGCGTTGAGACAGTATGTCCCAACAAGAGCTATAGTTTTCAGCACTGATGTGAAGATGTTGTACCAATCGCTCAGCCTCTCCGCGCAATTTCGTCTTAAGGTGTTGCATTTTCTGAGCCTTGTTGATCATTGGGTTGTTATGGATGGTTTCTAGAAAGAGATCTTTGAAAGAAATCCACTTTGAGTAACTGCCGGAAAATTCGGGAACCTCAATTCTTGGTGCAGATTGTTGATAATGCACTGTCGACCAAATCTTAGAGTTTATGTTTCTCTTCAGTTCATCGTACTTATCCTCTATCGACACAAATATATTGTAGTAGGTGATGTCAGAGCCTTTCAGTACGGCCTCCAACTCCCAATGAAGTTTGTCGATCACGTCCCACTTAGACTTCAAAATAGACAGATGATCATCCAACTCCCATTTCTCTGTCATAGTGTTTAAGTTAACTTTAGACATCGCACGATCAAGCGCCTTGAAGTTACACTCTTGTCGTGTTAATAAAGTTTTCAAATGTTCATCGGTGGTTTCTTCAACGGTACCGCTTAAGTCAAATTTTACAGTTTTGCATTCATGTAGTTGATTCAATAAGCCATCCATATCATTCTTCGTTTTCTGATAGAGTTTCTGAGTTTTGGTGAAAACATCTTCCGTAAAGTAACTATGAGTCTTATCCTCAATAGCTTCAAGGAGAGTCATATGACGCCTCTCGAAGTCCCGCCATTGATTTTCGAGGGACTGGAGTCGAATACGAAGATAATCTTCCGTCTTCCTAGATTTACTATCTTTGGCATAGTTAGAACAAAGATTTTTGATGTTGTTGAAGCACTCCTCTTGTAATTTTAGTACTTCCATGTTATCGAAAGTCTTATTTATGTAGTAAAGAGATTATAGAGTTAGATCGCTTCGGCACGTAGTTGATGGTGACGGAACAATGGATGTTAATGTTAGGTAGTTTCTAGATTGGCCACGTAGCTGACGGTGACAGAACAATCTATGTTGTTAGTTAGCTTCTAGCTCGGCCACGTAGTTTACGGTGACAGAGGAGAGCAGTGCTGGTTCACGACGAGAAGACGACAGAGTTTCCGTGGACTTCTGGTCGGTAGAGGTATTCAGCTTCCCGTACTTATATGACAATATGTGCGCCTTCTCAATTTTACTGGTGATTCCCGCTGGTGGGAGGCCAATTCAACCGATTCGCTATCGTCAAGAAATACAAAAAAGCATAAATACCTTGTTTCCTCGAAGGACCAAAATGTAAGGGCTAAGGGCTGCTTGTTTCCACCCTCCGACCTTACATGGAGAAGATGCTACGTAGGTTGATAGTTGTTTCCCTTACACGGCACCAACGATTCACTGATAGTTCATAGAGGGTTAGCTAGTTAGATTGAGCACGTAAACACCAGATTCACAAGTAAAGTTAGTGTATTCAAAGTTATGTTAATTACAAGGTAAAGGTGGCAAATCTTTCCTTGGTAGTGTCTCTGGCGCGAGTAGGTCACGTACTGAATGTTAAATGCTCTAAATTATTTGTTTCCGTAAAAGATGCAGCGCGTGCGATGCAAAGTAAATCGCAGCGCGCGCAAATTACCAAAATGTATGGTGAAACCGTACAGTTACAATATTTATTCTTAAATACCTACATTGTTTTAGAGGGACTTGGATACAGTTTAATCCCAAGCATTCTTGTCATCTAAATAATCAGAATTTTTATGAGAGAACTATAACCGAAATAGCTGTCAGAATTAGCAAGTTGAAGTGGCATAGCCAGATCATATAGCTCTGAGATTTATCCGTTGGGAAATCAAGGTTCTTCAATGGCCGCCACGAAAACGTGTAAGGTTGTTCCCAGGGTCCCAGGTCCTCACCAGATGGACCGACGACATCGGTAAGATTGCAGAAAATTGGTGGATAGGATAGAAAGAGCTGTTCAGCATTGAACTTCTGTAGGTTGTTGATGGTGATTAGAGTCTTCAAGCCTTTCAGCTCAAACACTCCAAAACCAGAGTTTATTAGTAGATTTTACAACAAATGCACAAAACTAACCATTTTTATCCGTGACTTTTAGTAGGTACCTAATGTCGAGAATGATTTTGCGGACGAGTTTTTCTTTTTTTTAAACTCTGCTTTTCAGTAGTGTAACATGACATTTCTTTAATTAAAATTCAAAGTCAAGTTTTGAATACTGAAGGAAATTGTTTTTATTTCTTAAAAAACACATGGCAAATAAAATAAGAAATTCTATCTATGAACTTCTTATTGTGTTTGGGAGTATGGCTCATTTTCTTTGCCTTAATATAGATACATTTATGAGTAGATATGTTACTGCACTTGTGCACCAAATTCGATTTTGTGCACAAATATGTACTTTCAGAGCATGAGAAGTGAAAAGGTACTTTAAGTGCCTACTATTTTAGGTTAAGTTTTTGTTGAACTGAACACTGTTATAGTTATTCAGCCTTATGTTGCAATCATCATCATCATCATCAGCCTATAGCAGTCCACTGCTGGACATAGGCCTCCCCTAATGAGCGCCATAGCGCCCTGTCCTGAGCTCGACGCATCCAGCTTCTACCAGCAGCCTTTCGCAGATCGTCACTCCACCTGGCCGGATGTTGCAATAATTATACTGAATACAACATTAGCTTTCCTAATGAAGAGGAAGATTAAATTCTATGACAGCGTTAAACTTACTCGAAACACCTCAAATTGGCTGGTGATACTCCCCTCGACGCCTGCACCCGCACCATCCTCATCTCGAAGCTGATCACGGAGTCGCTCCACGAAGGTCCTTGCATCGTGAACAAATCCACCTGTAACGAAGCATCATTTGCTTAGCACAACACAAGACACAACACACACAAGAGGTTTATCACCTTCATGCCTCAAAATGATGCCTTTTTTGGAACTTTTTGCCCAAAAAGTTCCAAAAAAGCATGATCTACGATGCAATGCTTTGTGATAGGAAATGGTTACCACTTAACATCAGGTAGGCTATGTGCTTGTTCCGTCTTCAGGTATCATAAAAAAAGCAATTAGCCATCGAGATGCAATATTTCGATGCAATTAGAGCTATATTTCATAGTGAAAGTAGAGCAAATGTGAAAATTGGCCAAGTGCGAGTTGTACTCGCGCTTCGATGGTTCCGTACAAACTTGTAGGTATGAAATATATTGTTTGTGGTAATAAACATTTATATTTAGCAAATTTACGGTTTTCTGATTTCTTCCTTTTACTTGTAAACTATGATAACATGGGGCAAATGGGCAATTAGGAAAGTACCTAGGTTTTAAGAAATAAAGGGAACAAAATAAACCAAAGAAAGAAAGTTAGAAAGTGTGACAAATTTAAAAAGGGTTGGAACAGATTAGACTGGTCACATAAAAAGGTTAGATAGCCACAAATTCCAATGCCTTGGTCCAAAGAAACGCAGTCCTTAGTTTAATGAAGCAAAAACCCCAAAAAAAATAAGATGCTCTTACACTTCCAGAAGTGATGTACATGTTAGAGACGAAGGTGATGAAGTTGTAGCTGTAACTGCCGGGCTGCTGCAGGCACGCCCAGTCCGTGATCGCGCACGAGCGCTGGATTCTGGCGCAGCGACTGAAAAATAACACTTTGGTGCTTAAGGGGTTCCAACCGTCAACTTCAGAACTCCAGCCAACCTCACCTGCAACGACTGAAAAATAATACTTTGGAGTATAGGGGTTCCAACCGCCAATTTCGGAACTCAAGCCAACCTCACCTGCAGCGACTGAAAAATAATACTTTGGAGTATAGGGGTTCCAACCGCCAATTTCGGAACTCAAGCCAACCTCACCTGCAGCGACTGAAAAATAATACTTTGGAGTATAGGGGTTCCAACCGCCAATTTCGGAACTCAAGCCAACCTCACCTGCAGCGACTAAAAAATAATACTTTGGAGTTTAGGGGTTCCAACCGCCAATTTCGGAACTCAAGCCAACCTCACCTGCAGCGACTGAAAAATAGTACTTTGGAGTTTAGGGGTTCCAACCGCCAATTTCGGAACTCAAGCCAACCTCACCTGCAGCGACTGAAAAATAATACTTTGGAGTATAGGGGTTCCAACCGCCAATTTCGGAACTCAAGCCAACCTCACCTGCAGCGACTGAAAAATAATACTTTGGAGTTTAGGGGTTCCAACCGCCAATTTCGGAACTCAAGCCAACCTCACCTGCAGCGACTGAAAAATAGTACTTTGGAGTTTAGGGGTTCCAACCGCCAATTTCGGAACTCAAGCCAACCTCACCTGCAGCGACTGAAAAATAATACTTTGGAGTATAGGGGTTCCAACCGCCAACTTCAGAACTCAAGCCAACCTCACCTGCAGCGACTGAAAAATAATACTTTGGAGTATAGGGGCTCCAACCGCCAATTTCGGAACTAAAGCCAACCTCACCTGCAGCGACTGAAAAATAATACTTTGGAGTATAGGGGCTCCAACCGCCAATTTCGGAACTCAAGCCAACCTCACCTGCAGCGACTGAAAAATAATACTTTGGAGTATAGGGGCTCCAACCGCCAATTTTGGAACTCAAGCCAACCTCACCTGCAGCGACTGAAAAATTATACTTTGGAGTATAGGGGCTCCAACCGCCAATTTCGGAACTCAAGCCAACCTCACCTGCAGCGACTGAAAAATAAAACTTTGGAGTATAGGGGTTCCAACCGCCAATTTCGGAACTCAAGCCAACCTCACCTGCAGCGACTGAAAAATAATACTTTGGAGTATAGGGGTTCCAACCGCCAATTTCGGAACTCAAGCCAACCTCACCTGCAGCGACTGAAAAATAATACTTTGGAGTATAGGGGCTCCAACCGCCATCTTTGGAACTTTTAACTTCACCTGCGCGTGGTGCAACCTTGCTACTAACAAACGTGGCTCTGGCGGCCGGCTGATTGTGGCATAACGCAGCCTAACTTCGGCACAGCTAAATGCACAGCTAAGCTGTGCCCTGCGTGCCCAGCGTGGGGATTATGGGTATATCCCCCTATTCTTTTTAAGGGAAGCCTATGTCCAGCAGTGGATTGATAAATGCTGTTATTGTTGTTATTTTTTGACTAGTATAAATTGAACTAAAAATAAATATAGCGTACATGGCGTTGGTAGTTGCTCCGGGTATTCTAGCTGACCTGGCCGGGAGTTCTAAACTCCATTCTGTAACCCTGAAGACATTCGATGTGGTGGCAGTCATAGCTATCCTCTTTACATGAGACTCGCCTCGTCTAGCCGGGGTAGCCCTAGTTCTAGGTTCACTACGTTTTAGCCTACCCCAGAGGATGATTGAAATCCATTAACTTACTGCTTCGACTCCAGCCTGTAACCTCGAGGACATTCAATCTGGTGGCAGTGGTAGCTGCCCCGAGTGTTCTGACAGACCTGACCGGGGTCGGGATTCCGAGCACAAGTCGCCTCGCCAGACTCGCATTCGTCAATATCTGGGAACAAGTCGCACATTACTCTACTTAAAACCTAAACATTCTTTGGTATTTCCCCTAGATGTGAGGAATTAAAGAAGATCGGTCAGTTTCATACAACCTGTGACCTGAGACCTGACCATAAAATGTTGCGTCTAGAAATGACCTATGTCCTTATTGATAGTTCTTATTACATGAAATCATGTTCAATTAATCGTTTTTTTTATTAAAGCCGGAGAATTTTTCTGGGCATTTTTTCAATACTTTTAGGTTACGATCGATTAGGATACTGGCGCCATTAAACAAAAACCAACCAACCGCGTGCTTTGTTAGTGGTAGTTTTGTTTTAGACGGTTGATATTGGGACGAGAGATGCACAATGTGGATGAGAGGCCGTTCAATAACCATGATACGTTATGATAGGGCGTATTGCGATCAATATTTATTATTAATTTACTAAGTATTCCGGCTTTAATAAATAAAGTTATTAGATATAATTTCAAAACTCCATTACATAGAATATTTTTATATAATTCGTATTTTTATTCGCCTCGATTTATAGTCAGGTCTGGAATGACCGGCCTTCTTTAGTTTAATGGACGTTACTGTGTGGCCCACTCTACGTATATAGATAATTTATTTAGTATTTTACCCACCTGTACTTACCTAGGTATTTACCATTTACTGATTAAATCGTGCCGGCTTAAGTGGCGAAACAGGTGAGACGCAAGCGTTGCTGGTTTGATTTCCACTGCCAGTAATAATGTTGTATAACTTGCAGAAGTTGCAGATTTTTGTTCTCAGACAAGATGTTATGGAACACAATGTTCCTGATACCCACGAGAGAAGATAATCTTATTATAGCGTATGATTGGATTTAGTGGGTTTTATAATAACTACTTATATATCTATCTAAAAAGTGTGCAGGTAATTATTTATTAATCGTAAGTATATTTCACTAAGTGCCTACACACGATGCGGTTTTAAAACGCGCCCGGTCGCAGACTTAAAATAGGTACTTAGAGCTCTTTGTGAAGGGTTTGTTCGGGGATTTACTACCACCATGCCTATTTCTGCCGTGAAGCAGCATTGTTGTATCGGTTTAAGTGGGTGACGGTTAAATTACATGAGGCTTATCACCTTCATGGCTCAAGTTGATGGACGCAGGGCCTTGCAATGGTGCGTTCCAAACATATGTGACACATAAAACATAGACGCCTAAAATGAGATACCACCACATACCAATACAACTTCGCTGATCTGAAGAGAGGCGGTACCCAGACGGACATCCACATCGGTAGCTGCCTGGCTCGTTGATACACTCCCCGCCACATATCTTAGCCCGACTGCCTCTCATAGATGCCCATTCTTCACATTCGTTGACATCAGCGCATGTTCTGTAAGAAAGCTAAGTTACCAGTAACTATATCATAGGAGAAGGCCCGCTTAAGACGCAGAAGGGCTCAATTCCTACCGCAAGATCATTGGTTCTGCAAATATTTGTCTCTGGTCTGAATGTTATAATATTATAAGTAGTATATCAGTCATGAGATTCCCATAGTACAAGCTCTGCTTAGTTTGGGGCTACATGATGCTGGGTGATAGTGTCCAGCATTATTTATTTTTATTATTTAAAAGCCTTCCTCAAACTATGCCATCCATCATGCAGACGGACGCCTTACACTCCTAAATTCATCTCTTGGCCACTATTTCGTTATTGTCCTACTCGCAATGTGTCCAGCCTGCCCCAGCTCATTTGAGTTCCATAACGCGGTTCTAATACATAACCACTGGTAAGTTAATTTTTCAAAGTTTACTTAGTGCATTCATTTTAAATAAGCAATGCGAAAAATGTACATTACGCTACTGACTGAATGTTTTGTTTCGACCAAATCTGACTACCCCCTGCCTCGAGATGAGAACAGGGCGCAATGGCGCTCATTAAAGTTATAAGTTCAGTAGGAATAGGAACCTTAAAGTAACACACTTTGATCCGTTTTTTTTTGCCAAACAGAGAAGAACTCGCAAGAAACTCAGCTTGGCTTATATTTTTTCTTAGTTACAATTGTTATTCTTAACTATTATTATGGACATTGTTTTTCAGGGAGTGAGAGACAGCTTCATTCATCCCAAGTTTTATTGCCATCTTAATATTTTTTAATTACTCATTAGGGGAGGCCTATGTCTAGCAGTGTACTGCTATATTCTGCTGATGTTGATGACAACCCCTTTCGTAGAATCATCAACTGATCTGCGTAAAGAGATAAAAATGATGATACTTTTAGATGAAAAAGTATTTACCTGTTATCACTTGATAAACGATACCCCCTCTTACACAAACACCTGTAACCCCCCCATGCGTTTGTGCACGAATGCTCGCAAACATGAGGCGTCTCTGTGCACTCGTCAACGTCGACACACACTTTGTCGTTGCTCGGTGCGTTGCGGAATCCTTCCGCACACTCGCATCTGTACGAACCTATTGTGTTCACGCATCGCGAGTTGTATGAACAGGGCTGGAACAAATTGAAAAAATATAGGCACTGGCAAAAAAAAACTACATTTCAATTATTTGTCTCTTTTCTCGGTCAGAACTGAAATAAAGAAAGAAGAAATAGCGACACATCTCCTAGAGTCACAAAACTTACATTGCCGTGGATGCATTCATCGATATCTTCGCATCCGTTCTGTCCCACCAACTTGTGTCCCGCGGGACACTGGCAGGCGTACCCGCCGTAGAAGTTCTCACAGCGCTGCTCTGGGCCGCATGACGACGTGTTCTGAGCACACTCATCAACATCTACCAGAAGAAAATAATCTAGTAATAAATAAAAATAAATAAACGGGTCATCTCACACACGGTCAACTGATCTCAAACTAGGCAGAGCCTTTACTATGGGTACCAGAGACTGATAAACATAGATACTTATAAAACACCCAGAAACAGAACAAACATCTATGTTCACCACACAAATGAATGTCTTGGACGGATAATGATGTCTTGACGATTAATTTTTTATGTGTTTATAGACTGCTGATAGAAGCTGGATGCGTCGAGTTGAGGACAGGGCGCTTTTCATGATTTTCATTAGGGGAGGTTTATGTCCATCAGTGGACCGCTATAGGCTGATGATGATGATGATGATTTTTGGGCAAAGCTTGGTCATCTCATTATGGCCATGCTGTATCATAACGAACACTAGTAAAATCACGAATAGTTAGAAACTACGCGGACATCGCTTCAAGTCTCCATCATTTCGAACCCAGAACCTACACCGTGCTTGAAGCTTGAAGAACCACATGAATGAAGTAAAATATACAGACAAAATCTTTATTGTACAAGAAAACACTATGCAGGATCATTTTAAATTAAAAAAGGTACAATGGTCGGTCTTATCGCTAAAAACTTCCTTAATGGAAGAGATCGACCTCTTCCATTATGGAAATTCCATAATAATATCAGCTCAGATAAACCGGTATCGATTATGGGTTACTAGTTACCAAAAAGTAAAAAATTAAGACTTTTATTACTAAAATAAGAAGATTTATTCCGTGTTTGTAGCTGGTTACGAAACTCAAGCTACGGAAGTGAAAAATTAAAAAAAAAAATGTTTTTTTTTCTCGGTTACGAAAGGAAGAGTAAAATTCCATTTTCATTGCTGATTACGAAATCTTTGTTACGAAAATGGACCAAAGGAAACTTTCAAGTGGAGCTTGTTGTATGGGATAAAACAAAATTGCTTATCTGCATATAACATGCCTAATGTTTTTGTAATATTATTTTTCTGTATTTATTTACCAATTTTTGTTACCAATCCTATATTTACCTATCTATTCTAATTTCACATCATGTGTTTCTTTATCTCTGTAGTTTTATTTAGTTCGTAACCATTTCTCTTCTAACAAGCTAATTTATTTGAAAAAAAAACGCGTAACTTTCCAACGCGTAGTCGGTTTAAAGCAGAGTTCTTCAACAAGGGGTCTTACCATAGCACCGTTTCTCCGGAGTCAGCCTGTACCCCCATGGGCAAGCAGTCAGGATGTTCCCTTCGCTGGTCCTGGTGAAGGTGGGTGTGGGAGACCAGGGGCCTCGCTGTCCGTACTGAGAGCCGACGGTAATCACGTTGCTGCCGGAATCTGTGGGCTGGCGCGGCTGTCCTGGCACTACGGAAAACTGAGGGTTACTAACTTAAACTTAAAAAATAAAATAATCCGGGACGTTATCACACAGCATCATGTAGCCCCAAACTAAGCAGAGCTTGTATTATGGGAACCACATGATTGATATACTACATAGATACATTTTTTTTTGTAAATATATACATATCATACATAGAAAACACCCAGACCCGAGACAAATATCTGCAGAACATGCAAACATTTGTCCCGCAGCGGGAATCGAACCCGCAACCTTCTGCGTCACAGGCGGACCTTCGCCCACTGCGCCACAGAGGTCGTCATCTTACTTACTAACTTATAACAAGTTACCCAAATACATAAAAGATTCAAAATCAATTAATATTTTTATAAAACGATTAAAACGATTAAAGTTTCACCTAACGTCCAATACAAGACCCATAACATATTGTTCCCGTGCCACTTCCAGCAGTCGCTAATCTGTGTAACGCATAATGCACACACACCACTAATCCGTGTTCCATGTTGTGTTAAATTTGCCATGTCTACCATATAATAAAAAAAAATTGTAACTTTATGTGCTATAACTAGGTATTTTGTGTAATCCAGTGCGCCTATTTATACGTAGTATTTAAGTTTTGTTCTCATGTAAGTGAATGTAACATTCTTTATGGGAAATAAATATCATTAACAGGAAACTTAGGCCTCTGCGTTTGCTTCTATTCTAGATGATTTATACAGCAGCGCCGAATATACAATATCCAACGTGTATCGTCGAAGACCCAACATATTACATTAGGGCCTTTTTAGTGTCATGCGTGTTTGTGCCCGCGTGTGGGCCAGGCATGCATGCGTGCTGCCCGTACCTATAGTACACATGTACACATGTTTTTATTGTGAGTGGCGCCACACGCACGCGGCACACGGGGGCGGGTCGCGGGTGGCTCGCACGTATGCATGCTTGGCCCGCAAACACGCATGATAATAAAAAGGTCGTTACATTTATATTAATATTACACAGTGCATGGTACATAGTTCATAGCGCAAAGTAGAACATAGTTGGCGTTGGTAGTTAATACCTACTGAACGTGAAAGTGATTAATAAAAATGATAATTAATCAAAATCACAATCTAAGTAAGTATATAGGTAATATATCCAAGTGAGAGAAACGAACGATAAAATCTCAGTGTTTTCTATAGCTATTTATAGTTATTCTTACTAATAATTCAGTAGAAAAAAATCTATGTTATAATTCCGAAAGCATCCAGAGGAAAGTTTCTAATTCTAATTTCGGCGTGCGTCTATAGATTATCTGAAAAACATGTTCGAAAAACGTACGTATGTATGAAAAACGGACTAACTCTCGAATTTAATCTCGAATTAAAAACACAAGAAATTAATATAATACAAGAAATAAGAAAACACATAAAATTACATAAAATAAAAAACCAAATTCACATTGCAGCACTAGGCTGGAGACCGGCTTCAGTACAGCCAGCCAGTGTCGCATGATTGTGGAGCTGACATCTCCAGCCACAACGGCCAGGAGGCTGTTGGGGTGAGGCATTTAGGGGGGCAGGGGGTCGAACCAAATCTCACCAAATCTCACGTGGGGGTGGGGGGGAGTCCCGGCAAATCTCACGTAATTTTTTTAATAAAGTAAACCCCGTTAATTCCATATAGGCCAAGCTGCAGTTAGTGCTAGCTTATAACATTAGTGTCATAGGTACCTATGTGATGTTTATTTGCATTAATAGTGTAATTTGATGTCATAATTTCAATTTAGCACATTATTAAAAAAAACTTGTAATTTTTGTACGTTTTTGATTTATGTGCCTCGTTGGCACCACTGCGCAACGACGAAGGGCTACTTAGTATAAAACTTGACTTGTCTGAGTGCATATTTTGTAATTTTAAAGAATTAAATTTAATGACTCCGATTCTTGACACTGCATAACTTTTAGCTTTTGAGGCACACTTGATCTTGATAGGAATCGGTCACTAAAAAAAACAAAACCAACGCAAACAACTTATTAACATCAAACAACATTTTGAAAAATCTCGCGTGAGATTTGGGGTGGGGGGGGGGGATTGATGGACGCCTCCTTGGTGCTCCCGCGCAAGTTTTTCACCACGGAGGCAGTGCGTTTCCGCATGACTGCATAAAAGTCCTCAAATACGAAAACAAAAGTTTAAAAGATATGATCAAAAACAAAAGTTTACCATGAGACGGCGGTCTCTCGTTCTCAGCCCTGCACCTCGGCCCGCACAAACAACGGAATCCACCATCCAGGTTCACGCAGTCTTCAAGCACTGAGCAAGTATCTTTTTTCTCAGCACATTCGTCGACATCTGTAAAAAGACTATAGTTATGGTCGCCAGGTGGCGTAGGGGTCTCCTCTCTACTATTTATTATTGTTCCCAACCGGGTCTATAATTAGGTCTTAAAAGTTGGATGTTTACATGAAGTATACTTTCTATGTATGATTTGTATGTATTTACAAAAAAAAATATATGTGTAGTATATCAATCATGTGGTTCCCATAATACAAGCTCTGCTTAGTTTGGGGCTACATGATGCTGTGCGATTACGTCCCGCATTATTTATTTATTTTATTTAAGAGTAGATTTTTTAAACAAAATTTACATCAATCAGTCTTTATATGTTTCAAGGATTTTGAAATTATCTGTTATAAGTTTCGATATTTCAAGGTTTTTCGCAGTTAAATTCTCTCACCGCCGACCGGCAGCAGCGTCGGCGGTGCAAGAAGTTGTGCCCTGTGATCCCCAACCCACATGGGGATTGGGTATATCCTCCTTCTTATAGGGGAAAAGCTATGTTCAGCAGTGGATTCACATAGGCTGGTGTAGTTGTTGATGTAAGTTGTTGATACATTCAGATGTAAGTCTTATGTAAGTGAATACAATCTTACCAATACATTTCCCTTGGGCCCGATCAAAAGTGTATCCAAGATCATCGCAGATCCCGGGATGGGCCACATGGTACACTCCGTTATCCCTCGATGGGGTCGGTGGTCGAGGGTACGACCATTCTGGAGTATCTCTCGGGGGTGTCGGTCGAGGGTATGGCCATTCAGGAGTAGTGTATACTGGAAGACGAAGATGAAAGCATTTCATTTGGTTTGCTAATATTCTGGTCTACAAACACCATGACTTTTTTAAAACAGTTTTCTTTGTATCTTAATTTGTTCAGAGGGCCTAGTACGGCTTGCACAATTCGAAAACTTTTATAGTTTATTATTAAATTGAGCTCAATTTTGAAGTACCTTTTTTCGTTAATTACCTCACCGTTTTGAGTGATAATTATTGCAATCTGCAAGAAGATTACATTACCTACGTTGTTCGATCAGTTTCTACTAAGAACCAGTTGCGTAATTTCAAAAAAAGTACTTTCATTAAAGTTGAGCTCGATATAGTATACTATAAAAGATTTCGAATTGTGCAACTCGTACTAGGCCCTCGTTGCTTTGGGTAAGTACCTACATATAATAAGGTTTTTGACACCACTCCGTTGACCATACTCATGTGATAGGAAATATTCTTATGATCGTTATGCCCCTTATGGCACAAAATAAAGCCAGAATTAACACATTCTGACTACGATCTCATCATCATCAGCCTATAGCAGTCCACTGCTGGACATAGGCCGCCCCTAATGAGCGCTATTACGTCCTGTCCTCAGCTCGATACATCCAGCTTCTACCAGCAGCCTTTCGCAGATTGTCACCCTACCCGACTACGATCTAATTTCGATGTAATCTACGATCGCTACCCAAGGCAACCTCAACGGCCCGTGGTGCACTCTGCTAAATTGGATCTGGCTGGCAGATTGTGGCACAGGCTTAACGCTGTCTAACACCGGCACAGCTTATATCCATGCAGGGACAGGGCAGGAGAGGGACTGCAGGCCGAGGACTGCGTCGGCTGCGAGAAACCTGTGCCCTGCGATCCCCAACCCGCATATCCGCGGGAGAATTAAGGGCAGATCACCATTTTTAACCGACTTCAAAAAAGAGGTTCTCAATTCGTCGGAATCTTTTTTTATAGGGTAAGTCTAGTACCAGCTGTGGACTGATATACGCTGGAGCTGTTGATACTAAACTGTGAAGGGAAAAATGACCTTTTTGTATTTTAGTGGTTACCTCTGTTGACAGGCCTCTGAGTGGTAATACTTGTAGTCGTGCTAGTAGTTGTACTAGTACTAGTAGTGACTACGACACAAAAGCCGTCGTCAGCTCGCTGGAAGCCTGATAGGCAATCGCAAGTGTACCCTCCTGCGCGGTTCACGCACTGCTCTAGAGAACTGCAGGTGTGCTGTCCCCTTTCGCATTCATTTAGATCTGTAAAAATACTTAGGATAGCAACCACGAGACAATACTTTTACAGTTAAAAAATATTGTAGGTCTACTGCTGGACATAGGCCTCCCTTAGTGAGCATTATTACGCCCTGTCTTCAGCTCGACGCATCGTGCTTCTACCAGCAGCCTTTCGCAGATTGTCACTCCACATGGTGTGCTACACTACGTTTACAAGCCTCAGTTTCTACTTAAGAACTCGTTTACCCAACGGTTATTGGTTCTTCTGTAATATTGTCAGCTCACTGTCACGTCATTTTGCTGATTCTTTGAGCTATGTCGCCAACTTTAGACAACTAAAGTTGGCGACATAGCTCATATCTTGGGTGGGAACTTATCAAAATATTCGATATACGCTGGCTTAACACGGTCAAGGCTAACTTCTACATTCTTTCCTCTGATGTTTAGTGTCATTGTTTTTTCCTTGCGGTTAATAACCTGGTATGGGCCTGTATAATGAGGTTGCAAAGGTCTTCGCACTGTGTCGTCTCTGAGAAAAACGTAGGTTGCTGCAGCTAAATCTTTAAACATGAAAATTTTGGGTTGGGTGATGTGATGAGAAGCCAGTATTGGTCGTAATTTGGCCAATTTTAAGCGTAGTTGGTGGACAAAGTCTGAATAGTTCTCAGGGTACTTGGCTGAAGGAGAGGTAGCTAGTAGTACACAGTAGTACACCTGGTAAACGTAAAGGTTCCCCATATAATAATTGACAAACTAAAATTGCTTTACATTTGCTTCTTCGTGAGCTTAATCAGCTATGTACCTAATTTATCGTCTGTCGGGACGAAGACATTTACATAGCTGTTACGACAAGCTGTGAATGAAGCAAAATAAGATTCAGATGAAGAATTAGAGACGTACTTAGATCAAAATAGAAAAAGCAAGAGCCTTAACATTTGATTGAATTATATTATTAGACTCACCTACACAATTTCCATATCGATCCTTCTCGAATCCATTCAAGCAGTGAATTTCATTAGAATCGAACCCTGATCCCGCCGGACCCACCCGCGTTGTTCTGGACTCTTCATCGCGACACAAAGGTAGACAGACACATTAGCAAAACACAAAAGCTGGCAGACACACAAAGCAACAGACAGAAAAGCTGAACGATGAACACAAGCGTATTTGTGCATAAGAGAATTCCCAGGCAGGTACTTTATTAACCAATATTGGTTGGGGGGCACTGACGTGGTTCAAAGAGTAGGTACCCGATTGTTGATCTGAAGGTTACGGGTTAAATTCCTTGTACCAATACATTTTTATGCTCAATTCTAAGTACATATTACCAGGGAAGGGATACTGTTGTCGCCAACACGCCAATCACATAAAGAAAGACCAAAGCTTTCCTATACATAGGTATGGGTGAATCAACTTTTAAGGCACTCCATTCATAGCATTTTGAAAAAGTAAAATTAAAAAAAAAAATAGTGTTAGGTAATGTTAAATTTATTATAGTTATCGTAGCGTGCCAAGACATCTAAACTAGTTTTGACGATTTTTTTCCAAAAAACGGAGGAGGGTGTCTTAAAAATATCCCCTGCGTGACGTATTTGTTTGTATCGAAATATGGCATAAAACAAAGCAAGTCACAATTAATTAAGAACATAATCATTTATTTGTTGGTAAATCCAATCTTTTTAATAAATTTGATTTTTCTTCAATTATTAATTAAATAGAGACACTTAAAGGTCCACTGCGTTACTTTGATCATTTTTGTATTATTAACTTTAAGATAAATCTCTTTATAAGAACATTAGACTTACAATTCTTATTTCAAAGGTCCACATGAACTTTGGAGTTATGTATTTAAACAGTTTTTATAAATGAATACTAATACAATTACAATTATCATCAAATAATATAATATAAATTAAGGGACAAAAAGTAACTTCAGAGAAAAAAAAGTAACGCCTCGAAATAATAATTATGCAATACAGGCACTATCAATTTAACTACAATTAATAACTACTTAAACAGATATTTATTTTGGAAATAATCAACGCTATTCAAAAATTAACAGTACCTAATCATTATTTAATTTAAAAAAACTAAATCAACCATAGCAACACTTGGTTCTGATGGCCCAAGCACACAATATAGACAAATCAAAATTTCGATTATGTGCACAATGTTTTTTCATTACGGGTTCACTAAGATGACGTGTCATTTTCTGAAGCTGTTCATGGGGTTCTGTTAGGTTTTATGATTTTCCCTTCCTTTATGACCTCGGTCAGCTGTGCGCGCTGTACGGGAGGACTGCTTGTTGCATGTATGTACATTACTGGTTTTTTATTTTTATTAGTTTTTTGCTTTATAAATGAGACACTTAGGAAGTTATGGTGTTATTGTGTTGTAATATAAGTATGTAACTAGAAAAAAATATAAAATGACGTAGATAGGTCAACATTTTTTTTTGCTGTTTTTTTTTCGCTAAATATTTTCGAAATCATGGTCTGATCGCAACCTCTCAGTTTTCGGTAGTAGTCTTTTTACATGCTGTATATTGTTATTTTTAGTTTATATTAATGACTTACCATGTGCAATTAATCATGATTGTATATTATTTGCTGACGATACAACAATAATTGTGGATAGCAAGGACACTTCTTCATTAGAATGTGAAATTAATAGAGCATTATGGAACATCATAACATGGCTTGACATGAATAACTTAAAGATAAACACAAATAAAACAAAATTCGTACAATTTAGGACAATTCAAAGACAAGGACAAAATTTAAATATAAAACATAATAATCAGGTAATTGATCAATCTCAAAATATAAATTTTTTAGGTGTACAGATTGACCAACATATGAACTGGAAGCACCAAATTAACTTGGTGTGCGCAAAAGTAAATAAATTCGTTTATGCTCTTAGGGCCATTAAGAAAGTCACGTCATTAAAAACAGCGTTAGTAGTGTATCATAGCTACATAGGATCTGTTCTCAGGTATGGTTTGGTGCTTTGGGGCAACTCAACTGAATTACAAAAAGCTTTTGTTGCACAAAAGAAATGCATAAGAGCAATATTTAATATGGAACAGATTGAATCCTGTAGACCTATTTTTAAAGAGTACAAAATCTTGACTCTTCCTTCATTATATATTTTTGAAGTAGCTGTATTTGTAAAGAAACACTATGACCTTTTTGAACATCAAGACAATACTAATAAACGGAAGATTACGCATAAACCCTTAGTGATGCCTAAACCTAAATTAGAACTTTATAAACGGAACTGCGTTTTCATGTCATGTAAAATTTATAATCACTTGCCGAAAGCAATACTAGAAAAACAAGGTAACTTTTTCTATAAGGCTTTAAAAGACTGGCTAACAGTTAACAGTTTCTATTCCATTAATGAGTATTTTGACATTTAAATTTTGACTTATTTATTTTTCATAGATACTTTCTCGACATTTTTTTTTAATTCAATCAAATAGGTACAATTTTATTTAAATATTTTTTATTTTTTTATTTTAGTCAAATTTAAATTATTTGTACGTCATACAGACATAAATGACTGAATGTGAAGAGACCTGATTTTTTGTAAACATCTGTATTATGCAAAATTGTATATTGTATGTACACTTACCATGTTCACAGCAAATAAATATCTTATCTTATCTTATCTTATCTTATCCGTCCATGTGATTTTGCCTGTTATATTTTCTATGAAGTAACTATGAGGCACACTGATTGCACGTGCTGTACATGCAATCCTTCGAGTTTCCATTGCAAACAGTTGATTCGATCAGCATATTTAAGTCACCACTATCAGATATACTTTTTCTTCTCAGTGCATTTGCTTTATAAGCAAAGTTTTTATGTGTTGTACAAAGGCACATGTCTCTAGCATCGATAGAAGCACTAATAACATAAAAGGGCTTGTTTTTTGTGAAAAAGAAGTACGAGCAAATATAGATCAGCGGGGTGATCGGCTAACTCTGTTGCAAATAGAAATGATTGAGACCGATCCTGTTTTTACAAACTATGACATTTCATCCGGCGAAATTCAAGGAACGTCAATTGACAAACTGTCACAGTTTGTTAAAACAGGATCGGCGTCAATCATTTCTGTTTACAACAAAGATAGCCGATCACCCCGCTGGGTTCGCTTTCTCAAAGGTTTTGTATAGGTTTTTCATCGAATCCAAGACACAACTCATACGAAGAAGAAGATCGAATGCAACATGAATCTTTTTAGGTCTTTCTCACCTGCCTTTGTGAGAGTTTCTTTTTCCAGCTGTAGCACGGGATATAATCCGTATATATCTCCGTAAGCATATTTTTCTTCATTCGTGAGTTTTGAACTAATATATCGTCTGTAATTTGTATAATTAATGCTGTACACATTTAATTTAGGCACTTTTACATAATAAGGTTCATTCATTGCCATGGTTACTTTTTATCTTCATATTTTATAACTAAATTATTTTTAATTTTATTTGTAAGAACATAATGCGTTTCACAATTGCTTCTGCGCTCCGCACGGTGGCGCCAATGAAAACCAGTTCTGCAGTAGCTTCCATGCTTCTGCAGCATATGCTGAGTGGCGACATTTTTTTTGTGTCACTATTTCTCGTATTAGATTTAAGCACTTTACTATTTATTATTTGTAAACTTATTGTATGACTCAAATACATTTTACTTTATCTTCATATTTATCTTTTTATAGTAGATACAATCTTTTTTATCACCTCTCGTTTTTCTCTAGATTTTGTACTTTTAAATATTATTTTTATAGCTCTGCTCAGAACTATATACCTTGATTCTTCAGTTGTTTTAGTGTTGTTGTTTTCAGTATCGATTTGTCTTTTTATATTTCTCATAGATTTGTCTTAAAATCTCATTGTCTTGTTTAAGCTTTGCATTTTTTCTACACACCCGTGTTAAGCTTCTGTCCTTTTTTTTTACGTGCTGCTAATGTAGTGATGGTGACCTGGTTGCTGAAAATACGCAGGGTAAAGTAGGTGATATTCTTGTAATGAATCTGTTGCTTGCCATGGTGTATCTGCTGCTCGCGGTAGTGTACTTCCGGTGGTGGTTCCGTCACTTAGCCCTTCATTCTCTGTAGTTACTGGTAACTCAAGAGAAAATTTATCCAGCGTTACAGGTAACGCAAGAGAAAATTTTACTTAAAATAACGATAGCTAATTCCACGGTAAAAACTGACCAAATATTTGGTCATGACCCTTAAATCAGACAGGATAGGCAACAAACGAACGTAATAATATTCAAATATTTTTTAAACCTACCACGATTCCTGCCGTAACGCTATAGAGCGACAATAAAACCACGCGCACCACTTGAGAGCTAACCGCAAGCTGAGGGACGGGTAAAGCGAGTCAAGCCTTGCTGGCTCCCACCAATGAAATATTAAACAATTATCGCCCTTACTAAAGCTGATTTAGCCGCCATCTCTATTAATGGTGAGCAATTTTAATAAGTAACTCAGTATACCTGACTTTCTCATCAATGTCTGAGACAAAAGTTTAGGTGCGTGAAATAAATAAAATTTGAATGAAATTATTATGCATGTATACTTCAAACGTAAGGTATCTTATTAAATAATAGATAACTGTGATAAAATTTTATCCACCCAAAGACATTTAAAAAAAATCTATAATTGTTTTGTTATATAGCCTCGGGGACACATATTTTTTGTATGGAGATGGAGCATGGAGTTACCAAAAAAGTTTATTATTTCGATGAATTAATAAAAAGGAATTGCACGACCATGTTGCCAATAGATATTATTTTCCACTGATATTAAAATAGGAATTATTTAACCCGAAACTTAGGTTAAACTACTACTTGCATATAGGGGACACCAAAGGAGTGCCTGGACAAAGTCTGAATAGTTCTCAGGGTTGTTGGCTGAAAGAGAGGTAACTAGTAGTACACCTGGTAAACGTAAAGGTTCTCCATATAATAATTCATAAACTAAAATTGCTTTTATTTACATTTGCTTCTCCGTGAGCTTAATCAGCTATGTACCTAAGTTATCTCGTCTGTCGTGACGAAGACATTTACATAGCTGTTACGACAAGCCGTGAATGAAGATTCAGATGAAGAATTAGAGACGTACTTAGACCAAAATAGAAAAAGCAAGAGCCTTAACATTTGATTGAATTATATTATTAGACTCACCAACACAATTTCCATATCGATCCTTCTCGAATCCATTTAAGCAGTGAATTTCATTAGGATCGAACCCTGATCCCGCCGGACCCACCCGCGTTGCTCTGGACTCTTCATCGCGACACAAAGGTAGACAGACACATTAGCAAAACACAAAAGCTGGCAGACTCACAAAGCAACAGACAGAAAAGCTGAACGATAAGCACAAGCGTATTTGTGCATAAGAGAATTCCCAGGCAGGTACTTTATTAACCAATATTGGTTGGGGGGCACTGACGTGGTTCAAAGAGTAGGTACCCGATTGTTGATCTGAAGGTTACGGGTTAAATTCCTTGTACCAATACATTTTTAAGCTCAATTCTAAGTACATATTACCAGGGAACAGTATCCCTCAGTCGCCAACACGCCAATCACATAAAGAGAAACCAAAGCTTTCCTATACATAAGTATACTACTGCTATACATAAGTGACTATTCGAAATGTATCTTTTACTTAGGTAATTTATATTTTGTGACCTGTAACATAATTGTTATGAATAAATAACTATGAACAAATTTGCAGGTCAACTGTACTGTGCTGAATGTGAGAGGGTAGGGAAAGGCTATTTAAAACCTAATTTGATCTAGTCAGCCATACTAGGGTTGCCATCATCGACATCGATGAGGAGGGACCAGGGAAGGAAAACATAAGGCAACCGGCAGTTCTAACGAGACCAATTAAACAAAAAATTATAATGTATTTGGATATGGAATGACTCCAAAAGGTCGAAAAAAAAATGATTTCTTACCAACACAATTGCCATATTCGTCTTTCTCGAAGCCATACAGACAGTGGACATCTTTAGGGTCAAAACCTGGTGCTACAGCTGTCGTGGTCGGTATCTCTGTAGAGGTAGTGGGTCTTCGATAGGGACCTCGCCCTCCAGGCCTTCGCGGAGTGTCTGGTCTTCTCGGGTAGTCAGGTCTTCTAGGGTATTCTGGTCTACTTGGGTAGTCCGGTCGATTTGGGTCCGTGGGTGGAATTGGGTTGTCTAAAGGTTTCCTAGGATCGTTGTCTATGGGGTCTTCGGGTATTCCCCCATAAGGATTGAAGACTGGTTTTATGTTTGGTTTTTTATCTTCAGGCCGTGGAGATTCAGGTACTTCAGTGGTCGGTCTAGAAGTCGGGTCTGGTCTTCGATCGGTAGTTGGTAGAGTTTCTGGTCTTCTGACTTCTGTTGTGGTTGGTATATCTGGTCTTCTAATGTCAGGTCGGTATGGCTGGTAAGGGCGTCTGGTTGGTGTGGTTCTAGGCGGATAGGTGGGTCTGGGTCTAGCAGTGGTTGAAGTGGTGGTGGATGTGGTGGTTGGCTTGGGAGTGGTTGGTTTGGGAGTGGTTGGTTTGGGAGTGGTTGGTTTGGGAGTGGTTGGTTTGGGAGTGGTAAGTTTCGGAGTGGTTGGTTTGGGTGTGGTTGGTTTAAGGGTAGTCGGTTTGGAAATGGATGGTCGAAGAGTCGGAATGACTTCATTTGTCGTTTCAGCGTCTGTTGAGTTGTCTTCACTGTAAATAAAATATTTATTCTTCAGATCTTCCAGATTCTGTTATCTTCTGAAATAAATCTCAAGATAAAATGAATTGTATGAAAGTTGGAGATTCTACCTCTTCTTTGGTTGTTGTTCTTTTACTGTTATATTTTAAAACGTAGTAGTACCCCACTCGAGTGACTGATCGACTCAGACTCACTTCGCAGTGCGGTGCGGAGTCCGCACTCGGCGGTCGAGGAGAGTGGACGTGTATGCATACAACTTTGAGCTTTATCATTCGACAACCCTTAGTACCTATATGGCTCATACCCTACAATTCTGTTACTGTTTCTGTACTGTTCGTGTAGGTAAGTATAGCTTCTCTTTCTACCCAACGAATCAGTAGTAAAAACAAAACACTTGCTTTACTTGATAAATCACAATGGTCGTAGGATGCATGTAAACAGATTTGAAGAAGAGATTGAAGTTTGATGATGGATGTGGCTGTGGTTATACTTACTCAGAGTAATAGTATTCGTAATCGTAGGGGGATAACGGCGTGGTGGTATTGGCCTGGCGGGTGCACGTGAAAGAGCCAAGCACGTTGAGGCACTGGAGTCCAGGGCTGCAGTTATCCAACTTCAGCGCACACTCGTCGATATCTGACGAGTAAATAATAAATTATTTAAGAAGCGTATTGAAACCTTATTTGGTTTAGCCTGAGACGCAGGAGGGTTCGATTCGCGCCGTAAGACAAATGTTTTTATGATTTGTAAATATTTGTCTCGGGTCTGGGTGTCTTCTATATTTAAAAAATTTGCTATGTATTTGCAAAAAAATATATGTAGGTATGCGGTATTCATGCGGTTCCCATAATATAAGAAGCAGCATTGCTGTGTATCGGTTTGTAGGGTGTGGGTGTTAGTGAAAATACAGGCACATGAGGCTTATCGCCTTCATGCCTCAAGTTACGCAGGGCGCATAAGGCACGTTCCAAACAAGCGTTATCTACGATGCAATGCTTTGTGATAGGTAATGGTTACCACTTAACATCAGGGCCATGCGCTTGATCCATCTTCAGGTACCATAAAAAAGCAAACCTTTATTTTGCTGTGAGATTATGTCAAGAATTATTTATTTATTTATTATTTCTATATGTTCCAGATCTGGTTGGAGTCTGATATTCTCCTTTGTGTCAAGTGTTGGGTTAAAGGCATGTATTAATTTATACAGTTTATCAAGGATTGCTTCATATTGGGTAAAATGTTGTTTTCCCGAATACTACCTTCAAAATTTGGGAATACTCATATTACACTCTGAATCTAGGACGTAGGACAAATGGACAGGAATCTTCATCTACAATGACACTCCATTCAAGAAACTTAAGTTTTGCAATTCAGGAACACATAGGTGAACACACAATAGCGCCCTGCACTCGTAAAGTTCGGACCGCGGGAAACAGCACTCGCCATTCCAACCCGCACTCCGAAACGTACGTGTAGATCTGCGGGGCTGACAGTCCGATCTGGCATGGCGACGCGAAGGCAAATCTCACAGTTTAACCCACGCATCACGTCAGTGATCAGTCCCAGCAGGCAACCGTAGACAAGGTTTTGTCGACGAAAGAATAGAGAAAACCTATTTTGGTTTGTAGATGTAGCAATATTATAAATGTTCTCAATGTGGTTATCTATAGAATAGATAAAAAATAGCGTTTGGGAATAAAAATAAGCATGTTTGGGATGCAGGGAGACCCACAATCAGGAAAAATACGTTATCTTCTCTATCGTAGAGTAGACATAAAAACGGCATGCTAAGGGGGCAGATGCGCGATCCGATCTTTACGCGCGACAGTTTGATCCGCAGTCCAAGCCGTACAGATCGGACTACGGTTTGGAACGCAGTCCCGATGCGCGGTCCAATCTTTACGTGTGCAGGGCGTTATTAGATTTTCCTTGCTCAGCAGACAAATATCCAGAGGGCTTACCACAGGTTTTTATAGTTTACGAAAACTTTATAAGTTTCGGTATCTTTCCATACATTTTCAGTACAGCGCCTCTAGGGAAACGTGCATGAACTACGAAAATGTATGGAAATATACCGAAACTTATAAAGTTTTCGTAAACTATAAAAAACCTGTGGTAAGCCCTCAGAGGGCTTACCACGGGTTTTGATAGTTTTCGAAAACTTTTTAGGTTTTGGTATCTATCCATACATTTTCGTACAGCGCCTCTAGGGAAACGTGCATGAACTACGAAAATGTATGGAAAGATCAGTGTTGCCGTTTTTTATTTGGAGAAAATGCTAAAACATGTTGCAAAAAATGCTAAATAACTTTTTAAAATGCTAAATAAAATGCTAAAATCTATATTTTTCTTTTGAATTCCTTAGGAATTTTGAATTTTTAGGTAACGTACAAAAAAATGTTAATCATAAAAATATGCTAAATGCGAATTTTTCAAGCTAACAGACCCGAAAATATGTTAAATTTAGCATTAAAAATGCTAAAACAGCAACACTGGGAAAGATACCGAAACTTATAAAGTTTTCGAAAAATATCAAAACTCGTGGTAAGCCCTCTGTACAGGAATAGGTACTAGAGAAAAGGTAACCTACCAACACAAGATCCTGATGAGGAGTCCAGTTCGAATCCATTTTTACAGCGACACTCGTGGGCTCCGAAGGTGTTGATGCAGTTCTGGAACTGGTCGCATAGATGTGTTCCTTCACGGCACTCGTCAATATCTGCACATATTGCAAAAAAGGCTCTTTATTTATACGAAAGCTTAAGGGTCTGCCAAACCTGTGCGTCCGTAACGCGGGAAGCGGGACGCGATGCGGGAGCGTCTGCAACGCGCACACTTGCGCGACTCCGGAGCAAGCCGCGAGCTTCATTTGCTAGCTATTATATGCGGGGTGATCGGCTAACTCTGTTGCAAACAGAAATAATTGACACCGATCCTGTTTTTACAGAGTTAGCCGATCACCCCGCTGGTATAACTACTTAATTGTTGTGGTTTCTATAAACAGTTATGACATCTTCGCGTTTTCCCGCGTTGTGGTCGCGTAGGCGTGCAAACCGCCTTAGCGTCCGCCGCGCGGTAGACGGCCCCGCTTCGCAGTCGTTTTGGTCGCCCATGTGTGGACGAAACTTTAAGTAACTTTACAAGGAATATTTTTACAAGCTGTATAACAAGATCCTAAAGGCTCATAATGATAGGACGACTTTCTTCATTTTTAACACAACTACTTACACTTACTCACTATTTCATACCTTCACAAGTTTTTCCACCAGGCTTCAATCTGGTACCTTCTTGACAGTTTCTGGAAGAAAGCCTGCAAGCAGATAATATTTGTAAGTAACTAATTTAGCACTTTCTTTGGCCAACGAACTCGTTTCAAATAAAATAAAATAAATTACTTTGGAAGTTGGCTGATTTTGGACTTGCAGTTGTAAGCACCAGGCAGGTTAATGCAGACTTCAGTCCTCCTGCAAACTTCACTACTCTCCTCACATTCGTCAATATCTGAAAACGACAAAACAAGATAAGGTTTCTGCTTCCATTTGTACTAAACAACGGTTTCCTGTTTTTAAAGTATTGAAATCTTAACTTCATTAATCTAGAGGCTGCATTTAGTACACAGTTGCTCACTGAAATGATATGCATCGATTCTGTTTGTACAAAATTTGACCGTTTGTCAATTGACGTTCTTTGAATTTCGACAGACGAAATGTCAAAGTTGGCAAATAAAGATCCGGTGCCGACCATTTCAGTGTGCAACTGAGGCCTCTGACCATCTTTGAGAAAAATCTTGACCGTTCAACTCAAAACAGTGAAAGAAAACAACGCGGGTTTCCGCAGCTTTGTCAGCCCCTTAGGTAGTTGACCATGTCTTTCCTGTGGGTAAGGCTAACTAGGCATTGCATTTACCCACTGAAGCGCTCTTTTTTTTGTTTTTTATAGAATAATAATAGTTATTGTTAAGATATATGTGATGTGCTACAAAATGAAACCTAACTCTGCATTATGCGAGTTGTAAGTACACAAACAACCCACGATGATCTTCCGTTAGGACAGATTCCGTTTAGCGGACGTGTAAAGTAATAGTTACAGAAACAGAAAAAAAAAAAGTTTGTAAAATGAAATTAGAAGAAAAAATATTCTAATATAACAACAAAACAGTGGGTTTAACTAGTAAAAAATAAGAAAAACTTTCAAAACAAATTACATAGAAACAAGATTGGTAGATCAGGTTTCAAATTCAAAGAAGAAGGTAGTTCCAAACCTAATTCGTGGTATGATACTGTATAGCACTTGTATCCATCACGAGGTTTTCCTGCTTTTTCGGTTTACTTTGGTGTTCTTAGCAAATCACCTTGGTTTAGCAACACTCCGCCCGGTCACAACTTAAATGGATGACCGTTTAGTGGCTTCCGTGTGGCGCTTCCGTGTTTCGGAAGGCACGTTAAGATGTTGGTCCCGGCTTTTCAGTCACTAAGCCATGTCGGAGGCCTTCGGGCGGCCTTAAAACTCTGACACCAGAGCTGGTCCCTAGCTCATACGAAGAAGAAGATTTCCCCACTACAGCGTCAGCTTCAGTGAGTAAAAGATACCAATTGACGCCTATACAGCTTCACAAATTGTGCTTTTATGTAAAACTTCTCACTAAATATTAAATATATATTTTATTATGAATGCGAAAGTTTGTGTGTTTGGTGTGTGAGTATGTTTGTGTTCGCTTCACTCCGTAACGGCTGAACGGATTTCGATGAAACTTTGAGTATAACATAGTTTAAGACCTGGATGACCTAGCACACAGGCTAATTTTTATCCCGGAAGCTAGTTTTCAATAAAAAATAACCTATCCTTATACTTTTAAAAGTTATAACTACCTTCACAAATACCAGTGCCAGAGTTGACTTTGAATCCTGGAGCACAGCGCTTGGACACATGGTCCTGGCAAAAGAACCCGCCGTGGGTGTTAATACAGTGCTGGGAAAGACGCTGGCAGTCATCAGCGTTCTCATTGCATTCGTCGATGTCTGAAATAAAATCCGTGATATTTGTACGTGGTCTTTAATGTACCTACGTTAAAGTCTCTTAGAGTATTGTCTCTTGATGCTCTTGATGATATAACGTTACTTGCCCTATTAACGGGAAAAATCTAAAATTATTTGCAAACCTGTACACTCATCATCAGCTCCCTCCCTAAACCCTGGGGGGCAGATATCATTCTTCGGGGTCTCCGGATCTGTGGATGGTGGGTCGGTAGTTCTGGTGACTGGACTGTTCCCTGGAACCTTCTCTTCGAATGGTTTGCCCGGCTTACCACCACATTTGTACCCTCCAATTGTGTTTTCGCATAGGTATTTTGGGCATGGCGGCCGGGTTAGTTGACATTCATTAATATCTGAAAATTATAGGAAAGTACTTAATCATTGCTTTACTGAGTTTTTTGTATGAGCTAGAGATCAACTCTGGTGTTGGAGTTTTTAAGCTGAGTGACATGACAAAGCTTAAGTCCTATATGTATGTGGCGATTCGGTCATTTCCCACAATCGATCAGTCACATCGCTAGTATACGTTCTGGGGTCCCATTACAACACAACTGTGTACTGTGGGTTTGAGACTGGTGCTTGGATAAAATTATTGTCGTACATTACTTGAGTTATGTTGAGTTCTAATATACTCTAATTGGTGCTTACAACGGTCTTTCCTTGCCCGCAATATCGTAGGAGATTGGAATCTCCTCAGGTATATTCTTGTTTCTCCAGGCCTGCTTCTAGCATGTTCATAGCCTTTGTGGCTCATCTCATTATGTAATCATACATATGTCCCCCCCACGCAATGTCCAAGATATAAAGATAAGACTTACCATCGCAAACTTGGTTCTGAACGTTCCTCTTGAACCCTGGTGGACAGCTCAGTCCTAAATCCCTCTTCTTGATGGGAACACATTTGAACGCGCCGGGAATGTTGTGGCAGACGGTATCTTCCGCTATGCAGAGATCATCTTCTGCTTCAGCACATTCGTTTATATCTGAAAAGAAATCTCTGGATAACCCTTCATATCTGAAAAAATCGGTACTTAATTTTCCTTCCAAGGATGTAGATGACTTCAATGGAGCAACATATTTCATGAGTGTGATAAAATATCCTCCTGCCCAACTGCGGTGATTGCTATTTAATGTCCTGCAGTAGATTGAGCATTTATAAGCGAGTTACAAAGGAATAGGCACCAACAACAACAACTCTAGCCTGTGCAAGCCACTGCTAGACATAGGCCTCCCCTTTAAGACGGTGATATGCCCATAATTTCCACGCTGGGCATGCGGGTTGGGGTTCAACACTGACGCTGCTCGTCAGCGGCCAGGCAATTTAGCTATTCAGCCGGTCGCCACAACCCCGTTTGTTAGCAGATTGCACCACGGGCAAAATCCCAAATGACGTGATTAATCTATCTGTAAATAAATTCAAAAATGTTGTTAAACCTAATCTCTGTGATAAAGCTTATTAAAAATATCTGATTATTTAGATGACAAAAAACTTGGGATGAAACTGCCTCCAACTCCATCAAAATCTTCGTATTTTTAAGTATTTTTGTTCTTAATAATAAGAACAATGACGTTAAAAAAATATAAGCCAAGCAGAGTTTCTTGCCAATTCTTCTCTGTTTGGTCGCGTTACGAATTGGTGGTTAATTAAAAAAATTACGTTAATATTTAATTAAAATACAGTTCCAACTGAATAAATGAATTTTGAGTTTGAGTTTGAGTTTGAGTTTGCAAGTGAGGTCCGCACCCCATGATGAACTCCAGCAATTCACACAATGTGGTGCGACATACCATGTATTTGGTTAGTTGGGTACTTTCACTGATGAGCTATATGAGTCAGCACCGAAAGTTGTAGGGGTACTTTAAAATTAACTTGGTCGAATGGCTGCAGATCTTGATGGCACGTGGGCAAAAACCAAACCCAGATGATTGGATGAAAATGATAAAAGTCAGTAACCTGCCATACCATTACAAGTCCTCTTATCGGCCTGAAGCCTAAACCCTTCACGGCAGGAGCACCTTACGATCCCATCTGAATCGTCGCAGTTGTGTGCGCAGGAGTCACTCTTGCATTTATCCTTTGGTTTTGGTGCAATTGTTGATTTTGTGGTTGTTGTTGATGTTGTTGTTTTCTTTTCGGTTGTTGTCTCTGGTTTCTCTGCGGCCTCCTGTGGTTATTGTTGAGTTTGAATGTGGTTCAAAGTATTAAACATAAATAAAATTAAACTTTTAATAATTATGCGCTCAAAAGTAGAGACAGGTGAACGTTTACTTTTAAAAATCTGTGAAAAGTTAAACAATGCTTTTTTACGGCCTTTGTGGCGTAGTGGGCGAAGTTCCGCCTGAGACACAAAAGGTTACGGATTCGATTCCTCTGCCGTGCCGGGAGACAAATGTTTCTGTTGTTCTTATATTTGTCTCGGTTCTGGGTGATTTCTATGTATATTAAGTATGTATTTACAAAAAAAATGTACCTATTTATGTAGTATATCAGTCATGTGGTACCCATAATACAAGCTCTGCTTTATTTGGGGCTACATGATGCCGTGTGATAGGTGGTGAAAGTGTCCAGCATTAATTATTTATTTAATGCCTGCCATCTCTTACCATTGGGTAATGACAAACAAGGACAGGGCTGACTTTAAGCCGGCTTTTGACTATGGAATGTAATGTATATTACATCTTGAGCTATATATTACACGTGATCATTTGACACTTCTGCACACGATCGTCACCATTCAAACTCAGGGCGAGGCAGGGGGAGGCGCGGTGTCCCGGGACGTGTCTCGTTCAAAATCTATGATGAGCGATAAAATATTATATCTCAAGATGTAATATATATCCCATAGTTAAAAGCTGGCTTAAAGCCACGAATAACTTTGAATAGCGTATATAAGTATGACGGTAAATCATTGCTTAAGATGACAGGATATATGAAAACTTCTATGGCTAAACAGCCATTTGACCACCAGTAATGAGTAGTGTTTGGTGTAGTGTATTTGTCTCAATCAGCGACAAAAGTCGATTATCAAAATATATGTTAAAATCTTTTTACCTGGAAAATGTCTTTCAAACCATATCATTTATGAATTAAAAGGCAAATCTTCAAATTAGGCTTCAAATTTGGCCAGGAGTACAATTTTACAGAATAATAGTAAGTAGTTAGTTATTAGTTTAAAAAAATCCGCTGACAGATAAATTGAAATCCAGCGAGCATCATTTACAACTTCAATTCGAGGCGTAACTGGTAAAACTAGCACAAAAATGTGAAAAATGCAAAAAAAAAGTGGCTTTTATTTCATTTTAGGTAAGTATTTTCATTAAAAAAACCATCCAGGAACCTAAATAAATACTATTCGAATATGAATAATACAATAATATAGTTGGAATATGCTTGAATTAGAAATAATTTTGGTATTACGTTTGTATGGGCATGTCGTTCTCCGCGCGAACAAAACGGACAATAATATACGATTCACACTTAACGGCGGAGAGCATCGGAGAGCATTTTATACCATGCTAAAGGAAATTGAAACATCTACAAAGCAGTTAAGTTCCTTATTTGCATGCAATTTACGCAGCTTTGAGCTTTGTCAAACACTGACATAAATATAACCGTAAGTAGATATTGCATGCAAATAAGGAATTTAACTGCTTTGTGGATGTTTCAATTGCCTCTAGCATGTTTTAAAATGCATTTCGATGCTCACCGACGCCCGCCGGTAGGTGTGCATCGTACATTAAATACAATGACTGTACCTACTAAGAAACGATAAGCTCATTTATATGTAGTGCCATGTTATTTAATTACTTCACCTACCTGTTCTGAACCATCCCTGACGAATGTGGTAAGGAAACCATGCATACAGAATTATAATCAAGTACGGAAGTCATATTATAAGGTACTATCAGCGACAAGTCTACCTTACCAATTTTAAAACAGTTTCGCTTGCAAGCAGTTCAGCTAGCTGACCCTGCCTTTTTCTTTGTCCACTTATTTTGACCAATCGGAGATACAACATCTGTTTCTTTTTGATACAGCCCTTTGTTTTTATGACTCTTCGAATTTAAGTATAAGCCCCTAGTTTACGTTTACTAGTGTTTAAAATTTGACAAGGCGGGGCTAGCAGATAATCGCTGCACAAAAAATGCAGCCAAGATGGTAAAGTAGACTTGTAGCTGATAGTACCTACCTCTCTACCTACATAAACATGTCGACACGGCAACATTATCCTTACTTAGGATTGACCAAGTCACAAGTTTATAACAGGACATTTGGACAGTGATAAACAAAAAGATATCAACCCACACAACAGCCATTTTGAGATAGAGGCATTTTAAGTTTTGATATGTATTAGTACATTAATCTCAGAGACGAATAGGTATGGTAGAGGTAATTCCCCGGAAAAGCCCTTCACAACGAACTTTATTACTTATAAAATTTACTTATAACCTATTTAAAATCTAAATAATGTAATGTTTATTGTGGCATTTATGTAAAATTTTGCATGCTATAAGGTGGAATATGGAGCAACTTTAAATTGCCTGTAACATTTGTTTGTACATTTATTTTCGCTAAAAAGAATTTGAAATCTGAATCTATCTGGCGACATCTTCCAAATTTTTTGATACAGATTATCTCTAAAGAATAATTTAAATTTTTATAAATGGGTTCCAATTTTACCAAACAACACTTGTGGTACGCCTCCTTCCTCAGGAACGAATTCAATCTAATACCGTCAGCGTCGGGAGCTGTCCCACAGGACTCTTTTCCCTGGGATTCCCCTGACATTCGCCCGAAAGAACACTCTTCACAGCACGTCTGAAAAAAGTACTTTTTCAAAAACAAGGGACTTCGTCGTAATCAGTGACTGACAATACCTATGTCAGTCACTGGTCGTAATGATTGACGTAGAATTGCTCGCTGGCATGTAACCACAGATTAGAATAGAACTAGATAAAGTCTTAAAATTCAATACGGCTGATCTCTACTTTCTTATGTCCAATATCATCAGTTAGAAAGGGATGCATACATATAACAATGCGACTTCAAAAGTTTTATCGTACCAGGGTGCTCGAACAAATTTCTATGCAGGTTCATACAAATGCCCTGGTACGCAGTCACAGAAATCGCATTGAGAAAAAGTATGCATCCCGTTCTAGCAAATGATATATGGACATAAGAAAGTAGAGATCAGAATGTTCAGAGCATAAATGAATTTTAAGACTTCTTCTATGCTTTAGTCATAGTTCTTTGCATGTAACCATCGTCATGTGAACGAGATGAACGAGCAATTTAATAAAACAAAAACCTGACTGCGTAGATAGGAATTTTTTTCTACTTTTTAGTTCATCGTAAATTGAAAATGGCTTCTAACAGTCGCCATGTTGTATTTTTTCAAAATTTTCGTATAGTATAAGTCACCTTCTTGATCTAGACGAATCCATCAACACATCATTATTCAAAATCTGTCTAGCCGTTTGGGCGACAGCGACCGACAAATAATATAACAAACATACATACACCCTAAAAACATAAGCTGATTGAACCGGACTTCAGTCGGGTAAAAAAGGCGTTACATGATGTTGACACTGCACCAAATTCAATAAAATAAGCTATTTTTTATAACTATCAAACTAAAATACCTAAATTTTGCCTAGCTAGTAAAATTGTCCAACAAATTGTAAATTTTATTGATTAGTCGGTAATACTTTAGAATAAAAATGAAAAGAGTGGAATAGCGAATTTTGGACTTCAATCAATTATGTGATGGAAGATTTCGGACACTTAATCTCGACCGATAAAAGTTAAACCAAAGGTCTTGACTCTATTAAATCATGAAGTTGTATTAGTCATTAAAATCAAAACAATAAATGTGACCATCGAGAGAAATATCAGCTAGAGAAATAAAAACTCATTCATTCAACCTCATACAGTATTGGTGGTCGAACGTCAGACCTTTGTGATCATGCTATACTCTCCCAACTACGGAGAGGCCCACGTCTTGCTCTGATCTTTACCTTCCCAATATCGGTGCTTGGTACGCTACATCGTCTCGCAGCTGCTAGTTTCATACCAGCTGCGCAAGCATCTTTTTCTCTGAAACATAGCAGTTATTGCATAATGTAATGTAATTTCAAGAAGGTAGGGTGCCTACACTACACGAATATACGACTGCATTACTCTTTAATTTAACCAAAAATTTTAACAAACGATGCACTGTCCTGATTCCATCAACTTGAGGCATGTTAAGCCTTTTGTGCTTGGTAATGTGTCGATCTCTGTGGCACAGTGGGCGAGGTTCCGCCTGAGACGAAAAAGGTTGTGGATTCTGTTCCCGTTGCGGGACAAATGTTTGCATTACAGATATTTGTTCCGGGGTATGTCCGTTTCCATTTATGTCTAAGTAGGATATCAGTCATGTGGTTCCCCATAATAGCTCTGATTAGTTTGGTAGGTTAGTTTATTTGATAGGTAGTAGAATTCTTTGTAAAGGGCTCGTCCAGGGAGGTACTGCCACCATGCACATTTCTGCCGTGAAGCAACTGAGCTGTGTTTCGGTTTGAAGGCTGTGGGTGCCGGTGAAATTACAGGCACAAGAGGCTTATCATCTTCATGCCTCAATTTTCAAGTAGTATAAAAAGTTTTTGGCAATATGGTGTTGTGTAAAAATGTCCTGTATTTTTTTTTATTTCACCGGCGCCGCGGCGGCCTCCACACCAATACCGATTGCTGCTTCACGACAGGAGTACCAGTCAATCATATCCATCTAGGCATCATAGGCAGATTTCCTCGGAGGAGCCATAGAGACCACTACTACTAACTTGAACTGTGTTTCACAAGAGTTGTGCATTGCTGTTCTGCAAATCTCCTCCTGTCCTGGCTGGAAATCTATATAATCCGGCAGCTCCTCGCTCTTGCAAGTCTCCAGCGAAGGTATGGTCGCTACAATCGTCTCTATATGAGTGAAGCATGCTTCTGTCACCTCTGCTATCTCCTCTGACGAAAGTGCTGAAAGAAAAGATTAAAGTTATAAATTACTCATACAGAAAGCTAATTATACAACAACAAAGTTAATAAAAAATGTACGGGGTTCCAACCTCCATCTTCGGAACCCAAGCCAACCTCACCTGCACGTGGTGCACCCTGCTAAACAACAAACGGGGATCTGATCAGCTGATTGCGGCATAGCACAGCCTACATCGGCCCAGCTAAATCACCTGGCCGCCGATGGGCAGCAGCGTCGGTGGTGCGAAAAGCTGTGCCTTGCGATCCCCAACACGCATGCCTAGGGTAGGGATTATGGGCATATCCCCCTATATTAGGGGAGGCCTATGTCCAGCAGTGGACTGATAAAGGCTGGTGTGGAGGTGTGGTGTAGTGTGGTTGTTTTATTATCTGTATTGCGTGATGGACAAACGATCCCAAACGAATTTTCACCTACCTATACTGACCATTATTGTTATTGTAGAATCATCCAATTTACCTAACGGTTCTCGACGACATCTAGTTTAGTCCGAGACTAACGTAGGCGAGAATGTATCTGAATATAATGTACAATGTTACGAACCTAGGAATAAATTGAATTTCTAAGAACAATCTAAAAATATATATAATAAAATAAAAAACTAATAAAAATGACAATTTTTTACGGGGTAGGTTAAGTTTAGTGTTGGCTGATCCATATAAGCAAATATACCTAACGGTTCTCGACGACCACTAGTTTAGTCCAAGAAGTAGGCGAGAACGTATCTGAATATAATGTACTATGTTACGAACCTAGGAATATATGGAATTTCCGAGAAAAATCTTCATTTTATCAACCACTTGTCCTATAATTGTCAGTTCTAGCATAAACAATAGGTGTGGTTCTAGTAACTTTACAATACAATTACAAAATCCCCTTATTTAGTAGACACAGAGTAGCAATCTTAAGCACTATAGGTTGAGTCGCGGTAAACAAACTTTTAACTGTAGGTATTGAATCAACGCGACGGTACTGGTTTGCTTAGTGCGAAGGACGATTTTTTTTTAATTTACACCTATTATTATTAATAAATAACGCGTGCAAATAGAGATGAACTGGCAAGAGATTCTGTTTGGCTTATATGTTTTACGGTTTTATTAAAAATATTCTTAATTAAGGAGTTGGCGACAGTTTCATCCCATGTTTTTTTGTCATCGAAATAATCATAAATTGTTAAAAATAAGCTAATATTGAGATTACATTCAACATTTTACAGATATTAAGATAAGCAACATTTTTAAATTTAGGTATTGATTTAGAACAGTGATTGCCAAAGTGGTCCAGGTGGACCCCCAGGGGTCCACGGGAGGCTCGACGGGGGTCTACGTTTGGCATGAAAAAGAAATGGGGGTTCACAAGCTGTAAGTGGGGATCTACGAAAATGTAATTGGTTTTCTTCATAGTAAAGAGTAAATGTTGGCTTAGCTTTATTTATCTATCAATGTAGGCAGACATTAAACTACTTCAAAAATGATTAACAAAAAATGGAGCAGATTGATCTACACAGACCGGGGAGATTGATGGTTATTTCTTCACATTCTTGTCGAGTTTTAGGAATATGGTAGATACTAGAAATGTAGCAGCAGGGGGTAACCGAAACCAGTAAAATTTTGAAACTAGTCTATGAGAAAAAAAAATTGAGAACCTCTGATTTAGGACGTCCCTTGGGATTTTATTGAAAAATTGCCCTTTAAAAGATTGACTAACTTAGTGTAGCCTTTTCGGGGTATCTGCAGAGTAACTGGCTCTATCTACCCCATGCCTGTTAGAAGTGTCATTCAAGCGTTAGCATCCTAGTAGACTGTTGTGTTAATCGAAGCTAGTTTTGGTGTCTCATCATCATCATCATTAGCCTACAGCAGTCCACTGCTTACACATAGGACTCCCCCAATGAGCGCCATTGCGCCCTGTCCTCAGCCTCACCGCATCCAGCTTCTACCAGCAGCCTTTCGCAGATCATCACCCCGCCTGGCCTGAGGGCGTCCTACACTAGTAGGTACGTTTGCCGAGCCGCTGTCTCCAATCAAGAACTTTGGTTTTTAACCCACTAAAATTGCATGGATGTCGTATTACAAAAGTGCATAAATAAATATACGCGGTCCATTAAGCTCTTAGTACCATTGTACGAACGAACTGTATTATTTATTATGTATGCCGGGGTTGCGCGACTGAAAATGTGAATTGTAAAACATTCCACATAAATATTATTGCTAGAGGCTATAGGCAAGGTAAAATTTGTGCTTGGGTAAATTCTAAGCCGTCAGTTACCTGTTCTGTTAGTGTCGGATGTACCTTCCTAGTGCCTTTGGACTTAGAATTTTCTAACCGTTTGTGAACATGAACACTACTAGAGTTATTATTTTTATTTTGTAACCAGGAACTGTCTGCGATTTTACGGAATTTTAAGTTTCTTGTGATCAGATTCTTGAGTGAGGAATTTTTTGACTATAAAAAAGTACTCAACTCGGCGGTATTTTTTTTGTTAGAAGGGAATCAATTCTTATTCCCTTCGAAACAATTGTTTTTAATTTTGTCCAATTTCAATTTGAAGATAAAAACCAACCCTAAGGCCCAGGTCACACATATCGGGCAAGGACATGGCGCGGATATGGCGCGGACGTGGCACGGACGTGGCGAGGACATGGCGCGGGCATGGCGCGGACATGGCTCGGACATGACGCAGAAATGACGTGACAGAGGCACAAGTGTAGTGCAGTCTGTTGTCCGGTATCGATGTGTCAGCATGTCATCCTCAGAAAACGAAGATGCTCTTGCTCTCGTGCATACAATTAATTAATATACAGATCAGGGCCCGTACAACCCCGATTTCAAGTTAGTTGCTTCGAAAGTGAAACCCCTTCATTGGGTTATACAGTTGACGGGATTACCCTTTCGTTTGGGTATTCTCCTCCTAACACAAGCGAAAGTGTAACCCGTTCCTTTTGGTTTTCAGTCGATAGGGTTACCCTCTTATAAGGTTAAACGAATGAATGGAGTTACCTCTTGTTAGGTTTTTTTGAATGTTACACAATAGTTATCATTACGCCTGACACTGGGTGGGGGAATTTAGATTTTGACTCTTGATTTATGTCATCAATCATTAGGTATTAGTTCGGATCGCTTTATTTGGTTGAAGGAAGAGCGTCACTGGATTAAAGAAAAGTTTTGAAAACATAAGGAAAGTGCTGCGTTTCAGTCAGTTTTCATTGGTCATCATCGTAGAGTATGCGTTGTCATATACGAGACCCGCAGTCAACATATTAAAAAGAAAAAAATGTGTTTCATTCTTCATAAGTCATCAGTTATGTGACGACTGAGATGATGACTGAGGCCCGCAGTCAACATGTTAAAAAGAAAAAAATGTGTTTCAGTCAGTTTTCATAGGGCATCATCGCAGAGTACTCTGCGTAGCGTTATTTTTTATTTTTATTGTATTTATTAGGCAAAGCCAACAATAATGAGCATTTTATGTGTATGTACACATAAAATGCTCATTATGTGTACATACACATAATGAGCATTTTATAAAGCGTTATGTCCGAGACCCGCAGTCAACGTGTTAAAAAAAATGACCTAAACTATTTTAAATAATAATTTTTGATTGTCACTGTCACTGTCACTCTAAAACTCAAACTCAAAATTCAACTCAAAGCTCCACTCGAAACTCATTCTACAAATTCATCTGTAAATTATATCTCTGGAACTACTAGACTAGCCGTTAATTGCTCAAAAGATAGCTATCGACAAGATCTTTATTTTCAATGACATATGTCAAACTTGAATTTGCCATATCTCGAGAAGTACTCATCCTAGACTTGCCGTTACTAGCTCAAATGATAGCTACTAATAAAATCTCAATTTTCGATGACAGCTGTCAAACTAAAAACTGTCATTGAAAATTAAGATCTTAACAATAGCTATCATTTGAGCTAGTAAAGGCAAGTCTAGGATGAGTACTTCTCGAGATATGGTCGATTTAAGTTTGACAGCTGTCATCGAAAATTAAGTTCATGAAAATAGCAATCATTGGAACTAGTAAAAGCAAGTCTAGGAAGAGTAGTTCTCGAGATATGGTCGATTTAAGTTTGACAGCTGTCATCAAAAATTAAGTTCATGTCATTAGCAATCATTTGAACTGGTAAAAGCAAGTCTAGGATGAGTAGTTCTCGAGATATGGTCGATTTAAGTTTGACAGCTGTCATCGAAAATTAAGTTCATGTCAATAGCAATCATTTGAACTAGTAAAAGCAAGTCTAGGATGAGTAGTTCTCGAGATATGGTCGATTTAAGTTTGACAGCTGTCATCGAAAATTAAGGTCTTGTCAATAGCTATCATTTGAGCTAGTAAAGGCAAGTCTAAGATAAGTAGTTCTCGAGATATGGTCAATTTAAGTTTGACAGCTGTCATCGAAAATTAAGTTCATGTCAATAGCTATCATTTGAGCTAGTAAAGGCAAGTCTAAGATAAGTAGTTCTCGAGATATGGTCGATTTAGGTTTGACAGCTGTTATTGAAAATTTATTCCAATTTTATTATAATATAATTATTATTGCGTAAAATAAACAATTAGTAGTCTGTATTTCCGCCCTTAATGCTTAGAACACAATTACCGCAATTAATTTTCATATTTTGACCGATTTTTTTTTCTCCTTTATCTCCTATAACCCACGTATAACCCGTGTTACAATGATAAAAAGGGTAACCCTAAGGAATGGGTTTTGGAATAATACCAAAACCCAATACTATTGATAACCCTCATGATCAGGTAACCTAATCAAAAGGGTTTTGAATGGTTTAGACCCATCAAATAATAGTGTAACCCATACGGAGAGGGTTAACTAAGCTTTTGAAATTACTAAATTACTAAGCTTTTGAAAAAACCCTGCCGAAAACCTCTTCATCGGGTTACCAAATCGGGCCCTGATACAGATGAAGAAAATACGCGCAAACAAATTTGCACAAGGATCAGCTAGTATTACAATGGGTATTACATAAAAAAATCTTAGTACCGGTTTAATCTCTTTCCGATTTCCAGCCACAATTTATCTTGAACATTTCAGTTACAATAATTGGAACGACAATGATCATAAAGCGTTGCATATTTTACAATCAATTCACAAAATTCAATATTAAATTCGATATCGTCATTCGTCACGCATTTTTACATCACTAACAGACGTATGTCGCAAGCAAGTACATACTACGAACTGGCGGCCATCTGACGCTCATCTGGCGGCGATCGGGCGCGGGCGCCGAAAAGGCGCGTCATACGTCCGAGCAACGACATACTATGTGCCCTAAATTGTGCTTTATTTCCATGCATTTTGTATGAAATTTGAATGGAATAGGAAACCACCTGTGCCATGTCCGTGTCATGTCCGTGCCCGATGAATGTGACTAGCGTCGGGCGCAGACATGGCACTGGCGGTTTCTTATTCCATTCAAATTTCATACAAAATGCATGGAAATAAAGTATAATTTAGGAAACACGGTATGTCGTTGATCGGACGTGGTTATGACGCGAAGTCGTCGAGCTAAATTGTGCTTTATTTCCGTGCATTTTGTATTAAACTTGAATGGAATAGGAAAGCGCCCGCGCCATGCCCGCGCCAGGTCATACAGGTGAGGCCTGTGCCTAAGAATCAATTTCCTGGAAGTCCGTTTTAAAAAAAAAAATTATGAACTTAGTACGTTCATAGCTGAAACTGGATCTCTAAGGAACAGAAGTGCTACTTTACTGAAAGTCTGCGTGGAAGGTGTTGAATAAATAAAATAAAATAAAATAAAATTTTCTGGGTATCAGCCCAAGTATCTATTACTTTTTCTGTGCGGATTCCATATTCTGATAGCAGCTAGTCCAGATAGCCAATCACAAGGACGCATGACACAATCCACGTAACAGCTCCCAAGCCTGATTGATTGAGCACGACTCGACTTGCGCGTATCTGGACTAGTTAATAGTCTGAACCACAAGCCTAAGGCTGATTTTCGCACTGGCCGGCGCCGCCCGTCGGAGGCCAAGGGATTTGCCAGTGTTTGGCTGCGCTATGTCTCAATCAGTCTGCCGCCAGAGCCCCGTTAAGCAGGGTTTAACGGGGCTCTGGCGGCCGCCGAACACCGGCAAATCCCTTGGCCACCACGGGCCGATGAGGTTGACTTGGGTTCCAAAAGTTCCGACGGGGCGTGGTACAATTCTACCGGGACATCATGATCCTGTCAAGAGCTACTGCAAAGTCGAGCCCTTCATTAGCCAATGAATGGATCGATGATGCACAAAAGCACTACGTTTTGCGACGGAAAACGGTGTGTTTTTAGCCGGTAGACCATTGAGCTTGCGACAGCAATTCGATGGCGGAGAAACTGACAGATTCCTTTAACTCTTCCCGAGTTAGGTGTTAGGTTAGGTTACATCGACAGAAAAAAGGGTTCCGTAACTTTCCAACTGTTTTCTGATTAGAAAACAGCAGGAAATACAAAAATAATATACAATCTTAGATGATCCTTAGTAAGCAAATGATGGGAAATAAGCATTTGTTATTTATCCGCTAACGCTTCCGCCAAAGGTATAGGCATAGCCTAAGTTAAGTATCTGTTTACGAATTCGCCAATCTCGATAATCCCAGCGACCTTTTGTACAGATCACAAAGATGCATTTATCTAACTAGGTACTTCTATTACAATTTAACTGGTGTAGGTTTAGTACTAAGTATTATGTAATATTCTCTTAAAATTTTATTAAAAAAATTGAAGCTTCCGCCCGCGGCTTAGCGTACGTGGGACCTGGATAAAAAACTAACCATCCTATTCATAACAGTTCTATAAATTTCAGACAGTTAAAATATCACGTCTCCTCGTTTTATTTACAATTAATTGACAGAGACTCTTACTTTATCGAGCCGTTATATAATGGTATGTGGTTATGAATAAGGGGGTATTTAATCTAGGTCACAAACTGGGTATGTGTATTCTAAGTTTCATCCAATGTAGTACCTACATTAAAATGGTGTAAATAAACAAAATTGAATATCGGTTTACAATTGACGGAAACATCGGTGAACATACATAAAAAAAAGTCGAAAAAAAGATGCTGACGAATTGCGAACCTTCTCCTTTTTGAAGTCGGTTAATTATGGTTCCAATGAATATATGATTTTTATTTTGATTTGGTAGCCTCATGTTAATCCAGATCATGAAATGTGTAGGTATTCCAAGTTTCAAATCCGTTCAGCCGTTCCGGATTTTAGTAGGAACAAACATAATCACACACAAAAACTTTTGCATTTGTAATATTAGTGTAATTACAAAGAGTAGTAGAGTTCTTTGTGGAGGGCTCGTCAGGGGAAGTAATGGCCACCATACTTATTTCTGCCGTGAAGCAGCTGTGCTGTGTTTCGGTTTGAAGGGTGTGGGTGTCGGTGAAATTACAGGCACAAGAGGCTTATTATCTTTATGCCTCAAGTTGATGGATGTAGGGTGTTGCATCGTAAAGCACGTTCCAAAACATGATCTACGATGCAATGATTCGTGATAGGTAATGGTTACCACTAACATCGGTGGGCCATGTGCTTGCTCCATCTTCAAGTCACATAAAAAATAAATAATGTAATACCAAAAATGATGACTGAAAACTTTATGTATTCTTTACAAAGTATTTTTATTCTGTAACACGATATGTTTCTAAATACACGACACGCATGATATTGTTGTTTTTAATACGAAACAAAGAGGAAGAAAAGTGGTCAATTTTGGCATAAAAATGTGCAAAATGCTACTGGCTTTTAATTCATTTTAGGTAAGTATTTTCTAAAAAAAACCTATCCAGGAAGCTAGTGTTGTCGCTCAGCTTCGAAATGAGTACTTTAGCACTAAAATAGTCATTTATTTGGTTAGTTGGTAATAATTCATAGCAATTTGTAAAAAATAGAAGTACTTATAAAGTAATATTTAAAAAAATAAAATAAAATTGTATAAAAATATATTTATAATTAATAGGCAATTTTCCGTTTATTTACATTTATTTTTATTTAGAATTTAAGAAATATTCAGATTGTAGTGGTCGGTGGTACTTCCGCCTAGTACCAGGGCCGCAGCGCTATTGGTGGATACCAGCAGCGCTGCGCCATTGGTTCATTTGATATTTTTTGTAAAATGGCCGGGCGACACGCCATCTTTCTTTTCTTTCGAAAAATTGGGGATTCGTCTAGAAAGTGTGATCGTGGTAACATCTTAGAAAGGACTTGCTGTAAAGCTTGTAGAGTTAAATATATATATATATATACTAAGTATTTAAAAATTATAAATTGTGCGGTAATGTAAAAAAAAGAGGCTAAGTATTGTGTGAATATCTTTAAGTTTAAATTATATTGATTAAATATGGTGGTATCCTTTAACCTTACTGTTTAATTTCTAGTTCGGATTACATCAGAAGTGTAAAGAAAAATCGCGCCCAATGACACGAAGCCGCAAACGTACCCGAGAAAAAAAGAGGAAACGGAGGGCTACACCGACGAGTTCTAGCTCTTCATCACGCTCGAGTTCCTCTCGTCGCTCAAGTTCTAATAGCTCAAACGATCGTCGACCCAGGAAATCGAGACGTACCAGGCGTGCGTCTCCCACAGTAAGCCAAAATGTTATAATATCATCAGTGATTCCTGAGTTTGACCCATTAGTGGACGACATTGAAATGTGGATAAATGTAGTTGAAGCTAATGCTCGCGCTTTCAGCTGGTCCGACCGTGTCTTACAATACCAAGCCTTGCAAAAATTACGTAATACAGCCAAGACTTGGTATGATTCACTTCAAAAGAATATGACACGGTGGACCACATGGAAGTGGAAGGATTGGCGAAATACCTTGTTGGATACTTTTCAAATTAAGCGTAATATGTATAGTTTGCTTAAAGATTTAGTACAAACGAAACCTACAGATGGCCAATCCTTATACGAATTTTATTTTCAACAAAAGGGTAGGATCGACAAAATGAGGTTATCTTTTTCCGAACAAGATATTATTTCGGTCATAGTGGGTTCTATTGGTGATAAAAATATAAGTACAGCAGCAGAAGCCGGTAACTTTAAATATTGTGATGAATTAGCCTCATTTTTACACGGAAAATCTTATTCTGAGCCGGAACAAAAGACGATTTTAAAACAAACCAGCTCGCACAGTAAGAATATAGCTCGATTACCCTATAGTTATGTAGATAAAAAACCTGACACTTCGTTTACTTCTGGTGCAGTAGTACAAAATTATTCTGTACCTCATAGTGCTAACATTACTTGCTTTCGCTGTGGTGAAGTTGGTCACAAAAAAACAATTTGTACCCAAAAAGATAATGTGAAATGCAATTCGTGTAACAGACTTGGCCATTTGGAGCTTGCTTGTAGATCGAAGCCTAGACATAAGGTCGAAAAGGATAGTGAAGTTAAGTTAATTGTTGAACCTACCCCTAAAGATAAATTTTGTAAAGATGTCGAATTGAATGGATGTAAACAACAGGCTTTCATTGATATGGGTAGTAGTTGCTCTTTAATAACAACTGCTTTGGTGTCAGAGTTAAACCTGACACCTTTTCAGCTGTGTGCACCGGTTGTTTTAACGGGATTTAAAATCGATTCTTGTTCTCAAGTTGCTCAAGGTGTGAAGGTAGATCTCAAAGTTGATACAGCGGAACTTAACATAACGTTTTACATTTGTGATGAATTAGCTGGCTGTCGTATTTTGGTTGGTAGGAACTTCACTGAAGACAAAAAAATTATGTATGCTCGTGTTGGCAATAACCTTACCTTTCGCCCTCTCAGCAACGAACAGGTAGCACTAATAGAAGGGTCTATGTTCAGCTCCGACTCAGCCGATCATATTGGTTTATTGAATAAAATATTTTCTAAATACCCACGCGTGGTATCGAAAGATTTAAAAACGTTAGGACAAACTTCTTGTGTAGAGTTGGACATCGAGCTGATAACTAATAAGCCTGTCTGCCATAGGCCTTATCGTATGTCAGAATCTGAAAAGTTTGCCACTCGAGAAATTGTTGAAGATCTTTTAAAAAACGGTATAGTACAAGAAAGTAGTTCCGCGTATGCTAGTCCGGTACTGTTAGTCGATAAACCTTCAGGAGAAAAACGCATGTGTGTAGATTACAGGTCACTTAATAAAATCACAGTAAAAGAAAAATACCCAATGCCTATAGTAGAAGATCTCATAGATAAATTAAGAGGATGTAAATGTTACTCCTCCCTCGATTTAAAAAGTGGTTATTATCAGATTAATGTAAATGAAAGCTCTATACCTAAAACTGCTTTTATTACTCCTGACGGTCATTATGAATTTAGAAGGATGCCCTTTGGGCTTTGTAATGCGCCGTCAGTTTTCCAACGATTAATGAATACAGTCCTTGGAAAACTCCGTTTCGAAAAAGTTATTTGTTACATGGATGATCTTTTAATAGCTACAGACACGATCGAAGAAAACATTAGACAGCTCGAAGACGTTTTACAAGTTCTACAAAATAACAGCTTGACAATAAATTTAGATAAATGTCATTTCTTTCAAAGCTCTGTCAGTTTTCTTGGTTATGATATCTCAGCTGACGGTGTTCGTCCAGGTAAAAAGAAATTAAAAGCTGTAGAAGATTATCCTGATCCTCAAAATGTCCACCAAGTTAGGCAATTTTTAGGTCTTATAAATTATTTCCGTAAATTTATTAAAAACTGCGCTCTTCTAGCAAAACCGTTGACAGATCTCTTGAAGAAAGACGTTGAGTGGCAATGGGGTACAGAACAAGTCTTAGCCGTTAGTAAATTAAAACACGAGCTGTTACATAACGCTTTATTAACCATTTTCGACCCTAAGTTACAAACTGTTTTATACACAGATGCTAGCCGTGATGGCTTAGGTTGTATTTTAGCCCAAGTAACCGATAAAGGAGAAAAAGCTATTCACTTTTATAGTAGACAAACTTCTAATGAGGAAAAACGGTATCATTCCTTTGAATTAGAATTTTTAGCTATAGTCGCGGCATTACAAAAATTTCGACACTACTTACTAGGATCATACTTTAAAATTTATACAGATTGTAATGCTGTCAAATATACAGTCAATAAGCAAGAAATCAACTCCAGAATAGGTAGGTGGGTGCTACTGACTCAGGAGTTTACTTTTGATATACAACACAAACCAGGAACGCAAATGCAGCATGTTGACGCCTTGAGTCGAAATCCAGTAAGTAAAAATCCTACTCCCATTCACAATGAAAGCGTGTTGGCCATTACCGAGGGTGATTGGTTATTGTCGGTTCAATTGCAAGATCCTAGTATCTGTGCAATCAGAGAAATACTAGAGTCAGGTCAGGCCGAGCTTAATAAGAAGATATTTAATGATTATGATTTATTAGGTAATAAGGTTTATCGCCGAACTGAGTATGGCAGACGGTGGGTAGTTCCTAAAACATGCATTTGGCAAATTATAAGATCGAATCATGATGACTTAGGTCATTTTGCCGTGGACAAATCAGTTGAAAGAATAAAATCACTATATTGGTTTCCCAAAATGAAAAAAGTTGTTTCAAAATATATAAAAAATTGTCTTAATTGTATCTATTCAAAGAATGTCCACGGCAAAAAGGAAGGCAAATTGTTCCCTATACCTAAATATGCAAAACCATTTCATACATTGCATATTGATCATTTAGGTCCTTTTGTAAAAACCACACAGAAGAATACTTACCTCCTTGTGACTGTTGATTCTTTTACAAAATTTGTATTTATCTGCCCAGTCCGTAATACTAAAAGTAAAGTTGTTATAAATGAATTAGATAAAATATTTAATGTTTTTGGCAACCCAAAACGGTTGATTTGTGACGCAGGAAGCTCCTTTACATCAAAACTGTTTCTTAAGTACTGTCAAGATAAAAATATACGACAACACGTTATAGCAACAGCCATGCCAAGGTCAAACGGCCAAGTAGAGCGCTATAACCGCACAATCCTCGACGCATTAAGGAGTATGGGTGCTAGTAGTCACTATAACAAATGGGACACACATATCGCAAGCATTCAACAAGGCATAAACAGCACTATCAATAAGACTACGTCGGCAGTTCCTAGCGAAGTTTTTTTTGGATACCGTCTACAAACTGATTCCGACAAATTGGTGGATGATAGCGAACACGTTGTTGATGTGACTGCACTTAGAAAAACAGTCAACAATCGCATCCAAGCTAGCGCTGAAAAACAAAAGCAATCGTTCGATTCCAAACGAAAGGCAGCTCATGTATACGAGGTTGGTGATTTAGTTGTCATAAAAATCCCCAGTCAATCAAATGATGGGCAGAGTACTAAGCTGTTACCAATATATAAAGGACCTTTTCAAGTGGCAGAAGTTTTAGGCCACGACCGTTACAAGGTGAGGGACATGCGAGGTGCTGAAAGATCCAGTAAGCGTTATGAAGGAACTACTTGTGCTGAAAACATGAAACCGTGGATCAAATTGACAGAGTTAGATACCACTAAATTGCATGAGGCCTAGGATGTTGTCAGGTGTGTATACTTAAAAGATAATATCTAAATATAAGTCACTAATGGATTTGTTATTTCTGTTTTTTTTACTGTGTCTAGTACATTTGCTTCAAACATAATTTTGGTATTTAGAATATTAGCAAAGTATCGGTATTTATTTGATGAATCATAAAGCCGATGCAATAATATTGTTATGATTTATATTATAACTAGGGTTGGCCACAGGCATCGCCTAGGGAGAAATACAAATCATTACAATGTTTAACTGACCGTTGATGGAACAGTTGTTGAATAGTCTAAATACCACGTTTATGTATTTTACTGGAGGAGTTTTCCATCTGCTGGCCGCTGATGGAATAGCAGAGTGGAAGACACTCAATCCAAATGTTAACAGTGACTAGTTTATAATTGAATATTGTTTATTTTGTTCTCAGCAATTGTACGACAACTACGCTATCCAGGGACGGATGCGTGCGCAGGACGGCCGGATGTTGTCGCTCAGCTTCGAAATGAGTACTTTAGCACTAAAATAGTCATTTATTTGGTTAGTTGGTAATAATTCATAGCAATTTGTAAAAAATAGAAGTACTTATAAAGTAATATTTAAAAAAATAAAATAAAATTGTATAAAAATATATTTATAATTAATAGGCAATTTTCCGTTTATTTACATTTATTTTTATTTAGAATTTAAGAAATATTCAGATTGTAGTGGTCGGTGGTACTTCCGCCTAGTACCAGGGCCGCAGCGCTATTGGTGGATACCAGCAGCGCTGCGCCATTGGTTCATTTGATATTTTTTGTAAAATGGCCGGGCGACACGCCATCTTTCTTTTCTTTCGAAAAATTGGGGATTCGTCTAGAAAGTGTGATCGTGGTAACATCTTAGAAAGGACTTGCTGTAAAGCTTGTAGAGTTAAATATATATATATATATACTAAGTATTTAAAAATTATAAATTGTGCGGTAATGTAAAAAAAAGAGGCTAAGTATTGTGTGAATATCTTTAAGTTTAAATTATATTGATTAAATATGGTGGTATCCTTTAACCTTACTGTTTAATTTCTAGTTCGGATTACACTAGATAAATACAAATAATAATAATATAGTGGAAATATGCTTGAATTTGACATCATTTTGGTATTACGTTTGTATGGGCCATTCGTCCACCGGAGGCCCCTTATGGTCATTTCTGTTTTTATGGCAATAAATTGATTTGTATTTGTATTTAACAACACATGCAAACACCCAACTGACACATACTAACCATGACCCCACACTATTGTGTTGAACACACTTATACAAGAGAGAACTCGAATAGTGTGGGGTCCACTATACAGTAGATATCAAGAACTATGAGTAAACCATGGTATACCACAACACAAGGATCAAATATTTTCAAATTATGCAAACATTTTTCCCAGCGGCTATCAAACTATCTATCTCTTGTCTTTCTATTGGACCAACGAGATAGTCATAACGTAGGTTACAATCCTTTCAGGAAATTAGTCAAATGACAGCATTTGTTTGGTTGTCCTCATCTGATTATTTAAGTTATGACTCTCGCTTCTCTCTTCCCGATTTTGAGAACCCTTATCCCTTGAAAGCTCTTGAGGCTTTTACAGCTTCCGTGCTTACGGTAAGATGCTGGGACTGGCTTCGTAAAACAACATTTTTTTTTATCAAAATGCTTCTCGATTTCAAATTCGTGTCAAATTGCAGTTTTTTAAAACATATAAAACATTCTTCATAAAAATTCAATTGATTCAAAATTACTTTGCGCTGAATAGAATCTTTCGTTATATTTATAGCGGTTTCGAGTTTCGTGACTAAAATCATACACAATTCTATTCTTAAAATATCACCCAAATCTAACTCTTGACCTTTACTATGAAAATAAAATGAAAACATGAAATTCCTTGCTTCTATCATCATCATGAAGATATATCATCAGCCTACTGCTGGACATAGGCCTCCCCTAATGAGCGCCATTACGCCCTGTCCTGAGCTCGACGCATCCTGATTCTGTCAGCAGCCTTTCGCAGATCGTCACTCCACCTGTCCGGAGGGCTACGTTTGCCAAGCCGCGGTCTCCACTTCCGTTTACTCCAACGGTTATCGGTTCTTCGGCAGAAATGGCAAAGCTTCTGCCATGTCAGTTTGAGCTGAGTAATCTATAGGTACGTCAATCTTTGCAACCACCCAACCGCTTTCAATCAAATTTTGTTGTGTATGGTTTGATCCGAATTAAAAGGTAGGATGGTTTCAGAATCGATAACCTAACCCAACAGGGTTATGATTCGCGCGGTTTCCTTAAAAGCGGAAGTAAATCTATTCCCGAAACTTAACAACCTTGTACAAAAACTTCGAATCTAATAGTTTTTCATTGAACATAGCTTGTAAAGTTACGCTATTATTTAGATCAAAAGCTTGTGAGGCAGCCCTGAACAGCTGATTGAACTTTGACCTTGACAGATAATTGTTGCTCTGCCTTACTGTTAGGGTTGTCACGCACAACACAAAGTTTACCTAAAAGTTTTTGGAGAAAAGTTTTTATTAATTACGTATTTTTATGTGAGGTTCCTCCACGTTGTGCACAACCATAGTCCTCACCCCCTTTCAGGATAACATACGAATTCAAACTCACCCTGTACAGAAACTAGCAGTTCCTCTACTTATTATTAAAATTTTAATTAAAGGGTTGTATCGAGATTATATGGGTAGTTGGATAATTACTTTGAGATTAGGATTAAATTAATTATGCCTTGGGGAATCGTTTTGTATTTATTAGGATAAGCTTTTATGAGTAACTAGGGAGACGTTGTAGGTTTGAATTTGATGCGGGTTATTTTAATTTAAATGTAGGATTCAAGTCGCCGATTGAGTGAACGAGATGAAAATACGCGAGCTAAACAAGAAAAATGAGCAGGAAAAATAGATAGATATATAAACTTATAATTGTACACTCGAAAAAAAAAGGGTGTGCTGGAACATTTACAAAACACGAACAAAGGTACAATGTGACAAAATAAACATTGTCACTAAAAGCAATCTCTTCCAGAAAACCTTTGGATGGACATGACAGCACGATAAACACAAGAGGGCGGTGTACATACAAGCATATATATAGTATATATACGTACCGTACATAAATACCCACAAAGTTTTTACTCCTATAGCAATTTCAAAGAGTTTGAATTTTTTTTGGCAATATAGCTACATAACATTAATTGGCATCGACTTAAATCTTTATGCCCACGTCTGTAGATACTTTGGCCCGTCTCATCTCAATGTGGCAAATTTACCCACCCATCTAGGGATTTCGATGTACGGGTAAACCTGCCAAATGTTTGATACGCTAGAATTAACACACTTGCCAAAATAGCGTTTGCATTGATCAAAGTACTAAACCACTTGCAGATTATAATATTGTTTGACTAGGAAGGCAATATGAAGGCGTAGATTACAGTTTGTGTTCTTTGCTAAGAACAACACAAATCATATTAGTTAAGCCCGGTCACTACATGGATGAGTGACCGTTTACCGGTAGGCACATTACCGTACCGAATTTTTAGTAGTAGTCAAAACTCTAAGCCAATAGAGTTGGCCACTACATCTTACAAAGAATAAGGACCTAACAACTATACTACTCCTACCATACTATCTTCACAAAACTTTGTTCAATATGTACCTACAAAAAAACTATGTATTAATATATTCTTATTATTATTGTATATATTAGGATTAGATTTAATAGCATAATTTAATAATATTTTGTGTATAGTCAGTCTTCTCAACATTGTATTTAAATGTAATAATTATGTATTTTAACTTGCATAAGTGCACCGCCATCCTCTAAAGCTTTGCTCTTTCTTTCCGTACTATGGTTGCCTGGAAGAGATTGCTTTCAGCGATAAAACCGCCAATTGTGTTACCTTCATGATGCTAAGACTAAGTTACTCTTATTTTTCCTTGTATTAATGTGGTGATCAATAAAGTGTTATCTATTATCGGGTCTGGGTGTTATGTAGCTACATAGCAATAATTGGCATCGACTCAAATCTATATGCCCATGTCTGTAGGTACTTTGGCCCGTCTCATCTCATTGTGGCAAATTTACCCACCCATCTAGGGATTATTTCGATGTACGGGTAAACCTGCCAAATGTTTGATACGCTAGAATTAACACACTTGCCAAAATATCGTTTGCATTGATCAAAGTACTAAACCACTTGCAGATTATAATATTTTTTGACTGGGAAGGCAATATGAAGGCGTAGCTTACAGTTTGTGTTCTTTGCTAAGAACAAAACAAATCATATTAGTTAAGCCCGGTCACTAAATGGGTGACCGTTTACCGGTAGGCACATTACCGTACCGAATTTTTAGTAGTAGTCAGAACTCTAAGCCAATAGAGTTGGCCACCACCTCTTACAAAGAATAAGGACCTAACAACTATACTACTCCTACCATACTATCTTCACAAAACTTTGTTCAATATGTACCTACAAAAAAACTATGTATTAATATATTCTTATTATTATTGTATGTATTAGGATTTGATTTAATAGCATAATTTAATAATATTTTGTGTATAGTCAGTCTTCTCAACATTGTATTTAAATGTAATAATTATGTATTTTAACTTGCATAAGTGCACCGCCATCCTCTAAAGCTTTGCTCTTTCTTTCCTTACTATGGTTGCCTGGAAGAGATCGCTTTCTGCGATAAAACCGCCAATTGTGTTACCTTCATGATGCTTAGACTTAAGTTACTCTTATTTTTCCTTGTATTAATGTGGTGATCAATAAAGTGTTATCTATTATCGGGTCTGGGTGTTATGTAGCTACATAGCAATAATTGGCATCGACTCAAATCTATATGCCCATGTCTGTAGGTACTTTGGCCCGTCTCATCTCATTGTGGCAAATTTACCCACCCATCTAGGGATTATTTCGATATACGGGTAAACCTGCCAAATGTTTGATACGCTAGAATGAACACACTTGCCAAAATAGCGTTTGCATTGATCAAAGTACTAAACCACTTGCAGATTATAATATTGTTTGACTGGGAAGGCAATATGAAGGCGTAGCTTACAGTTTGTGTTCTTTGCTAAGAACAAAACAAATCATATTAGTTAAGCCCGGTCACTACATGGGTGACCGTTTACCGGTAGGCACATTACCGTACCGAATTTTTAGTAGTAGTCAAAACTCTAAGCCAATAGAGTTGGCCACCACCTCTTAGGTACAAAGAATAAGGACCTAGTAACTATACAACTACTACCATACTATCTTCGCAAAACTTTGTTCAACATGTACCTACTTACTACCTCATTAAGAACTAGGGATATTCTTTGGAAGTAAGGAAGCAAATATGATGAACTTTACATGTTAATGTTCCATCGATACTACGCTTACCAGCATAGTGATTATGGCAAGACCTTTTATAAAAGAGTGACTTTTTATTCTGCAGGGGACTATTAACACGTTCAGCGGGTGCAGTGCAGTCCTTATAATCAGCACTCATTTCAGCGTTATACATTAACCGAGGAAGAAAACATGAAGAAGGAAATAAGTGATGTTATGCCTAATGCAGATATGACCGTAAATGACATCAGAGGTGTTTAACCCGGTCAATTGAATCCCTACAAGAACCACAATCGCATCGTGTGTCTAATCCACATTAAGTACGAGCTAATTCTTTCCCAGAAATAGCTATGTGTAGGTTCCGCCTTATTCATAGCTCTTATAGATATGCTAAAATATCATTTACACATAATTCGCTCTATCACACTAATCATGTAAATGCGAAAGTTTGTGTATGTGTGTGTGTGAGTATGTCTGTGCTACTTAACTCCGTAACGGCTAAACGGAATTGGATTGAATTTAAAATATACATCGTCTAGGACCTGGATTACCACTTTTTAGAATATTTGTATGACATTTGATTTCAATAAGGCCCACCAACCGCAGCACCTCTGTCGAAGTTACTTATAGCTTTTACCCATAACTTTAGCAAAAGGGCCAAGACAAAAGAATTCAAGGGAAGAAATAGATGGTAGGTACCTACTTAGATTCACTTATTACATACCTAAGTAGGTACCTAGACCATCTTTTTCTTAGAGCTAAGCTTCAGAAAGAGCGGCAAAATAGTATGATAGATTTTCAAAATCCACACGAATGGTGTAGTGCGTGACGTGATAAATCATATTTCGCTAAACATTTACGGCCTTATTTATGAACATCTTTCAAAAGATAAAAGATGCTTAGGCTATTGCCATCTCTTACAGTTGGATAATGACAAACAGTGACAGGGCTAATTTTGAACATTGATTAACGTTGAGTAGTTCATAAATCGGCCCGTCCCGGCTTCGCATGAGTACTACTATACACTATGAGTTACGTTACTTAAGTTTAAGTAAGGATCCCTAATCTTTTCTAGCAATAAATAGCCTATGTTACTCAGGGTGAATGTAGCTTTCCAATGGTGAAAGAATTTTTGAAATCGGCACAGTAGTTTATGAGTTTATTCATAACACACTTACACACACACAAAAAAAAATCCTCTTTATAATATTATTATAGTGTAGATGTAGATAATATTTCCCTAAATCTATTTAACTCAAATTCAAGTTTTTAAATCAACGATAAACCGACATGTTAATAAAAAGGTGAAGTTTTCGATTTCCTTGTTGGGAACCTGCGTGCTAAACCGTGGCCTTGTCTTAATGTTAAGTAGGTAGTAAGTAAGTACCCAGTGTTTGCACAAATGTCTTAAAAAAATAAACTCTGCCACTAAATGAACCAAACTTACCGTTCACCAACCCCACAGAAACACACAACACCAAACGCATCACGAACTTCATTATAATTATTTTCACTTCACTAACTTTCTAGATCAATTTTTAGACACTATCCATAGCAGCGCATTTTAGAGCTGGTTTTCTTTTAGAGTTATTATTTTTAGAGAAATATCTGGGTTAGGTACTGGAGACCGGCACACAGGTCAGACGGAGTTAAACTGATAAGATTCTGCGCATGTGAGTCCAGGCCCACGATGTGCACATAGTTTATCGTGAAATCAAAGAAATACATAATGTTCGTGCGTAAATTATGTATCTAGTTATCCTCATTTTGAACAAATAATAAATATAACAGAAGTTATTTCGACCTCAGAACTGGCAATTTTTTTTTGTTTGTTTTTAAAGTATTTAGAGTAACGTCTTTATAGATAGAGGTTATTAAAAAGTAAGAATCAGCACGTTGAGAAACACATAGTGGGGTACTTAAGACTCAAGCTTACCTACAAGATTAAATATTATGATTAAACAACAAATTTTAACTCAATAGCATGGTTTAATTCATTGCGAATAACTATGCATATATTTTTTTCGATTATGATAAGAACTCTACATTATGTGAATACAAAAATGTAATACGTAGCTTACTTATTATATCTTACAAACGTAATAGACTGTGTTGCAAAAAATTATAATCATTAAGACATCCAATCTCAACATTTATATGAATTCAACATTCTCATGATATGTAGTCCTTTTATAATTGCGAACCATATTGACTGAAAATGTATATTTTTAGGCCATGAACCCATACCCCACTATGCCCCTTTTGACGTACTCTACTATGCCCCACTGTTACTTTAACAACAAAACACAAACTAACACTAACTTACCCTTTACACAAACAATCTTATATTTTTAATTATTAAAACCAGAAATTCACTGCTATAAAATTTAATTATAACCACCATAACTCATAAGGCTTGAGAAACAATATCTGTATAAAACGAAAACACTGGTTTTGAGACTTTTGTTTAAATAGCATAAACGGCTGTCAAAATGGCATTGCTCGTCCGTGGAAGTTACGTGCCGATTGTTGATCAATCAAAGCGAGCCATTTAAATCTTTGCCCGACGTTTCATTCAACTTGCATGAGCGATACCCCGCTATGCCCCGCTACCCCACTATGACCCCCCTACCCCTACCTCACAGAATCAGCAACCTGAAGTGGCAGTGGGCAGGCCACATAGCCCGTAGAACCGATAACCGTTGGGGAATAAAGGTTCTCGAATGGCGACCGCGAACTGGAAGACGAAGTGTACGGAGACCCACCACCAGATGGACCGACGACATCGTCAAGATTGCAGCTAATCGGTGGATGGATAGGGCTCAAGACCATTCTTCGTGAAAATCCTTGGGGGACATCTACTTTCAGAAGTGGACATCTATAGGTTGTTGATGATGATTATGATGAAATGAATATGGCAATATGGATTTTTTTAACCTTTCTCACCCCACTGCTGGGCAAAGGTCTCCCAAAGACTTCCAAACATCTCTATGCAGAGCCTCATCCGACCAGCCTCTTTGAAGGCATCGAGCTCGTCCCGCCAACGCATTCTATGTATTTAAAAAAAAAAAAGTAAGTATACTAAAATACAAGGTTCCCATAATACAAGCTCTGCTTAGTTTGGGGGTACATGATGCTGTGTGATAGTGTACAGCATTATCATTGTTATTTATAAAGAAAAGTAACAGTAGGTACCCTGGGATTCAAACTCACGACCTTTGAATCGAATGTCAAGGCACTTAGCGTCTAAGCAGCGCCTAAATTGCTGGTCTAACATTTCAGCAAAATAACAATAAAGTCTAATTTGGCACGAAATTGGCTACATTCGTACTACGGACCTCCCTTTCAGAGCCTAATTGGCACTTCATGAAAACCTCATAAATGGAGGCGCTTTCTTTTATCGGCGACTTTAAGGAAAGAGGTTGTGTTGATATCTGCACGAAGGTAAAACCTCGTTTAAAGTCAATTAAAAAAGACGTTATTGTTGAATTAGCTCATTCTAGAACTCATTTTGAAAATCGTCAGCTAAACCAATGATTGAATTAATTAGAAAAAGGTAGGTATGAAATCTGCGTTAAATTAACCGATAGAGAAAACTGTCGATTTAAAAATCAAGCGAAACGTTATTAACTTTTGATCCCAGATAAACTGGCCAAATCTGGAAAACTTACTCATGTCATTGGTCCAGCAATATACAATAGAAACCAGGATGAAGCCAGGTTTTTAGCTTAGATTAGAAGAGAGACTCAGTCAATCAGAGTAGAAACTCAGTGGAACAGTTACTGAATATCCTACTAATAACCTATAATCCTAATTCCTACTAATATTATAAATACGAAAGTTTGTGAGTATGTATGTACGAATGGATGAATGTTTGTTACTCTTTCTCGCAAAAACTACTGAACGGATTTGGATGAAACTTGGATTTTACATAGTTTGTGACCTGGATTAACACATATGCTACTTTTTATCCCGGTATATAAAAGGTATAAAATTATATTCTATACCTATATATCTAAATGTATAAGTTCCTACCTACTAAGTTAGGTAGATTATCTTACTAGCTTCCGCCCGCGGCTTCGCACGCGTGGTACCGGGATAAAAAGTAGCCAATATGTTCCAGGTCACAAACTATGTGTATTCCAAGTTTCAGCCAAATCCATTCATCCATATATACTCATAAACTTTCGCATTTATAATATTTGTAGGGTAGTAGGATAATGACTGTTTGTTTGTGTGACCTGAACTTTATATTTTATAATTTTATTTTTGAGCTAATTGACGTATATCCACATAAGAATAAATGATTAAATTAACATCCCTTTCAGTAATATCTAAACAAGGATTATTATGTATAGCTCCATATTTAAAAGGAACAGCTCCTACATGGTAATTGTAATTATATAAGGATAGCTAACTATGTATATTCCAAGTTTCATTCGAATCCCTTGAGTCGTTACGGAATTTTGTAGGAACAAACATACTAACATACACACAATACACAAACCTTCATTTTTATAATAATAGTGTGATAACGATAATGTTGACTACGGAACCCAAACAGCATTCAACAAAAAAGGATTTCAAAAGCTTAACTCTGTTCCGGGTTTTTAATAAGCCGATTATTTAACTGTTGTAAAGGGTGTAAGTAGGAAGTAGGTACCGATGGGTTTTCGCACATTCGTTTGTAAAGCCGGGTACAGGCTACTGTAACGTAACATGCAATGTAACACGCAATGAAAGAATTTGCCGTCCACATTGACGCAATGTAACAGAATTCCCATAGTGTGGATGCCTTGCGCGCACGAACAGAGGGCCATGAGTTTTTTGCCTACCATCCGCAAACAACTTTCCAACAAATAGTTTTCAAGATAACGTCTCTCACAAAGATTTATCTATCGACTGAAAGTTTACGATATACTACCTAGTATACTTCCACAGACTTGTCAAAATACGAACTCGTACTGCCAAATTAGCACAAAAATGATCGAAAACTTTTTTCGAGGTCGAAAACTACGAGTCGATAGAACTCGTGGTGCCGATTTTAGTTCATGCACGTTTCCCTAGAGGCGCTGTACGAAAATGTATGGAAAGATACCGAAACTTATAAAGTTTTCGAAAACTATCAAAACCTGTGGTAAGCCCTCAGAGCATTTCAAGTCGTGTGCGCCGCAATCTGTGTCCACACTTATGAAATGCTCCTTTTCCCTGTTACATTACAGCAGTCTATACCCGCTATAACACCGACGCAAAAAGTCTGTGGCATCGTACCTACTAAACGGATGAACCGATTTTGATTTTTTTTGTTGAAAGGTGACTTGGTCGAGTCGAGTAGTTATGATTCAAGAAAATCTGTTCAGCCGTTTGAATATAATCCTTCGGGCGGCCTTAAAACTCCGACACCAGAGTTGGCCATACGCAGAAGAAGCTCGTTTCTTGTTGATGAGGGGTGAGGGTTGTGAGCAACTTCCACATATTTGAACGATTCGTAATTTGGTACTCTGTTACTTCAATAATTTTGCAAGAACCTTGACTTGATGCGGCAGCATCTCCTGGAATCTGCAAGATACCCATCTCCTCACAATCACAAACTTAAAGCAGGGGTATCGTGTTTGGGCTCATTGGAATTGACTCGATGAATGATTTTTAGATCGATGGTGATCAGGATCTTGTGATGGAGTAGGAAAGAGAAATGAGGCTGATGATTTGATGGTTGTGGCTGAACACAATGGTCTCGGGAGAAAAACAGCGTCCACTGTTAACGCAGTGGGCATAATGCTGAGCCGGGGCCTATTTGCTGCTGTAGCACACAATACATATAAATAATAAGTGTTTCTATTTAACTAATAAATTCGTAGTTTTATATGTATTTGTATGCTATTTTATAGTAAATAAAGTGATGCCTACGTCTGAGACTGTGTCTAGGCTTTTACGTCGGGTTTTCATAAATTTATCACTATGTTTAAATTCAATTAAATAAGGTATGGTATAGCACGCCTCACGTAAAAAGAACGCTGGAAGAAGTGGGGGGGGTGGGTTTGCGCACGGGTAAATACCGATAAATTGCCTAATGCGCAGCTGCCAGCGTTCATTTTACGTGACGTGACAAATACTTAGATTTTTGAAAAAATGTATTTAATATCACTTGCCATTTTAAAATGATCACTATAGTTAGTGGTAGAGTTTGTGCGGAAGACATTCACCGTTATATATACCTACCTATTTTTTTTTTGTAAATCCAGTCAATCATAAGTATCCTACTCACATGTAAGTATATAGAAAACACCCAGACCAAAAACTAGCAGACCATGCAATAGTAGATTGTTGCGAGCGAGGGAGGATGACAAGACCGAGTTATAATGGGTGGTTTTGGCCCGAGTAAAACACTCTACTTTTCACTTCGATTGCGAGAAAATAAAACAATTCAAAATTAGACAATTTTCAGAAATTTTATTAAAAATTAATCAACCTTCATAAAACATCACCAAGACGGTTCTATTTTAAAAAAAAATAGATTGACGGAGCACCAAGAAGTCGAGTTTTTATGTAAGAGAACGAATGCTTTGTACGGGCTGATGATTTTAGACAAAAATTAAAAAGAAAAAATACTTTGTAGCCTGAGGTATTAAACTCGAGTTTTAGGCCCGCTAAGCTACACTATTATGATACACTTTTTGGGCAAGAGAAGTGAAAATATAATTTGTCCCGCAGCTGGAATCGGATCTGCAACGTTCAGCGTCTCAGGTGGACTTTCGCCCACTGCGCCCCAGAGAACGTCTACCGAGTGCCGTTTGATCGCAAAACTTTGAAATTGTCTTTCTTTCTTCGTATGAGCTGGCCAACTTTGACGGAATTTTTAGACCGACCGAAGGCCTCCGACATGTTTTGACGACTGAAAAAGCCTGGACCTACCTAGCCTTCCGAAGCACGGAGACGCTCAGAGCGTCTAGTACGAGTTGCACGATCCGAAAACTTTTGTAGTATACTATATCGAGCTCAATTTTAATGTACGTTTTTTGGAAATTACGCAACGGGTTTTAAGTAGAAACTGATCGAACAAAGATAATATAATCTTCTTGCAGATTGTAATAATTATTACTCAAAACGTTGAGGTAATTAACGAAAAAAGGTACTACAAAATTGACCTCGAAATAGACTATAAAAAATTTGGTATTGTGCAAATCGTACTAGACCCTCAGATCTTAATGCCACTAAACGGTAACCATCAAAGTACTGATCTGCGGGATTTTGCCATCGAAATTAGCCACGCCACCAGCGCTTTGAAATAAAAACGAAGTCAAAACTTTGTACAGAATGCTTCTACTAAGGTCTTGTTAGAGTAGACATAGGTACCTACATACTCTCCGCGCGTGGAATTGGGCTGCGGCCACTGGGTCAAGTTGAGTGATAATGAGCTCTAAAACAATTACCCAACTGTGTAAAAATAGATAGGTACTCCAATCGTCATTCATTATTTTGATTTGGAGATTCGTAGACCTACAAATGAGCTCATTCAATGCTAATATCGGCCTCTGTGGCGCAGTGGGCGGAGGTCCGCCTAAAACTAAGTATTTTATTATTTTTTCCAAAAAAATAAGGGGGCGGCCCTTTCGTATGTCGCCCGGGGTCATTTTTTTATTTGGTACCTGAAGAACTAGCAATACGAGTAACACGTGTGTCACGTGGGTATTTCTTAAGTAAGCAACAACATTATTTATCCAACTACTTTAATGAAAATTATAAGTAATTATAAGTATCATAAGAATAGTCCCTATTATCAAAGTCACATTCGTTATCTATCATTTCGCAGAAATCATTGAGCGTTGAGATCAAGTATCATCTTGGAAATTCTGATTAGCATAATGAGTAAACAATGTCAATCTAATACACTACCTATAGTTAATTACTTAGAAAATCACAGCCGGATATAGGTAACTACAGAAGCCTTGGCCTGATCTTCCGTGCGTTAGATTTCCTGGACAAATTAAATTGTAGAAACTGCAAGGTAGATAGATTTGGGGGTCAACAAACATCACGAAAAAAATATGATGTTGCTTGTTTATATAAAAAAGGGCGTAATGGCGCTCATTAGGGGAGGCCTATGTCCAGCGATGGTCTGCTATGGGCTGTTGATGATGATGATGATGATGAAGTAAAAAATATTGTATCCATCGTGGATCGTGGGCCGGATGCATGAGACTAGATGAGACGACCTTTGAACCGTGGAGATTGGCACACAAAAAGGGAGGCCTAGGTAAGTATATCCAGCAGTACAATATGCAGTGTGGTGAAGTCGAGCTGCGAATGACGAATGAATTAAGGGTGCTGAAAACTAGACCCATAAAACTCTTCGGGTGCTGAAAACGCAATTTCGCGTAGCGTCATGTCCAAGGCCCGCAATCAACGTGTTAAAGCTAACAGATAGGTACACTACTGGAGATTCCGAAGATGGAGCTTAGAACCCCTTACACCTTATAGGGTATAATTAGTCAAAGCTATGTAAAAAAACGAGGGGGTGTAAGGGACTACCACCTTTGCTCTTAACGTCAGCCTCACCTGAATGACCGAACCATTCATCGCGTGATGAAGGGTTCGACGCTGTAGTAACAGTTGACGGGGCCCCGGTAGTATTCTACCACGGTCCCGGCCCTGTCGGTGATCGTTCGCCGGAAGCGAGCCTCTCGTATTTCACTCATCGGGGAAGGGGGATGTCCCACAAAATCACGGACACCCCGCACCATTGGAGACCTCTGCAATGCAGGGTTGGGGCTCCCCGCACCCATACCCCGCTGGTCTCCATCGAGTGGAAGAAGGCGGTTGAATTGTCGCCGCCTTTTACCGGTCCTCAGCCGGCGAAGTGGGTCAGCAAGAGGATCTTCTCCCCTCACCCGCTCCGCTGTCTCCTTCTGCAAAATTACATCCTCACAGAAGGAAACCACACCCCCCCAGGCGCTGTCATTATCGAAAATGGCCTTAACTACACTCGGCAGAGAGGTCTGGGCCAATCAACGTCTCTAATGCTTGGCGCTGCGACGAAAAGGTATTACATTCTTGCAGCGTGTGCTGCGCGGTATCTTCGGCTGCACTGCAATATTTGCAGGCTGGGCTTACTTCTCTTTTTGCTATGCGGTGCAGATACTTTCCAAAACACCCATGTGCGGAGAGCACTTGTACCATTCTAATGATACCGTTCGAAAGTAGTAATTCGTACCACTTACCATACCGCCCCTTGTTTTTTACTATTATAGTAAACGGTATATGTATAAATATGTATATATTTCCGGTCGGCCCCAAGCGGCAAAAACCCACGCTACGCCACTGGGTAGAAACTAGATGCGTAGAGCTCAGGACAGGGCGCAATGCCGCTCATTGGAGGAGGTATATGTCCAGTAGTGGACTTCTAAAGGCTGATTATAATTTTGTAATAAAACTACTAACATAATACTTAATAATGAAACTATAATTCGATACTCCATAAAGTTAACCAACAGTTCACAATCCTAACATATTCACATACAAAATCACTTTCTAACATCTCTATTGACTTTGCCGTATATTTCTGGGAATGCTTCCTTGCAGTGCGGGAGAGAATCCCGCACTTTGTCATACAGCGTGTGATCAAACATCTGTCTGAACTCTTCTTTCGTGGTGTAAGTGTCAGCGTACAGCATTTGGAAGCCGTTGTGTTGGATGACGAAACTTTCGACTCGACGCGTTGAAGGTACCTGGCGAAGACAACTTAATTTTTGATCAATTTAATATTTATACAGGGCGGGGCAAAATTTTATCTCATTGAGCGCAGCCAACTTTTCTTTTGTAGTTAGAAGGTGTATGTTCTTAGGAAACTAAAGGTTTATTATGAGTTCATGCATGCAACCAAAATGTCATTTACTAGGCTGACTGTAATTTTTTACAAAATTTCTAAAATTAAATTGTTTTTTTCTTCAAAATAAACCTATAGTTTCCTAAGAACAAAACTTTCTAAATACAAAAGAAAGTAGATGCTCTAATTGAGGTAAAATTTTGCCCGACACTGTATAACTAAAAGGAAACAATAGGGTCTTAGAGTGGTGGTCTAGTCGGATGTGTCCCAACCTCCAATCCGGTCAGGTGTTCTGTTGTGATAAATTGCATCATATTAAAATTGTAACTAAGCGATTACTTGTCGAAATCTTGACAGACAGACAGGCAACCAAGGGATCCTTTTTTTCCTTTTGATGTACGGAATTCTAAAATAGCACAATCACTAGGTAACGTTTTTTGAATTAGTATCTGGAAGTGATCGCTTCGAAGCTATAAGACCATCATTATCATCATCATTAGCCTATAGCAGTCCACTGCTGGACTTAGACCTCCCCTTAAAGAGCGCCATTGCGCCCTGTCCTCAGCTCGCCGCATCTAGCTTCTACCAGCAGCCTTTCGCAAATCATCACTCCTCCTGGCCGGAGGGCGTCCTACCCTACGTTTGCCGAGCCGCGGTATCCGCTCAAGAACTCGTTTACCTATACGGTTATCGGTCTTCGGCAGGTATGGCGAGCCCACTGCCACTTCAGCTTGCTAATTCTCTGACCTATGTCGACAACGATAAGACCATGGTACCAACATTTTATTTTATAAGATACCTACGTCTGTGGTTTCTATAATGAAGGTGTACGTACAATAAAGTTTTTTACATTCATTCATCTGTCGTTATTCACGGGAGGATATGAACAACTTACAGTTTCAAATCCTTTAGCCTTAGGTACGCCGTACACTCCGATGTCCACGAACATTTCAGCCTCTTCCGACCTGATCTTCAGGAGGCCAGGGTTGTTGAACACCTTGAACGGGCATATCCACATCGGATAAACCTAGAAAGTAAACAAAAGTTTATAAAACTATAGAATACACCTCTATTTAAATCTGGTAGTAGTTCTGACCCTACTAATTTTAGGCCGATATCAGTACTGCCAACATTTAGTAAAATATTTGAAAAGCTTATTCTTAGTCAGCTGCAAAGCCATTCTAACTTTAACAATTAGATGTCAAACAATTCGGATTTACGCGGAGCAGATCAACAACCGATGCCAGTGTTAAATTAGTATCGCATATTTATGATGCCTGGGAGGACTCACATGATGCTTTAGGCATCTTTTGCGATCTGTCTAAGGCCTTTGACTGCGTACACCATGAAACATTAATCAGGAAAATAGATCACTATGGTATAATGGCCCTAAGGGCTTTAGCCTTTCTCACTTCTTATCTATCTGACAGAATAAAGAAAGTAGACGTAAATGGAAAGTGTTCTCCAGGGTCTGTGGTAAAGATGGGTGTACCGCAAGGGTCAATTTTTGACCTATTACCCCAAACTTGGACCATTTTAATTTTTAATTTACATCAACGACCTACCTCAACTTGTGAGAGACAACCACGAAATTGTATTGTTTGCGGATGACACGTCTCTTTTATTAAATTATAGCGACGGCAGACCAATTTTGTCGACGTAAACAATGCAATAGTGAAAATTGTTAACTGGTTTGATGTAAATAATTTATTACTGAACTAGACTAAAACGAAATGTATAAGATTTATATTACCAAATGTTTAACAAGTTAAACCTCACATTAAAATAAAAGTGAAGATTAAAATCTTGTGGATACTAGTGTAGGCATAACTTTAGATAATAAACTTAAATGGGGCACTCACATAGATGGGTTGTCGAACAGACTACCACACCTTTCTACCATAGGAGCTTCAGACGCACTGCTAACTATCACCCGCATCAAGTTGATATTCCATTTAATAGGACTAAGCGCTTCCAAACATCATTTATAATGCGCACTCCTAAAATATGGAATCAGCTGCCAGCATCTGTTTTTCCATTGTCTTATGAACCTAACGGCTTCAAAAAGAGAGTTAATAGGCATCGTCTGGCAAAGCTCGTCCCATCGTCGACCTCTTCCTTGCCCACGCAAGCCTCGAGGTCAAGAGTTGGCCCATTGTAAAAAAAAAAAGACTCAGTTCTGCAGCATATGCAGTCAAAAGGATCCGTCAACTACTGACGTAGAAACGGCTAGACTAGTTTATTTCAGCTACTTCCACAGCGTTGTGTCGTACGGCATTTTATTGTGGGGGAATGATACAGATATCAACACCATATTTGTGCTGCAGAAGAGGGCTGTTCGTGCAATTTATAATATGGACCCCAGATAATCACTTAGAAGTTAAAAGAAAATAATGTTATTATTATTATTTTTATTATTATTTATTTATTGGAAAACCAACAGCTAAAGATAATATCCTTAACATAAATGATTAGTAACAGAAAGCCAATTACAGGTCTTCACTAGTAGCTACATAATTGTGATTAAAATGTGAACACAAAACAAAAAACTTCATGTTAATCTGAATACTCTGCGTGCTTCTTAAGCTGAAATAAAACAGGAAAGAAAACCATATAATAGGAATGGAGCAAATAGTTAAAAGAAAAAATTATGCATAGTTTACCCTAAAAAGAAGTTAAGGGATAGGCACCGCCTTGCCTTAGGAATGCTGATACAGAAGGGATCAATATCCAACAACTTACTGAAATTGTTAACAATTCTGCTCGCTCGCACCATGTATGAATTCTGCCTGTAGTTAGAAGAGGCACTAGAGACATAAAGAGGAGGATTAAGCCTAAGTACTCTGTGGGGGATGTTAATGCTTAATTTACTAAGTAGCTCAGGGCAATCGATATCATAAGATAAAAATTTAATATAAATAAATAGACTGCAATATCACGCCGATTTTGCAAGGGCAGAAAATGAAATTTCTTACAGAGATCAATATACTTCCCAGAATGATATGGAATCCTTGTTCGAAAGCACAGGTACGTATCTCAAAAACCGCTTCATTGAATTGAATAGCTTCAATACGATCGATGTATTTATCGTAGCAAGGATTCCATATCTGAGAAGCATACTCCAGATGGCTCCTGACGAAGGTATAATACAGTATTTTCATGGTTTTTATGTCCATGAAGTTCTTAGACAGTCGCATTATAAACCCTAACGATTTAGAAGCTTTACTGACTATTTTATCCACGTGAATATCGAAAAGTAATTTGGAGTCGTGATACACCCCAAGATCACGCATACTTTCAAGTTTGGAAAGAACTTGGCCATGTAAGGTATAATTTGTGGGAACAATTTTGAATTTTCGAGTGAAGGTCATAACAAAACATTTAGTGGGATTTAGCTCAAGCTTGTTGATACGACAGTAATTTTCAAAACGAATTAGATCTTCCTGAATGTAGAACATATCCAGATCAGATGATACAGTAGAATAAATTTTCATATCATCTGCGAAACACAGAAGATTAGAAGATCTAAAACAGGCATCTATATCACTTACATAAATGATAAAAAGTAGTGGACCTAGGAGAGATCCCTGAGGAACTCCGCTAGGGACAGGAACCCAACTAGATATATAATTATTGACAACGACAGCCTGGGATCTATTGTCAATATAGGATGAAAACCACCTCAGCAAATCACCTCGTATACCGGACTTGGCAAGCTTGAATAATAAGGTATTATGATCTATTTTGTCAAAAGCTTTGCTATAATCGGTGTAAACAACATCCACTTGCTGACCGGAATCCATAGCTTCAGTAATATAGTCATTTAAAAGAATAAGATTCGAAACGGTAGATTTTCCTCTTAGCAATCCATGCTGAAAAGGACTAAAGGAGTTCTTTAAAGCAGAGTAAACTTGATTATAAACTATACGTTCAAAGATTTTGGCAGCAATGCAAAGTTTAGATATGGGTCTATAGTTGATGACCTCAGTTTTAGAGCCCTTATGTACTGGGGTAATAAATGCAGATTTCCATAGCTTGGGAACAGTACTTAAAGCAATAGTCTTACTAAAAAGAAGAGCAATACGATAGGCAACTGAGGAAGCGCATCTTACTGCATATATGGCATGCATTGCGATACATATATGGCATGTTATGACAATGCCTTGCCATATATGTATGAAAACTTAATATGTGGTACATTAAGTTTATATACGAGTATACGAAAATATATTAATTTGTAAAAAAAAATAGCGACAATCATAATGTTAACACTAGAAATAAAGATAAACTTGATAAAGATAAAGCTGTTCCTACTGTACGGCTCCATAAAGTTAGTCAATCATTTAAAGGGCATAGCCTAACAGAGTTCCTTACCAATTCTTCTCTGTTTGAAACGCGTTACGAATAGGTGTAAATTAAAAAAAAATACGTTTCAAATTGTACTTTACTACTTTTTTTTTTTTTTTTATTTTGTTGCGGTTTTGATAAATGTTTGCATTATCTGCTGATATCTATGCTATGGTCTGGGTGTTTTCTATGTATAATATGTAATTTACAAAAAATATATTTATGAGTATTTATCAGTTATGGTAGTACCCATAATACAGCTCTGCTTAGTTTGGGGTTAAATGATGCCGTGTGGTAGTGTCCAGCATTATTTATTCTTACCTCGAACTCCTGGTGGAACACTTGCAGCGCTTTCTTCAGATGCTGTATAGGCACCAGCATGTCCTGGATGACGTGAGCCTTCTCGTACAACTTGGTCACGGCAGCCGGCTGCGTCAGCTTCAACAGAGAGACTTCAGGCGGCATCAGCCAGCCGAAGAGATACCGGAAGATGGGGTTGTTGCCAAAACGGATTATGTCCTGACGAATTATGAAAATACAAATAAGGTACCGGAATCGGATGGTAAGGAGTCCCAACCTCCATCTTTGGAACCTAAGCGATCCTTGGCTGCCCGAAGTGTACCCTGCTGTATAACAAACAGGGTTCTGGCAACCGGCTGATTACGGCATAGCGCAGCCTAACACTGGCACAGCTAAATCCATTGGCCGTCGACGGGCAGCAGTGTCGGTGGTGCAAGAAGCTATGCTCTGCGATCCCCAATCCGCATGCCCAGTGTGGGGTTTAGTTTATGGGCATATTCCCTACTTTTTAAGGCTATGTCCAGCTGTGGACTGATATGTTGCTGGACATAGCCCTAAAAATAAGGATATGCCCATAATCCCCACGCTGAGCATTCGGGGTATCACAGAGCACAATTTCTCGCACCCGTCGGCGGCTTGGGTATATAGCTGTGCTGGTATGAAGCTGCCGCAATCGGCTGACTGCGAGGAGCCTTTACCCTTTCTTAAATAAAAGCTTTTCCTTTTTGAGGTACGAAATGGTAAGAAGTAGTACAGCTCTTTGTGAAGTGTTCGTCATGGAAAGTATTAGCTCCAAGCCTCATTCTGCCTGGTGACCACTTAAAATCTGGTCATCATGTGCTTGTTCTAATTTCGAGCACCTACCTTACCTACTTTTTTTGAATTGTTCCGTTTTTTATGGTACCTGAAGGAATAAGCATATGCCCTACCTGATGTTAAGTTCTAACCATAACCTAACACAAAGCATTGCGTAGATCACGCTTTTTTGGAACGCGCCTTACGATGCAACGCCCGGCGTCCATCAACTAGAGGCATGAAGATGATAAGCCTCTTGTGCTTGTATTTTCACCGACACACACCCTTCGAACCGAAACACATCAAAAGCTGTTTTACGGCAGAAATAGGCATGGTGGCAGTACTTCTCCGGACGAGACCTCCACAAAGAACTCTACTACTGCTACTACCAACTACCTTCAATGTCTACTACCTATTATTAAAGGAAACAGTTGAAGCGCTCGTGTGGCTTACTTCGGTGTCCTTAGCAGATCAACTTAGTTAAGCAAAGATCCGCCTAGTCACTACTTGGATGGGTGACCGTTTAGTGGCATTTAGATCTGAGCGCTTCCGTGCTTCGAATCGGAAGGTACGTTAAGATGTTGGTCCCAGCTTTTACAGTCGTTAAGCCATGCCGGAAGCCTTCGGGCGGCCTAAAAACTCCGACACCAGAGTTGGCCACTAATCCATACGAAAAAGAAGAAGAAGGAAATAGTTGGATGACCAGAAATTTTGTTATCAGTGTATCTGACCACGTGTACGTAGATACTTCATGTAACTCACACCTGCATTTAAGAAATACCTAGATAGTAGATAAGAGGCGATTATGATAATCCTTTAGGCAGAGATACAACGAACTCTAGGTCATTATCATCAGTGACGTAAGATTTTATACTAACTAGTGGAACTACGTAAGCCGTGGTGCCCTAGTGGACTTAAGATCTGGAGGTCGTGGGTTCGAATCCCGGCCGTGCACCAATGGATTTTTCGTTTCGAAAAAAATATGTGCGCTCTACCACGAGCTCGAACGGTGAAGGAAAACATCGTGAGGAAACCGGCATGCCCTCGAACTAAAAAGTTCGAAAGGTATGTGCTAGGTTAGTGTTCCAATAAAAAGTGGCGATGGGCTTGCAACCTGTCAGGTGGAATGCTAGCTGCTTGCAAAAAGTGGGCATGTATCGAACGTAATGTTTGGACTTGCCTCTGACTACCCCCGTTAAGGTATCCTCAATAGATTTGCGTACTGAGCAATATCTGAAGATTATCCATAATGGGGAAAAAGTCGTGAAGATGTTTATGTTTTTTATTTTAGTGGAACGTAAACTGGCTAATTCATTTCTTCTTCATATTATTATGATAGTGGTTTTAGGCAGCCCGAAGAAGCGCTCGTGGCGTGGCTGAGTTAGTAGCTAACTCTAGGGTCGGAGTTTTTAGGTCGCCCGAAGGCCTCCGACATGGCTTAACGACTGAAAAAGCCTGGATGAACATCTCAACATGCCTTCTAGAGCACGGAAGCACTCAGATCTCAATGGTTATGTTATCCACGTTGAGGTATTGTTTATGATATATTTGGTCAGCCATGTTGAAACCATCAGAGCCAACCACCACCGCATTTGAACAACCTGCCAGATGCGATGCTGACGCGATGTATCAAGTTGAGATATGCATGTATAGGCCTAAGGTTCCAGGCTTTTTCATTACATGTGGGAGACCTTCGGGCGCCGGGCGGTCTAAAGACTCTGACACCTGAGTTGGCCACTAGCAATTACTAAGAAGGACAAAAATACCAAAAGGAACCAACACCAAGAACCGATGTGGTCCACATACCGCGCATCCAAATCATGTGGATGCGCTGTACCTATTATTTTGAGGGATCTAGACCTTACCTTACCTCCTTACCTTCCTTCTGGTCTTAGTACCTGTACTTAACCACAACAACAACGTCCACTGCTGGACATAGACCTCCCCTATAAGAAGAGGGATATGCCCAAAATCCCCGCGCTGGGCAAGCGGGTTGGGGCTCTTAGGGCACAGCTTTTCGCTCGCCAACGCTGCTGACCAGCTGTGCTAGTGTTAAGCTGCGCTATGCAGCAATCAGCCAGCCGCCAGAGCCCCGTTTGTAAGTTAGCAGGGTGCACTACGTGCAGGTGAGGTTGGCTTGGTTTCCGAAGATGGGGTTGGAAACCCCTTACACACCTCAATATCTAATTAATCCTTACCTGTAGCTCCCAAAACAAGCTCCTGGTATGCCTGTGGTAGTAGTCCCTCAGTGGAATGTAATCAGTAGCTTGTTTCAGCTTTACAAGATGACGCTCAACTTGCGTGAAGAACCATTCGGCGTGCCAAGCGCCTATGGGGTTTAGCTGGTGAGAAAAAACAGCTTATATGCATAAAACTCTGAAAGGCATATTGAACACACGGTATTCAGTCTGTCTTAGTAAGATTGTCTTGTACTTAGCGTAGTATATTATGAGTAAGTCACTAATGGCCGGTTCCTATATTATACCGTTACCGATTACGCCCCGTTTTCCCCTGAAAAACTGTCAAATTTTCGACGCCGCGTTGTTAATTTTTGACAGTTTTTCAAGGGAAAACGAGGCGTTATCGGTGAACGTTGTATAGTTTCTGTAATTGTGCAAACCAATGGCAGCGCCGCATTTTGCGCGTGAAAAGTCCTGCTTACTATCAAGTCTCGTTTGTTAGTTAGCAGGGTGCACCACGTGCAGATGAATTTGGATTTGGTACCCCTTACACCCCATGTATGGCATAGCGTAGCCTATCAGTCAAATCCCCTATCCGTCGATGAGCAGCGTGGGCGGTGCGAGAAGTTGAAGAATTTGCCCTGCGATCTCTAACCAGCCGCATGCCCAGCGTGGAGATTATGGGCATATAGCCGTTCTTTTAGGGGAGACCTATATCAAGCAGTGGCCGAAATAATCTGGTGAGGAAGATGGGTGAGAGAAAGAGGCGAAACGGTGACAGATCTGATACAGATTCTCAGGCCCTTCTATTAGGCAGTAATTTTACTTTTCTGTGGCCAAAATCAAGTACTCATACAGCATCATGTAGTCCTAAACTAAACAGAGCTTGTACTACTATGAACCACATGACTGTAAAGTGATACTACTAATGTAATTATTTTTTTAAATACATACATATTATTAACACAGAAAACACCCAGGAGTCCTGGGCCAGGACCCGAGACAGATATCTGCAGATAATGCATTTGTCCCGCGGCGGAAATCGAACGCGCGATCTTCTGCGTCTCAGGCGGACCTTCGCCCAATGATGAGATTATGATGATGATCTTGAATGGTAATTGAAATAAAATTCTGAAAATGGACTGATTCACAATAGCCGTTCCTAGTGTAGACTCAGAGTGCCTAGTGCGAGTTTTTTTACCAGCTCTATCGCGTTTCCGTTCACGCAAATTTATATGGAATCGAGGCATCGCTATCTAATGAGACGCGTGGCACGGACTCCTTTCCATAAAAATTTGCAAACGCGATCGAGCGGGTAAAAAAACTCGCACCAAGCACTCAGTTCCTTGGATAAACTAGGGATGCACTAAGAAAGAGTTTAACAAAAGTCAACCTCAGTATCATACCTTTCCATCTCTCCCGACTTCGTCCACCATGTCCCCAGTCATCACCACGCCTGTATCCTTGGTGTACAGTAACGCTTCCACGAACTGATGAGGATTTTTCTTCAAAGACTCTTCATTAAACCGTTTTACCAGCTCGTCTATACTGCTGTAAGGATGGTATTGTACACGGACATACCTGAAAGATAAAGTATTTAGTAAGATCGTGATTTCAAGTTTTGTCTATGCAACAGTATTTCGCACTTCAAAATCAAATTTACCTATTCAAGTTTCAAGTTTCAAGTTTCATTTATATAATGTAAAAAATAACATTACAGATGCTTACGATCTATGGCATTACATTTACGTAGTCGGACACAGATAAACAACTAACATTTTACAATAATAGAAAGAAAGAGAGTGGGTACCTACCATAGAATTTCTTTCATAGAATTTAAAATATAAAAAAATCTTCTTACTTCTACATAAATCGATCCTTACGGGATCTTCCTTAATTTAATACTTATATTCTAAGTCTAGTCCTATGAACCAATATCTAAAAAAACTAACTAAGTAAGAAGAACTAAGCGCTTATTTCTAGTTCAGTTTCAGTTTATAATAAGAAGAATTAAGCGTGCAGCAAAAGATTACCTACGGTTTTCAGTTCCTATATTTTATAGAATTTCTTTCGGAACCTTGATATGACACAATACATGCATTTTAACATTTAGAAAGTAGGGCAAAGTTAATGTTTTGACACAAATAACGCCATATCATGCGAAGCTGGGACGGCTCGCATAATTACTGGGACGGCTTGTAAAATTATAAAAAGAAAAGCTTACTTCTTAGCAGGAACCACTTTGATAACGACTGACGTGAGGAAGCCGAGAGTACCATAAGACCATGGTACCGCGTAATACAGATCTGGGTTCTCGTCCTGAAATGGTAGAAGACATCTTAGGTGAGCGCAGCGAGCGTATGAGCTAAATACAAATATGTAAACCTCTAACGGACGGCGAAGCGAGCTTTATTGAATGGGTCTAACTAATCGGAAGCCTGTTGCATGTCGTAGTTTAGACACGGTAGTTTTACAATTGTTGTTAGGTGGAATATGAGTTTAACAAGATCGCCTAGCTACTAGGGCTTGCATTCGAATATTCGAATATTATTTTAGTTCGAATATTCGAATACTGATATTTCAATATTCGAATATTCGATTAAAATTAATAACACCGAAATCGGAACACAGATGTGCATGAAATGCCACTTATGAGTTTGCGCGATATATCCATACAAGAAAATACAAGTTTACGTCGTTGTTCGGGTAAACAACATGACGAATGATCCGATCCGAACCCGATAAATTTTATCGGGTTCGGAACACGGTTCGGATACACTCAGAAGTGTCGCGTACTTGACGAGACTGTTCTGTCCATTCGTCTCTGTCGTGAATGTTTATTTATTTTCATGATTTTGTTAAAATAGATTTTTAAGACTGTTTAGGGTGACATTACCGAGCCGGTCAAACGAACCCTTATGGTGCTGCTTTGTGCGTCTGTCCGTCCTTGGCGTGGTTTACTTCGGTGTACTTAAGAGATCACCTTGGTTAAGCAACTCTCAGCGCGGTCATTACTTGAATGGATAACTGTTTAGTGACATTTAGATTTGACCGCTTCCGTGCTTCGGAAGGCACGTTAAGATGTTGGTCCCGGCTTTTCAGTCATTAACCCATGTCTGAGGTCTTCGGGTGGTCTAAAATCTCCGACACTAGAGTTGGCCACTAGCTCATACGAAGAAGAATATTTAAATTTGTGGTTGATTGTGCGTGTAAATCGCCAATGTCTCGTTACGGCGACACAACTTTTGGTATTATTTTTTAATTTGTTATTTTAAATTAGTTCATGGAAATAACGCTTTTAAGAATAAAATAAGTTGATATTTTAAACTTCTTCATGAAAATAACACTTAAAATAACAAAATAAGATGTGATTTTAATAAGAACATAGTGTTTTTTCTATTATTCGAATAATATTCGAATAATTCGAATAGTACCCGAAAAAAATTCGAATATTCGAATATGAAAATTTTCGAATATTTGCAAGCCCTACTAGCTACTAGGGCCTAGCATACCCCAGGAGATCCTGTTAAACTCTTTAACGATCCCCTGAGAACAGTAGTCCAAGCTATGATGCATACGTCTAATAGGAAGCCTTTTTTAAGACAAGAAATAGCCAGTAATGAAAGAATTTTTAGGTGGATTGTTTGAGTTTTGAAGAAGATAACAAGGTTAAAATATCACACTTTCATGTACGTAGAATCAAAGTCTAGACCGTTCACATTATTCTAGTTTTTAAGCTATTGCATAGCTTCTATCGAGGGCCTTGAGCGCGGCGACCGAATCCAGAAATTCCGTAACGAAAAAAAACCTCACGCTCCCCACTCCGACGGGCACGGAGGTGTGGCTTGAAGGCCGTACATTGTCTAATGTCGTTTCTTTTCGGCAGTCTTCGACACGGTGTTTGTGTGCGTGCAACTAGACGTATTGTACGACTCTACGAAGCTCGCACGAATCGAGACGATCACCACGCTCAAAAAGCGTAACTTGAATTAATATCAAAGAAAAAGAAATACTGCATAAATAAAATAAATAAATAATTATAATTGCATAAGTTGATACAAAATGCTATGCAATAGCTTTACCGCGGCAGTCCCCGAGTGCCACACGTCTTTTTTTTTATTTCACATCGATCGGTGCAATATTACCGAAGTTATAAGCATGGGAAGTTTACGTAGGTTTTTTAAATCTCGCTAGTGATCGCGAGCAGCGCGTGACGTCATCGCTCCTATACGGCGCCGCGCGGCGGGCGTCCGTAGTACATTTCGCTGCTAAGTTGTTTGCTCTCGTGCGCTCTGGTTATTTTTATTAATTTAAAATAATGCTGATTGAGTGAGTGTATCGTGTAAATTATTGTTTTAGAACTAAAATGGAAGAAGGATTTCAAAAAGGCCAATTTAACAACCTTCCCATAGTTCACGATATGATGGTGGCAGATTATTTTATAAAAATAAAGAAATCATTAACCTTGGAATGGTTTAATAAACTGCGAGTCGAGTACCCTAAATACCTACTAATATATACATGCATCGGGGAGCCCCCCTTAATTCATTTTAATTTAATTTAATTATTTATTTTAGAAGTCAATTTATAAACAAAATATTCTGTGAATATTTCAAGCGTCTACCAGTAGCCGTTATTAATATCGAGCAAAAAACGGCAAAAAAAGTGGCAACAGAAATACATCATCGGTGAACATTTCAACTGTCTAACTATCACGGTTCATGATATACCTACAGCTTGGTGACAGATAGACGGACAGAGAGACATACAGACGAACAGCGAAGTCTTAGTAATAGGGTAGTAGTAGGTAGACGCGTAAGTAGGTTTTATGATTTTGATTATGTAGAAACCCAACCTAGGTACATTTTTATTTGATTTAACTTTAAGTAGGCAGTGTAGGTTATCTAATTAAAAACAGTCTGGTAGGTAGGTATAGGTAGACAAATCGATGTGGTGAGTTACCTAAAGGTAGGCGTACTAACAACTAAAACTAAATACCTAGGTTGTTTTTTTCCCTTGCAAATATCTAGGTAGGTACCTACCTACTAAAATTTCTCTTAAGATTTAACATCATGTACCTACCTACCTTAAACAGTGATTATTCAGTTTTCGTACACAAGACACCTAAACACTTAAGTAAGTGTTTAGGACCCAAGTACCTACCTAGTAGGTATGCCTATTTTCGGAGTTTTTAATGTAGCCAGCCAGTGTAAAATAGTTTTCTGATCTAATACTAGGTAGGTAGATATTATTTGAATTATCATTGTTCCTAAAAAGAAATAGGTGGCTAGGTAACTGGATAGTAAAATGTTCAGATTTATTATTATTCGTCACAGAATAATTCTTAAGACAACCCTAACGTTACACGTGCCACGTCAGTAGAGATAGAGCTATACGATAGAAAGGGATGCAAGTTGTAGGTTAATATAAATGTTAGGCACTGAACTCGGTGCGAGCTGAATAGCACTTTATTGCGTAGCAGCTAAAGTCGCTATTTATTTAAATGATTGCGCGGAGTGAAGTTTCTGTCCTATCTGTATTCTGTGCTACTACTTAGTATTTCACATGGTATTTGAACAACTGACATCGAAATGATCCTCACAAAAATATATATGCTGTTGTTTTTGGCCCTAATGGATGTACTCTTCTCATAGCATTTGTCAATTTTTTCTGATTTTCGGATCCTTAGGAACGTAAAAAAACAACTTTTCGGGTGTTTTTGTGGCCCTATTTTTACACTGAGACACAATACAACATTTATTAGATGGACTCATGTAGTTTTTATTGTTTCTTATTTAAAATAAACAAAGTAGTTCCGCGCGCGACGGGCATATTGGGGTAAATGCTTCGAATCCCCGAGTCGCTCGCCGGGAGACAGGAGCGGTGACGTCATCAACGTTATCGCGCTCGGTCCGCGGCTTAGACCGAAAATGTTAACTTTGCACTTTTATATCTCGGTCAGTTTTAGAGATAAAAAAATAATAAAAACACAGTTGTTCTCGTAATTTTGTGTAGAATTTTTTGGCATATTTAACAAAAAATGGTTTTCTTCTTCATTCCCAACTGCTGATAGCATACCCCAGGAGATCATGGTAACTCTTTATGTTCATCAGGATCCTCTTAAATGGGACGAATTGGTGCAACTACTATTAGGTACAGTAGTACCAGTCGAAGTATCGACCATTGGGTCGCAGCATGAAATTCCTTAATAAGTTGTTAGTTATTTAATTTTGCACCGACCTTAGTCAGGTATTAAAGACAAAGAAAGCTTAAGAGTTGTCAGAATCAAAGAATCAAGAGTTGACTACTCTTTTCTATGGGAAAGTGTATAGAAAAGTAATTTTATCTCAAAATCGATTAAATCTTATCCAGAAAAAAGGTGAATGTGTGAAATTTTATGCCAAAATCAGCGGGGTGATTGGCTAACTCTGTTGCAAACAGAAATGATTGACACCGGCCCTATTTTTACAATCTTTGATATTTTATCCGTCGAAATTCAATGAACGGCAATTGACAAACTGTCACAGTTTGTTAAAACAGGATCGGTGTCAATCGTTTTTGTTTGCAACAGAGTTAGCCGATCACCCCGCAGATCAACGTTCCTATAAAAAAAATTACATTATGACACCATTCTACAGAATTAAGGTGACGATACATGTCAAAATCCCTCTCGCTCGCACTATTCAACATTTTTGAAGATATAAAATCACTGAATGTAGTTATGCAAAATAGCAAACCTTCACGGCCTAGAAAATAACAAAACAAAGGTTCAGCAATAATGTCATGTTGAACCCAACACATTTTCATACCAAAAAACTTGCACCAATGTGATCAATTTTGGTACAATTTTTTGGATTGTTGATCTTTGAATTGATATTCTCTAGAATGTGAAGGTTTGCTTTTTTGCATAACTATAGTCAGTGATTTTATATCTTCAAAAATGTTGAATAGTGCGAGCGAGAGGGAGGTTTGACATGTCCCTATAGTCGCCTACATTGGTGCAAGTTTTTTTGTAAGAAAACGTGATAGAATCAAAATCATATTATTGCTGAACCTTTGTATTGTTATTTTCTAGGCCGTGAAGGTTTGCTATTTTGCATAACTAACTACATTCAGTGATTTTACATCTTCCAAAATGTTGAATAGTGCGAGCGTGACGGAGGTTTGACATGTATCGTCACCTTAAATGTTACTTTGACTATCTTCAACAGAAAAGTTAGAATTTTTTTTCAATAGAAAGGTTTGGCTGGCAGAAAATGCTGCCTTTTTTTAAATTTATAGTGCAATAAAATAGAAAAATAAAAGTTTTTGACTCTCTTCTACAGAAAAAGTGTTAATATGACTTTGTTTACAGAAAAATGTCACGATTTTTGTGTTAAATCTGAGTTGAGATTAACCTTAGAGTGATTCAGTGGTCAATGCTAATGATGATGAGCATACCTTGCTGCAAGTAGCAACGGATCCATCAGCCAGCACCAACTCGTATTGAAGACAGATGTGCTGGAACAGCCCATGCTGATGCGAGGAGGTTTCCACGCCCGTGCCCATCACCAGCCCGCCTACTGTGAGCTGATCTAACTCAGGGACTACTGCTAGGGCTAGTCCTAAGGGCTCCAGGGTTCGGGAGAGCTGGCCCATCGTGACTAGAGGCTCGCAACGAACTGTCTGGAAAGGAAGGATACTGAAGCTCGATCACGAAGACTAGCAAAAAAGTACTCGTACTGTAGGCGTAAAAGTTTGGCTAATGACAAAGCGTAGATTTAAAATAACATTTTGTCACTGGCCAAAATTTTTCGTTACGTTAACGATACGTTACGTTGAATATTCGTGATCACCCTACCGACCTATTCAAAACAATAGAAATCCATCACAGTTGACAGCTGCAGCGCGAAGACTTCTGGCCGGTTCCTATATTATACCGTTACCGATTACGCCTCGTTTTCCCCTGAAAAACTGTCAAATTTTCGACGCCTCGTTGTTAATTTTTGACAGTTTTTCAAGGGAAACGAGGCGTAATCGGTAACGGTATAATATAGGAACCGGCCATAAGTCTTCGCGCTGCAGCTGTCAACTGTGATGGATTTCTATTGTTTTCAATAGGTTATCGGTAACGGTATAATATAGAAACATGCCGTTAGTCATATTTAACACCAACGTTATTTTGAGTCTACGCTTTCTTATTAGCCAAAATTTCATGATACGTTTGCGATATGATAGGTTGAAATATTCGTAATCGACCTGCTGAGGGCCTAGTACGAGTTGCACAATTCCAAAACTTTTATAGTATACTATATCGAGCTCAATTTTGGAGTACCTTTTTTTCGTTAATTACCTCCTCGTTGAGTGATAAGAACTGCAATCTGCAAGAAGATTACATTACCTACGTTGTTCGATCAGTTTCTACTTCTTCTTCTTCTTCTTCTTCTTCGTATGAGCTAGTGACCAACTCTGGTTTCTACTTAAAACCAGTTGCATAATTTCCAAAAAACTTCCATTAAAATTTTCTCGATATAGTACTATAAAAGTTTTCGAATTGTGCAACTCATTCTGGGCCCTCTGTTATTGACCTGTTGTCGTGTTACACCTCCACTAAACTGCTGAACTAATTTTGATTTTAGTGACAGGTGAGTGGAGCCGTAGAGGGAAGCTAGACCGCTCTGGTACAATTCATAATGGCCCTAGGATCTCAGTCAATAAATATTGTTTGAGTTTGAGTAGATTTACTAAGGGCCATTATGTGCAACGACTTTTTATGTGATGGTTAATTATAATAATTATAATTTTTAATTATAGGTACCTAACTATCGCTGCATCGTTTATGATGACAGTTAATATATGAAAATGTCTGCCATCAACAGGCTTTAAAGAGCTGGATACCTAAGTAGGTATCTACCTAGTGACTTTTTCTACTAGGTTTACTTGTGTACTTTACTTAATTTTAATTAGTATTATACCTAAATGCGAAAGTGAGTGTTTATATAAGTACCTATATTATGTTTGTTTGTTACGCTTTCACGCCCTATCTCTTACTCGACTGATCATCATGAAATTTCGCAAAGGTCAAAGGCATTGTCAAAGGTACAGGATAGAAAAATAACTATTGACGCGAGTGAAGCCGCGGGCAAAATCTAGTAAACATATTCGGACGGCCTCTGTGGCGCAGTGGGCGAAGGTCCGCCTGAGACGCAGAAGGTTGCGGGTTCAATTCCCGCTGCGGGATAAATGTTTGCATGTTCTGTAGATATTTGTCTCGGGTCTGGGTGTTTTCTATGTATGATATGTATGTATTTACAAAACAAAAATTATATGTGTAGTATATCAATCATGTGGTTCCCATAATACAAGCTCTGCTTAGTTTGGGGCTACTTGGTGCTGTGTGATTACGTCCCGCATTATTTATTTATTCACGCGGCGAGCGATGATAAAAAAGATATTAAAATATCAAATATCTCGAACACAAGCAGTGAATTATACTTTCTATGTGATTGACGTACGGTGATATGGTCAGAAAAAAATGTTTTTATCATACAAAGCGCAGTCTCTCAAAAAATCACCTATTCACATAAACATTTGGAAGAAATAATTTGGTTTGACGTCATCGTTGGAGACCTAGCCGGCTGAGACAAGAGGTTGCGGGTTCGATTCACGACAAATGCGGGTTTTCACATCTTTTTCCCCTCACGATTGACATTATCAGATTATCTGTGCCGCATATCCTGCACTGTGGTACCCGGACAAAAGTAGCCTTGTTATTAATATTGCCCATGTTATTATTCCAGGTCTAAAAAGATGGACGAAAGAAGATTAAAGCACCTGAACCTATGGGGAATCACTAGGAGCCCAGCGCATCCATTCTGGATAGAGCGATAGCGTACGAAGCCCTACTAACTGCCCCGTGCGACAGGATCACCAAACAACAAACATGCCCGACCTGAAACACTACCGCATCCAACTACACGAGAACCGGAGCGATCAATCAGGGCTCCATGAAGTCCGTGTATACTCAAACGGTTCGAAAACCAAGCAGAGAATGGAAGTAGGGATACACTCGCTGGATCTCAATATCACATTGTGAATTTTTGGCCATAACCACCATAACCGAAGCTGCCGCTGCCATCAACCGACGAAATCAACCGAAGGTTACATATGGATTCTAGCGAAGAAACACTCAGAGCATTGGAGAGCCACAGCTGTAACTCTAAGCTCGTCTACGAATGCCACCTTGCCCTGCACAGTATCGCCTCAAATAATAATGTAACTCTTCAGTGGATAAAGGGACACAGCGGATCACTAGGACCTAAGTACCCAGTAAAAAGTGGCTTGTGTATTAGTCCAGGGTTTACATTCCTACCAAATGTCATGCAGCCATCGAGGTGTCAGTCCAGCTTTCGCATAAAAAAAAATACAAGCTTGTTGTGATGTGCGTTACTCCAGCGGATTGTGGACTCGGATCAAGATGAAAATATATAGAAAAATTAGAGCGCCATGTCCTGTAAATGTGTCCCAAAAATTTAATTTGTGCCTATCAAAGTTTCAGAGTCATTCAAGATTATAAGATGCCGCTGCAGTAACGCCTGAAACGCTACCCCAGCGGCATGATTTTTACCCATTAGCCTTAGCCAAATTTAAAGTACCTTAAAAGATCTAGCTTTTTGGACACTGGGAGAGTGGTGACGATCTGCGAAAGGCTGCTAGTAGAAGCTGGATGCGTCTACCTTAGGACAGGGCGCAATGGCGCTCATTAGGGGAGGCCTATGTCCAGCAGTAGACTGGTATAGACTGATGATGATGATGACTGGCAGAGCAGCGGCATTTGTGCCACCTGTGGTTTATGAGTTATTGAAGATGCCGCTGGAGTAACGTTTAGTAGATTTCCGAATTTTCGGAGCGGCTGGACTGTGTGCTGCCGATTCATCTCGAACGCGATTTCGATCTCTTCATCGCGTTGGAATCGGTGTGAATTCAGTATAAAAAACAACACTTTATCAACGATTCAAAGTAAGTTATGATATTACTTGCTCGTTGATCCGAATACCGTAAAGTACATCACGAAAGATCTAGCGAAATATACCCTCGAGAGCAATGAATCCGGGTCACTCAAAGAATCCAAAAAATCTCGGAAAGTAAGAATGCTAGGTTAATGCAATAAATTGTATTTAATAGACAATTTAATACTCCTTAAATGAAAGTATTGAAACTTCTTAGTTATTGTAAAGTTATATCATAAAAAAATCAAATTTGAAAAGGGAACACTGTCGAAGATGGAACTACGAAATTACAGGATTTGTTTTTGCTTTTGTTTGTAATCTGTCATTTATGTTGGTACATAAACCAGGTTGATAGTGCTCAATATTCATTATTCAAGCTGAAATCATGTCGCTTACACTTGAAGAATGCACCAGAATACTTACATTGGTGGAAACCGGCCGGAGTCAGCGCGATACAGCCAGGACTGTCGGTGTGTCGCTGTCAACAGTACAAAGAGTTCTCCGACGTTACGAAGAAACTGGTTCTAACCTACGCAGACCAGGAACGGGCAGAACTAGGTGTACCACAGCACGAGAAGACCGATACTTGGTGAACACCATGCTTCGAAATCGCTTTCTCACAGGAACTGAACTCACAAATCAGTTTCGACGCCTCGGAGGAAGTAACCCAAGTGCATGGACAGTAAGACGTCGGCTTGCTGAATCTAACTTAAAACCCCTTAGACCTGCAAACGGCCCTAAACTGGAGCGTGGCCATCGTATTTCAAGACTAAGATATGCCCAGAACCACGTAAATTGGAGTATTGAAGATTGGTCGAAAGTTATGTTCTCCGACGAATCAAAATTTATGCTCTACAAGCACGATGGAAGACACAGAGTGTATAGAAGACCAGGGGAAAGATTCAAGCAAGCATGCATCGAAGAAAAAGTAGCCTACGGTGGTGGGTCTGTACTTGTGTGGGCCGGAATTTCCTCTGAAAGTCGCACAGAGCTGGTGATCATAGAAAACGGCTCTTTAACTAGCGTAAGATATGTGGAAGAAATCCTCAACGAACACGTTGGTCCATTTATGGTCAATTTGGGTGAGGATGCTATATTTATGCATGACAATGCCCGACCTCATACAGGTAGGATTGTGAATGACTACCTTCAAGAGATGAACATTACTTGTATGGAGTGGCCAGCGCGCAGCCCGGATATCAACCCGATCGAGCATGCTTGGGACGAGCTAGGGAGATGCGTAAAACAACGAAACCCTCCCCCAATCACGCTTCCTGAGCTCAAAATTGCTCTCACAGAGGAATGGGAGAATATTCCCCAAAATCGTATAAGGAACTTGGTGTACAGCATGCCAAACCGCGTAAACGCAGTAATGGAAGCACGAGGAGGTAATACGAAGTATTGAAATTAAAGAAAATCGTCATAAAGTTCAAAAATTTCATGTTTCCTATTTTTGTTTTAAGGAGAGATCAGCAGTTTTTTTTCTTTATGTAATTTTGTGTAAATAAAATGTATGGTGACTCATATTTTTTTAACTTTCATTTAAGGAGTATTAAATTGTCTATTAAATACAATTTATTGCATTAACCTAGCATTCTTACTTTCCGAGATTTTTTGGATTCTTTGAGTGACCCGGATTCATTGCTCTCGAGTGTATATCATACTAAGAAGTTTATGTTAGTCTGAGCTAAGAAGCTCTGGGTCTAACTCGCATTTGGCCGGTTTTTGTTTTGCTGTGCACCGTTCTCGTGGAAACTTACCATGTTCTTAGTATCCACTTCAAGTACGTCCACGAGGTCGACCTTGATGTTGGTGAAGCTTTTCTTGTAGATGCCCTGGCGGAACGACATGGTCTGCCAGGTGGGTCGCGCCGTGCATAGCTTGGTTGAACGATCGCCGGAAAGCCATCTCTTTATCTAGAACATGATCGCGGTGTTGCTTGCATAGACAATAGTTTAGTTCAAACCCTCTGCTGGAAAATCACATTAGATAGGTATACGGCCTCTGTACCATAAAGACCACACCAAAAATAATTTACTGATTCAAAATTCGCACATAAATTCTTGGAGGCTGCAGAGCTTCCAGAGGAGAATGAAACGTTTTGTAACCCAAGTGTTCCAATTACTTTTACATTGTTCCAAGCACGAAGTACTTATAATTATTCCATGGTTTTACCATAGACAGCTTAAATAATTTACTAATTTTAAACACAAACGAGCCTCATTCCGCGAGTGTAACGAAAAAAATACTAGCCTTGCTTTTTACTTTCTTGCTGAAAGTGAGTAAAGTAGAGTATTCACCTCGGGAATAAAGCTGTCTTCGTCTTAGGCGAGCTTGAAGCCCTCGATGCACTCAAGCTTGCTCTCTCTTGCGCTCGTGATTCAATATGACGGCCGTGACCTACGACACTGCTTTATTCCCGTGGTTATTAAATCTACTATTACAGTTACTGCTAGAAATGTGGGTTATGTCTGGTGTTTTTTTTTTGTATTTTAAGTGTTTGCCCACACTTCAGGGAAAATCTAAGATTTTTATATATCCCAAAAATTTCGACTCAGGCGGGATTTGAGTCGAAATTTTTGGGATATATAAAAATCTTATGTCTGGTGTGTTAATTGAGTTAACAAAAACTACTTATATTCTTTCAGCAGTTTTTTCTCTACCTACATGTTTTTCTCATTGTAACAAATCTCACTAATACCGCTTAAGGTCGAGGTTAAAATTAATATGAGTATTTTTATGTTATTAAGTGTATAGGAACCGGTCTTAGAACTTGCGCAATTAAAGTTAAATAAGAACTATGTTCTTGGAATGACATTGGCAAAAAACTACAATTTTTTACATTCTTCAATAATTTAAATTTATAATTCAATAATATCATGCAAAATTCGCTAAAAGGTTAGGTACCTGCCTAATTATTGTATGAAAATACTCAAGCGATGTTGCCTCAAATGAGCGCTCCTCCAATGTGTTTACGCTAGTGCACAACAATTAGAGTTAGGAACACTTAGTGTTAGTGGAGGGGCTAACAACACATTTAGATTTTCAGTTCTGGGTCTTCTAATCCCATCTTAGGTTTGTCCTCATCTTGGATTTAGGCACGGAATAGATAAGTAAAATTTATCTAAGATCCTCGACATCTTGTCTTTTTTTATGAGAGTTAGGACTCAACCTATAGATAGGCACGGCTAGGCCCCTCAGAAGTAAGTGGTACATATTAGTACGCGCAATGCTTTGACGTAGGCACGGGAATTTTCGGAGTAGGATGCAAAACTAGCCTGAAATATTGTTCCTAGGAATGGGAGCTACCGCAAATGAAGTTGCGAACAGGCTGATTTCAATACCAGTTGACTCGTAGGTACATAATATGAAATGCGGGTTAAAATCCCGTCTGGTTCAAAAATTTTACTCGTATTTCTCATAGACTAGCGACCCGTTCCGGCTTCGCACGGGTAGTATAGTGTGGTTGCACGCACACAAACACCGTGTCGATGACTGCCGAAAAGAAACGACGTTAGACAATGCACGGCCAAGCCACACCTCCGTGCCCGTCGGAATGGGGAGCGTGAGGTTTTTTTCGTTACGGAATTTCTGGATTCGGTCCCCACGCTCAAGGCCCTCGATAGAAGCTATGCAATAGCTTAAAAATTATATTCTGTACACCATCATGAACCACTCTGTCGAATGGTGAAAATCGCATTAAAATTCGTTCAGTAGTTTTTCGAGTTTACGGCGAACAGACAGACAGACCGACGCGGCAGGACTTCGGTTTTATGTAATGTATTGATATCATAAAGCTACTAACTTGTCTCTGAACATCCTTCACTTTCTTATCGTGCATCTTGGGTGCGCTGTTAAGTTTGAAAACCACATAGTTCCTGATGGTGGAGTAGACCTTCCATAGCACGGAGAGGGGAAGGAGAAACAGTATCACCACCACCCAGCGGTACTCCACCAGGATGTATTCTGTGAGGTTCTCCGGCTCGAATGTCATGGTGCTCTAGAAGTTAAATAAATAAAATAAACATACAAGCTTAAGCATAACAAGCTACGTAACTTAGTTATACTAATTTATATTCAACAATGAACCTACCCTTTGTTTTAAAAAAGAAAATGCAAGTGGTGTTTACCTGTAATTGTTTTTTTCATGTAGCATAAGACACTTAATTAGAATAAATAGTTTGTAAGCTTGTTAAAACTGTTGGTAGACCTAAATAAATAAATAAATAAAATAAATGAAATAAAATAAAAAATCATTTATTTCGGGCATCGGCAAAAATATGATTACTGAGGCCCATAGCTATAAATACTTTAGACTAACATACATATTTTATAAACTTTTTTTACTTATTAACCTAGGGGGAGGGATTTCGCGTGGTTGTGTGCGGAAAAAAGCAATGTGACGAACAGTCAATCCGAACAGTCAGTCCGAATAGTCAAAATTAATAAACGGAGGATTTTATTAGAAAAAATATATGTAGTGACATAACTTTGTGGCAAATGTACAATAACCCCCGCTACCCCATAGCGTCTGTAAAGCAATGGATAATACTCACTTTTTAAAATACATTAGGTAAGAGATATAAGAATATTTAAATTATAAGGTCGGTTTTTAGAATTATTATTATTTATGACTCAATTGGTATTTAAATCTTTTTTTCCCTCTAGTCTTAATAAACTTATTTAAAAATAAACAATTTCTTAAAGCTAAGATCGACAAATACGGAATTAAATATATTATTATAGGTAAATATTTTAAACTGTGCCTGAACTAGGATAAATCCTGTGTCTCAGGCGTAAAACAAAGCTAATAATAAACCACATCACCACATCAGCTTATATCAGTCCAATGCTGGACATAGGCCTCCCCTAATAAAGAGGGATATACCCATAATCCCCACGCTGGGCATGCGGGTTGGGGATCGCAGGGCACAGCTTCTCGCACCACCGACGCTGCTGCCCGTCAGTGGCCAGGGGATTTAGCTGTGCCGATGTAGGCTGTGCTATGCCGCAATCAGCCGGCCGCCAGAGGGGTTCGTTGTTTAGCAGGGTGCACTACGTGCAGGTGGGGTTGGCTTGGGTTCCAAAGATAGGGGTTGGAACCCTGTACACCAATAATAAACATGAAAAACAAATCAAAATACTTAAGTTTTAGTAGGTATGTAATACTCAACTTATATGTTGTTGTTTTATATATAATCTTAGTTTTAAATGCTTAGGAATATGTTAAGATCTAAAATAATAGGTAGGTACATATTTATGTAATCACTTCATTATCAATCTTATCTTGTTTATTTTTATATCAATTGACATTTTATGGTTATAGGTTAATTATTAATTTTATTAAAAATTTGCACACCTGATAAAGGTAGAATATAATGGGGACATACAAGACAATAAGAACTTTAGTACGTAATTATTCATGTAAATTAATAAAAAAAATATAAAGAAAATAAAACAGATAAGAATATGTAGTCCTATGTTACCTTCCTACCGGTACCTAACACTAATATACCTCTATATCCTACATTCAAAAATTCTAAACCTACACCGATGTCTTCGGGCGTCCTAGTATTGATAATATTATCAGCTAAACAACATCCACGTCCACATGTCTAATGTCTTACACAAAATAAGTATTCCTTACCAAGACACACTTCGGTGGAATCGGCGCGGGCGCAACTCTCCTGGATAGGAACTATCTATCTACGAGCTAGGGAATGCGTGGGAGAGGGCGATCCCTTTCCTTGACCCCACGCTTGACCTGGGCTTGATACGAGGACAAAGGAAACACCTACCTACACGAAAGTAAGTTAATTTGTCTTCAAAAAAACCGGCTCTACCATAGAATTTATTTAGGAAAGTAAAACTTGTTTTTTTTTAACAAAAAATAGTTGAGAAGTGTTTTCTTCGTTGAGAGGGCAGGACTTTTCCGGATATTTACCAAACCGCAGTACCTATACCTTTCTTAGTAACAGCTACTTAAATAAACCGCAAAATTATGTCTCGGGCGGAATCGAGTTTAAAAAAAATTATGTGTGTTATTTTTGTATGTAGCCCCAAGGTAAGCAGAGCTTGTATTAAGGGAACCACATGACTCCTAACTACTTAGGATTTTTTATAAATAAATACATTTTAGGTATACATAGAAAACCCCCAGACCTGAGGGCTTAGTACGAGTTGCACAATTCGAAAACTTTTATATAGTATATATTTTCGAGCTCAATTTTGAAGAACGTACCTCACCGTTATGAGTGATAATTATTGCAATCTGCAAGAAAATTACATTACCTACGTTTTTCGATCAGTTTCTACTAAAAACCAGTTGCGTAATTTACAAAAAACGTACATTAAAATTGTGCTCGATATAGTATACCATAAAAGTTTTCAAATTGTGCAACTCGTACTAGGCCCTCTGAGACAAATATCTGCAAATAATGCAAACATTTGTTGTGTTGTGTAGTTTCAAATATTAGGTATATTTGAAATGGTAACTTCATTATCAACATCATCAGCTATTTTCAGCCCTCCTTGCTGGTTCTGCAGGGCATAGACCTCCTTATTGATACCACTCGCCCGATCCTGCGCTAGGAGGAGCCAGGTGCACCCACGGTAGCTAGGTAACACTAACTTCCCATCAATATATACAAAAATACTTCCTTCCCATGTCTATGAGTTTTCACAATATATTTTATATGAAAATAGAAAATTTTCACGAAAGTTTAAATAAGATAGTTAAAAACGCACCTCTTATGATCTCGAACTGGTAAACGTCTAAATCACTCCATAGCTACCGGCACACTGTTTCAAGGGCGTCAATCGACTCCACCAGCCCCGATGGCCTCTGCGATAGTCCACCTTATCACTTACATCTTACAGTACATAATAGAAAAAGCTATTTTAATTGGCAGTGAATTGAATTCAAACTTCTGAATAAAGTTGAATTTTGAAAACCAGGCCTAATCAGCGAGATTTATATGGTTACATTGTATATTCAGTACCTATCTGATATGTGTATCGGATTTATGGATTATCTATAATCCAGTGTTAACACTAAGGCGTGTGTTGTACGTGGTCTATTACATAAGTGCTCGTTTGGTTTTAAACTGGCATGTTCCATCGAGTGACGATCTGCGAAGGGCTGCTGGTGGAGGTTCGATGCGTCGAGCTCAGGACAGGGCGCAATGGTGCTCATTAGGGGAGGCCTATGTCCAGCAGTAGACTGGTATAGGCTGATGATGATGATGACTGGCAGAGCAGCGGCATTTGTGCCACCTGTGGTTTATGAGTTATTGAAGATGCCGCTGGAATAACGTTTAGTAGATTTCCGAATTTTCGGAACGGCTGAACTGGATGCTCAAAATGTGTTCTGCCAAATGCTAATGATGATGATGATGATGTTCCATTCGGTCATTGATCCTCCGGTGACGTTTCCGATAGGAGTAAGGGTTATGGGGGTCCATGAAACATAGTCAAATATGGCCGGAAAATCACTAAGATTATAAAATAAATAAATAATGCTGGACGTTATCACACAGCATCATGTAGCCCCAAACTAAGCAGAGCTTGTATTATGGGAACCACATGATTGATATACTACACATATACATTTTTTTTGTAAATACATACATATCATACATAGAAAACACCCAGACACCGTGACAAATATCTGCAGAACATGCAAACATTTGTCCTGCGGCGGGAATCGCACCCGCAACCTTCTGCGTCTCAAGCGGGCTACAGCTACCAGCTGTTTTTTTTATTCAATTCATCATCATCATCATCATCAGCCTATAGCAGTCCACTGCTGGACATAGGCCTCCCCTAATGAGCGCCATTGCGCCCTGTTCTGAGCTCGACGCATCCAGCTTCTACCAGCAGCCTTTCGCAGATCGTCACCCCACCTGGCCGGATTCATTGCCTTTATTCAATTGGTTGAATAAAAAAAAATACCGAATACCTCGGTGCTAATTATTTCAGTGAGCAATTGAGATTAGGAGGGCAGGACGAAAGACACTCAATAGACCCTCTAAACCTCCTACTACTTCAACATCATCATCGGCCGATAGCAGTCCACTGCTGGACATAGGCCTCCTCTAATGAGCGCCATTGCACCCTGTCCTGAGCGCGACACATCCAACTTCTTGGTAGAACTGCTGCTGCAGGTGCAGTCGCGAATCGTAAGCTTCCACCAGCAGCCTTTCACAAATCGTCACTCCACCTGGCTACTTATGACCAATTTATTTATAGACAATATTCTGCGAATTGCTCCATCTTAGACCACGTCTTCACTTGTTTCATGTGTGGTGGTGGTCAAACGCCTATGTTATGTAAAAAAATGTACTTACGTTCCTTTGTACATATTATGATCACCACCTAAGTATAGAGTAGGGGTTAATTAAGAATATGAGTAGCTGCCAATAATTTAGAATTGCAGGTTTAGTTATCTCAATGATTTTAGGTACCTAATTTAAAAGTGGAGGTTTGGCCTTCACATACTTACACTAAACTGGTTTATTTAAAAGCACAGCCTACGTGCAGAGGTGTACTGTAGTTAGGCTGCTAACTATTAATATACCAGTATATCAAGTCTATAGAATCTATTATGCTTACGATAACAGGGTGAGTTTAAATGTGTAGTAAATCCCGAAAGGAAGTTAATTTATTCCCGTAGGTCAAGTTCTACGATTTATGAATCATATATTTAGTTTTTCATTAATGTATTATGTACAACGCTTTGAGTGCTGAATAACATAACCCTCTATGTTCACCAACACCGGCACATGTCATGGTGTCGGAGGAGGACAGCAGTCAACATCAACATGTTAAAGAAAATGACGCCATTATTAAAACATCTATCAATGAAAATGAAAAATGAATTATTTGATATATGAGGATGTGTGTCTATGTGATGATAATAATTGTAGCTCTGCGCCTTACTGTTAAAGGCTCATTAGACCACTCGGTATTCAGTCTGTCCTAGTAAGAGTGTTTTACACTTAGCATAGTTTATTATGAGTAAGCCACTAAGTCGGTCTTAGCGTCTAAACACACTATGCCGAAAATTACGCGACGTAAGTTCCGCAGCTGATTTTGACAAGTTCGGCTGAATAATAAATAAATGATAAATAATGCTGGACTATCACACAGCATCATGTAGCCCCAAAGTAAGCAGAGCTTGTGTTATGGGAACCACATGATTGATATATTACATATATACTTTTTTTTGTAAATACATACATATCATACATAGAAAACACCCAGACCCGAGACAAATATCTGCAGAACATGCAAACATTTGTCCCGCGGCGGGAATCGAACCCGCAACCTTCTGCGTCCCAGGCGGACCTTCGCCCACTGCGCCACAGAGGTCGTGAATGCCATAACGCAACGTAATTTCGGCATAATGTGTCATCTGTAATTCAAATATCATTGCAGGCGTAATCATTCCAAACTTACGTCGCGTAATTTCGGCTATAGTGTCTTTAGACACTTAAGTGTGTTTAGGCTTGACTAAATTAGTCAGTTTGATAGTCTTACTAAGACAGACTGAATACCGCGATTCTAATAAGCCTTTTAGAGTGGCAAGTACAAAAAAAGTTAAAATTATAGTTTTCGGAGACAAGCATTAAATCACATATAAGTGAGGTTCATATACATACACATAAGAGTGGATGGAGAGGGTTGAAGACCGTTCTACGTGGAATTCCTTGGGGGAGACCTATGTTCAGCAGTGAACTTCTATAGGTTGTTGATGATTATGATGATGAAGTGAGGTTCTCACAACTTGTTGACAACCATGATGCAAATTAACCCCTCGGGAAAGATCAAAATTATTGTCAGAAAAAATCATGATATTCGAAATATTTTTACACATCGCGAATTTAAGTGCTGTCAAAATAGTAGTTATAATTGTAGAGGCATATAATGATCACCATTTACTACATATGGCTTGAGTTAAAGGAGAGTAGGGTGGAAAGAGTTAATTTCGGCAACCAAATAAATACTTCGACTGGATGCGTAGAAGCCGGGAGCTATGGCGCTCATTAGGGGAGGCCTATTTCCAGCCTATGTTCAGTATGCTAAAGGCTGATGATGTTAATGATGAAAGCTAAAGTTAGTAGTTTAGTTCAGTTTAGTCTATCACAAAAGCACGATAGCAAGAACAACAAGTTCCCGCATAGATAGGCTTTATATCTATTCGATTTACTCCCCTGAATGTCTCAAAAAAGTAATTATTGGATGACATCAGAAGACCAGGAACATATTTTTAGAACGTTACCTAACCTTCTAAGGTACTACCTGGTACCTTCATAAATAAATTTCAAACAATTTACAAACAGCCACGGAGTTTTCCATCTATGTTAAGTGGTGTTAAAATATTTTGCTTACAAAGTCTAACAGAATATGAGAAACCTACATATTGGGTAGGTACTAGGTACTATCCAATTAGCAAAAATGTATATAAACAGTAGCTATGTTATGTGTGGGACGATTTACAACTCTATACTTGATGATATCAATATATATGATTTTTTTGAAGGTAGTAGAGTTCTTTGTGAAGGGCTCGTCCGGGGAGGTACTGCCACCATGTCTATTTCTGCCGTGAAGCAGCTGAGCTGTGTTTCGGTTTGAAGGATATGGTTGCCGGTGAAATTACAGGCACAAGAGGCTTATCATCTTCATGCCTCAAGTTGATGGACGTAGGGCGTTGCATCGTAGAGCACGTTCCGGAAAAACGTGATCTACGATGCAATGCTTTGTGATAGGTAATGGTTACCACTTAGCATCAGGTGGGCCATGTGCTTGTTCCATCTTCAAGTAGTATAAAAAAAATATAAAGACTCTACCGTTACCTAAATTCTTAAAAAAGTTTAATATAAATATGGCTAAAAGAAAAACGCCTTTATTCTAAAAATGATTTATTCGATTCATAGCATGCACAAAGTAACTTATTAGGTATTATAATATAATGTTGTTATTATTGTCCATTATTTAAATTTGCCTTTGGTTTTTTTTAAATAGAATGTTTGTATAGGTAGGATTGCATGTTTGATAATTTTTTAAATCAAAATCAATAAATTTACCTACATATTATTGTATACGCCCATTAAGTTGGTAACATAGTTAGTAGTAATTAGGTTATAAACATAACCTATGTTAAACAATAAATAAATTATCTTATCTTATCTAGCCTCTTTTGCATGTAATAAGTAAAGAAGAAAAATATCAATAATATGGATAATTTATTATTGTCACTCAAAATAAAATAACTATGCTTACTTGCCTATTTACATAAATATAACAGTAACATTTTCATAATGACATCCCTACCCTTATACCTTACCCTGCACGATCTGCATCTAACCCTTAACCAAAATAATTTAATAATATCACTGTATTTAAGTTATCACAACACAAGAACCAGTTTATCAAAATTTAAGAACTTTCACAACTTTGAACTACATTTCTTATCTAGATGCGAAACTGGTATGATTTTACTTTTCTTCACTTCTACCTTTCTAGGAGCAGTGACGACCAGCATTCCTTCTGGTGACAGCCTCGACTGAGCCTCCTCTAGTAAACATCCTTCGGGCAACCGGTACTTCCTCACAAAATGTCTTGAAATAAACCCATAAGCATCCTTTTTTTCTTCGTGTTTAGCTTCAATGATCAACAGGCCATTAGCGGTTTTAATCTGTATATCTTCAGGGTTAAAGTCCTTTACGTTTAGACAAATTTCGTACTTATCTTGTTTGTTCAGCACCGAGTCATCTTTAGTCCACGGGAAGTTTTCCAGCCAATCTATTGATTTAAGAATGATCTCGTCACCGAAGAACGAGGGTTTGTATACTGTAGGTAACTCTATCATGATTTTATAGGAAATTTAAGTTTTAACCATCGATTAGACTCAAGGTCTTGTTATGATAGTAGTGACGCTGGACTGTCAAATTGATTTGCAATGTTAAGTACAGATGGCGCTTTAGCAGTGGCGTTGTAGGTTATCAGGATGTATTGATTACAAGGCCATTTTTGTGTTTACACTTAAACAATCATACTTTTCGTGTAGTTTTCTGATAAATAAGATCACTTATTTGAACAAATGTTTTGAAAGTTAAATATATAGGTAATTTTGTTTAACTCTCTCTCTTTGCAGATTTTGTAGGTTAATCTGAGATACAGTAACTTAGTGTTGTTTATGTTAAGAATACCAAACTTATTGATTTAATTACGTTTCGTTGTGCGGTGAGTGAATATTTGCTATCACAGAATACTAGGATGTTTGCTATCTTTGCTTATATTGTTTTTAGTCAATATAGGTGCCTCTAACAGTAGTTTTAAAAACATTTACTAAAAAAAAAAGGATAATGAAGGAAGAAGGTAAAGGATGAAGAATAGTTACCCTATTAATGTAATTCCTAAACCTTAGTCAAAATGTAGGACGACTGGGTCAAAAAATATTAATTCTAATTAGTCCGTCAGGTCAGATAGATCAACAAAAAATATAAGACACGTTTTTTTAATTTATCAAATAAATAATATTTGACCGAGATATAGAGCGTCAAAGTTCGGGAGTGGGGGCTCGTAACGTCACGGCTAGGTAAAAAATGTACTAAGCCGTGACGTCACGCGGAATTTCAACGCACTATATCTTTGTCATTTTTTGTTTAATTGACAAAAGTAAATGAAGGACTAATTAGAATTTTTCAGTCGTTATCCCTATTCCAATACTTAATTCTGTTTCTTTCAGAATCATAAAATAAAGAAAAGAAGAAATGTCTAAAGCAAAAATAGCGATCGTAACTGGAGCCAACAAGGGCCTAGGGTTCTCAATAGTCAAAATACTATGCAAAGAATACAATGGAAAAGTATATTTGACATCCAGAGATGAAACAAGAGGATCACAAGCTGTACAAGATCTTAAATCTTTAGGACTCAATCCGGAATACCTTCAACTGGACATAGCAGATTCCAAAAGCATATTAAACTTTGTAAAAGCTATCAAAGACAGAAACGAAGAAATAGACATTCTCATCAACAACGCAGGAATTCTCTTCCTAAAAGACGCGAAAGAATCTAAAATCCACCAAGCGGACAAGACTATTCTAGTCAACTTCTTATCTTTAGTTATATTTACCGAGAGTGTCTTACCTTTGATGAGCGAAGGTGCTAGAATTGTGAACATATCCAGCTCATCAGGTCACCTTTCAAGAATTCCTTCAGAAACGTTGCGGAAGAAGTTGAATTCGGAGAATTTGACGTTTTCAGAGTTACAGATGCTCATATTGAGTTATGTAGAGTCGGTAAGGCGGAATGAGGAGATAAGCGATGTGTGGGGCGATTCACCTTATGTCGTTTCAAAAGTCGCAGTAAATGCTTACACGTTCATGTTGAATAGAAGATTAGCTGCAAGAGGTAAATAAAATCACATATTAAATTGCTTAAGTCTGTTAGTAGAGCATTTCAAAACAGCAGAACAGGTTTTGATGATACCGATATCTTGAGCATTCTTCGAACGTCTGAAAATAGCCTTACGGAAGCAAAGAATCCATTTACGTACGATTTCGAAGTATACAGGTTAGCCATTGGAGAGTTCCTCTAAATTAAAACGATATCCGGAAGGTCTAATGTACGATTCATACCTACTTACCGGCGCGCGTCGCAGCATTTTATAACATTCTGAAGGACATTGAAACATCTACAAAGCAGTTAAGTTCCTTATTTGCATGCAATTTACGCAGCTTTGAGCTTTGTCAAACACTGACATAAATAGTGAGTAGATAAAGTAGTAATAGATGCGTAAATAGCATGCAAATAAGGAACTTAACTGCTTTGTGATGTTTCTATGTTATAATATTCTCCGACGCGCGCCGGTAAGTATTCTTCATCGTTTGATCTAGTGACGACTCTGTATAGGAGTTTTAAGGCCGCATCAAGGCCTCCAACTTGGCTTACCGCCGGTTCCTATATTACACCGTTACCGATGACGCTTCGTTTTCCCTTGAAAAACTGACAAATTTTCAACGCCTCGTTGTTAATTTCTGACAGTTTTTCAAGGGAAAACGAAGCGTCGTCGGTAACGTTATAATATAGGATTCGTCGGTTATACGACATGGCGGCGACCTTCTCTTTTATCTCTCATGTAGCAACTAGCACATGGCCCACCTGGTGTTAAGTGGTAACGCCTCGTTAATTTCTGACAGTTTTTCAAGGGAAAACGAAGCGTCGTCGGTAACGGTATAATATAGGATTCGTCGGTTATACGACATGGCGGCGACCTTATATTTTATCTCTCATGTAGCAACTAGCACATGGCCCACCTGGTGTTAAGTGGTAACGCCTCGTTGTTAATTTCTGACAGTTTTTCAAGGGAAAACGAAGCGTCATCGGTAACGGTATAATATAGGATTCGTCGGTTATACGACATGGCGGCGACCTTCTCTTTTATCTCTCATGTAGCAACTAGCACATGGCCCACCTGGTGTTAAGTGGTAACGCCTCGTTGTTAATTTCTGACAGTTTTTCAAGGGAAAACGAAGCGTCGTCGGTAACGTTATAATATAGGATTCGTCGGTTATACGACATGGCGGCGACCTTCTCTTTTATCTCTCATGTAGCAACTAGCACATGGCCCACCTGGTGTTAAGTGGTAACGCCTCGTTGTTAATTTCTGACAGTTTTTCAAGGAAAAACGAAGCGTCATCGGTAACGGTATAATATAGGATTCGTCGGTTATACGACATGGCGGCGACCTTCTCTTTTATCTCTCATGTAGCAACTAGCACATGGCCCACCTGGTGTTAAGTAGTAATCATTACCTATAACAAAGTATTGGTTCGTAGGTCACGGATGTTTGAAACGTGCGCTACTATGCAACACCATCAACTTGAGGCATAAACGTGTTTTGCCTGTAATTTCACCGGCACCCACACCCTTCAATCCAAAACACAGCAATGCTGCTACACAGCAGAAATAGGCATGGTCATCATCATCATCATCAACCTATAGCAGTCCACTGCTGGACATAGGCCTCCCCTAATGAGCGCCATTGCGCCCTGTTCTGAGCTCGACGCATCCAGCTTCTACCAGCAGCCTTTCGCAAATCGTCACTCCATCTGGCTGGAGGCATGGTGGTAGAAGCTTATTCTAGGTCTTCCTCTTCCACGCTTTCCTTCTCCTTTCCCTCGATGATACGAGTGTGGAGAGTCCCCGTCTACAGGCTATCCAAGATTTTCGACCGTCACTTGGTCAGTAGCACAACTGAATAGTGACGCTGTTGGCTTTGATAGAGATGCCGATTCAAGATCCGTGTGCTTCGAAAATTTTGCATTTTAAATGTGAGGTTCAAGCTTTGTTTTGGCGCGGCTACTTTATCGCCCTACGGCGAAGATTCGCGTTGTGTAAAGAAGACGCACTCTATGACTTTTCACTCGGGAGACAGAGGCAATACACGAATCTTCGCCGTAGAGCGTTATTGTAGCCGGCCCATTTGAATTTAATCGTTTCAGGTATCCTTGTGAACTGTGTGCATCCCGGCTATGTGATCTCGGACATGACTCGGGGCTCTGGTACCATCTCTCCTGAAGACGCTGCGGCGCTACCAGTCAAGTTGGCGCTTCGCCCCTCCACCGGTGGGCAGTTTGTGTGGCACAACGGGACATCCGTCCCATGGGACGGACCGGATCCAAGAGGATTTATTGATGGACAGTAATTCGAATATACTTCTATACCATCTTTGTTTACTTTCAAGAGATTTAAATTTTGACTTTTTGGGATGGACTTATCGGAATCATATCGTTTTTAAGTTTATTTTTGGCATGTTTAAGACCACCGAATTCCCTTGTGAGGCTTCCAACGAGAAAGACACTTTTTGAAAGGTTAAGAATTCGACATTCTGAATGAATTCTGTTTTCAAGGGAGGAATGGGAAAGGGAAATCATCAGCTTCTGTTTTATACTTGTTAGAGGGATTTTTAAACAGTTATACCTAATCAATTTATTATTTGATTAGTAATTCGTTGATGAGGGTGTATCATTAAAAGAATGAGTGTTAATTTCTTGATTTTAATGATTTTCTCACGGTGGCTCAACAAGGTACAAAATGGAACAGCGATTAATTGGCATCTCATTTTAATATAGAAAATATAATTTGTCATAACAGGGATATGATTGTAATAAATATATAATCGTAACCAATTTATATAAATACCTAATACGCGAAAAGAAAAACGAAATAAAAGAAAAATATGATAAGAGCGGGGGACAGCGAGATAAAACCGAATGTAAATAATTAAGAAATATAAATAAATCAACATTTAAATAAAACAAATAGGTTAATTTATTTTACAAATTCCTTTGTTATCATATTTCTCTTGTTTAAAATATGCTCTTCTTAATACAAAGATTTATCGATCACATCACCAACAGAATATTGTAATATATTGATTGCACGTTTACTTTGCGTCGATGCATTCTGCGGGGTGGGAGGCTGGCTTGGCGGGGGCGAAGCCTGGGGGCAGGGGGATGGAGTTGAAGGGCCCCCCCCAGCCGGCCATTTTGCTCGCCTGCCATTGCTGCATAGGGTGCATTTTGCTCATGCCGTTGGGTGGTTGCATGTTGAACTGGTTGAATCTGGCGAATAGTTCTTGCTGCTGCTGCGAGAGGGAAGGCTGTGGAGGCTGCTGGTTCTTGGAGAAGTTAACGGACATGATGGCCGGGTCCATCTGGGTCCAGTCGGAGTACGAGGCTGTGTTGTTGCTCATGAAACCTGTAAGAGATAAGATAGTTATGATTCACGCCCGCTGCTTCAAGATCTTCTACGTTCATTAACATGAGGGTGTTAAGAGGGTAGTGCATGTAATGTTACCGGCACCAACACCCTTAAAATCAGTAACAGCAATGCTGCTTCATGGCAGAAATAGGCATCGTAGTACTTCCGTGGACGAACCCTTTACAAAAAGCTACTCTAGGACAAAATTGGTCCTAGTCTCTAATACTAAACTGTTATGGGTAGTTACCTAGGTTGAATCGGCAGTACACGGTGAGATTGAATTTGTATGATAACTCGTAAAGGGGTAAATATACTCCACAAGATCAACAATATTTGTTTAGACTTCTAATTTTGTTGTTTTTCATTGAAGAAATGGCACGTAAAGTTACGCCATAATTTCACTCAAAACATTTGAGGCAGCAGCTCCAGATTAACTCAACTAAAATGGATAAATCAACGACTTTTTGAAGCACGTATTTTTAATTGCATACCGCAATGTTTGAAAACGGAAGTTTTAAATCAGTACTTCCTACCCATCATGACATACGGAGCTGACACGAGGACACTCACAGTACGGCTAGTCCACAAGATTAAAGTCGCTCAGCGAGCTATGGAACGAGCTAGACCTGAAGGATAGACCTTCAGAGAAATCTGAACATCCGCACATCCGCAACGAGACTATCCGACATAGAACTAAAGTTGTCAACATAGAGCAGAGAATTAGCAAGCTGAAGTGGCAGTGGGCTGGCCATATCTGCCGAAGAACCGATAACCGTTGGGCCAAACGAGTTCTCGAGCGCGGCTCGGCAAACGTAGTGTAAGGCAGGGGTGGATGGCCCACATGGCCCAAAAGGCCATGTAGGCCCGGGCCTAGGGCCGCAAAATTTAGGGAGCGGCATAAATTGGTGGGTTTTTTTATTTAAGTATGTACCGAAAACTCAACCCTCACTTCATATTTGGCGGAACACGGGGTTTTTTATTCTATTGTGTCTGGTATTCAGGCTTAACAGAGGTAATGGTTGCACGGGTGGTAGGTTCCCGAAAAACTTTGCAACCCTAGTGAAGTCAAGCGCACTTCTCGAAAAGCCAAAGGCAAAGAGTAGGCTCGGGGGTTGGTACTTTTTTCGTGCTTTACAGCGAGTAGGGGGGCAGCAATCTTTCATATGCCTAGGGCGACCAATGGATCAAATCCGCCCCTGAGTGTAGGACGCCCTCCGGTCAGGTGGAGTGACGATCAGCGAAAGGCTGCTGGTAGAAGCTGGATGCGTCGAGCTGAGGACAGGGCGCAATGGCGTTCATTACGGGAGGACTACGCCCAGCAGTGGACTGCTATAGGCCGATGATGAAGATTATTTTTAATTGAGGTTCGGACAACTTGTGGACAAACATTGTTCAAATCAACTCGAATTTAAATGCACCTTGTATACATAAACAACACAACACGGGGTGTAAGGAGTTCCAATTCCAACCTCCAGACCCAAGCCAACCCTCCTGCCCGTGGTAAACCCTGCTATCAAACGGGGCTCTGGCGGCCGGCTTATTGCGGCATAGCGCTACCGACACAGCTACATCCCTACATACTGACCGTCGACGGGCAGCAGCGTCGACGGTGCGAGAGAGCTGTGCCCTACGATTCCCAACCCACATGCCCAGCATAGGGATGCATGGGCATATCCCTGTTCTTTTAAGTGGTCCAGCAGTGGACTGTGGTATATGCCGGTGTTGCTGTATGTACCAAACATAAAGGTAGGTACCGTGGTGTGAAGGATGACGCGGCACGCCAAGTCCGAGCGAGTTCATGTGCTGAGCGCTGAAGCCGGGCGGGGCCATGCGTGTGCGCCTCACGCGGTCGATGTTGTCTCTGCAACGATAGCTTCAGGTTAAACCACAAGAGTAAATTCAATTCATTTATTGTCAGATAACATGATCCATATTTTGTTAGTACATAGTTAGTGAATTTGATAATAATAATATGATATGCAACTATTTTATAATAACCCGAATGAAAGATTTTATCATTGGCGAGTCATACTTTTCCGCTATGAATAAAAACATTTATGATACGATGGGTTGCAGGCAGCCACATGCAGGCGCGAACACCCATCACAATAAAAAGGCCAAAACTCGCATGCACAGCGTGTGGATTACGGGCATATCCCCCTTGTTATCAGGAGACATGTCCAGCAGTGGACTGATACAGGCTGGTGGTTGTACTGACCCGCTAGAGACTTGGTTCTGAATCATCTCCGTCTCCATGAGCTCAGCGAACGCCTTCTGCGTCTCCTTGAAGGGATCAAAGTCGAGGTCGTCGTCTCCGTCGCCAGCCGCGCTCCTGCCGCTGTTCTGATCGCGGGCGTTGTTCAATCTGCGAACACAGCGATGTTTTAAGTCAAATAAACTAATAAATATGCCGAAGAACCGATAACCGTGTTCTTGAGTGGAGACCGCGGCTAGACAAGCGTAGTGTAGGATGCCCTCCGGCCAGGTGGGGTGACGATCTGCGAAAGGCTGCTGGTAGAAGCTGGATGCGTCTAGCGTCGAGGGCGCAATGGCGCTCATTGGGGGAGGCCTATGTCCAACAGTAGACTGCTATAGGCCGATGATGATGAAATAATACACTAATGGACACTATTAGGGGCGTAAGGAATACCAAATCCCATCTTCGAAACCCAAGCCAACCTCACCTGTACGAGGTGGACCCTGCTAACTTACAAAGGGGGCTCTGACAGCCGGCTGTTGCGGCATAGCGCAGCCTAGCATCGGCATAACTAAATGCCTTGGCCACCAACAGGCAGCAGCGTCGGCGGTGCGAGAAGTTGTGCCCTGCGATCCCCAACCCGCAAGCCCAGCGTGGGGATTATCGGCATATCCCCCTTTATAAGGGGATGCCTATGTCCAGCAGTGGACTGATATAGGCTGGTGTGGTGGACATTATCACACAGCATTATGTAGACCCTAACTAAGCAGAGCTTGTACTATGGGAACCACATGGCTAATATACTACTTATATATTATTTTTTATAAATACATACGTAGAAAACACCTGGACCAGGTATAAATTCCTACAGATAATGCAACCGTGTCCCGCGGCGGTAATCAAACCCGCAACCTTATGCGTCTCAGGCGGACCTTCGGCCACTGCGCCACAGGGGTCGTCTTATTTGTTAAGATTTTGTGTAAATTGTTGAAAATGTCGGAAAGAGTCAAGCCGCCTGGGAGCTTTCATCGAAAACGCTGCCTGATCTTTTGAGATATAACAAAACAATGTATGGTGGGATAGGTCATACATAAAGGCCTGCGCAGACCGGGACGGCATGGCAAGGGATTTCAATTTTTTTACCAATGGACATTCAAACCTATCAAAATAGAAATACGATACAAATTCCTATGCTTTAAAATAATGCCGTGACAGTCCTTTTCGGTGCCATGAGATTATTTTAAAGCATAGGAATTTGTATCGTATTTCTATTTCGATAGGTTTGAATGTCCATTGGTAAAAAATTGAAATCCCATGCCATGCCGTCCCGGTCTGCGCAGGCCATAAATGCTATACTACCCGAACGAAGCCGGGATAGTTCACTATGATCAGCTCTGCTTACATTACCAGTATTATTATGATGTACAACTCTGCTTATGTTACCAGTATTATAATGACTGTATACCTCTGCTTATGTTACCAGTATAATAATGATGTATACCTCTGCTTGTGTTGCCAGTATTATTTTGATGTATACCTCTGCTTATGTTACCAGTATTGTTATGATTTATACCTCTGCTTATGTTACCAGTATTGTTATGATGTACAACTCTGCTTCTGTTACCAGTATTATAATGACTGTATACCTCTGCTTATGTTACCAGTATAATAATGATGTATACCTCTGCTTGTGTTGCCAGTATTATTTTGATGTATACCTCTGCTTATGTTACCAGTATTGTTATGATGTATACCTCTGCTTACGTTACCAGTATTATTATGATGTACAACTCTGCTTATGTTACCAGTATTATCATGATGTATACCTCTGCTTATGTTACCAGAATTGTTATGATGTATACCTTTGCTTATGTTACCAGTATTGTCATGATGTATACCTCTGCTTATGTTACCAGAATTGTTATGATGTATACCTTTGTTTATGTTATAGGTCGCGTCACGTAAAAAGAACGCTGGAAGAAGTATATATATATTCACCCATGCGCAAACACACCACCTCCGGGTGTGTTTGCGCATGGGTGAATTGCCTCTTGCGCAGCTTCCCCTCAGCGTTCTTTTTACGTGACGCGACCTATACCAGTTTAACTATGATGTATACCTCTGCTTATGCTCCATCTCAAGCCGTTCAGCGCTCAGCATGTTTTGTGGGAAGTGATGACGCCTCTCGTCCGACGGCCCCCGGTTCAGCTGCATACGCAGTTGCTGTGCCTTATTGAAGTCAGTGAAGAATTTGTCCATGTTCTCTGCCTGATATCGACCCTCGTTCTGTGGAGTGATAATCATACAATATCTGTCGAAGAACCGACAACCGTTGGGGTAAACGAGTTCTTGAGTGGAGACCGCGTCTCGACAAACGTAGTGTAGGACGCTCTACGGCCAGGAGGAGTGACGATTTGCGAAAGGCTGCTGGTAGAAGCTGGATGTAACGAGCTGAGGGCAGGGTGCAATGGCGCTCATTGGGGGAGGACTATGTCCAGCAGTGGACTGCTATAGACCGATGATGATGATGGTACATAAGGCTGGACAATAGCCTAATAAGGAATGCCCATAATACCCATACTGGGCATGAGGGTTGGATATCGCAGGTCCCAGCTCGCAGTCGGCGGTCAGGGGAATTAGATGTGCTGTTAGGCTGCATTACGGTCTTATCAGCCGACCGCCAGAGCGTCATTTAGATCATAAAAGGATCACGCTAGAAACGATCTAAAAATCAAGCCTGGTTTGTTGCCATTTCTTCTGAAGCTTAGTCGCGTTGGTAATGGTGCAAAATTAAATGCAGAACACAATGCTTTTACACTTGCTTTGCCAACGATTCAGTAGTAGTTCTAGATTAGGAATAACATTTGCCACTAAAGGATACCACGAGAGCAAAGCCGCAGATGGAAGCTTGCATAATAACTATTGCAAGGCCGTCTGTGCTGCGACTACCACAAGGTATGTGAGATTTGCATAACCTTTTCGAGGCGGGGGGGGACTTATAGGGGCGCTGTACTAGAGTATAAAAAGCGAACATGGCGGCTCTGGGCTCTCTCATTCCCAACAGCGACTGTCCGAAATTAATAAGAAATACAATAGAAGAGAAATACTCTGTTCTAGGTGGGGTATTCATCCTGGATCAGTGCACGAACAAACAATAACTTTCAAAAAAATATTATTAGCCTACATTTCTCCAGACTGAAAAGACAGCATTCAAAGTCTTGTGAATAGATTCGCAGAGAATGAATGATATAAAGTCACTGCACGAATCTCTCTACGTATAACAAAAAAATTATAGTATGTATTTATTGGATCACAAAGGAGGCTATCTATAAAATCGGCGTAGCACAGAGAGCTATGGAGCGCGCCATACTCACACACACATCACACTTTAAGACAGAGTCCCCAACACCGAAATACGTAAGCAGACTAAAGTCCAGGATGTCAGCGAGCGGAAATTGAGGCTCAAGTGGAGTTGGGCAGGACACTTGGCCTGACGGAGTGACGACAGGTGGACTAAGGCGCTGACCGAGTGGTGGCCGAGAGATGGTCATAGACATAGGGGACGTGCACCGGCGAGATATGGGTCGACGATATCAGAAAAACCGTGGGCTCAGACTAGCGCAGTATCGAGACGAGTGGCATAATCAAAGGGAGCCTATGCCCAGCGGTGGGACGAAAATGGGACGAAATAATGATGATGATGTTCCTACCTCTGCCCTTCTCTCAGCTACGCACATGGATGCGGCTGCGTACCCTTAACCAATACAACGAACGCTGGCCACGGACGACGGACTGCAGGCAGTCCAGAGCAGCGCTACCGGCCACCTCACCGCGGCTGACCCGTCGTCTGTTAAGACTCAAAAGACAAGATCTTCGCACCATCGTTGGTACCCTCACGGGACACTCTCCTTTGAACAAACACCTCTACAACATCGGAGCAACTGACAGCCCACTCTGCAGAGGGTGTCTGACCGAAGAAGAATCAGCAGCCCACGTAATCCTGGAATGCGTGGGAGTTGCATCACAACGTGAACAAATCCTTGGTACACCGAGGTCACTCCGCAAAGCCTGCAAAGACCCCAGGACACTTCTGTGCTTCTGGGCGGAGTTAGGCTGGCTAAGTATTTAACCAGATCTCCCACACGCACAATGGACCAACTGGAGTCCAATTGCGGAAAAGGGAGTCCTTTTACATTTACATTAACATTTTTTTGATGATGATGTTTTATCGGCTTATACTCACAGTTTGTTGTGCGTCAAATCCATTCACCAGTCCATTCGGCATTTGTTGGTTCAGCATTTGTTGATTATGTAGCATATACCCGCCTCCCATAGAGTTACCCATACCAGGCATGTTGGACATATTAGCCGACATGTTGGAAGACATGTTGGACATATTACCCGACATGTTGGACATATTACCCGACATGTTTGATGACATGTTGGACATATTGGTCGACATGTTGGGCATAGAACTACCACCCATGTTAATAGAGGACCCCATTGATGTGTCTACGCGCATTCCAAACGGTGGGAGCATATTGGGGTTTTGATGATAATTAGCACCTGTAAATGAGAAAAGTACACTTGAATTTTCACAATGAAAATTATAAATTGGCATGAAGGAACTGGTTAAAAGACGAGTGTCATAACCATAACAAATTAAAAAGGAAAGTATCAAAAACGAAAGACCTCACAAAAATCACACTAATATTATAAATGCGAAAGTTGGTATGTGTGTATGTTTGTCCCCACTTAGCTACATAACAGGTTAACGGATTTAGATAAAACTTGGAATATACATAGCTTCTGACCTGGATTAACGTATAGGCTAATTGTTATCCCGGTACCACGCGAGCGAAGGCGCGCAGTAAAAATACCAGCGTCAACGTAATGGCTTTAGCTCTCACTCACCTAATAATTCACTAGCATTATCCATTCCTATACTAGATGAGGCCATATAATGCTTAGGCTCAACCATAACATTGTGCTGTCTCGCTAACATTTCATTCTGTCTCATCATCAACTCACTCTGACTGCGATCCCTCAATAAAACATCCTTTTCAAGCTGATTATTAATTTGACTGTGTCTATCTAGATATCCCATATCCCTGTCTAGAAGACCGTATCCATTCATACCGTTCAACATAGGATTTTTCATTTGTGGCAACATCTGCTTATTATCTATGAGACCGGCCAACATTTCCCTGTGCCTTTGCATTAGCATAACTTCATTATTCGCATCGTTGAGTAAATTGTGTGTGTTATCATCGTCTAAGAGGCTGTGGTCACTGTTATCTAACAGATCATGGTTTTCTAACAAGCTGTGTCTGTCTGATTCTAATTCGTCCAGTTCATTTGTAAGATAATTATCGTTCTCAAACACTGAGTTATTTTGTGTGGTGTATACTATTTTTGTGTCTTCTCTCTCATTCTTGTAATCACTATTTTTGAATGATTCACTGTTTTTGAATTCACTATTTTTGAATTCACTGTTTTTGAATTCACTAGTTTTGTAGTTGCTAGTTTTGAACGATTCACTGATGTTGTTGTCACTGCTTTTGTAGGAGTCTTTCGTTTTAGATTCTTGGCTTGGTTTATCTTCTGAATTGTTAACACTGACACTGATGCTGTTGCTCTTATGTTTGCTTTTATCTTTCTTCTTTCCGTTTGTGCTTTCCTTCCGTGATTTAGTTTCTTGTGTGTCTTTAGTTTTCTTTTGAGCCTGTGGTTGTGTTTCGAGTTGCGTGGGACTGGAAGATTCTGATGTGGAAGAGGTGCCGTTTTCTTGTGACTTAACTGCAAAAAAGATTAACAAAATAATGTAACTAATTATACCATTCACTACACAATAAATAGTTCCAAGGTCATACTAATTTAAAAGTCTATTTTCGATAAGCTAGTGTCCAAATACGTTATTCGAGTGGGAATGGTGACCATCTAGCTAGACTGTCATATCTAATTATCAAGGATTAAATTTTGACACCAATTAATCACTAAAGTCAAAAGTAAAGTAGTAATAGTAAGCAACCTGCAGTGCTTTGGTTTATGTACCAATCCACGGCTATAGAATTATGAACATTTTTGCAGCAATGAGGTATTTTCGAGTTACGAAAAAGTTTTTGCAACTGGCTCGAAGGCTGGCGATGACCGAATTGGAGTCATAATCGTCGGCAGTCAGGGAATTTAGCTGTGCCGGTTTTAGGGTGCGCTATGCCGCAATGTTTGTTAGCTAGCAGGGTGCACCACTAGCAGATGAGGTTGGCTTGCTTTACAAAGGTGGCGGTTGGAATCCCTTACACCCCTGGAATTTCCTAAATCGTGTAGTGAAAACCCCTCATTTGAAAGAGAGAACTAAATGACTAGAGCACTAGTTTTAAGATGGATAAGCCAAGTCACAGACAATTCTAAATTTGACGACCTCTGTGGCGTAGTGGGCCCGCCTGACCCAAAAGTTTGCGGGTTGCGACAAATATTTATATATTCTGCAAGTATTTGTCTCGGGTCACAAAAAAAATCTGTTTTAGTATATCAATCATGTGGTTCCCATAATTCTGTAACTGTAATATTCGTGTAACAAAATAAACGTATTTTGATTTTTGATGTTGTTTTTTTTTTAAATTCAATCTCTGTTTTAGTTTGGGGCTCCATGATGCTGTGTGATAGTCATTCTCCTGCCCTTGTCCCACGCTAGGTGGGGTCAGCACAACATATTTTTCAGCTAGAAGTGAGCTGTGATAGTGTTCAGAATTATTTATTTAAATACATACCCATAGATTGTGGCTTGGGACTGGACTGTTTCCGGGCAGGACTGTCAGATGGAGGCGACGATCCCAGACTAGGCCACGCTTCTTTTCCATTACTTCCAATACCATTACTATTACTGACATTTTGCTCCTTTTTAGATCTAAAAACCAGTTGCACATTTAAACTTGTTCTATAACAAAATATATTATAACAAGTCTACAGGCTGAATAAAATTTATAAAGAAAGAAAGTAATATTACTCACTTAGACGAATTGACTACATTTATATTAGACGATGTTACAACTGTTGTCGGTATAAAGTTCGATTGAGTACCTGAAAGTAACAAAAACGTTAGAACGAAAAGATGTTACATGAATGTTAATATTTAAATATGAATACGAATAGATACTCACCATCTTTACCATTACTCTTATCCCCATTCGTACTAGAATTACCTGTGAAATATAAAGTTCAAACGAATTAATTTAAATTCTATTATGTTATCCATTATTCAATTTAACCATATACCTAAAACTGTTAGTATGCAAATTATATGTGTCATTTACTTCTAGTAATGCCAATGAATTTGTGACTGTAAAATTATGTATTGACGCGGGCGCGATTGTAAGTGATTCTAAGATTGTTTTACTACTCATTATCTATCTAATCTAACTGACTGACTTTATGTCTGACTGACTGTCCGACTGACTATCTAACGACCGACGTTTTTAACTTTTCATTTAAAATGTTGTCTACGTGTTTATCGAATTTTTCCGAAAAGAATAGATACCTACTCACTTATTTATATAAAAAAAGAATGTCTAGTTGTTAACTAACCTATCTAATACCTTTAAACGAGCAATCTCGGAAACGGCTCCAACGATTTTAATGAAATTTAATATGCAGGGGGTTCCGGGTCGATAAATCAATCTAGCTAAGTTTCATTTTTAGAAAACGAAAAAACCACACAAAAAAAACAAAGCTCCGGTCATCCAGGTACTGTTTCATATTTTAAAGTTATTTTTCATCGCTAGAAAACAGTAGTATCTCCATAGTTTAGTTTCTTAGCTGTATTATTTTATGTCAGAAACACTGTATACTGAAACGCTATTAATATATATAAGCTCTTACAAATTAACTTTCCAATGCAAATTCTAAAGGATAAGTTGGGTCTTAAATAGTTGAGACCACAGAAAAGTAAACCCACTACCCAATAGAAGAGCAATCGCCACTTGGTTTATTCCTGTCCCTCACGCATACCAGTAGTATTATATTATCTGGGCTCATACATTCCACAAGTCTTAGTCTTCTCACGCTCAAAACGTGGCACTGTATTTCGTTTGTACAAAAATACAGAGACTATACAACGTTCACTCTCACGCACGTCAAAAAACAAAATTGTATGAAAGTATGAGCGAATGCTCATAGTTGGGGCGACGCGTCACGCTCGATGCCCTTTCTAGTTGTATGTGGGTTTACTCTTTTGTGACTAAGACGATCTAAATGGTTGAGCAGCGTTTCAGTATTCGGATGTAAATCAATAGCCCAGTTAATAAATGAGTCAAACATTGAATTAGTTATCTCCTACAGAGTGAATTAAATTGGTTTGTTAGATGGGTGCCTCGAACGCATTTTTCATCGGTATGTATTTTTCCCTAATCGCATTTTGCCTCGATAGTGTTTTGTCATGTGTGCAGTTTTTATAAACGTTATTTGTCCTATGGGCAATTTGCCTAGTAGTATGGTGACTTATTAACTTTTTTCTGCATTGATAAATAGCCTAATTGATTTTTGCATTGATTTTATTTTGTCATGTGTGCATTTTTTTGTTGTTAAAGTATTGCCCTATATGCAATTTTCTGAATGGTGACTTATGAACTTTTTCTACATAGATAATAATAAATAAATAAATAATGGCGGACATTATATCTCACAACTTCATGTAGCCACAAACTAACTAAGCAAAGCTTGTATTATGGGAACCACATGAATGTTAAACTACATATACTTTAATTATTTCATTAAATACATACTTATTATACATAGAAAACACCCAGACCCGAAACAAATATGTGAAGAATATACAAACATTTGTCTCGCGGCAGGAATTGAACCCGCATAAGCATCGCATTAGCAATATGCTGTTACTCTCAATGCTTTTTAGGATAACCGTACCCCAAACAGAAGACAACAGTATTATATTAAAATTAATTACTCTTACGCAAATCAAATCAAACATTGATCAAACAAAATTGAAAACCTCCTCCTTTTTGAAGTTGGTTAAAAAAAAAAAACAATGAAAACAAGTATAAAAAAGTAGGGAATTTATTTATGTTTCATGCGACGAGAAATTTCGAGTTTATTCTAAGTGCGTTTGGGACGAAATGCGACGAGAAATATCGAGATTATAAAATATACGTTTGAAGTAAATTACGTTCATAAAAAATGCACACATGACAAAACACTATCGAGGCAAAATGCGATTAGGGAAAAAAACATACCGATGAAAAATGCGTTCGAGGCACAAATCTAACAAACCATTAAATTGCACTTATCCCATATAGATTAAGATACCTGATCCGTTGGCCTGTTTTTCCGCCTGTTCCAACTTGTCCCTGGTCGCCGCTAGAAGCTGATTGTGCAGTTTCCTCTCGTAGACCTGGTGAAGGCCTGCGTGCATTTCCTCTTTCGTAAACGACGCTTTTGGATCACCTGGAATAGTCGTGGAATGAGGCGAAAGGAACAAACTTAGTCAAAGCTTTATTAAAGTACCAGGCTAGCATAACATACGAGAAGGCATGTTTATCGACATTTACCTAGTTCGTTCAGCGAAAACCATGTACTTTACACCTTGATTTACGTTATTTAAGTTTTAGTAAGGATCCCTAATCTTTTCGAGCAATAAATATAGCCTATGTTACTCAGTGAATCAGTGAATGTAGCTTTCCAATGGTGAAATAATTTTTGAAATCGGTACAGTAGTTTTTGAGTTTATTCATTACAAACATACACAAAAAATACAAATTCTGCCTCTTTATAATATTAGGGTAGAAGTGTAGATGTAGATATAGATGTAGATAGCAATAACTAGGGTGAATCAAACTTAGTCGCCTTGGCAAAGTACCAGGCTAGCATAACGTACAAGAAGACATGTATAACGACAGTTACTTAGTTCGTGCAGGGAAGCCCAATAATGTATTCTGGCTACTAGTATGAATAAAACTTAGTCAACGCATGTTCAAAGTATCAGACTAGCATAACGTACGAGAAGGCATGTTTATCAACAGTTACCTAGTTCGTGCAGATACATGCAGTCCGGCTTGGGACAGGGCTGGTTCTTCATAAAGTTGGCGCAGTACTTCGTGGTCCCTAAGGAACCCTTGAGAACCCTTCCGTCCAGCGTGACGTTGTTGACCCCTTGGATCGCGCGCAACGCGTCCGCTGACGAGACATACGTCACGTAGGCGGACGCCGACGGTGCCTGCGACCCAGACGCCTGTGGAGTTTACAACTTTAAAAAAACATGCCAAATCAATAGAGATGACGACTGCAATATTCTAATTAGTCCGTCAGATAGTTCAACCAAAAAATAAGGGACACGTATTTATTCTTTTGAAAATTAAACAAGAAATGACAAAGATATAGTTCGTTGAAGTTCCGCGTGACGTCACGGCTTAGTACACTTTTTACATGACGTCACGAGCCCCCACTCCCGAACTTTGAAGCTCTTTATTTCTGTCAATTATTGTTTATTTGACAAATAAAAAATACGTATCCAATATTTTATGTTGATCTATCTGACGGAATAATTAGAATTTTCCTATCCCTATTATACGTTTTAGCTTTTGCTACACTTCAGGGCTATCGCCTTTATCTCAATACTCCTCGCATTAAGGCTTATTAGACTACGCGGTATTCAGTCTATCTTAGTAAGACTAACTCTAATAAGAGTAAGCTACTAAGTCGTTCTTAGGCTTGACTAATTGGTCAGTAAGACATTCTTACAAACACAGACTAAGCACCGCGTGGTCTAATAGGCCTTATTGTCCCAATTTTCGGGCAGTTAGTTGGCTCGGTAGCGCAGTTGGCAGTGCGTCCCGGTATTTATGGGAAGGTCGCGGGTTCAAATCAATAAAATCTTAGATTATACCTTAGTGGAATAAATCACTAATACCAAAGTTGCTCACTTCATGAAGAATATTTTAAGAATAACATGTCAATTTGACTGAAGAAACACTCACCTGCGCCCCCGCATACGTGTTGTTTTGGTTTATAACTACTTTGTGAATTTTGCCGTATTTGCCGAAGTACTCTTGCCGTTTTAGAATCTGCAACGTAAGATAACAAAGACTTAGATTGATAGATATATCATTTATTCAATAAAAGTAGGTTACATATTTGGTTAACAGTACCTTAAGGCAAGGCTTTACATGTCAAACCTCCCTCTCGCTCGCACTATTAAACATTTTTGAAGATATAAAATCACTGAATGTAGTTATGCAAAATAGCAAACCTTCACGGCCTTGAAAATAACAATACAAAAATTCAGCAATAATATCATTTCGATTCTATCACGTTTTCTAACCAAAAAACAGGTACCAATGTGTTCAATTTTGGTGCAAATTTTTTGGTAGGAAAACGTGTTGGATTCAACATGATATTCTTGCTGAACCTTTGTATTGTTATTTTCAAGGCCGTGAAGGTTTGCTATTTTGCATGACTTCAACTTCAACATCAGTGATATTAAATCTTCAAAAATGTTGAATAATGCGAGCGAGAGGGAGGTTTGACATGTTTGCATTAAGGCGACTACTTAAAGCCAATGTTAGGTTTATTTTATTTGTGTGCCTATGTATAGGCACTTAGTTCTCACATATTTTAACATAAATTGATTATACTGTAGTTAACATAATACAACAATACAAGTAAACCCGCATTACTAGATAGGTTTCTAACTAAACCTTTTAACTTAACTTGCTAGTGTCACCATTTATGTATGGAAGTCAGAGTACTTAGTTAAGTGCTTTTCAATTTCAGTGAAATTATAACTGTTAGCTCAAGTAACAAGGGGTTTAGTTCTCAATCAGATGTCTTAACGTCAATAACATGTCTTAGTAAAGGTTCTGTCTGAAAACTATGAAATGTAACAAGCCATTTTATTTAATTTGAACAATTTAATACTTTGTGCATGTTTTTACTTGCTTGTTACAAAAAAAATGAATGAAATGAAAATCACATTATCTGATTCCCATCTTTAAGCATCACCTAGAGTGATTAAAGGGGAAAAAATGACAACTCGATTTTCCATCAAAACTATTTCGATCTTACCTCTGGATCGGCGAGACGCACGGGCAACCCCACAACGAACACGAGATTCTTCTGAACGACGCGAACATTCGCGAGCGCTCGCCGCGACTCCAGAGTCTTGTTGCGACGCTTCTGCTCGCGAGCCTTCTTCTCCGTCTTTATCGCTGCCACCTGAACGAAAATTTAACTCATTACAAAAATATTTGCATATTTGGTTCGCAACAAAACCAAACACAACTGCAGAAGTGTATTACAGGAAGTAACTATGCCAGTCACATTTCATTCTCTTAGACGTTTTCATAAATTTTTACCTCTGCATACTAAAATCATTCTTGCTTAAACTCTCTTACTACCCCTTCTCGACTATGCAGATGTCTGTTTCCTAGATGCCACGGAGGAAAACTGGAATAAACTTGAACGTCGTCAAAATTTGGGCATCCGTTTCATTTTCGGCTTGCGCAAATTTGATCACGTTTCCGAGTTCAGATCCCAGCTTAAATGGCTTCCGATTGGCCGTCGTCGCCGATCTCCGCGTATTATCTTTTATCTACTTCATTATCTTCAGTCCTCTATCTCCAAAATACCTCCGTGAGCGTTTTCAATTTCTTGTATCATGTGGTAAACCATATAGGTCGATAGTCTCCCACCTTCTTAAAACTCACGCGCACTCCTCTAGCAGGTACGGTAACTCTTTCACTGTTGAAGCAGTAAGATTGTGGAATTCTGTTCCCCATGATATTTGAGCCAGTCCATCTCTTAATATTTTTAAAACAAAATTAAAAGAGCACTATCTTTCTCAACACTAGTTCATAATTGTTTAGGTATTTACCTATATAGGTATTAGTATTTATTATGTTTATGTTATATTTCTATTCTTCTACTTTATTTATATGAAGTTTGTATTTATATATATGTAATTATTATATTTAATTTATTTAAAGTATATTATTTGTAGTTATTAGTCCGTTTATTTGTTATTACTCTCATTCTCTGTCAACTTAAATTCTTGTCCGTTGTACACTTTTTCTAAATGTTTTGTGCTATCGCCTCTCCTCTACTCAAAGGTTTGCTGGAAGAAAACTCTTAAAGGGTTAAGCTCGTCTCTGTACATATTTTTTGCCATACTCTCTGTTTGTATTACTTCCGTGTACAATAAAGAATTACAGAATAACAGTCTTCAATAAACTTCATCTAATAAAAAATCTGTACATGATTTTTTTTTTCAATAAATTTCCAAAACAGTTGTCTCCTTAAAATACTTTTTACCAATAAAATCGTGTATCTTGTTGCCTTTTCTGTGTAACAACTAAAGGGTAAACGAAACACAACCCCCTTTTGGGTGAATACATTAGGAATAGCTTTCTGGTCAAAACGCGCACTCCCCTATAAAAACTCCTTGGGCCAGCCTTCGTTCTGACAATGTCAACGAGTGCCGTAGGTCAGTAGAACAAAAGACCAGCATTTAGATCAACAATGGAAGGTCAAGCTCTCGTCATGGACCAACAGATTCACTAAAGGTCGTTGTCCTTAGTCTTGCCGTTCTCAATAGGCCTGACCTAAACGCTTTTACTATAAAATACTTGTTTTCCGTAAACCGGTTTTGTGTTTAAATTCCATCCAGTTTTCTACATTTTTACATTAACAGTACTTTAAATTTTATATAGTACAGTGAGCGACAAAAGTAGATTAACACTAAAGATTTCGCTTTCAGCGATAAGGCCGCCAATTGTGTTACCTTCATAATGCTTAGAAAAAGTTACTTTTACTTTCCCTTGTATGAATGTATAAGATTTTTCCAACTGCTTTATTTTTGTAACATTCCAACGTCTGACTTATTCACACCCATTTTGAAGATTTGACTTGAATTGTTCTAAATAAATAATGCTGGACACTATCACACTGCATCATGTAGCCTCAAACTAAGCGGTTGTATTATGGGAAACATATGACTGGATATACTATTTAAATATATGTTTTTTAATATATAGAAAACTCTAAGACCCGGTACAAAAATTTGCAGAAAATACAAAAAAATGTCTCGCTTCGGGAATCAAACCCGCAACCTTCTGCGTCTAAGGCGGGCATTCGCCCACTACACCACAGATGTGGTCAAAAAAGGAATGTGAAATAATAACTATTTTTAAAAACACATTCTGTTAATCGACTTTTGTCGCTGAGCGTGCCTTCCAGACAGATCAGCCAGTCCCTTCATACCGAAACCAAGTCGCTTGGCAAAAGAATCAGCAATGCCCCTTAATTCCCCAGACGAACTGTTTACAATGAGTACGTTTATTTACTATCAACAAAGAACAACAAAATTAGGCTATAGCAGTCCACTGATGGAAATTGGCCTCCCCTAATAAGGGAATATGCCCATCCCCACGCCGGGCATGCGGGCTAGGATAGCAAGGCTAGGACAGCTTCTCGCACCGGGGAGGTTGAAGAGATTTTAGCGCTACCGGTTTTAGGCTGTACTATGCTGCAATCAGCCGGCCGCCAGAGCCCCGTTTGTTATTTAGCACATTTATTGGAAATCAAAGAACCAAGGCTGGCTTACTTGATCCTAATCATGTAATGGGAGCCAACAAAGTTTGGAAACAGAACGGATCAGAGTACCCGTCTGAGTTTGTACCTCCACAACCGTTACAACAGAATCTCTCCCGGGCCCACCCCCAAGGGCGCCGGTGAGGTTGGCTTGGATCCAAAGAAGAATCCTGGATCGTAACCTATCCTACTATTATAAATGTGAAAGTTTGAGAAGATGGATGGATGGATGGATGTTTATTACTCTTTCACTCAAAAACTACTGAACGGATTTAGATGAAACTTGAAATATATTTATGTGAATGTAAAATAAAGTTATATTCTATTCTATTTACATAGTTTGTGACCTGGATTAACACATAGGCTACTTTTTATCCGGGTACCACGCTAGCGAAACCGCGGGCGGAAGCTAGTATAGTAATAATAGTATTTTTACCTGTTCTTGACTGAGCGGAGTGAAGTCTGCCGGATTCTCCGGGTAGGCTTTCCGACAAGCGGGACACAGCCCGTTCTCGCCCTCCCGGATACGGTTCCAACAAAACCGGCATATCTGGAACCAAGCAACTTGTACTGACACATGTGTAAAAATCATCATTCGCTTGCCTGTTATCCCATAAGACTCCATTGTACTTTCATTATTCTGTTTTGTATTTTATGTTTAAGTTGGTGTGAGTACAATAAAGAGTTTCCTATCTATACCACTGCTGGTGCCTACCAGGCACAGATAGGACAGGAGTAGATAGGATAGGAGTGAATGGAGAAAGGAAACTTTTTATAGGCATAAAAAGTTTCCTTTCTCCATTCACTCCTATCAGTCAACTCTGTAGTCTGTTCACTCCTTTCACATAATCCATCCATCTCTTCTTGGGCCTCCCTCTACTCGTTCAGTCAAGTCACATTCATACTTATCACTCTTTGTGTAAAAAATTCAATTTTAAGGCTAGCGTCGACTAAGCTCGCCAGGGGGCTGAGTCGAATCGAATCGCAATAATTTGCCTACATTTAGGTATAATGTAACAGCGTTGGCTGCAGCGCGCCGAGTTGAATCGCCCGCGCATCGCTTTTCAACAGGATTTTTTCGGGCACGCGTTCTGATTCATTTCGGAGCGCCTCAGTCGGGAAACGGGATGTAATTCATAAACTGACTTTAGACTGAAGTCTACAGCCGAGTATCAATTTCACGCTCCAAAACCGTGAACATTGGAGCGCGCTCCAGCCGCGTGAAATGGATAGTGTTGGTGCGCGCGGGTGAACGTGTCGTTCCACTACCTGTCCGTTTTCGATTATACTAGAACGGCTGCTACGCATGCGAGAGCGGTCCCCACTTCAAAAATTTTGCGCGCGTTCCATGTTTGCATTTATGGTTGTCGACAGTCGATAAACGGCTTTATTCAGGTAAATAAATCTCGTCAAAATAAGCCCGTTGTTTTTGTTGTAAAAGCAGCGATGAAGTCCGTTTTCGTGTACTAGCATACACCTGAAGGGGGATAGTGCCGGGACAAAGAACGTAAGTTTCTGTAGACGGATGAGCTACCAAAGTAGTGCATCCGTTAGCGTTTTTATTTAGTATCAGAACTCAACTGAACTCAAAATTCATTTATTCATTAGGAACTGTATTACTATTAGTACACTTTGAAACGTCATTTTTTTTTAATTTACCACCAATTCGTAACGCGATCAAACAAAGAAGAATTGGCAAGAAACTGCTTGGCTTATATTTTTTTAACGTCATTGTTCTTAATAAATATTACATTGTTTTTGATGGAGTTTGAGACAGTTTAATCCCAAGCTTTTTTGTCATCAAAATAATCAGATATTTTATAATAAGCTTTAATACAGAGATAACGTTTAACAACATTTTTTGAATTTATTTACAGATAGATTAATCACGTCATTTGGGATTTTGTTAAAAAATCGTACACACATCCCCAGAAGATGGACCAAGCACTTGGCCCAACTGATGTTAAGTGGTAACCGTTCTGCGTCCATCAATTTGAGGATGAAGAAGCCTCATATGACTGTAATTTCCCCAGCAACCCACACCTTTCAAACCGAAACACAGCAATGCTGCTTCACGGTAGAAATAGTCATGTTGGTAGTACTTCCCGGATGAGCCCTCCACAAAGAGTTCTACTACATCGATTTGTTCCGTATAACACGGTTAGTAAGACCATGGGAAAGTTAGAGAGTTGTTCATACTGGCTCGTTCTATGTCAATCTGGACTAGAGACACGCTTGTTCGAATCCAAATTAGATTACATATATTTTAGTAGATTGCTTTCATACTTACTTGACAACTTAACAATACTTACTTGGTATCCACATGTGCACGGGTAGAAGTGGAGATCGTCCACTTCCAAAGCTTCCATACACAGGGGACATTCTACCTGCAAAACAGAAAAATATACCTTGTTAGTAATGTAGACTGAATCTTACCTTCATAAATACAAGTCTACTGTATGAATGAAGAAATGGAAATGTAGATAATATAAAGTCTTCAGTTCAAGAAATAGACTTCTAAGTTTGGAGGGTTTGCTGCTTCGTATAAGCTAGTGGTCGACTCTGGTGTCAATTTTAAGCGTGACTTTGCTATAAGCACCACAGAAGTCGAAGAAGAAGAAAGCGAAGTCTTGTAAGTTGGCCAACGGCCGGTTCCTATGTTATACCGTTACCGATGACGCTTCGTTTTCCCTTTAAAAACTGACAAATTTTCGACGCCTCGTTGTTAATTTTTGACAATTTTTCAATGGAAAACGAAGCGTTATCGGTTACGGTATAATATAGGATTCGTCGGTAAGGACCTTTAGAGCTATATTTAACCGGGGCACCATGGCGGCGCAACCAATCCGCGCTACCAACAAAATGTATACAGCTCAATAGAGAGCTACTCACCTCACCATACATTTTGTTGGTAGCGGCGACTGGTTGCGCCGTCATGGTGTCCTGGTGAAATATAGCCCTAAAGGTCTTCCCCAACTTACACGACTCCGCTACCACCCGGCAAAAATAATAAAATACAAATATGGGCTTTAAGTATTGCTCTTTAGATATACTTTAAATTGGCAACATAAATTAGCCGACAGCCCGCTGTTCCTTTTTCTCGATCCGAAATAGAACGTGTTTAAAAAGTCAGTATTCTTCAACTAACCTCCGGTTTCTTTTTTATTGAATAGGCTTGCGTTTGACTACATCTCGCCTGATGATAAGCGAAGATGCAGTCTACGATGGAGCACGCTTATTCTATTATTTATTTTATTAGTAAGTACCACGTATACAACAGCTTTACTTATATAATGATTCACGCTAGATATTTGAGTAAGAATCCACCTGTTTTACCTTTAAAGGTAGGTAATAAATCAGTTACGTCATCGGTGAATAGCGACATCCTTATTTGTCAATCGCAGTCAATGGGTTAGACTTTCGCTTTTAGATTCTACTTTTGTAATTTCGAACTAAACATTATCATGGAAATGATCAGATCAGTTAAATTTTATTTCAACTACATATAAGTACCTACATAATTTAATTCTTAGTTATTATTTATTAGAAAGACAGCTATGGAGTGTGGCCACGCGATCTCTGCAGAACTCAAAAATATGGACCAAGTAAAAAAACTATTGATGGAAAAACTTCATGCAGTTTGTATTCTCTTAGTAGTGCCGCCGTACACGGACTGCTTGAGTAGATACCTCTTTATCAACATAAACGGACCGCTCTTGCAGTCAGAGTTAATAGTATGAAGCTGCCATTTATAACTGCTCGAGCAGTTAGCTTGAGGAGTTAGCAATCTCAATTGTTCTCAATAAACAAAGGAAGCGTGCAGGCTGGAAGCGTACGCCACGTGAAATGAAGAATGAAGAGCGCGGGCGGAGGTAACTGCGCGAGAGCAGACGACAGCTCGAACAGTCAGTGTATGCCTGGCGACTGCTTGACCGCACGATGAAATTTCACCGTGCTGCCAACCGCCCGAAGCAGTTGCAACTGCTCGAGCGGTTCGTCTATGTACGTACGTAGAAGTCTTGAAGTTCACTATGCAGCCGCAGCTTAAAGCAGCCGATACTGGCTGCTTCAAGCTGCCCGTTTAGTGGCCTTTGTGTCAGTAATTTCGTCACCTAGGTGCAACTACGTATAAAAAACCATATAGAACTAAACAGGGAAGAAAACGTCGCACTAAACTTGTACACATTGATGGTAAGTACCTACATACAAATAATCAGTACATAGATCTTATCGAGTTATCGATCTTACTAATAAGGGCGAAAATTTATGAAACGTGAACATGCATGTTAATTCTACCTTCACGGTAAAACTGGTTGAGCTGAAATTTGAACATATTATTGTACTTCTAATGTAGTTTTAAGACCAGTGGCTCGAGTGTGAAAAACATACCTTACTACAAAGTTTGCGCATACTTCGTATGAAATGGAGCAGCGCCCCTCGCGGAAAGTTTGTAATATTTGTCATCTCCATACAAACAATAGTCAACGGAAACGCACGGTAACGGTAACAAGATAAATTTCATAGCTCAAAGATCGACAACTGAGCGACAAAGAGGCCCCTTGACGATCAGTTCATCGCATTTTGAACTTATATCTTCGATCTCTGAGCTTTGGAATTTATATTGTTACGTACGAATTTACATTGTACGATTTTTAATACCCTGCCCTGCCTTTAAGCTTATTTTATACGGGTAAGTCCTTTTACTACAATAATTGTAACTGAGTTAATTAGCAAATGCAGTGAAGTAATTGCCGTGTAATGATGACGTCATTGTTTTGGTCATACCACATTTAGCTCTAGGAGTATCGCGAGGTTTATGGTAGCGGTCCTTGATGAACGGTAAAAAATCTTCACAAATGTAGACTTTAATAAAGCTTCTGAGCGCGACTTCGTGTGATACTCGGATAAAGAGGTCTTAGCCTAAACGTATAGGGAAACTCAGGCCGCGCAGGCAACACAGCCAACAATGCAATGCAACCTGTATCGCACGCGCACGTGTCGCTGTATACCTACCCCATTTTATGATAAGATAATGCATTGTTTACAAAAAAACTGCGCTGTGCTGAATAATGTCAACTGCACGGGTTGCGTCCCCGTAGCCGCTAATGCACGCGGTTGCTTTTTGCGGTACACGCTGTGGAAAACGCATTGCGATTGCAAACGGAATGCGTTTACCTGTAAAAAAAGTGTACGTCAATCGCAATGAGTTTTCCTCAAAAAAGCAACCGGGCGCTCTAGGCTTATTCCTGAGGCTTGATCACGAAGACTAACAAAATTTTGACACTTTCTCTGTAAAAGTACCAAAGATAGAAGATGCATAGCCTTCAGGTGGCCTAAAAACTTCGAGAGAGTTGGCCACTAGCTCATACGAAGAAGGGAGGAAGTAAGCAGTGAAAATGTTGTGTAGGTGGTGATCACGCGTCATCAGAAGCTTAAGCACGAAGACTAGCGAAAAAGTATTCGTAACGTAGAAGTAAAATTTTTGCCGATGAGAAAGGTCTACGATTCAAAATAACGCTTTGTTGTTCAGGCAAATTTTACGTTACGCTTAGCTTACGATAAGTCATATTGAAATATTCGTGACCTAAACTCGTAGCCTAATTAATGTACTGGTCCAAAATCTATGTGTAAAATTTAAGCTCAACCCGTTTAAATATTTTTTTGTAACCCAACATATTCACATCTAAACATTCTCTCTCCTTTATAATATTAGTAGTAAATTGAAACAGCACTTTGAAAGATCCATAAAAGCTCAATTAGAGTATTTATTATTGGATAAATCTCGCGGACGATAACGCGGGCGTTAAGATATGACGTCATCTTTAGTTTCAGAATTCAGGCGCCCGGTTTTAGTAGGTACTTCAATACTATGCTCGGCATTTATAAGCTTAGGAAAATGCGGGCTGACTCAGCTCGTCATGTTTAAGCTCAGGAAAATGTGGACTGGATTGCCCGGAAGCGCTGCGACGATGGATTTTAAGACACTTCAAAAAAGAAGGAATTTCTCAATTCGGTTGCATTTTTTATATAAAATGTGTTTTATCTACTCCGGTATTTATGAACCGATTTGGAAAATCATTTATTTGTTTGGGAGTCTCATTTAAATTTGAAGAAAAAATACAAGCTAAATAAATTGGTTCTTAGACCAATTTCTTTAAAAAAAGTCTGATTACTTTATGTAAAAATCATAACGGTAGGTGGGCGATAAGCGTGTCAACATCTTATAAAAGCTTGACCAACATTTTCAGAGTATAATAACGGTCAGTATTTCCAAAACGGGGTAAGGAAAAAGCCGGACGACGCTACAGATTGCGAATTCGATTCCCGCTGTAAGACAAATGCTCGCGTGATCTGCAGTTGTAGAAAGGGCACAGATGCCAAGGTGTAAGTAAACAGCCAGCGTTTCGGCCACAAGAGTAAACAAACTTCATTATCATCATCATCCCTAGCCCGATTTCACCCACTGCTGGGTATAGGCCTCTTTTTTTTGCACATATCCTTCAACCCGGGGACAGTTGGAGGGGTCAGTCGGGCTCTCCTCCGGTGACTAGCTGTCGCTAGCTCGGCAGCCTACCGACTAAAAACACACCGTGTTCCTTCACTCACAGTAGTGCTAGTGCATCGTCGAACCATTCATAGCCTGATGAAGGGCCCGACGCTGCAATAGCACTTGACGGGGTCATGGGGTACTCCCTCAACTTGTGCCAACTTATCTACTACTAGCGGCCCGTCCCGGCTTCGCACGGGTTTTAGTAAGGATCCCTAATCTTTTCTAGAAATAAATATGGCCTATGATACTCAGGGTGAATGTAGCTTTCCAATGGTGAAAGATTTTGAAATCGGCACAGTAGTTTTTCAGTTTATTCATTACAAGCATACAAATAATAATACATACACACAAAAATAAAAATAAATCCTCTTTATAATATTAGTGTAGACTAGAAAGGGCATCGAGCGTAGCGAAGCCCTATGCTCATTCACCACACCACACCAGCCTATATCAATTTACTGCTGGACATAGGCCTCCCCTAATAAAGGCGGATATGCCCTTAATCCCCACGCTGGGCATGCGGGTTAGGGATCGCAGGGCACACCTCGCACCGCCGACGCTGCTGCCCGTCGTTGGCTAGGGAATTTAACTGTGCCGATGTAGGCTGCGCTATACTGCAATCAGCCGGCTGCCAGAGCCCCGTTTGTTAGTTAGCAGGGTGCACCACGGGCAGGTGAAGTTGGCTTGGGTTCCGGAGATGGGGGTTGGAGCCCCATACACCCATAAACTATGCTCGACATTTCATACAATTTTGCCAATGATTTTTTTGACGTGCGTGAGTGAACGTCAGCGCATTTATGTGCAAACCAATGGCAGCCCCGCGTTTTGCGCGTGAAAAACACAAAAGATAGCATGTGAAATGTATGGATAAGGAAAAAAACCGGCGACAGCGGTTCTGATACAACTTCTTACACATTGCCCTTCTATTGGGTGTTAAGTTTACTTTCTGTGGTTTCGACCGTGCACATTTAATAACCTTAGTACAAGTCATAGCGCCGTGCCACATTCAGTAAATAACTTTGGTGCAAGCCATAACACCTTCTACGCGCTCACATCAAGATTTACTTTCCCGTACTGTTTTTCCCTAGTAACAAACTAGTACTCTCCCGTAGTGTTTAAAAATAATTCTAGAATTACCGGCTCTTCTCCACTCTGATTCAGCACTGACATCCTAGGACCAAGCTCGTCTATGTAGTGGTCTCGCCAGCGAGTGTGAACTTCAGTTTACACTAGACGGTGATCTACTGTTTACCTGAAAATAACAAAATAAAGTATTAAATCCTATTCAGATATGAGAAGTAATGCTACCGTCTTCAGTAGCGAAAAGTAATGACAAGGGTTGGAGGTATCGTGAGCGCCTTATGGCGTGGCTTATTTCGATTTTCCTAGCAGATCATCTTATTTAAGCAACACTACGTCCGTCACTACTGGGATGAGTGATCGTTTAGTGGCATTTAGATATGTGGCAAGGCACGTTAAGATGTTGGTCCCAGTTTCAGTGACGGGAGGCTTTCGGGCGGCCTACAAACTCCGACACCAGAGTTGGCCACTAGCTCATACAAAGATGAAGCCTAAGCGGCTTCTGAATGAAATAGCACCCATCAAAAATAATATGATCATAGAATACATTTCCCAGAAATTTTATTGAAAAAAACCAAATCAATTTATAAAAAAATTACAACTTATTCATAATTAAAAATAGTCACACAACTGATATTAAATTTGAGACACCTTTAGTATTTCTCGAAGCTTACATATTCGTTTTAAACCTATAATTTTTAAGTTTTCCTTAAAATTTGTATATTAAATGTAGTTCCTATAAAGACCGAACTCAACATAAAACATGGTACTTTAAATAAGAATGAGTAAATATTGAAAGTGGAGGTACATTGTTATGAAAATGCCCAAGGATGCGTCGACCTGAGGACAGGGCCCAATGGCGCTCATTAGGGCGAGGCCTGTGTCCAGCAGCGGACATAGGCCTCCCCCTATGTCCGCTGCTGATCCGCATAATGATGATGTAACGCGTCATTACCTATACTTTGATTTTGAACGATTTTGAGTCATTTTGATAATATTATAAACAAATAATAGAATCAATGTTATCTATCAGGCAGAAACGGCAGAACTAACAGTTAAACGAGCTGATGTGCATTGTAATTACTAATTAGTTATTAATAACATGTGTACCTATAATCAATTATTTACAAAACCTCTTGTCCAAATTAGTCCATCGCTTGATTTGTTTACTATTAACTCATACTTGGTAGGTAGTAGACCAATTTTGTATCGTGACCTAATTTCATCAACTGTATTCCTAATGATTTTTGATGCTTACCATATATAAATTAGATAATACTTCCTACTCCTACTAATATTAAAAATGCGAAAGTTTGTGAGTATGGATGGATGAATGGATGAATGTTTGTTACTCTTTCACGCAAAAACTACTGAACGGATTTGGATGAAACTTGGAATATCACTTAGTTTGTGACCTGGATTAACACATAGGCTACTTTTTATCCTGGTACCACGCGAGCGAAGCCGCGGGCGGAAGCTAGTACAATAATATTAGAACTACAATTTACTGCTTCAATTGTATGATAACCTTTGACATTACTTTGGTTTCTCATTTGAATTTGTGAGTACGACATCTTAGGAAGATTGACCTCTGTGGCGCAGTGAGCGAAGGCCCGCCTGAGAAGCAGAAGGTAGCGGGTTTGATTCCCGCAGCAAGATAAATGTTTGTATGATCTGCAAATATTTGCCACTGGTCTGGGTGTTTTCTATGTCTATTGTGTATATATTTACAAACAAAATTATATAAGTAGTTAAGTAGTATATCCATGTGATTCCCACATTAAAAACACATTTTAAAGGAGTGAACCAGTGTGCCAACCAATTAGTCTCTATGTATTATAACAAATTGTTTACCCTCAGTTTATTGAGCAAATGTATTTAGTATACTGGATCTTATGGGTATCTTTATATTCTAGATCTACTTATAAAGCAAAGTAAATCATTGCTTATGGTTTTGAGTGCTTAAAACACAGCGGCGCATCTGCTGCAAAACCAGCTTAAGGTACAAGTTCGTAACCGACTGCAAACAGAAGCAGCAGGCGACATGTCGCTGCGATACTACTGGTTTATGTGTATTTCTATGAACTATGAACCTTCCGTGGCTAGCGACGTCGTCTGCCGTTACTGGCCGAACGCGAGGCGACACAGTCGCCCGAGCACAGATTTGTGGTATCCAACTGTTATACGGCACTGTCTGCTACCATCACCTGCAGTTGGGTTCGGATTTATGACTGCGACATGACGCCGCGACGTGTCGTCACGACATGACGCGGCGACACGTCGCCTGTTGCTGCTGCATGCAATCGGCTAAGAACTTACGCGCCTAGTCCGAGAGCCGCGTAAAAATTTGCCCTGTCACTGTTTGTCATCATTATCCAACGTAACAGATAGTCTAAGTGGTAATCGCATATCTTTTGACAGCTTTTTAGAAGGTCATGTATTTAAAGTGTTTTAGAATAATCAAGTATTTTTTGCCTATTGAAATAAAAATGGATGATACAAGTCAATCAATTCGTTTATATAAAACTTGGTAGTGTACCTATCTTATTAATTATAGCAATCAAGTGATCAAGTTCTACAAATAAACTACCTAACATATTGATTTCTATGCATTAATAGTAATTTATTGATGAATGATTATACGTCGAAACGTAAAAGTAAAAATTAAATTAAACTAAAAATTACGTGTATGTATTAACAAAAAATGTATTGTTATAAATATGTAGTATATCAGTCATGTGGTTCCCATAACACAAACTCTGCTTGCTTTGGCGTTATACGATGTTGTGTGAAAATTTCAAGCATTATTTATTTTATTTACTTCGGGGGCATACCCGATTAATAAAACTTCTACAATTTATCGTGAAAAACAAGAACAGGCAATTTTTGGGATACAAAGTCACAATCTTTGACCGATGCGATGATGTTACGAAAGCGAATTTTGAAGTGCCTATCGTTACGAAAGTGAATTTAGCGGTACATATAAGTCTCAGACGCGACTTTTTACTTCGATTTAAAATGCGCTAGGTCTACTCCGCAAACGATAATACCTATTATATTCTGAACAATACAACAGTGCTAAGAACTATTCTTCTTTAATTGTAATTGTTAAGTAATTACTATAGTTTGTTATGTTATGCCCAGCGTGGGGGTTATGGGCATCTTCCTTCTAATAGGGGATGCCTATGTCCAGCAGTGTACTGAATAGGCTGTTGTTAATAATTCAAGTCAAAACGGTTTACGATAAAATTCGACTTGAATATTTTAGCAATATATTGCCACAGTATAACGATCATACAGTAGTCCGACGCCTTTGATCTCGCGGTAAATACCGACAAGTGACGCGTCAGTGAAGGAAAGCAAGGGTTGTCACTTTGTTTGTGCGAGATGATGTTTTACAATTAGTCACAGCACACGTCGTATGCACCATTTTCAATACAATTTATAATGTTTATTAATAATATACTCGTAGTTTTACTATCACAATAAAAGATTAATAAAAAGAACATTCAAGTAGGTAATAGTAATTAGTAGGTAGTATTTTTTTTCGGTAAATATTTGAATGGTATTCCCGTGCCGTTCTGCCATGACAACTATGCCTAGCATCTAATAATATAAATATCATAATTTCCTTTTCATCCTTAATTAACCCTCCTGATCTTTGTAAATACATACGTTTCCCTAATTTTTATTCATAAAATAATAATAATTCCATAATACAAAACAAATGGCAAATGCACAAACCGTGCGACGCCAAGAAAAAAAACGAACCGTGCTAGCCCTGAAAGTTATGTCCCGAGTTGCATACATTTTGAATGACCGGCCCTTCCGCGTCTCGTCCCTGTCACCCCGCACGATTGTCCTGTCTAGACGTCTTCGTCGAACGACTGTATGATTTATAGGCTGTGATATTGCTTTGTGCAAGCATAAATCTTCCACTAAAAAGTAGTAATTAGTAAAAGTATTAAGTATCCAGATTAAGTTACTTTGAATAATTAAAATAATTAATAATTTTTGCTAAATAATAATGTTCTGTACTTATTCTGTGCCTAAGCTTTAGTAACTGGATTTTGTCCGCGGCTTCGCTCTTTTAAACCGACTTCAAAAAAAAGGAGGAGTTTCTCAATTCGGTTGTATTTTTTTTTTTTTTTTTTATGTTTGTTAGCTCATAACTCTGTCATTTATGAACCGATTTGGAAAATTCTATTTTCGTTGGAAAAGGTATACTTTCCAATTGGTCCCATTTAAATTTCAAGAAAAAATATTAACCCTAAGGGTGAGAAAATTGGGAATGAACTTTTTTTGGGCTCGAATTTTATAATTTTTTTTATGTTTCTTACCTCATATCTCCGTCATTTATGAACCGATTTCGAAAATTCTTTTATCGTAGTGTAGGGTATACTTTGCAAATGGTCCAATATAAATTTGAAGTAAAAATACTAACCTTAAGGGTGAGAAAATTGGAAATGAAAATTTTATGGGCTCATATTTTTATTCGATTTTTATGTTTGTTGCCTCATAACTCCGTCATTTATGAACCGATTTAAAAAACTCTTAGTTTTTTGTATAGAATATACTTATTGATTGGTCCCATAAAAATTTGAAGAAAAAATACCAACTCTAAAGGTTAAAAAACAGGGACTAAGATTTTATGGGCTCGAATTTTATTCATGTTTTATGTTTGTTATCTCATAACTCCGTCATATAAAAACCAATTTGGAAAATTCTTTTTCGTTGTGTTTTTCGGGGATAAGACAGTAGGGAATAAAATTTCTATGGGCTTGAATTTTATTTATAGTTTTAGTAATCGTCTTAAAGTCAGATTCACTAAAACTTCGGAAATAAACAAAAATTTAAAATAAAAAAAACCGACTTCAAAAACATTTATTGAAAAAACTGTTAAACTAAAAAGTTAAAAATAATTGCTTATTTTTTGGTTCATCCACCTTTTTTCTATAAATTTATCCCTTACGATCTATGCATTTACCACATAGGTAGATCTAGATACCTACCTGTTATTTTTGGAGTCGGTGTCAGCCAAGGCACGCCAAGGTAGGTAACTATTGCGTGGGCGGAGCAGGAAGGCATGTCCGAGGTGGGAGAAGTGTAGTTGTTATAATGTCGTACTCCAAAGCTGACTCCGACTCCAAAAATAACAGGTAGGTATCTAGATCTACCTATGTGGTAAATGCATAGATCGTAAGGGATAAATTTATAGAAAAAAGGTGGATGAACCAAAAAATAAGCAATTATTTTTAACTTTTTAGTTTAACAGTTTTTTCAATAAATGTTTTTGAAGTCGGTTTTTTTTTATTTTAAATTATTGTTTATTAATAGTTATTTTCCTATCCCTCTGGAAAAGTATTTTTCCCCATGTCCTTTACTGTACCCGAGACAACGTGTATGCGAAATTGCATGATGATCGTTTGAGTAGTTGCGACGTGAAAGCGTAACAAACAAACAAACTCACTTCTGAATTTATGTAAATAAATAAATAATTCGGGACGTAATCACACAGCATCTTGTAGCCCCAAACTAAGCAGAGCTTGTATTATGGGAACCACATGATTGATATATTTCACATATAATAATTAGTGTTATTTATTCTGTGCCATCGAGGAATCAATATAACGATGTTATGGGTGGATTTTCGGATGCGTATATTCCGAGCCCCGAGCCTTACCCTTCTATCGCAAAATCGGTTGGTGAATGCATGATATTGAAATAAAAGCAGGTGCTCTGTGATGATCATTATGCAAGTTAGAAAGGCATGTGGCTGAGGTCATACATTCTTTTATTTCGGCATAGAATTCTGGGTATGCGAAAGATAGCGAGTACATAAAAGTTTGTAAGAGTAAATAAATAACAAGAAATATAATCATGTAAAACGGTAGATACTGATCGATGATTACCTAAAACGACATGACAGCTTCATTAAACATCACCGAAGGAAAGATAGAAGGAAAGCGTTGAAGAGGAAGACCCAGAATAAGCTATATGAGCCAGATAAAAGAGGGTCGCCGTCATGTCGTCAAGTGAAAGAGATCATCATCACAATTATAAGAGCAAAATGGAGAGAATTGCATCACAATACTGACAAGAGCTAGCTCGCTCTTAAATTATAATAATATAAAATAAAGTGCGACTGTTCAGTCACAATTATAAGAGCAAAATGGAGAGAATTGCATCACAATACTGACGAGAGCTAGCTCGCTCTTAAATTATAATAATATAATATAAAGTGCGACTGTTCAGTCACAATTAAATGAGCAAAATGGAGAGAATTGCATCAGAAGAAAACTGACGAGAGCTAGCTCGCTCTTAAATTTTAATAATATAAAATACGGTACGATTGTTCAGTCACAATTATAAGAGCAAAATGGAGAGAATTGCATCACAATACTGACGAGAGCTAGCTCGCTCTTAAATTATAATAATATAATATAAAGTGCGACTGTTCAGTCACAATTAAATGAGCAAAATGGAGAGAATTGCATCAGAAGAAAACTGACGAGAGCTAGCTCGCTCTTAAATTTTAATAATATAAAATACGGTACGATTGTTCAGAAATTGCCATCGTTAATCAATTTTTTATACAGTAAATATATCCTTGTTATTGAAATGTCAATAAATAGAGTTAGCAATATTATATGATAAAAACATATTAAGGTTAAAATGCGATTTTCATGGTCAAATTTTAAGGGTATTAAGGTATATATGTTAAAAGGTATTAGTAGGGCTATGAGACTACCGGAGAGAATACGAGACGCGGTTTCTACACCTTTATTAAGAGTATGCCTAAATGAGTTTTTAGAACTATCTTAGACATAATCAAACATTTCCATATAAATATTTTCTTTATTGTTATAAATGAAATTTATGTGATGACTTTTTTTTCTCTTGTTACCTGAAGATGGAACCATTACCTATCATAAAGCATTGCTTTGTAGTTCACGCACGTTTGGAACGCGCCCTACGATGTATTGCATTGAGGCATGAAGGTAATAAGCCTCTTGTGCCTGTAATTTGACCAGCACCCAAACCCTTAAAACGGAAATAGCAATGCTACTGAACGGCTGAAATAGGCATGGTGATTGTACCTTCCCTGACAAGCCTTCAGAAAGAGCTTTACTACTTGTAACACTAGTTCTATAAATAAATTCTGTTACACTTGCAAAGCCACAGGCAGAAGCTTGTTCAGATAAATTATGATAAATACACCATTCATAATAAGATTAGGTCCTTTTATAATTCAATCATTCACACAATAATAAGGTAAATAAAGCAACTAACTAGCTAGTACAGTATAGATACATAATAAAATATTTTTTTATAAGCCAAGTTAGGCGTGCATAAGTCCTGAATGGCCTGACCAAACCGCTGAACTATTTGCTAAGATATAAATGCAACTCAAGGGGTATAAATGCTTTGTTTGAATTAATGAATATAATGAATTATTTGATTATATTTTGTCAAATGTTTTGTTTGTTGCCCTCGGGAACAGTTGTTTTATCTGGATGAAAGGTATGTCCTTTGCAGTACCCCTGACAATGTGTAGTGTTCATGTCGATTGTCGATCAAAAACAAACAAACACATTCTCATTCACAATTAGTTAAATTATGTTACTAATACTCTACCAATGTATCTCCACCTAAACAAAGGTTTTTTTTAACTCAAAATAGTCAAGCATTTGACCACTACCACACCTGAAACAGGTGAAGATGTGGCCTAAGATGAAGCATGCTTGCCTTTTCTAGTTATCTGGAAGAAAATGCTATTTAGCATTAAGTTTGCCAGTGTAATTGTTTTTATCTTGTACAATGAAATATTTTATGATGATATCCACTGAAATGATGGGTGGACAACATTAAAAGATAGGCAGGCTACCACCGAATGGCACATAGGCTGACTGTCATGCATGGAAAGAAAAAGAAGAGGCCTACGTTCAAAAATGGACATCCAATGGCCGGGAATAAATAAATAAATAATGCGGGATGTCATCACACAGCATCATGTAGCCCCAAACGAAGCAGAGCTTGTATTATGGGAACCACATGATTGATATACTACACATTTTTTTTTTGTTGTAAATACATACATATCATACATAGAAACACCCAGACCCGAGACAAATATCTACAGAACATGCAATCAATGCATCAATGCAGAGGCCCTCAGGATGATGATGATAGATAGATAGATATAGATAGATATATCGTTTATTTACAACTACAATCACACACATAAACAACCATTTTAAGATTTAACAAGTAGGTAATTTGACATTAGGTATACATACAATATGAATAGTGAAGACATTATATCTAGAAAAATATAAAAATTAAATTCAAAAAACAATATGTACGACTAAACATTGTGAGAAAGTCCATCACAGTGTATGTGTGTGTTGCAGTATGACAAAAAAGGCCATAGCTCAGCGCATAATTTTGCTCAAGGAGCAAACACTGATTTTCAGCTACTACCCTTTGGGGCCACAAGCGGAACGAGTCATAATGATAAATAATATGATGAAAGCATGGTTATTGCAATGTATCTTATTGTAAGAAATTATGACTTCTATGAATTTGACTGTTCTGTTTACAAGACATCATAAACATTAAAATCTAAACATTATGATAACATTATGTCAAAGATATTCAAGATTATTGATAAATATTGTGAATTAAGCTGTGATAATAATTTATCAGAGTATGTTCATAAACACTCTAGAGTTATACATTTCTATTTAATATATTATTGTCCTTTTTTAAACTTTTACTGGACTATAAAACTTGTTGGATAACCTTATTTCCTAATTGGCAATTTGACTGCACGAGAGGAAAGGACAGAAAGGAGAGGCCAGACAGAAGAGGCAGGAAAGAAGAGTCAAGAAACAAAATTGCAAAGTGTTTAGCTGCAGTAAAGTCTTTGGTTTTTTATACTGCTACATAGAAATCTGTTTTCTACAACAATAATCCAATGTGCTGTTCAATTAACTGGTGTGTGGTTGGGTAGGTTCAAGTAGTACAGGGCAATATAGACAATGTTTTCATTATAATGCAAGCATCAAGAGTCTATATGTTGACTGTTTGCAGTTTTATTCTTACTTATTATGATAGGTTAGGCATATTTTATAAAATCTACATATATTTTTATTGCTGTTGAGTCGTGGTAAATAAATAATAAATCGATCTAATTATTTTGTTGAATAAATATTTTTCTGAGAAAAACAAAGATTGGAGACAGGGAATGCTCGGCCCATACATTTTTGTCAGTATTCATTTTATTATATCTGAAAATCTAAAAATAATGCCATTTTATTCTTCCGCATGTACTTGACGGAGAATATGAGAGTCTAACAGTAATTTGCTTGTATGAGTCTAGTTCCTAAGTGTTGATGTTTTGTTTTAGTTTTAGATAGAAGCTGACTGAATATAAACAGCGCAAGCATTAGCCACTAGTCCCTAGTAAAAGGAACCTAAATAAAGTCCCTTTAGAATCTTCTCAAGTATAGATGACAAAGGATCATAGATTATGAACAAGTTGAATGCTATTATACGAGGATTTGAATAATGTCCTTTGTATATGTTATTAATGGAGCAAGTAGGAATTATTCTGATTAAAGTTATTTGGTTATTTGTTTACAAGTTTTGCACAATCTTATAAGTTTGAGTAAATATATAAGATGACACAAAGTCTAGAAAATGATGATAATAATAATAGTAGTTTGATGTACTTTGTTTGTGAGTGATTCATCTTGAGGTCCAAAGAACCCAAACAATTTTTTTTGTATTCATAGGAATTTATTGATTGACTACCTATTTACTACTTAAAGAATATGGAATGGAATTAGCTAAGAAAACCTAGTTGTAAACAGTTGTAGGTCGGTAGTTAGTAGGGGCGATCGAGAGATCGCAACAATGAATGACTCAACCTAGCATTGACAAACAGTTTGACATTTTTGCAAAGTAAAAAACAGACAAGCCAGGGACCTTCCGCCACTCAAAAAACAGTACCCACCCTCAATCATATGGTTATTTAGCACACTACCATGAATAATCACTCAGTTAACAGTTTACGTAGCGTATTTGGTACCTACACTCGTAACTATTTGTATGTCCGTCAGCTGCCATTCAAGAGTATGTGGCAAAAGTCAAACTTTCATTTCGTACAAGGATACACTAAAAATACTATTGAAATACTCCAGGCATCAAAAGCACATAGAGGAAACTCAATTTTAAAACATTATCACACGATTCCTCCAGGGAATAAAAAAATAAAATCGATGTTTACCTTACGTCTTCTCTCAAAGCAATCTTTTCTTTGCAGACCAAGACTGCTATCCCTTCTGCTATAGTCGAAGATGAATCTTTTTCTATGGACTGAAAGTGCAGTTCACGATTCAATTTAAAGTAAAATGCAAAGCTGAAATAAATACAACTGTCCCGAAGATATTTTCTGCGAGTTACTATACATTTGTTTTATGAAATGGCCTAATCTTTTTACAAGATTCCGTTCTGTATTTCCATAGACAACATTTTACTTTTTAATTTTGAGCATAGTTGGTTTTTCTTTGTTGCCATATAAAAACACTTTCTAATGTTTATTTGCAAAAATAAAATGTCTTTTTGTTTTATGTTTGTACTTATCCTATGTAGCCTTAAAATTAGAAAATATTTTATTACAAATTTTCGTTCAAATAGAAATAGAAAGAAAACATGATTTATAACTTTTAAATTTTCAATTAAAAATTAAGCCAGATTTAAGAACGTGTATACCAAACCGTTAAACTAACGCGTCACGACACATCACAACCATTGTTATTCTGTGGCACAACATAAATAAAAATAAATCCTTAAAAAAGTTTTTATGTAACCTCTTTGAATAAATTACTTCTTACTACCTTACCGTCGAGATAGTATTCTATAGAGTCTTCAAGTGAAAACTGTCAAAAATCATCCAAGCGTATTCTCCCAATAAAACACCGACCATATTATTAGCATACCGGTCTCCGTAAAGGTTTATGACACTAGCATGATACAGACACTGGCAGAATTGTGACATAATGACTCAAAAGCCATAAACCAAGAAGTGAAGTGACATAAATAAATTTTAAAATGTCAAATTTGCCATTTATGTCGCTATAAAAGTGCTCATCTCGGCGCAATTGACCGCGTGCGAAGAGTTTTGGTGAAGGCAGAAGCAGGCAGACACTTTTTTCCACGTTTGTGGCTATAGAATATAACTAACTAACTCGATGCACTAATGTATATTGACACAAGACGCGGCGACACGCGCTGCAACGACTAGTACTTAATCGGTCGGTTGAAGATTGGCTTCATTCACGTGTACAAAGTAATAATCATAATTCATAATTCCATGTACATAATTCGTACATTGTACATTGTACATAATTCCATGTACATAATACATACATAGTACATTGTAGATAATTCCATGTAATAATCACATCATGGTTGTGAAGCAGTGTACTGTCAAATTGTTGTCTACCTACCGTATTCAAAGCTGAGGGGAGTCCTATGTCCAGCAGGGTAGTGCGCCCTTTGAATAAAAATTTGGGCCTGATTTTAGTCGAAAAAATGCCCAAAAATCTATCGGGTGTCTCGTTGACTCTTTTGTGTAACACATAAATGGAAATAAGACGCAACACCTTTTTGGGAGAGCACATCAGACATATATGTTTTCAAAGCGCGCATTCCCTTATAGGTACTATAGGCTGGGGAGCGCTATGTGTCGTGTCATGTCGTAGGTCACACCACGTCCAAGCCACGAGTCGACTCATGCTCATGATGCTCCATGACCGTTAAATGCGGTCCTGCGCTATCGCAGCTTGGTTGTTATTTTGTTTTATTTACAACTATGCTCTTCTAGCCTAAGAGGTTTTATTCCGGACTTTTTGCAGTCAAAATCGCTCTTAAATATCCATTATTTTACTATAGGGATCAAGGTTTACGACGCGTCGTTTGCCGTCGGTCATTGAGTCGTAGCGAGGACTTCTACATCACAATACGTCCTAAATGGCTTGATCATAGACAAAGTCCGAGTAACACTATCCGCTTCCGTTTATCGTTATCGGGGTAGGGTAGGCTAGAGTTTGCGGGAAATTCAAACCGACATAAGTAAATGTAAAAATCAAATTTCGGTAAAACCTGCGGAAGTGCGGATCGGACAATGGACATGAATGGACTATAATAATAATAATTGAGTTATTAATCCATATGCTACTTATAGGCATAGGTAAATGTCGAATAGGTTATTCTACTAACAAGATTTAACTGAACTGGCAGAACTATTTTTCTCACGATATTATGTACCTACCTCCTACGTCTCACTCCGCAGTAGGGTATAAAGTCCTTCCACGGGTATCTTATAGCAGAGCAGCAGTAGCAGTAGGTAGTAACCGAAGAAATGATGCACTTACTAAGTACAACTTACAACAAAAACAGTTATAAAGTAGTAGTTACATACCTTGACCCCCAACTAGAGTTCACTTTCTCTTCTGTGTCGTCCTAAAAGTCAAAAGTCAAAAGTCTAAATTAATTGATATAATTGGAACCACAAGGAACACTTTATATCGTCAATTTAAATTTACGCAATTTGTTTCAAATACGCAACCAAACAGAGAAGAATTAGAAAGAAACTCTGCTTGGCTTATATTTTTTTAAAGATTTTATTACAAACCACTACACCCAGACCCAAACAAATAACTACAGGTCATGCTAACATTTGTTCCATTGCGGGAATCGAACGCGCAACCTCAGAAGTCTCACCCATAATGCCAATGAAGTTGTCAAACACCATCGTCATACATATAAACAACTAATAGTTAGGTACCTAGACCTATCTACGACGTTAACATGATAATTATTATTTCCGTAGTTAGTAGGTACTCAGACGAATTGAATTGAATTTAAGTAGGTACCTATAGTAAGAATTCCAGGCAAAAAGATAATATACGCGTCTAGGTACCTACAATATAATATGTTATTTATGTTCTGTGTCAGATACCTTCTACCTTAGGTACCTACTAACACCAGTGGGATGGAGTTTACTGGAAGCGGGAAAGACGGGTGCTCGCTTCATGATGCAGCTAGAGATCTTGTGGTTAAGTTTGTTGCTCAACAAATCGTCATGCAGCAGATGTATATTTGAATTCCAAAGGCTTTATTTTTTATTTTGTGTTATTGCAATTAGTTTTTAAAAATATTTATAATAAATTATTTGGTTATTTCTAAATGTTATGTTATTAGAGTAATTTTTTTTTTTGACTACTATTTTAATATTGTTATTAATTATTTGATGTTATTTTCCATAATTAATTTACTTTGACATAAAATCTACCTCATTCATGACAAATTATGTGACTAATTATTATTTAAGTCAGTTATCTGGATTTTTGTTTTGTTTTGCTATTTTATAATATTAATAATAACTAACTATAGACTTAAGATATTACTGTACGACTAAGGTACTCTATTGAATTGGGTATGCCCGTAATAATAGATGTACATGTTTCTAAATAAATAAAAATAAATAAAATATTGTAGTGGATTCTGAGTAACACTATTCATCGTTAAAATTAGTTATTAGTCATTTCGTCTCGTATTATCTCCATCTACAAGAAAGAGACAGCTCCTCACCTGCCAATGGTGCGACATGCTGTATTAGAGACGGGGCTCTGGGGGCTGCGGCATAGCTCTGTCTAATACCGGCACAACTAAAACCCCTGACTGCCGACGGGTAGCACCGTCGGTGGTGCAAGAAGCTGTGCCCTGCCACAGATAACATAATACTAATACTATAACAGATACCTCATCCCATTAAAAGAAACCGGACCGCTCTAACTCGGGCTATTCTTCGGGCTATTTTGTTTCAGTAGAGTGGGCTCTAGATGGTAGATTATGTACCTACTGTCTAGGACCGCTGCGGTGGATAGCGAGCGCCATTTAGCGCTTCGGGCTATCGTGTGGATTTTTTTTCTGACATAAAAAAACATAAAGAACTAAGATACCTTTCACAACATAGTACCACTTGTTGCCACCAGAAGAGTGACGACATTATTGAGTTTTGTAAAAATACTAAATCTGTATTTTTTTTGGATTTTTTCCATTTCCTGTACTTTTTTTTTTTAAGTAGAACGTTCATCTTTCATAGACTTAGTTTTACTTTTTTGTGAGATTTACGCAGTCTTCAATAAGAAATCAAGAAATCGGTACGTGTACCGCTATCTATTGAGATTTAGTATGAACAAATTTTCGTTTCATTAAGGATGAGACCCCATATGGCCCTGCGATCCCCAACTCGCATGACCCCCGTTGGGATTAATTATGGGGGCATATCCCTCTTCTTATAGGGGAGGCCTAGGACTGAATAGGTTGGTGTTGTTGTTGTCAACATTATCTTAACATACTAACATGTCTCGGGCGGGAATAGAACCCGCAGCTTTCTGCGTCTCAGGCATGCCTTTACCCACTGTACCCCTTGTACGATTTGCACAATTCGAAAAGATTCTTGGTTCACCATATCGAGCTCAATTTTTAAATGAACGTTATTACTGATTTTACGTAGAAACCGATTACTGGTTTTACGTAAAAACGTTTCGTACTGGTTTTACGTAGAAAATGATCAAACAACGTAGGTAATGTAATTTTCTTGCAGATTGCAATAATTATCACTCAAAACGGTGATGTTATTAACGAAAAAAGAGGTACTTCAGAATTGAGCTCGTTAGAGTACATATGAAAGTTTCCGAATTGTGCAACTGTAGGCCCTCTGCTGTCCACTGCCATTATGGTCGGTAAGTAAGATCTACCTTACATTTTTGCTTTTTGGCTACATAAACCTAACTAACTTGACCTACTTTGTTTATTGGAATGAACTACATGATGCTGTGTGATAACGTCCAGGATTATTCATTTATAATATTAACTTTAAAGTGATCCATGGAGTAAGCTGGAATAGGAAAAAGAAGAAAACAAATAAAACATTACTTACAAGCATATTATATATTTTTTTATAATAATTAAGAATAAATTCTTACATCACGAGTTATAAAATAAATACATTTATTACCTTAAATT